>CM060070.1:36826500-37426500 GCA_030533445.1 Cyprinodon diabolis
TCTGTTCAGGGAGAAGAACTGTGGAACTCCTTGAACTGAAACAGGACCATCATTTGGGATTCTTGGAAATTAACTGAAACGTTTTTTAAAAAGGGATCCATGCTGCAGCCATATTGGTTCCTATATGAACTGACATTAAATTGGACTTTTGTATAACGTGAACGTGTAAGCTCTGCTAAAGTCATTTTCTGTGGCTTCTTCCTTGTCAGGGTGGTGAAGGATTGGAGAAAGACAAATTTTCCAACCTTTAGCTTTTGTCATTTCCTTATCCTTTTTGTATTATTTTTAAATTATTTTTATAGCACTTTAAGATACTTTTATTGTTTATATATCACATACTTGAATAACTATGATACTTTTTCCCTCAAATTCCATGGCTTAGAACTTCATCTTCCTTTTACAGAGACTCTTAAATGCCAGTAGCAAATGGAGTATGCTCATTCAAAGGAGTCAGAATCTAACTGGTGTGCGCTTATCAGCTGCGCAAACAAACTTTGTAGCATGGCAACTTTCTGCACACGCATTTTTTTTTTCTCTTGCAAATTAACGCTTCTTGATTCATTAAACCTCAGGCCCATAGAGTGATAAATGTATACCTATAACTTAGAGCATTTAATAAAAGTAAGATTTAAAATGCATACATGTCACATATCTGAGCACTCCGTTGCCAACCGCCATGTTGGTGGGGAGAATTGCTTTAGAAATGACTTAATAATATACTGAGGAACTTTTATTTAATGTCTATTTTTAACAGAGCTGACAATGATTGTTTCAGTTGAGGGAAAGGATGTTACCACAAAACAAAAGGTCCACAAGCTAAACGAGAAAAATCAGGCACTAGACGTGAAAGAGTTCTTGAAGACCCAGTCAGACACCTCTGGATTAATTAGCTTGTCCAATAATGAAATACAGGAAAAAAGGGACTGGCACAAAGTTCAGGAAGTAGCGGAGCTGTGCATAAAGCCCATTAGTGGGAGAGAGTAATCTGCTGCTTTGAGATTCACAGGCCGTTAACAGTAATAAACTTATATAATTCATACATCTTCCTTCAGGCTTGACCGCTACTTGTTTTTGATCCATGTTAATGCAGAAAAACCTAATTTTCATATGTATCTAAATGTGAACAGAATTAATATTTGTTGCTCTTCTTTGAAGAGGTCGGGGAACTCTGTCTCTACAGACAGCCACCGGCATAGGCTAAATGTTAGATAAATGTTTTTATTTACTATTTTGCTTTTTCTTATCCTCATGTCACTGTCTCATTAGGGGACAGCAGGGCTCTTTAGGCCCCACAGAATTGGAAATCCACCCTTTACCCCTCCACTCCCACCTGCACCCCCTTCCCCGAACCCAGTGACACAATTCTAGTTTTCTAATAATAACACTACACTGGAAAAAATTGAAATCTAGATAAGTCATTTTTTCTTAAAATAAGTGCATTTGTTCACGGATTGAGGAGGTAAAAGAGACATTTTGCCAGCGGAAAAAGACAATTTACATTTAAAATAAGAAAACACAATTGCGTTGTCTTATTTCAAGTGTACACTATGTTATCTAATTATCTTATTTTAAGAGTAAAAATACTCATTCTGATGGCAAACTATATAATTTACCTACTCAACTTAAGGGTAAATACACTTAATTTAAGGAATTTTAACTTCTTTCTAGATCGTTTTTTCCAGTGTATCGATTTATTAATTTTATTAATCTTAAGAAACACAAATAATGTGGAGAGGCATTCCCAGCTTTTACTCTTGATTTTTGTTATCACTAAATATGTAAAAATAAATGAAACCATTACTGTCCTAGTTTCCTAAATTTAATCAAATTTCTTTTTATCTACCAGCTGGAAATGTCCCCAGATCTGATTTCAGAAATATGGTCACCTTCACTTTAAAGCCATTAAACCTAAAATTTTAATCTAGTTGTAATAAAAAATGCATGTTATAGTAAAGTAACCAGCATTGTGCCTCCACTAAAAGATTATTCCTTTAAAGGAAATGTTTAATCCATAAGAACAAAAAAAAAAAAAAATATTTAAATTGTCTTTTGTTAAGATACAGTCCACAGTTACTGCTTCGTCTCAAAATTGCTACAGGTTCGGCAGGTTTTATTCTGCTCCCCATTCCCTGGTTTTTATGTTGTATCATGACAGCTTTCGGATGATCATATCAACCAGACACACTGCTCTGCTGCGAGGAAGTAAGTAAGCTAAATGAATTACTCAGAGGTGAAACAGCTGAGAATACTCCTAAACAAACAAAGCCACGACAAATGGCAAATCCCCCCAAAACTGATTATAAGATACAGAATCCTTCACCAAAAAAAAAAAAAAAGCTTCAAAGGTGCAGCATGACGCTCACAAGTGCAGATCATTTATGCTAAAACCTTTTGCTGCAGGCAGGGATTGTCTGTCTACCACTTTAATACTTATTTACATGCTAAAACACAAGAATTAGAATTCATTAGCACAATCTGAGGTCTAGATCTAGATCAGGAGTTGTCTGATTAGTAGCTTTGGGACATCATTTTTGTAGAGAATGTGCCAGTCGCCTACTTTTCTTTCTCCCTGTTTAGCTCGACTCTGCAAAACACTTGTGTTAGCGGACTGAACTCAGTTATCTCAGCTGTAATTAACCGAGCACACACAATTCCCAGACACATGATTTGTTGTCTATTGGAAGTGTGTTGTTTTCTCAAAGCGACTTCGCTTGTCTTGCAGGGGAAGAAAAAAGAAAAAAGAAACGACAACAGTCAAAACTTGAATGACTTCATCGATATGAAAACGTGACTCCAGCCTTGTCAGTTTCGCTTGTTTTGGATGTAACCTGCAGCGATATCATCACAGGCCTCTGATTCCTGAAAACTGGGCCTAATCGAAACCAAGAAGGCTGCATTCTGAAGAAGATTGTTTTGTCGGTGCATAGCGGATCCTTTCACTGTCACTACGAGGAGGAAGTACACGTTCACTGTGCAGCTGCTGTGCTCTGTACTGTGTTTGAGGTTCACCTACACAGAGGAAGTGGTGGTTTGTGTTGAGGAGGGGTTCGGAGTCACAGCCGGCAAATAAAACAGGATATCCGATGTTGGAACAATTGATAAACTGAAATTTGACAAACTATTTTATCATTTCACTGCACTGCCCTTTTTCTTTAAATTAGCACATTTTATTGATAGAAATTTCAATTGTTAATGTGGTGGAAATTATCTGTTTTAGTGGACTATACCTCTGAGACGCTTTTTTTCTTTTCTTTTTTTAAACATCGTGGATAAAATGTAAAGCCGTCATGGTGGTGACACGCGTGGCACCAAACACCAGCCCCACAACATCAAAGAGCCCTTGATTCCCTCTAAACCCAGCATGTTAATTGGTGCTTGATTGATAACTTGAGTTCACAGGCGATGGCAATGTGTCATCTAAACTGTTCCATGGTGTCTATGTGAAATCAGCTTTATGAGTTTATGAGGAGAAGAAGCATCACTGGCGGGCCCATTAGAGAGAGAGAGAGAGTTAAAAAATGGCAATGTGCATGGTTGCAAATAAGCTGTCACACACTACAAATGAGATTACCTTTTTCAGTTTGCCCTGGAACTTTGAGAGGAGGGCATGCACAGGAAAAGACGGTGAAATAGCTCAAATCATCTGCTTTTTTATCGGCGTGCTCGATCTGCAGAGTGCTGTTTATGCTTTCTTCATGCACCACGGAGAAAAAGTATATTCACAGCTGGAAGCGCAATGTAATCAGCTGCAGCAAAGTGCAAATAATCTGAGAAAAGATAGTGCTCAGAATGGGTCTATTTATGTTTACAGTTTGTCTCTGAAAACAAACCTCTTTTAAATATTTTCCTTTGCTTCGTCTCGTAGAAATGAATTGATAATTGTATTGTTCATCCATCACATTCACTTTTGGGAGAGATAAGGTGAACTATATCTGGGCTTACTGGCATGTACAAACACAAAAGACACACAATGTCACTATTATGAGGGACAACATAGCGATACAGCTATCAGAAGGGAAACGGAGGCAAAAAAAAGCAGTTATTGTATTTGCATCCAATCACGATCATGCAAACTAATTGTCTAGTTTGTAAGACAAGAGATCACTGAGGTCAGGACAAGCCCACATGAAACGGCAGCTTTGTTGGCTCATACTGACCAAGAGCGCCGTTTTGATGTTACAGAAACGGGCAAGCGGCAGAATGTCTCTGTATTCTTGTGAAGTTAGGAGAACAAGGGACAAGTCATTATTTTACCAGGATGTGCGGGAGAAGTCTTTAAACGGGTTGTTTGATCAAACACTCATTCACAGATTAAATCCTAACAAGTCAGAACAAGCAAGCATGAAGTATGGTAAGTGTTGACATGTAGGTATAGTAAGTTAGCCTGTATTAGTTAGTGAGCCAATGAAATAACTACCCTGTATTAAATGGGTATTATATTTGCTGCAACACAAATGCAATTGTTTTATATTATTTAACAAGCCTATGAGAAGCTATTTGATGTATCATAATACTTTTTTTCAGACTCAAGGTTTACATAAAATTGAAAGAAAAAACAAACAAAAAATAAAAACCAAATAACACAAATACACACATGAAGCCATCAAAATTAAAATACAAAATTCAGCGAAATAAAAAACTGTACAAGTGCAGGGGTTCCCAAACATTTCAGAATAACAATGATACAGACTGCTAAAACAAATATTTCACCTTATAATAATTAGAGAGTGAAATATTTATATTTCACAATATTTACAGTATGTCAACATATTGTTACAATTATCAAGTGCAGTATACATATTTTTCTTAAATAATATATTTTTAAGCAGTTTCTTTTCATCTCATAAGGAATTGGTTTACTTAATGCACACATTGTGGACCTCAACATTAGATAGACTAGACAGATTTTATTTATCATTTTGTTTACACAAGTGTACAACAAAAATAAATTTCGTCTGGACCATTTCATCTTTTTTAAAATTGCAGCCTTGAAAAATAGTAAAACATAAATAAATAAATACATAAAAACAGTAATATAAACATATGACTGTAAATTTACAGTTCAGTTGACAAAATGAATACCTAATTCCAATAAAAAAGGCCAAATTGAATAAAAATGTCATGATGGGTCTCTGAGTTTAAACCCACAGACCTTGAGTTGGTTTCCTAGTCCTCCCTTGAGAACTAGCTGGGGAATCCAAACTGAGAGTCTTCAGGTTTGGCTTCTTTGGGCAGGCAGGCAGGTTTCCAAGTGCAAGCTCTTCCAGAGCTACAGACTTCAGTCAGGCTTTCCTGTGAGCAGAGAAGACAGAGGCTGGTTAGAATCTGGTTACTCTCTAGAGCAGACAGAGATTCTAAACGTTAACAGAGGCTCAGGTTCCGCTAACCAAAGCTGATCAACACTCCGGCGCCGAAGACAGGTCTGGCTGCTGCTTATGTAGGAGGTCTCCTGATGGGCTGATGATCTTCAGGTGTGCTGGAGGCTCCCAGCCCGGGAGACCCACGGCGCTCTCTGCTGGAGACAGGTGGCAGATCTCCAGATCCCAACAGTACCCCCCCCTCAACGACCACCTCCTGGCGGTCCAGAGGAAGTGGACGGGAGGGAGTTCTTATAGTCCTCTATTAATGACGGATCCAGAACAAAGGAACCAGGAACCTAGGTGCGGTCCTCCGGACCGTAGCCCTCCCAGTCGACGAGGTACTGCCAACCGCGACCTCGACGACGGGAGTCCACGATCCGGCGAACGGTGAAGGCCGGGTGGCCGTCAATGTCCTGGGCGGGTGGAGGGGAGTCGGATGGAGGGCACAGAGGACTGATGAGAACAGGCTTAACTTGAGAGACGTGGAAGGTGGGGTGTATACGGAGGGATGAAGGCAGGTGCAGGCGGACAGCAGAGGGATTGATGACCTGAGCGATCTTGTATGGACCAATGAATCTAGGAGAGAGTTTTTTTGACATGGACTTTAATGATATGTCTCGAGTCGAAAGCCATACCTCTTGCCCAGGGGTATAGTTCGGAGCAGGACGACGCTTGGAATCAGCTGTTCTTTTGTTGGCGGCAGAGGTGCGGTTGAGGGCAGTGATGGTTTCGTTCCAAGTTCGGTGACATCGACGGATGTGATGGTGGATGGATCTGACCGATATCTCTTTCTCGTCTGCGGGAAAAAGTGGTGGTTGGTAACCTATTGAGACCTGGAAGGGAGACAGACCGGTAGCAGCAGATCTTTGTGTGTTATGAGCGTATTCAACCCATGCCAGAAACTGACTCCAGTCAGTCGGGTTGTTAGATGTGAGGCAACGGAGAGTGGACTCGAGCTCTTGATTCAGCCTCTCCGTTTGGCCGTTGGTCTGAGGGTGATAGCCTGAGGTGAGAGAAACTTTACAGTTGAGAGCCGAACAGAAAGCTTTCCAGGCTTGAGAGATGAACTGGGGACCTCGATCAGAGGGAATCTCCTGTGGAATGCCGTGAAGACGGAAGACATGTTTCACTAGGAGCTGGGCGGTCTGGAAGGCTGTAGGTAATTTCCTGAGGGGAACCAGATGACAGGCCTTGGAAAATCGGTCAACAATGGTTAAAATGGTAGACATACCCCTGGAGACTGGAAGACCGGTAACAAAATCCACTGCGATGTGGGACCATGGACGAGACGGAATAGGCAGAGGGCGCAACAGCCCGGAAGGTGGTTGGTGAGTTGATTTATTCCTGGCACAGATGGGACAGGCCAGCACGTACTCCTTCACGTCCCTGTGAAGGGACGGCCACCAAAAGTGTTGTGTGATGAGGGCGATGGTTCTACTCACACCAGGATGGGCAGAGAACTTGGCTGCGTGCATCCACTGGATGAGACGGGATCTAACAGAGGATGGAACGTAGGTTCTGTTTGGAGGACCGTTACCTGGGTCAGGTTCAGAGGCCAAAGCTAGGTTGATGGGATCAGTGATCTCCCAGGAGACGGCTCCAACCGTGCAAGAGGCAGGGAGAACAGGCTCAGGAGTTTCAGGTTGATCGGAAGAGTAGAGACGAGAGAGAGAATCGGGCTTGATGTTTTTGGAACCGGGTCTGTAAGACATAATGAAGTTGAACCTGGAAAAGAACAGATACCATCGAGAATGACGTGGATTGGATCTTTTTGCCGACTGTAAATAAGCCAGGTTTTTGTGATCTGTCCAAACCAAGACAGGATGTTCGGCACCCTCGAGCCAATGTCTCCACTCTTCCAAGGCTAGTTTGATGGCTAGTAGTTCTCTGTCCCCAACATCATAACTCTGTTTAGCAGGTGAAAGTCTGCGTGAGAAAAAGGCACAAGGGTGAGTTTTCTGGTCTGAATCTGAATGTTGAGATAATACTGCTCCTACTCCGGAGTCAGATGCATCCACCTCTAAGATGAATTGCTTAGAGGGGTCAGGTTGGATCAGGATGGGTGCACTGGAAAAGAGAGTCTTAAGTTTGTTAAAAGCTGCTTCAGCTTCAGGTGTCTATTGGAAAGTCTTCTTCACAGAAGTCAGAGCTGTGAGGGGTAGAGCTGTTTGACTATAGTTTCGGATAAAACGTCTATACAAATTTGCGAATCCCAGGAATCTTTGAAGCTGCTTACGGTTTTCGGGAGTCGGCCAGTCCAGAACTGCTTTTATTTTGTCTTCAGATGGCTTCACCTGCCCGCCCTCGAGCACAAACCCTAGAAATGTAACAGAAGGTTGTTGAAATTCACATTTTTCAGCCTTTACGAAGAGTTTGTTTTCTAGCAGTCTTTGAAGGACCAGACGAACGTGTTTCTTGTGCTCAGACAGATTCTTTGAGTAGATCAGGATGTCATCAATGTATACAAAAACAAAAACATTCAGAAAGTCTCTGAGGACGTCGTTGACGAGAGCTTGGAAACAGGCAGGAGCGTTAGTAAGACCGAAAGGCATGACCAAATATTCGAATTGGCCTATGGGGGTCTTAAAAGCTGTTTTCCATTCATCTCCTTCCCTTATTCTAAGGAGATGATATGCGTTTCTTAAGTCGAGTTTGGTGAACACTGTTGCCCATTGGACAGGTTCAAAAGCTGATGCTAGTAGTGGTAGGGGATACTTATTTTTGACAGTTATTTGATTCAATCCTCTGTAGTCAATACGGGGTCGGAGAGAACCGTCCTTTTTTCCCACAAAAAAGAAACCAGCACCGAGAGGGGATGAAGATGGTCGAATAATACCAGCAGCAAGTGACTCATTGATGTATTTTTCCATGGTTTCTCGCTCGGGTTTTGAGATATTGAATAGTCTACTGTTGGGGAGGGAATCTCCTGGTAATAAATCAATGGCGCAGTCGTATGGTCTATGAGGTGGAAGAGACGTTGCACTGACCTTACTGAAGATTGGTGCCAGATCATGATACTCGGAAGGAACAGAAGAAAGGTCAGGAGAGTCCATCTCCCCCCTACCTCTAGGGGACTGAATAGCAGGAGCCGCAGAACGAAGACATGAGACGTGACAGGAAGTAGACCAAGACTCAATGTGGCGTTCAGCCCAGTTGATATGGGGGTTGTGACGTTCCAGCCACTCAAATCCTAGCACCAGAGAAGAACATGCAGAGGGAAAAACAAAAAATGTTAGGGTCTCACGATGATTTCCAGAGATAAGAAGCTCTAACAGTCGTGTCTGATGAGTGACTTGATGCAGCTTCTTCCCATCAATAGCTGAAACTCTGAGAGGTTTTTTCAATGGAATAATCTCAATCCTCAGCTGCTGAACCAGACTTGAATCAATGAGGTTTCTCTCACAACCAGAGTCTATAAATGCTGACAAAGTGAGAGTCTGATCAGAAACAAATAAAGTTGCAGGTAACAGTAAGTGAGGAGATTTCTCAGATCTTAGATGGTCCGTCAGACTCCTCACATCCTCTGACGGACCCCGGCTTTTGATTTAGCCGGGCATGTAGCAATAAAGTGGCCAGGCTCACTACATTACAGACACAAATTCCCTTTGAATCTCCGTTGTCTTTCTTCATGTGAAAGCCTTGTATGCCCAATCTGCATGGGTTCGACCTCAGCTCCGTCTGTGGACGAGGAGAAAACGTGAGTGGCATGAATAGGAGCAGGAGACGATTGACTCTTAATCCTTGGTCTGGTACTGGGCTCTGGGGATCCAGAAAAAACAGAAGTGCTGTTAGATGCAGGAGCAGCAACAGAAAAATTTAGGCTTCTTGGCCTAGAACTATTTCTAGTTCGGAGTCTATTATCCATCCGGATAGTTAACCTGATTAGATCCTCCAAACTAGCTGGTTCGTCTATTGTAGCAAGTTCATCCTTGATGTTTTCATTTAAAGCCTTAAAATAGGCACTTTTAAGTGCACACTCATTCCAGCCTGAGGCTGCGGCTTTAACCCGGAAGTCAATGGAAAACTCCGCCACCGTCTGATTTCCCTGCTTTAAACTAAGCAAGGCTCGGGAGTCAATAGTTTTGTCAGAATCTTGATTGAAAACCTGAGAAAATTCAGTTATGAATTCAGAAAAGGAACATGAAAAACTGGATTCAGAGGAAAACCTAGCCTCCGCCCATTCAAGAGCTCGGCCAGTGAGTTGAGAAAGAATTAAGGCAATTTTCTTCTTATCATTGGAGAAACTGGCGGGTGAATGTTCAAAAATTAAACAACACTGGAACAAAAATCCTTTACATTTGCTTTGAGTACCTGAAAATCTTTCAGGGAGGCACGGGCGGAATTCCGGAAGTGACGTGACAGTCTCTGACCTTTGAGGCGGAAGTGGCTCCGGAACAGGAAGTTCGGCAGACGCGGCATTAGCATTTCTCATATAGCCAGCGTATTCCTGCAAAACTTGATTCTGGTGTTCAATATGCGTGTTTAACTCATGGAGGGTTAGTGCATGTCCTTGGATTTGGGCAGCTTGCTCCTCTATCAACCTGCGGAGGTGATCTGCTGGGTTTTGTTTATGGCCGGAGTGTTCTGTCATGATGGGTCTCTGAGTTTAAACCCACATGCAGAACACCACAGGAAACGGAGTAAAAGTTTAACAGTTTATTAAGAGAAGCACACAGAGTTATGGGTGAACAGGTTCTGGTACTGGTCCGGGACTGGAATCTCAGAGTATCTGCAGAGATGAGTAGTTTGGTTAGCCAGGCAGCGATGATGATTTGTCAGGGGTTTGATTCTGGTTTGTACCTTGATGAGGTTCAGACTGATCAATGGAGAGAGGGAACCGGTTGGGTCCAGAGACTGAGGTTTCAGCAGAGAGCTCAGCAGCAGTAGCAGCGTCTAGCTTCAGGCTAGTGAGGTCCAGACCTTGAGTTGGTTTCCAAGTGCAAGCTCTTCCAGAGCTACAGACTTCAGTCAGGCTTTCATGTGAGCAGAGAAGACAGAGGCTGGTTAGAATCTGGTTACTCTCTAGAGCAGACAGAGATTCTAAACGTTAACAGAGGCTCAGGTTCCGCTAACCAAAGCTGGTCAACACTCCGGCGCCGAAGACAGGTCTGGCTGCTGCTTATGTAGGAGGTCTCCTGATGGGATGATGATCTTCAGGTGTGCTGGAGGCTCCCAGCCCGGGAGACCCACGGCGCTCTCTGCTGGAGACAGGTGGCAGATCTCCAGATCCCAACAAAAAATAAACTACTGTGAAGCCCAAAGCTCACCCAGCCCAATATGTTGTTTCTAATAAGAAAAGAAAAAGGAATGTCTCAAAGAATAATCAAACAAAGAGGGAATATTGAAAACAAAATTAATTTACAGACTTTGTCATGATCTTGGCATGGATGTCTGGTCTGATTACTCATTTCACTCACCTGCTTATCTCTGCCCAGTTCTCATTAACGTTCATCTGATCCACCTGCTTTAGCCTCTATTTAACCACCGTTCAGGCCATTTATCAGAGCCAGATTATTCAAGCCTGTGGTGAAAGTTTTTCTAGCCTGCCTGAGTGTTTCCGATTGCCTGATCCTGACCCGTTCTGCCTCTGGACCTCTGAGTCTGCTTGTCCCTGTTCTGATCTGTTGCCTGACCTGTCCTCGGACTGCTACTGGATTTAAGCCTGTCTGTGTCCCAAACCTGGAGCTGTTTCCCGACACTGTCTTGGATTTCCCCTCGGCACCTCTTCGGACCTTTGATCTCTTGGCTCTGACTCCCAAGCATGTTGTCGACACTGGCTTTGGCCTCTGGATTATCCTGCCTTCCTCCGTCTGCTCAGTTCTGATCTCCTGCCTGTCCACCGACCAATGGGACATCAGCGTCTGGGACTCTCTGGGCAGCCATGCAGCTGGAGCGAATCGCATTCTCTAGGCTCGAACTGAACTATAAGACCAGGTTAGTGACTAACCTGTTTTCTCCTCCAGCAGAGGTTCCTGTCTTAGACGCCAATGCCATTCACTTTCTGATAAACATTTTTAAAAATCTGTCTGTCTGCCTCGAATACTGGATCCAATCATTCTGAGCTTGACACACTTTCCCAGTTTCATTGAGAAAACCCTTATAAAACAGCCCTCCTTTAATTGCTAACCAGCTTTTTTTCCATTGTAGCAGCTTGTTTCCATTGGTATTATATGGATTTTCTTTTTGTTAATTAGCTAGCCTAGCCAGCCAGATTGACTGGTCTAAAACAGGCTGGACAGATCACAGCATTGCAGGTGAGTGAAGGGATGCTTTATTAGGTCCCAAAACCACTGTATACTGGTACTTGTCGTCTACCATTTTATCCGGGTCTGGGTTTTAGCTGGGTTTAGCAGTCTCATCAGAGACTCCCATGCTTACCTCTGCCAAGACATCTCCTACAACTCTGTTGAGGGAAACCCAAAGCATTACCATGCCAGCCGAGAGATATGGTCCATCCATTGTGTCCTGGGCCTCCTCCTGGTTAGGCATGTCTGGAACACGTCTCGAGAGGTCCAGAGGGCATCCGACAAAGATGTCCGAACTACCCCAGGCAACTTCCCTCAATGTGGAAGAAAATAGGTTATACTTCAAGCCTCTGCCGGATGTCTGAGCTCTAAGGGAGTGCCCATCCAATATGTAGAGAAGCTAATTTCAGCTGCTGGTTACCAGGATGATGTTCTTTCAGTCATCATCCTGATTTGATGACCATAGGCAAGGGTAGCAATGTCAGTATTATAGTAGCAGGAGCGCTGAATGCCTCCTTGTCAGGTTCATGTTTGCAGAGCCCGGCAAAGCCAGGAGGGGTGATGTGAGACCATCACCAAGTGGACCATGAGAGGCTGGTGCTAGGAGAAATGGGCAGCAGCCAGAGGCAACCTGATCCACGTACGAATGCTGTTTAAATGGTCAAAATTTCAATAACTGTCTATAAGATAACTATAAGAGCCTTTCTTTTTTCACGCAGATGATTTTGCATCACATGCATACCGTAAATTCTCTAATATTGGCCTGTATTCCATTAGCGGCCGGGTCTCTAATAATGGCCTGTCTGGCTGTCGGCGGAGGTAAATAGTGGCCGGACTCTTATACAGGCCGGGGCTATAATTAAAACCAACGATGTTCCTGGGCAGTCCTCAACAACTTGTGATAGTAACATACAAGTACCACAAGGGGGCAATGTTTGCTAACAAATCCAAGCCATTAGCATGGGAAGTCCCATCCTTACACAGAGATCGTAGTGGCCTTTCACAATCGTTTTGATCTGAAAGACAAATGTGATTACGGGTAGGTCTGGAGGTAACCAGGCAGCGTTAAAATGACAGATTTTCGTTGGTCTTTGTTGTTCTAAATTTACCTTGAAATATATGATACTGGTAGCCAACTTCCACTTAGCCTGCCTCAAATAAAATTTCGCTATGATGGCAGAGCAGTTTCCATTAATTTTTTTTAAAACTTTGTTTCGCAAGTCAGTTTGCCCAAGATTCCACTCTTGTCTTTTTTTTTTTTTTGTATTGCTGTTCAGAAAAATTGCAGCTGCTGGAAGATCTCTGAATAATGTTCTGTATACCGTTATGGTAACTGTACTTTTTCAATAAATGAACCTAGTATTTTATAGGTTCAAAGAGACACAAAATCTGTTTTTTATTCATTCCACTGGTCGTCTGTTTTGATCAAATAGAAATAGAGGCCTGCCTCTAATTCTGGCCTCCTTCCAATAATGGCCTGGACCAAGATGTACCTGAGTGAAATAAAAGCCCCGGCCTATATTAGAGGATTTACGGTAGTTATCTGATTGGTTGTAAATTGTTTCCACTGACTCGGTTAGTCCTGTATTTCAAATCGGACCTTACCCACTCCTTTCCAGACAGATATGGCATCTACACAGCGTAAGTGAGTCTGGTTGGCCCATGGATGTAATTTTGGGGAGGGACAGAGGGGAAATGCCCCCTGCACTGTTTCAAAAATCAATTTTGGTCGCCTTCCTTTTTTACTGTCCTAAAACAATGTTACACTACAGTACACAGACAATCGTCGAGCACTAGGACAAAGCGGAAAACCGCAGCTCAAGTTGAAACCCGCTTCCCTGAGTTTAGACCGCCCACAAGCTCCTGATTGGCCCTCCATATTTTCTTGTGTGATTGCCTGTCACCGCTGTCACTCTTGAGAAGCTCACTTTATAAACATCTGATACGCCACTAAATATGGTTTGTGATTGGATGTTCAAATATGCTGAAGTTAGTTGTACTGAAAAATACTTGCGTCCTCGCCTGACGTCGTCCTACTCAATTCTAGTCAGAATATGAGTCTGATACTGCTCCATAGAGCTTTGATTATGGGGCGTCTTTTGAACGAACCAGGAAAAAAAATGCCTCTGCACTCAGTTGGATAGACCTACAACCAATAAAAGCAACGGAGTGCGTGACGTATAGTTGTTGTTTTGTTGTCAACAAAAATCAAAGCGTGCAGTTGCACGCCTAGAATAAGAAGATGAGCCTTGATCGCGTTTCTCTGTTCCTCTTTTAAAATTAATTTGCTGTCAATATCTTCTAGAACAGACCTAATAGCAAAATCTACTCACCTCAACTCTCCGGCGGCAGCCATTGTTGTTGTCACCCATGCGCGCTTTGGTCACATGGTTGATTACGTTACTGTTGATCATCTGTCCATCATCGTATAAAGCCCGCCCTGACAATTTGATTGGATCGCCAGAGAGTGGGCGATCATACTCGCCCTACTATGGAGCAATGCCAGACCGAACTTCCCGACCTCAAACCTTGTGGGCGGGACTAAGTTCGGAATGGCACCCAGGCTACTTGCGTCCCCCCCCCCCGCTTCTGAAATCAAGAATTTATTAATACTGTAGTCGGTCAGACTACTAATTCTAAGTGTTTGTGTTAGGAAGGAATCACTGACATCACCCTAATCGTTTGCTATGTTGACAGCTGCTCTGTCAGATATAAGTCAGCGCTCTGATTGGGCTGCTCTAAAACATTTTGGTAAATGGTAAAAAAAAAAAAACTTTTCTTTTTACCTGTATAATTGATCAAAATTGGTTGACTCTGCTCTTTAAAGGACAGTGACTACCATGTTTTAGACATTTATCTCTTCTAACCCCTGAGTTAAATAGTCAAAGGATCCCCCTCAACAGGTTCTATTGGATTGATTATTCATTCATCTAAAATGAGTGTTTTCTAGAAGACAAATGCCTGAAAAATGAAGGCCACTGGTCCTGGAGGACTAGAACTCATTTTGTTTAGTCTATTTTATTAGATAGCTCCGTAATACAGCAAAAAACAACGTTGTTATAAAACAGCTTACTTTATTTACCTGTGAAAACACGTGTTCAAGGTTTAGGACACAGTGAGGTTTTGAAATGACTCACAATTAATTCATGATCACTTATAACCGTTGGTGTCAAACTTTCTCAAACTTCCTCTTTTTTAATGCATGTCTCTGCAGACCTTGAATCAGACTCTGGCTTCTGATTATCTCACTTATTTTTGCTTCGGAAGCCCCTCTTATCAGGAACATTGACAATAGGATTTTAAATATTAGTAGAGTTTTTTTATCTTATCCCAAACACATACAGTTTTCTGAACTGATCACAGCTGCTGTCACAGAGTAGCGGCTCACAGTGCTGAGATGAACATAGTGACAGAGCCAGGAACACCCTGATCTAGATCAAAACACATCCTTGATCAACTTGTTAAGTATTTGTTTCCAGAGATAACTAATTTTTCTCACTTTACTGTTTATCACTTCAATCCTAAAAGCTCCTGTCCTCTCTAATAAAGTTTAATAAATTAAAACCTTTAACAACACTCTTAATATTCTGACTTTACTTAAAATGTTCCTTTTAAGTAGTTGATTTCATGTTTGCGCATCCTAGAGTGATTTCTTCAAGATAATTATTTATTCTAAAGCCAATATAATTGCTCAATTTAAATATAAAGATGAATCATTGCTAATCCCAGACTGATTAAATTAAAATATGTTATTTTGTGACTAATAATAACTAGAATAGGACCAATTTTAATTCCAACTTGTTGCAAGCTGTAAGCAACGTAATTGTATTTTGTATACACTCAGTGTATACAAAATGACAATAAAGTTTAAGTTTTAGGATACATACATATAGATATGAAGTCATGCCAGTTAGGGCATTTTAGGTTCCTTCTGCTTCTCCACAGGCTTTAATGAACTTCTTGATGTCGTTAGGAATGAAGCATTTCATCAGCCGCGCGCCATCTTGACACAACAGCAAACGCTTGATGATTGTACTGAATCTATGCTATAAGCTTCAGTCAGCCAATGTCAGCAAAGAAAACAGTTTATACCCGGTCTATGGAGCCTTCTGAGTGCCATTTAAGCTCTTTTTCAATTTAACTGACATAATCAGCATTTCCAGATATATTTTGGATATAAATGTAATAAAAATAACATGGTGCCTTTTGTAGGGGATGATTTTCTCACAGCTGTTAAAGGTCAAACACATATCTAGAAAAAATGATTGACTGTTTTGTCAGATTCCAGCCAGATTAAGAGATCTTTATACTCCTTGGCTCATCATAACTCTTCCTAAACTTTGAACAAGACCGACTAACCTTTTAATTTCTAACCCATCCGTGTGCTTTTTGTCTTGTTAGAATATCAGAGATCGGGATTATCAAGTAAGGTTTTGATTTCTATAAGCTGTAACAAGGCATTTCTGTCAGTCTGTCACTTGTTTTGGTCATAGCAGCTCTGGAGAAATAATGAAGTAGAGAAAGCTTTATGAAAAAGTAACAGCAGTTGTAGCCCCAAGACTGTGGTGGGAGTTTGTAGAAGCTCACAAACCCATAACCAGACAGGGTTTATGGCTATTTCTAAACTAGGTCTCATTAACCAAACAAATGAAGTCTAAAATAAATCACTTCCAGTAAGGTCTGTGGGTTAAGAATCTTTTCCCAGACTCTTAAGCCTGCTATGGTTAATGTCTGCACAATATACCCCTCATTTCTATTCCTAAAACCATTAAACCCCAAAAGTTTGGTAATTGTTACTTCTGTATTATTTACCAGAAGAAAAATCCTCCTAATTTTAGATCATGGTTGAAGAATGGAACCACAGACAGCGATGAGCAATCTTTCTCACGTTTCCAGAAGATAGACAGTGCATGACAGGATATGGAAGCATTGCAGCATGCGATGCACATTGTTTGCATTTGAATTTGACCATATTATAACATATGCTAGTTCACACTTCACTGGATGAGCGCTCTGTGCCTGCACCGAGTGGAACTGCATCCTTTAACCAGCATTGGCTGAAATGCTCTATTTTTTATAACATGGAAGATGTTCACTACTTTTTTTTTTTTTTTTTTTTTTACAGGTTTTTGCTGTATAGATGTCCACTACACATAGGCATGGACATTAGAAGAGGCTTGGCTAAGCATTTTGCCAAGGCATTTTTTGATCATGTTTTGAAAACAACATATTAAAGGTTTACAAAGAAGTGCAAAGCCTTATCAATTTAAGGTCTGAAAAAAAAAAAGATTGAGTAACTATTTAAAACAATGCTGTCATACCACACCCTTAACCCCAAGACAAACAGTATTTTCTGAAGACATGTTTTAATGATTTGCAGAAAACAATAAAACCATCAAAAGAAGAAAAAAACAAAACAAAGATAAGAAAGCTTTCAGCTAACAACTTCTTTTTGTTCCTCATTAAACCAGTGACCTACAAAGTGCTGAACAACCTTTATTTGCGAACACTTTCTTTCAGTGTTTTGAGTTTATAATACTTTATCACTTTGTGTTGCTGCTAGGAGGTAGCACAACAACGGTAACCAAAAGCCACACATTTCCTAACTTGCATCTACAATAAGCTTGAGTTTGATGTGCTTTCCAGATACGGGCTCAGACCTTTGAGAGAAATGACACGCGGTTTAACAGCTGCAAACTTCATGCAGATGCTCCCCTCCTCTTTCTCTATTTTTGGTGAATGAAAGTTAAAACCTTACAATGCCAAATACAGTCCTTTGGGTTGTACAGGTAAAGATAATGACATGGTGTTCCACAGAGCAGCGTTCTCGACACTTGTGTTTAAAGGTTATAGTTACAACTTTTTCATTAAAATTATTAATCCAAAAAAATATATATTACATCTACTGAACATCTACAGCGCAGGAGAAAAGTATTATTTTTCCTGAAAAAACCCAGACATGATTTTTTTTTAAATTTTGACAGGTCCAAAATCCATCCATCCATCCATTATCTGACATGCTTGTCCCAATTGGGGTCGCGAAGGGTGCTGGTGCCTATCTCCAGCTATCTAGGGGCGAGAAGCGGGGTCCAACCTCGACAGGTTGCCAGTCCATCGCAGGGCGGGGTCCAAAATCAATATTTGAAAATAATCGAAGCAGTTTGAACAGATTGCAAGTGAGTTTTATAGGTGAAAAGAAATAAAAAAGATGTTCACATGTAGACAATGCCTAAATGCTTTTGTGTATTTTAATAAGGTTTCATAGATCTGGTGGAAGGATAAAAAAAAAAAAGATATTTCTTGTTAAAGCAAATATTTGCAGAGCAAAAATAAATGCTAACTATTTTAATTAAAGCTGAAGTCTGTACGTTTTTAAAAATCACTTTTTTGTCATATTGGCTAAAACTGTCCCTATGCCCAGACAGCAGTACATGTGATATGTAACCTGTGAAAAAAACTGCTTCAATTGGTCCCGCATACTGCCTGTATTTCAATCTGGAAAGAATTATTCGGGACGAGTCAAAACAACCAATCACAGCCAGAGGAGCGTCTGATGGAGTGTCAATCACAGCTCACACACGCTTATTCCCCCCCCACCGCTTAACCTGCCGCTGCCGCCCGGCTGCTGCAGTCAGGAGGACGCGCGTGGAAGTCATGGCGGAGCGACAGCCACCAGCGAAAGAGAAACTGCCCTTAGTGCCCCTGCCGACAACTGCTTACACGGCAAACTTCGGTATAACCAGCATCTTATATCTAGCTGCTTGGAGGTGAGTGTTATCCTCTTACCGGTTCACACTCCATGCCGCGTACGCTGCTTGGACGCTTCTGGTCGCATGCGGTAGCCGCGCAGATGCTGTGAGAGGGGTGGAGCTTGGAGGTGGGTCATGAGTGAAACAGAGAGGGTGGGGGAGTGGCGTCAAACCAGTTTTTTTTTCAAATTTTCAGTCGAAGTCTGCTCTCTTCTCAATGTTACAGACTGCAGCTTTAACTCTTTGTCATGATTGGTTTAATATCAAACCCACATGCAGAACACAAAGGAGGCTGGGTAAAAGTTTAACAGAGTTTATTAAAGATGTTTGACATAAAAGACATGAACTGGATCTGGAACAGGTCCGGGTTGGGTTCACTGAAGTCTGCAGAGATGATAGTTTGATTAGCTGGGCAGGCAGATAAATAAAGAGTCCTTTTAGATAATTCTGATTCTACCTTGACGGGGTCCAGGCTTCTCTTGTTAGAGAGGGAACCGTTGGGTCCAGAGACTGTTGGTTCAGCAGAGTACTCAAGCAGCTGCAGCGTGTAGCTTCTGACTTTGAATGGCAGACCTTGATCAGAGTTTCCAGCTCTTCACAGAGAGCAGCAGGGGAAATCCAAAATAGGAATCTTCAGGTTTGGCTCACCAGGGCTGGAAGGCAGGTTAAGCTCACCCAGAGCTTCAGACTTGAGACAGGTTTCCTGTGAGCAAAGACAGAGGAAGGTTAGAACCAGTTTTCTCACTTAGAGACAACTTAGATTCTTTCAGGTAACAGAGGCTCAGGTTGCTAACCAAACTAAGGTCAACACTGCGGCGTCGAAGAAAGGTCTGGCAGCTGCTTAAGAAGGGAAGGTCTCCTGATGAGTAGATGCGTCTCAGGTGTGCTGGAGGGCTCCAGCCCAGGAGACCTACAGCGCACTCTGCTGGAGAAAGGTGGTACATCTCCAGATCCCAACACTCTTAATGTAAAGGTTAGATGCTTCAGCTGAAAACCTTGTTATATTCACATTTAAGACATTAAAGGGATTTCCTGATCCAAAATTGAAAGCAGCCAAAATAAATAAATATCTGAATATATCGGCCTGCCATCTTAAATCTTCCATATAAGTAGTCTCCGCCTTCACCTCCTGAGGAGACTGAGATCCTGTGGAGTGACCAGGCCCCTGCTTAAAACCTTTTATGACTTTGTGGTGGCATCGGCCCTCCTCCATGCTATTATCTGCTGGGCCCCTGGCAGCGCAGAGAGGGACAGAAAGAGACTGAGCACTGGAAAAAAAATCTAAATCTAAATCAGTCTTAAAATAGTGCATTTGTTCTTTAATTGAGGAGGTAAAAGATACATTTTGCCAATGGAACAAGACAATTTACACTTAAAATAAGAAAACACAATTGCATTGTTTTATTTCAAGTGCATTTTATGTAAATATCTTATTTTAAGAGTAAAAATACTCATTCCATTAGCAAATCATCATATTTACCTACTCAAATTAGGGATAAATACACTTAATTTAAGAATTTTTTACTTATTTCTTGATCGTTTTTACAGTGAACAAACTGGTGAGAAAGGCCCGTTCTGTCCTAGGCTGCACTTTGGACTCAGTGGAGGAAGTTGCTGAGAGGAGGGAGCTTTCTCAGCTTCCATCCATCATGGACAACACCTTCCACCCTCTGCACCAGACTGTGGAGAAGCTGAGCTGCTCCTTTAGCAAAAGACTTTTACATCCTGTTAGTAAAAAGGAGCGCTACTGCAGGTCATTCATCCCTGCAGCCACCAGACTCTACAATGCGTCACTACAACAGCAATAACTTGTGCAATGTATAATGTGTAATAATTATTTCATACCCTGTACAATAGCCTGTTTCTTTATATTCGGTACTCAGTGCAATAGCTACATAGATAAATACCAATCTATATAAATACCCATGTAAATACCCTGTGCAATAACCCTGTATAATGATCCTGCTTAAAAAAAACACTTCAGCTGTCATGTATATATATATGGATGCACTGTATATACTGTATATACCCCCATGCACCTTTTCTTCCTTTGGCACCTTCTTCTTCTTGACTATTTAAGCTGATGTAAGAAGTACATTTATCCACCTTTAGATCAATACATTTTGTTGGACAATAGGCTGACAGGAAAGGGAGACATGTGGCAAAGGACCACATATCAAATTCGAACCCGGGTCGGCCGCGTCATGGACAAAGGCCTCTGTACATGGGTCGTGTGCGCTAACCACTGTGCCCTCGAAGCACACCCCTGAGATCAATAAAGTCAATCCATCAAACAATACAAGAAACTTCATAGAAATACTTTGCTTCTACTGTACTTTCTTACTTTCTGGTGAATAACAAATCACATGCGGATTAAGCGCTGCAAGTTTCATGCAGATGTTCTCATACCTGATGTTAAAGTGACATTATGTAAGTTTTCACTGAAAAAATATCTTTGAATTAGCCTTTTTATTTAAACGTTTATGATTAAAGCATAGTTCAGCGGCAATGCATCTACAAGCCTGTGGCCTATTTTCCTTAATTTACATCTGGTTGGTTCCCGCACACTTCGGCGGATGTGACGTTAAGCCAATGTTAAATGGGTCCAACCTAGCATACAATCAAAGCTTTATTTAAAAAAAAAAATTTTGTGGACTCTAAGAATAGACCGGCATCCAGCTCATCTCAGACACCAATGGAAACTCCATGTAAGGTGAAAAATGTAAAAAGAAGGAAACCTTGTTAATTTACGAGTGCGAGCTACGAGAACGAACAGGAGAGTGCTGCAGTTTTGTGTTTTGGCCACAGGTGGCAGTATAATTACAAAATTTAATGCCTTTTTAAAGGTATTGTGGAAGATTTTCGATGTGCGATTTTTATTAAAAGACCCACCCTCTCCCCTTTAAAAAAATGCACATGCACAACCCTGTACCCACTCCCAAGAGGGAACAAGTATTAAACATGTGCAAGAGCGTGCACTAGCCCATTTCTCCTCGTGCACCCTCTGTTTAAAAGTCGCTGTTCTCATAGCTCATACAAGTTACTGTGTCCAAGCGTCCGCCCTAATCCCTGAATCCTTCAATCACTATATAGAGTGGGGACTATATAGTGGACTTTATAGTGAACTCAGTTATCTTTCCGTTACATAACTCCTCTCTCTTCACGTGGTGCATGCACCGTCTTTGTTATTAGTCGCAGCTGTCGGGTAGCGACAGCCTATGGCGACAGCGGGCCGCTGTGAAAGCAAATCCCATAATGCTTTGCGAGGAGAGCTCTCTGTGCAAAGCATTCTGGGATATATCTGCCTCTTCTGAGCCCTTTCTTTTCTTCTCATACACTTCATAGACACTTTTTCTCTAACGACCCTCTGCCATTTTCAAAGAACTGCGGTGAAAAAGGTGACTGGATGAAACCGTACTCACCACAAACATACACCTGAACGTGGGTATGTGCAGAAAAAGATAGCTGATGTGATGAGCACGTAGGATGGCTTAATGTAAACATATCACCAGAATGATTGACAGTTAGGAGGACCACTTATTGAGATGATCCACCCAGAAATAGAAGATCGTCCTCTATACTGATAGTCTTCAACAGGGGGTCTGCGACCCCTAGGGGGCCCACGAAGGTACTTAATGAGGGGTCACGAAAGGTTTGGTTGATTAGACTTTTTTTATTATTCCCCCCTGCAATTTTTTCCACTAATTGAAATGTCTTTAAATACACATTAACATGAATTCAACAAACTGTAGTAAACAGATAAATGGAGGCAGAAGATATCTTTCAATCATCAATGCGCACATTCAGCGACACACAGGAGCTCTTTCAAGCTGGGCACCGTTTCATTCACAACACCTGTCCCATCAACCAGGAATCAGAATCAGAAATACTTTAATAATCCCAGGGAGAAATTACTTTCATATTTTGACTCCATCTGTAATAGAGTGACTATAGGACCAGTTTGATATAACACAATATCATACACTATATAGAAGTAGGGGGTCCCTGCTCCATCTTGCCAACAGTTTGGGGGCCCTTGTCCTGGAAAACTTTGAAAACTCCCCTATACCTTTAAGTATTATTTTCATTTAATCAAGTTTTTCTTTCATTTCACTCTCCAAAATCTGTATTAAAAGTATGATTGATGATGATATTGTCTCAGGTCAATGATTGTATCGGTCACTACTCAGCAGTATAGTAGTGAAATTAAAGTCACTAATTAATATGCACTATTTTTTTCTGTAAAATTCACATTTTAATTCTGCACCACTCCAGACACTCAAAGCGGTCTATGGTTGCATTATTTACTAAATAAAAATAGATAAATAAAAAAAATCATGAATATACTGGTTGGGGCGCCGGAACTCTTTGAAGCCCAGGGGGACCTGGATAATAGGATATGTTTTTTACTGTGCAGATATGTGTGTGTTTCACATTGACATATGTCCTAAAATGGAGAAGTGATTTTTCAGTGTATGGCCCTTTCCTCCCCCCCCCCCTGTGTGTGCAGACAGCAGGGTGTTTTTGGCCTGCTGCCTTACATGGGCAAACCTCTCATCTCACGGCTGGAATTTCAACGGTGACGTCACCGCCTTCAACTCTCCCACTATTTGGATCAAGAAAAGTTGGACTTCTTCTTTTTTGAGGGATATTTGTTGTTTTTTGTGGGTTGGGTTTCCTAGAAAGCAAGGTAAGCCACCGGTTCCACTTTTCTTTGTTAACGGTTAGTTTTTAAAGCGGCTGCTCGGCCAGTAGAAGGAGAGAAGCTGCTGAGCGGTTTGTTCGGCCTAGTTGGAACCGGAATATGAGAGAAGAGTGGAGCTCGGACGGTGTGAACAGTGAGGGCGTGGACTCCAGCTCTGGAACGCTAACATTAGCAAAGCTAACCCATCGCTAGCTTGGAGCTGTGGAGTTCATCTATTTCAGGCGTTGAGAACAAACTAATCAGAGAGCGAGAGTCCATCAAAAAGTTTGCCTCCCCACTCCGGGTCTCTGGAGGGTGGGGGGATTCTGCTTTTCAGCCTCAGAGGTCCGCAGCCGAGCAATGCGGAAGGACAGGCTGTCACCGGAGAGGAGCCTCTCTCTGTCGCTCAGGCTGTTTGCTGAAGGAACCCGGCGTCCTGATTTATTCACTAACTCCCTTTGAAAAGAGACGGTTGGCTGTTGTTACGACAATTTGCCACGTTAATACAGACCACCGCGTGTGTCATTTAAGTTAAAAACATTTGGATTTCTTTAACATCTTAAAAGTTCCACCTCTGCCCCCTTATTACCATTTACAGGTACAGATAGTGCAGGCCTGGAGTTTACTGTATATGCAGCTCAAACTCTCATTTAGCTCCAAGTGTCATGCAATATCTTAAAAAACTGTTGGATTACGATCAATATTTCAGATCTGACAAAATATGCTGCAAAGTTCAGGTGTAATAACAGGGCCGGCAAAAGCCTCCATAGGGCCCTATGTGAAATTTGATGTTGGGGCCCCCTCTGTTTCTGCCCATTATATGGATTGCTGCAGTCACAGGCGTAACTCTCTGAAGGACGGTTGTGGACATCCATCTATTTTACGTTATGCAGGTACATCCTGGACAGGTCGCCAGTCCATCGCTGGGCAACACAGAGGTTAAGTTCACACTGCAGGCCCTGATGCTCAATTCCGAATTTGTGAAATCTGATTTTTTTACGTCGCCGTTCACATTTCCAAATATATGCGACTTGTATGTGATCTCCTGTGTGAACTGCAGTCACACAATGCAAGTGTCCCGCATGCGCAGTAGAGGATGCAATGACATCACATGCCAGTGTGCTCTGTGTTTACGGAAGTAAACATGGACGGTAGTGCTGGAGCACATCTAGCGATCTTTCCCCAACCATAAAAACACAATCTTTTCAATATGATTAAACATAAATACTGCTCTCTGCATCATCATCCGCCATGGTTGTTGTTTTTCTTTACGTTTCTGTGTAGCAAGACCCAGAATAGTGACCTTTGTTGGGTATTAATGACGTTCAGGTCGGATGAATGCGACCTGGCCGTTCACACACAGGTCGCATTCGAAAAGATCATATTCGTATCAGATTCAGGACCACATAGCTGAGTGGCCTGGGTCACATTGGAAAAAAATCGGATCTGTGTTGTTCAGACTGCCATGAAAAGATCAGATACAGGTCACTTAAGGGCAAAAAAATATTGATTTTGATCACTTTAGGCTGCAGTGTGAACATAGCCAGAGACACACAGGACAAACAACCATTTACACTCAAACTCACACCTAAGGAGAATTTAGAGAAGCCAATTAACCTAACAGTCATATTTTTGGACAGTGGGAGGAAGCTGGAGTATCACACAGTAAATGTTGCAGTGTTAAAGTAACACTTTGAGAGTACATCTTGTCCCACACTAATTCAGAGTGGGAACAAATGTACTTGTAGTGACTATTTGTACAAAACTAAAATTCAAAAAACTTTAGACGGGATCAAAGCAAAAGGTGAATTCAACTCAAATAGCCACCTGATGCTCCGTGGATTCTGGCTTACGCAGTCCAAAACGATGAAAAAGGGTCAAAATCCACTTCTTTGCTTGCTTTTAGTGACTATTAGTGTTGTTAACGTTTTATATCCTGCAGTGTTGGTAAAATTAATAAAATACACTAGTATGCAATTTATTTATAGTAAAACTTTATTTTTGTTTTTTTTTAGTTTATCATAATCAACTTGATTTTGGTCTTTTTTTTTTAGTTTTGGTAAACCTGAGAAGAATTTGAGGACGTTGCTGCTTTTTGCCATTTACCAGCATTACTGGCAGCAAAATTTAATTCAGTTCATTTCTATAGCGCCAATTCACAATTGACTAAACACCAATTCATGTCATCTCAAGGCACTTTACAGCTCAGATCATCCAGTCAAATTGATTCAAAGTTTTCTATCTAAGGAAAACCAGTTGATTGCACCGACCCATTGACTCAAAGGCAATCCCTCACACTACGTAAGCATGCTTGTAGCGACAGTGGAGAGGAAAAACTCCCTTTTAACAGGAATTAACCTCCAGCAGAACCAGGCTCAGTGGGAGCAGCTATCTGCCGAGGCCGACTGTGTTTCAACACAGCTCCATATTATGATACTACCACCACCCTGACTCCTTTTAACTTCATACTTTAACTTTAAACTGATCACTATTAAGTTTCTAAAATATACACAGTTTTTTTGTTTTTTTTATCTCTGCCCTCAATTCATTTTTTATCAAGGCATCAAACATTGATTCAAGCTTGTTCCACTGTAAAAATAAGCGTTTCTGAGAGCTGATTGAAGGCTCCCTGTTGCCATGAGATTACGTCACTAATTTCAGTTGGTTTAAGGCGTCTTTTCTCTTGTTTTTATGTTTGCATCGCTGATTATTCTAGTACTATGTCTTGTTTATTTTTGTCCCATGCATTGCTCCAGCTGTTCCCCACATGTTCATTTGTTCACCTGCGTTAACCCCCAGTAGTCATCCTTTCCATTTTATTATTTACTATTGTCAGGATAGTCCGGGCTTCTTGTCTATAAAACCTGCCCACCATGAGCCTCCCACCCTTTTTTTTTGTTTTGCAAAACACAGAATCACGACACCTGAGCTTTTCTTACAAGAAAGTCTATTTCTGCTTGGGCAAAGATGGACAGTCATATTCTGTGATTCTCTCGTCACTTTTAACGTCAGCTTTTTGTTTTGTAAAGAAATGATTTGTTGTAATCAAATGCCTCAAGGCCTTTAAACCCGTTTAAGTTAATTCACAACTTGTCAGTTGGAAGAAATACAGTCAACATTTAGAAAATCATTAAAGTTTTGCAGGGCTTGGAGTATCAATGCGTCACATAGCTGAAAAGATGTCCAGCAGTCTGCCCTGTCACATTTAACTGGATGAAATGAGCTCTGGCTCACCATCTGCAGCAACCAGGACCGTTTTTGCAGAAACAGGCTCAGTATCCTGGTGTCTTCTTCTCCATCACCTGCTTGATATGCTTTGTGTTTATCCACAAAGAGCCAAACTGCGAAAGGGTGTAATATTTTTGTCAAATAAGGTCTTAAAACTAATTTTCTGTGTTGCTTATTCAACAGTTTTGCTCAAGGGGGTGTATTTTCAGAACAAAAATAATAAACAATAACCTGGTTATGAATGAACTAGCTTTAGATCCCTTTAGCTGTGGTAGGTGGGAAATTGGCACATTTTCTTGTTGATGCTGTGGTATTTTTACTGGAGTTTATTAATCTATTAGAATCTCCTATCAACCCAAACATGCCCCCATAACAGTGGATGTATATTAGACTGCTTGCAAATTTGATTTTCTACAGTACACAATACTGTTCAAAGTGCTCTACAGAACAAAGATTGCATAGTATTGGACAGGACAAATGATTTATTAGGAGGACGGTATCCAGCTGTCTGTATGGCCTAAAAAAAAGGAAGCAGTAAAATCCAAATTGGCAAGAACTGATGACAGCAACTGATAAACAGTTGAGATAAGCTTTAGTTTTTTAAGGCAAAGTTGCATTAAACAATAATGTTCTCATTTCTGATTTGAATTTGTTTCTGCATATGCCAACTTTTTAAGGAAGTTGTTTTTTCAAAGCAGAGGAGCATAGAAAGGGTATGTTGTCTTGTTCAGTTCTGGTCCTGAATAAACAGAGCTCCATGATGACCAAAGGGATCCGAGCTTCCATGCCTGACAAATAACCTGGTCTACGTTAATGCTCCTCACCAAACACTTCCTGACTGACCTATAAGATATTGACTCTAGCGTTTTACATCAAGGCAGTACAATGATGCCCAGTGCTCCGTTTTCGTTTATCCTGGTGTCGGACTTATTGTTGGTTTCAAATTGAAAAATAAATAAACCAATAATACTTGGATTGCACTGAGCCTGGTTCTGCTGGAGGTTTCTTCCTGTTAAAAGGGAGTTTTTTTCTCCCCACTGTTGCTACAAGCATGCTTAGGGCCGGATCTATCAAAGGTTTGCGTGTATAAAAACGTGAGCTATTTCTCTGCGCACGCTAAAAAATATACAAACTGATCTATCAACAGCGTGCTAAAAGGATTTGGTCTTTAAAACGTGCTAAATAGCGCCTCTTATCCATTTAGTACTTTTTCTGCAATGACTATGCAATATGGGGCGTTTACACGCAAAAGTGCGTCTTGTGGGAGCAGAACATGTAAATATATTAATTTAGCACTCGCAAAGTGATTTATTAAACCTGAAAGCAATTTTGCTAACGGTATCTGACTCTATATTTAACACGTTTCAAAAGAAGGTGCAAATGGTCTGTATGCGTAATTGCGCACACATGGCAGCGGTTATTGTCGCAAGAAGGAGACATCGAAATGAAGCAAGGAGACGCAGAGAATGCATTTTTTCACTCCGTGTGAATATTTTTGGAATGAACGAGGAAATGATCATCAAAACATATTGTTTATCCAGCATTGCCATTTTGGAGCTGTTGGGGGAACTCCGAATGGATTTGGAGCCAGCCACAAGGAGGACCCACGCAATACCAGATATCACAAAACTCCTTGCAACATTGCACTTTTTTGCATCTGGGTCATTCCAGCGTACGGTTGCAGCGAGAGCTGGGATCTCCCAATCTCGTTTTTTCAGAAGTGCTGTCCGACGGGGTCGGGGTTCTCCCCCTGCGCCTGTGGTACAACGTGCCAATCCTGCTGGGATGCGTACGCGCAGTAATCTCATCCACAGTCACTTCTTGTGAGCCATTTGGTATGTGCATTTTTCTACAGGCCAATACAAAACACCTGTTTTTTTTATATATATATATTTTTGGAGGGGGTGTCACTGTAAGATTAAAATTTCTTAATGCACTAGTTTGCACAAACTACAAACTACTTTGCCGCAAAACACAAAACGCGCAAAACCATGATTTAAATAGGGTGTGTCCAACAGTTTTGCACCTTCCACCAGTTACGCAATCACTCTTGTTAAATCACCCGCAAACCATGGTTCAGCCCCTCCAGTTTGCGAGCGCAAATTACTGCACGCAAAATTGGATCTTGATAAATCCGACCTTTAGTGTTAGGGATTGCCTTCGAGTCAGTGAGTCGATGCAATCAGCTGGTTTTTCTTAAATAGAAAACTTTGAATCAATTTGACTGGATGATCTGGTGAACTGTAAAGTGCCTTGAGATGATGTTTTGGGAATTGGCAATATAGAAATAAACTGAATGGAATTGAATTTAAATATAAGTCAGAGAAGAAGCTATCTCTCATCACGATCACTGATCTGGCAACGCCTGAGCTCTGTATTACTTGACCTGTTGGTGCAGAAATATGTCCATATTCGCACCGTTCAGATGTAAATGCTTATGTATTTTGGACTCATTCAAATTTACATTTGCAAAATTTAATTTCACATTGGATTTAATCAAGTATTTTTCAATTAAGTTGAATCTGATATTCATTAAACCAAACCTATGAATTTTATTTTTATTTTCAGGAAAAATTGGGCTTTTATTCTGCAGCATAGACATGTGTTTTATAAAAAAAAAAAAATGAATTATACTGATGGGAGAATTTGTGGCTATGACCTTTTGACCTATTGTTCTGAGAACGCAGCCTTGTGGATCACCACATGTTTATTAACAGCCAAACAAGTAGGGTTGGACATAGTTTGAATTTGAACGGTTCCAGTTCCAATTCCTGTTTTGGATTATGGTTCCTATCGATTGTTTATTCCGGTTCTTTTGAGAGGAAGGATCATAAAAGCGTAGATGTTATAATTGAGCTGGTTAACTGAGTTCTTTCTGGATGAAATAACCCGAACTCCTCAATAAAATTTAACATCTAACTTTGTGTGATTGTTACCATAAATGATCGCATAGTTATTTTCATTCAGTATGTAAATATTAAACCTATGAACTTTGATGTATATTTTGAATTTTCTTCTACCAACTGAGCTTTATCGTTTAAAACCTCATTTAAACACAATCTCATATATCCACGGTCTGATACTTCAGGTACTTTTGTCATATAAAACAATTATTTTATTTACCTGATTCTGGCTGTATTGCATGCGTGTCTGGTTTGGAGGAAAAGCAGCAAAGAAGAAATGCATCCTCACAGAGTTTGTATTCTCAATTAGGAGTGGAAGTAGTGATGTTTTACTTTTCTGGACAAAAGAACAATCAGATTTCATACACTATCCTTCAGTTAGAGGGTTCTATCATATGAAACAGATCCTATATGAACTAAAATAAGCAATAAATGAAATTATGCTTATATTATTTATCAGTCTCGTAGATGTGATTAAAGTGCTTTTCATTCTATCTAGAATGCGTAGGAAACATCTGAAATAACTGTCATGACTAGGGCTGAAACAAATAATCAGATTAATCATGATTTATTGATTATTTGAATAACCGTCAACTAGTTTAGTAAGTGATTAATAATTAACTGGAGTATAGAGACTCTAAAACATGCATTTAGCTGACAGAGCAACCCACCCAGAGCTGTAGTAATAGGAAAATTGTAAAAAAATATACATAAATATATTGCATTTAAGATTTTATTTTTTAAACAACTTTTAGCTGTCTGATTATTAATTGATTAATCTTAATAATAGATTAATTAATAGGGAAATGAATTGTTAGTTGCAGCCCTAGTCAAGATGTAAAGTAAGAGAAAGAATGTATAAAAACAAATTCCCTTAATAAATCTATCTTACAAAAGTGGTGTCACGGGTCAAAGATGAGTTGGGTGGTGTTTAGTCAAGTCGGCCATCCGCCATCCTTTGTGTAATATAATCCCATCTTCAGTGTTGCAGGTAGCAGACTGGTCATCTCTTTATTTAACTTAAAGTCACACTTTTCAGTGCTGCAGCACAAAGAGATGGTCGCTCATACACTGCTATGGATTCTTCTTTCTGATTATGGGAAGCGTCCTTCTAGACAGCAGATTGTGCATCAAGAGTAGGAATCAAAAATAAAAAATTTGAATGATTCCAGGAGAATTTAAAGATTATAACCGGTTCTGATCGATCAACGACTCTCGGTGCCCAACCCTACAAACAAGACACCATAGTTCTGGTCTATGAGCAGTTTTACTCAGTACCAAAAAGTCCCAGCTGGCTTCCATCAGTCAGTACGGTCTGACCCTAAACCCATTTTACTGAATCAAAACACGCATGTGAAGCATGCACATTCATACCGTTTCTAGGTTATGGTGGAAAAAAGCATATGCAGATCAGCTCTCTGGAGGATACGATTTGCACAGAGGTATTGATGCTCCCTAGAGCTTTATTTTAATATACCTTCTAATTACTGTTTGGTAAAAAAAAAGATGTATTTCGAGATTCTTATGTACTGTGATGAGACTCATATGCCATAGTTACAGACTCATTCCAGGTTTCTCATGTTAAGTTGGTAGGTTGTCTGTCTTGCAGGCTTTTTATATTTATGTGCAGGTCTCTCTCCTTCAGCTCCCTGAACCAAAAAAACCTTTGTGAAACTTTTGAGCTTCCGCTCCCTCTCCGTGAGAAGAACAAGAACATCGGTTTAGACTTTAGATGTTACTCTGTTATGAAATGAAAAATAAATCGTACTTTCTTCTCCAAAAGACTGAATACAAAGTTGGGCTTAGATGTGAATTTCAAATCAATAACACCGAGGTCCCCCGAGGGAGAGCTGTCATCAAACCGAATAGATCTGCATCGCTGCGACACATTTTCAACTCAACCAACATTAAACAGAGCTGTCTTTAAAATCTCAGGCTAAAAAGGGCTCATTTGACAGCGCTGATGATGTTTAAGTTGAAAGATAAATGCCTCGGCTGCCTTTCAGCCCGGGCCCCCCTGGTAGCTGCTTCTGTTTATGTTTCTTGGCATATTTTAATGAGGATACTCTTAAAGGGGTTTGATTCTGGGTGGTGGGTTTTCAAAAGGATGGAGGGAGAAGCACCTGTTGTTATGAGCATTAACATGTATATAATCCACAAAAAATGATTAAAAAGTTTCTTTCCTGTAATGCTGGCTGTAAAATCTTACAGTAATGTCAGATTTTTCTATTTAATTAATATAAGAAGTTTGAGTTTGTTGATGCAAAGGAAGTTGTCTTAATATTAAACTCACCAAAATCTTCCTTCCTTTTAAACCAACACGAAGTTACTTTTCAACCTTGATAAAATGTTTTCATAACTTTTTTTGATTGTAACCTCGACTAACAGCTGACACCTCTGTCTTTATCCCTTCGAATGACACTTAAGCAACTTAGAGGAGGGTTTTCTTTAACTCTGCCAAACAAAACAACTCAAAATGTGTATACTGCTTTAAGGCATACCTCTCCTCCACCTTCCTGTCTCCCTATTCGTTATAAAGACAGTATCAAATGCGACCAAATCTTCCTGACACATTTAATAATTGTGCAAATTGTGCAGGATTGATATTCAGGCCATGTGAAACCTTCCTGATGGGATCTAGATGTGTGTTTACTGTGAAATGATCAATCATAGTTATATTTCAAGGCTCCAGAACACGTAGAAAACTCGTCGCTGACAAGTCGAAAGAGCTGATATAAGCATTTTCTTCTTGTATCAGTATCGCCAGTACATGCAGCCGTTGGGGAGTCAATAAGTAGCCTTGAAGTTACTTGAAGCGCTTGGACTCATGAAGCCAATAGTTGTAAATATTTTGTTTGATTTGTTCATTGTACATTGGTGAAATTAAATCACTGATAAAGAAAGTAATTAAGTATAAGTCATAAAATTGTTCACAGTTATGGGAAAGAAAGTAATATTTTGTGCATACATTTTTTGTGAGCATATTTTTAGATTGTTTTTATCAATGTTTTTGCCTTTGATGGTGTTTATATTTCTGCTTTTGTGCGGAAATCCTGTTGGTTTTTAAAGTGAAATATAAATAAAGTTGGATTGGATTGCAAAATGAAGCAAGACAATTTTTTTTAGTCCCTTTATTTTCCTCAAAGCTTTGAAAAAGTTAAAAACAATGGAGGTAGAATGTCCCAGATTTTAACACAAAGAAGTAAAAATACAGTTTTTAATGTCACTTTACAAATACTCAGAGTATATCTAAACGTACCTATTATAAAGCTACAGCTTAAGAATAAACAATCCAGCTCATTAACTCTTACAGATACCAGTTTTATTTAAAATATTTCAAATTAGCTTCCTCTTTTTAGACATAAACGTGTATGTAGATATTTTTTAACAATCTTTCTTTTCAGTTTAACCAAAATACAAAGAAACCAAAACAAGCCTCAATAACCTGCTTGCATAACTGATGCTAAACACTGGTTGCAGTTTATCGTCATCCTACAATATTTTACCTAACAGAAATTCGTAAAATGTCTTGGAGTCATTCTATAACTGTTTTTCTCTACTATTAAGCAATTCTTTTGTTAATTTTGATAATAAACGGATTTCACCCAGTTCATTCCTTAGTGGTTGTAATATCAGAGATATTGAAGGGATGACATCGGTATCACTTTGATGCTGTATAATAAATCGGAAGGTTTTGCGTCCGATATTTTATTTGGACCTGCTCATGAAGTTAAACAACTCGATAAAACCTGTTCAGGTGGAAGAAAAGTAATCCCAGAGAACAATGCTGCCACCACCATGTTCTCCAGGTGTTTTTTTTTTTCTGTTTGCCAAACCAGTTTAAATTCAGATTCTTCTGACCTTAACACATCTTGGAAGATTTTAGCCAGGCCTGGATGTTTCTCCGGAAGAAAACAGCAGTCTGGTCTCGCTTGCAGAAAACAACCAGAACTAACTGGAAATTCTTGCAGCTCCAGTTCCACTGTGTTCCCTTGGCAGTCTCCCAGTGAAATTGTTATTGTTGGTACATTTCATTCAATGAGATCATTGTGGTGCTTTGTAACCTGTTTGCAAACTATGGCTTTGGTAAAAGCTACAAATGTTAAGGGAATCCTACAAGCATAGCTCTATTTTACTGGAGGTTAATCACGCTAACTTTAATTGGTGGTACTTGTACTTGATAAAATCAGTCATCAAACATGAAAAACTGTTTCATTTAAGATTGAATTAATTAATAAAATTACTGTCATTAAAAATACTGATAATATTCCATCAAATAGTGCCATGATATAAAGAAAAATACATATCTAAAAAAAAAAAAATCATTTACTTATTTACTTCAAAATGCATTTACTTAAGTCAAGATGTATTTGTTTATTTCATTTATGTTTTTATAGTATTTATTTCAATATTTATAATATATTTATACTATATATTTCAGGATTTATTTGTTTTGCGATGGAAATCTATTTTGTAAAACCTGTTTCTGCAGCTTTTTTTTTAAACTAAATTTTTTTATTATTTTAGGCCCTTTTTTCCTGTTCTTTCATTGAACTAAAGAGGCAGAGAGAGAGAGGGAAAAAAACACCCAGAGAGCATAGTGGTGGCAGAATGGTACTCTGGGATTGCATTTCTTCCACCAGAACAGGACATTTTATCAAGGTGTATAATAAAATACCAAGGAGTTCGGACCCATACCTTCCAATTTATTATGCAGCATCAAGACTCGTTAAATAAAATAATAAATTAACAAAATATTTATAATAAATGAAATAATGAAGAAAACATTTAATCTTGGAATTAATACACTAATATTAAAGTACATCAATAAAAAATAAACTATTTTTTTTATGATTATTGTTTATCTACTTAATTTTATCTTCTTATATTTTACATGTTTTAATGGCAAAGAAACCAGTTTTATGGCTGCGTTCCATCCTTTATGTACGGAAGAGGATTAGGGCCACTGGAAAAAAAACAAAACACTTAACTGATTTTTTAATTTTATTTTTAGTTTAACATGGGATAAAAAAGTCAGAATTCTGACTTTAATCTCAGAATGTTGGATCTTAATGTAGATGGGCACCATGAAGGAAGAGATGTGGAGCACTCAGCTTCACTGACAAAGATGTGAGTTGTTTGAGGTGGCCAGTGAAACTTTGGTGGAAAATTACGGAATTAGGCAAATTTTTACGTGCCCGAGGGGTCCCCTCATTAATAGAGGAGCAGAAGGTCATTAATTCAAGAGAGCTAGTCTCTAAAACAGACATGGCTATGGCTGGATGCTAACATGTTTGTTAGCTGTCAGAATTCCATGTTAAACTAAAATAAAATTTAAAAATCTGTTAACTTTTTTTTTTTTCCCAGTGGCCCTAATCCTCTTCCGTATTTATGTTTTCCTTCTGACAGAAATGTTTTTTTCTGCATTGTGCACAAAGGAAGTTTAAAAAATATTAGGAAAAACCTTTAAAAAAGTGTTAGTTAAGCATATATAGCAGTGATTGCAGCTCTCTAAAGTACATCGATCAACATTTTTATCGCCAGTGTTGATGTTAAAAAGAACCCAAAGATGAGCTCCAATGATAACTGAACTGCCCTTCAGTGTAACAGCAGCATTTTCATAAATGGCGAAACACAGATAAGATTCTTTTAAATATTGAAAAATAAGACTTACGAATTATTTCAATCAATTTGTTTAATTTATATAACTAGCTTTGGCACGGCAGACAAAAACGCTATTGGTTCTATTACAGAGTGATAAATCTACTCATACAATAAGGTAACGCGATCATAGAACAGAACACAGAGAGAATTGGCTGTTTTAAAAGGATTTGGCATTTCTTGGCTTCTCACTCAACAAACGAGACCGAAGACGGACGAGTCGATACTCGCTTCAAGTATGTTTAAGACTGTCAGGAATGGGCCAACATTAACATGTTTGGCTCAACGTTACAGCCTCTATCTTTACTACAAATATAAAATGAAGCAATTTTAATATTGGTAAATAGTCTTTAAAATTACATTCAATTATTTAATTGATCAGGCTTTTTATTTATTTAATAGGAACATTTGATTATGTAATTGTGAATGTTGTGATTTAATAATATATCTATTAAAAAATAGACGTTCTGCCCACTAATTTCATGGTACATTTACAATTATGTATTTAATGATGTTTTTTTTTCTTTATTTTTCTCTACTATTACAATTATTAAATTACAATGATTGTGAAAATCCTCTTGTTAACCCCTTATTTATTGTTTCTGGCACTGTGAACCCCTGCTTTAGCTTATAGTTCAACAAAAAACCCCGGAGGAAAGTTAAGTGTTCTTCCAGATTTAAAAAGACAGTCCTGTGTTGTTACCAGCAACAAGATCCCCCATCGACTGTTTCTAGTGTACTTGGTGGGTTGTTTAAACACTAAGCAGATTTGCCAATAATACATAAATCATTATGTAACAAGACACCTGAATTATTGAGCCAATAAGCAGACATTATTGGTTCATCTGGTTCGGATTGTTGAAAGCACACTGGGGAACACTTTCTCACTGACCAAGTTTCAACCAGCAGGTAGCGTTTCATTTAGATAAAGTGCAGACAAGTGACGATTTGTTTCTGCTCATAAATGTCATTATTAACCCATATTTCTTAAGAATGTGTTCGCTACTTGGCAGCTAAAATGATCACTGACGACTTTGTTGTACGTTAGCTGTAACACATTTTTGACAGAATAAATCTAGTATTCTGCTGTAGACGTTCTTTGTGGATTGGGCCGGATGATTTGCAGTATAAATGCAATGTAAAAGAAAGCAGTTTTTAAACTGCAGAGAGTCTCCGTTTTTGTTTGTGTTGTATTTGATTAGAGTAAGACGCTGACCTTTGCCCTCCGACCCTTTAGGTGGCAGTAAAGTGCTTTTAAGTGTGTTTGCAGCAAGCCTGCAGAGCCGGGTAACTAGAAGTTAGCATCTTTTTGAAGCAGCAGTAAAAAGATAACTGACTCTGAGAAAGGGAGCATTTAAGGCCGTGAAAATAATTAACCTTGGAGACTAATCATATCTATGGTTTAGGTTTGAGGTTATAGAGAATCAAACTTGAATCATTTCTGTCTGAAAATGGTTGCATGGAGCCATACATGACCTCGCAAATAAATATTTGAGCGACATTTCCAACTGATTCTTTATGCACCAGAGTTACACGATTAGGTTCAACATTTTCAACAATGGCGTTAAATAAAGCATTGGTAACTAAACAACTTTTAAAGGCCGCCATCTGTAATCTTTGTCTTCAGGGCTGTGCAGACAAACATTTCCTCTTGGCAGATTTCTGACCAATCTGTGGTCAGACTACAGACAAGAAAGGATATTCTGCCCACGTGTTCCCAAATGTATTGAATTTTGCTCCATTATTTTTGAAAGCAAAGAACAAGTTTTGTTAAAAAAAAAAATGCAATCAGAAATGAAACTTTGAAAACAGTTTTCCTTCAAAAAAGGTTTTATGGTTTAATTTTGCTTTTTAAACATATTGTATTATATCCATTTAGTTTCTCAAATTAGATTTGTTTTATATATATATATATATATACATATTAGGGCTGCAACAACGAATCGATAAAAATCGACTTTTAAAAGCGTTGGCAACGAATTTCATCATCGATTAGTTGTGTCGCGCGATTAATGCGTCATCCGCCGCCGCCGTCATCACATCCACTTGATTGAAACGGGGGAAGAAAAAAAAAAAACGGCAGAGCGAGTCAGCGCCGCAGGTGCAGTGTTGCCAACTCAGCGACTTTTCAGACCCCTCCAGCGACTATTTTTCAAAAAAGCGACTAGCTACAAATCTGGCGACTTTTTACGGTGTCACTGGCGGCTTTTGGAGACTCTTACGTGAAAGCATGTATCCTTCCTACTCTGCCGTGGGACGCCTCCCCCATCCTAGCCCCATTCTCCCGCAGGAGTCCCTCTCAGCGCTGCAGTCAGAGCCGCAGGATGTTTACCCTCAGCGTCCAGACTGCAAATGAAGCGCGCATGCGCCGGGATTGACGGCGCAAATTGATCACAATAATTAAAATAGCCTGCGCTTTGTAAAGCGAAAAAAGTCGTAACATGCAACTTTTGTTAAAACAAATGAACATGGCACGGAACCACCATGTTTATTTCGTTTTAAAGTGGGGAAACGTAACGTTAGTTTCTCAGGTAGCTCATCTGATGCTTTCCTTACCTTGTTAGTAGATTACAGACAGGGATAAGGTCGGCTACTTATTTTACTTTTAATTTCATTTGAATTAGCTTAAGCAGCGTTTATATTTTCTTTATAAATAAATTAACTTGCAAATTATGAGGGCAAGGCTTTTAAAGTTTAAATCTTCTGGCAAAGATAAAGTAAAGAAGATCCTGCAATTTATGGAAGCAAAGCAGAATAAAATCCAGCAAGATCAGTAATATGTCAATTAATTATATGCCACATTCCCATGTAAATATCTGTCTTTGGAGGATGTGTTTTTTAGCACCCCTAGTTCTCTCATTTTTATTCCAAATACAATTTATAATTTGAATCACAGGGCTATTTTTATCTCTATGGTTCAGTATTTTGTAAATTGCAAATTAAAATTGCATTCTTTCGCTTCAGTGAGGAGTCAAAGTGGATTTTCAATGGTCTGAGAGCATTTTAGCATTAAGATTTAATAATCAAATTGCCCTTTAGGCTTTTGTGTTGAGCTTGATGTGAAGAGAATGTGATCTGTGAAATGCAATTTGAAAAGAACGGAATTGAAACAAAAATTAGAAAATAGAAAAAAATTTCAAATTAAAGTTGTAAAAAATTATATATAAAAAATCAGTTGAAAATATGAAAAAGGAAAAGGGGAAATCTGAGAGAACAGCAAAATTACTATTAAAACCTTTTTTCAAAAGGTTTTTCATAGTTACTTTACAATGCATCGTTTTCAAATCTTAATTCACAATAATGATAATGGAATAAAAATTCCCTCCCAGCTGGTTGGCTTCTTTAGATTCGTTCAGGTGTATATTAAACTAAAGCAGATTAGTATTTGGCATTTTGTATGAATAATAATTTTAATTATTGGTGTCTTATTTTCTAAAGGTTATTATTATCCTTTAAATTTCTGTGAATTTGCTAAACATTTGAAAGTGGTTTAAATCTAAATATTTTTGGGGTGAAATTATTAGATCTGAGATGCTCATGCCGCAGAGAAAAACGTATTATTTCCGTTCTTAAGTTGCTAACTTGTTTGTAAGAATTTTTCACACCTTGCTGCACTTTGAATTTAGGTCAATTCCCAGAAGGGCTGATTGACGTACAAACACATTTTATTATTATTTTTTTATGCTCTTGTGGCCTTTATTCTTTTATTGTTATTTAGAGTAAGCTACGGTGGCTGGGAAGTGCAAATCAACAATACAAAATCTGAAACACTTTTACAAATTTTGAAACAACTCTACATTTGAGAAAAAAAATTTACAACAAACGAAACACTTTTACAAATCATAAAACAAATATACATTTCAGAAAACAAAATTACAACAAACGAAACACTTTTACAAATCATAAAACAAATTTACATTTCAGAAAACAAAATTACAACAAACGAAACACTTTTACAAATCATAAAACAAATTTACATTTCAGAAAACAAAATTACAACAAACGAAACACTTTTACAAATCATAAAACAAATTTACATTTGAGAAAAAAAATTTACAACAAACGAAACACTTTTACAAATCATAAAACAAATATACATTTCAGAAAACAAAATTACAACAAACGAAACACTTTTACAAATCATAAAACAAATTTACATTTCAGAAAACAAAATTACAACAAACGAAACACTTTTACAAATCATAAAACAAATTTACATTTCAGAAAACAAATTTACAACAAACGAAACACTTTTACAAATCATAAAACAAATTTACATTTCAGAAAACAAAATTACAACAAACGAAACACTTTTACAAATCATAAAACAAATTTACATTTCAGAAAACACTTTTACAACTGACAAAATCTGACGGAAAGGGAGGGACTGTCTTCGAAGCTTACCCGGAAGTGATAACCGGAGAGTTCATGCAGGATGGAAGCTAATCGAGTTGCGTTTTGCCCGTTCTGCAGCACTCATCTGAGCAGTTTAACACGGTTTTGTTTTTCCTGTGGTCGGTCCTTGGAGTTTTTAAATGGTACAGAACAGACGGTAGAACCAGATATGCTGCAGCTGTGCATATATTATTTTATTGAGTGTTACTCGTACGTTGTAATCGTAGACATGATGCCATGTTTACATGGTGTACACATCAGCTTCAGGTCTCTGAAAAGCAAACTGAATGATGCCGGTCTTGTGCGAGATTCTGTTTCCCTGTGAAAATCTGTTCCCCCTGTTTCGGGAGCGCTCATTGCAGCCAGAGAGGCGGATCTGACCATTTTCAAGGCGCTCCTGATCATTTTTCAGTGAAAACAGCTCAAATAATCATGTCAACTTTGTAACATACAGTTTAATCGTTTACTCTTTTTACAAATTTGTAAAATAAATACATTAACAAGGTCTTCTTTAGCTATTTTGTGTTGTTTTTTTTAAACGCCAATAGAATCGGCATTTCTCCAACTTTTGTCCCTTCAGCCTGACAGAAAAAAAACGGCAGTCACCAAACAGATTTCCAACACCTAGTGTATTTTCTATTTTTCCTTGCTGATATAAGAGGATGGAAACTGGCTTATAGCAGGGAACACACATTAGAATTTCTGGTTAGTCCCCTTCTAATGTAAAATACTGAAAAATCCGGTCCCCCCGTTGATTTTTGCAAATAAATAGTAAATATGACCAAATGCACAGGATTTGTTGTTGATGGTGAGAGGAATAAGCACAGTTAAAGACCTGCAGGTACATTTACTTCTTCCCATGTTATGGAGGGGAACAGATTATTTCAGTCAACTGAAACATTCATTCTCGCCTCTCCTCCTCCCAGATCTTTGGGAAATAAAGAGCAACTGTTTCCAATTTCTCTAAAATTGAGATGTGTGATATACAGGTGCTGGTCATAAAATTAGAATATCATGAAAAAGTAGATTGATTTCAGTAATTCCATTTAAAAAGTGAAACTTGTATATTATATTCATACATTACATACAAACTCATATATTTCAGATGTTTATTTTGTTTAATTTTGATGATTACAAATGACAACAAATGAAAATCTCAAATTCATCATATCAGAAAATTAGAATATTACTGAAGACCAATAAAAACAAAGGATTTATAGAAATGTTGGCCAACTGAAAAGTATGAACATGAAAAGTATGAGCATGTACAGCACTCAGTATTTAGTTGGGCCTCCTTTGGCCTGTATTACTGCAGCAATGCGGCGTGGCATGGAGTCGATCAGTCTGTGGCACTGCTCAGGTGTTATGATAGCCCAGGTTGCTCTAATAGTGGCTTTTAGCTCTTCTGAATTGTTGGGTCTGGTGTATTGCATCTTCTTCTTCACAATACCCCATAGATTTTCTATGGGGTTAAGGTCAGGAGAGTTTGCTGGCCAATTAAGAACAGGGATACCATGGTCCTTCAACCAGGTACTGGTAGCTTTGGCACTGTGTGCAGGTGCCAAGTCCTGTTGGAAAATGAAATCTGCATCTCCAAAAAGTTGGTCAGCTGCAGGAAGCATGAAGTGCTCTAAAACTTCCTGGTATGTGGCTGCGTTGACCCTGGACCTCAGAAAACACAATGGACCAACACCAGCAGATGACATGGCACCCCAAACCATCACTGACTGTGGAAACTTTACACTGGAGTTCAAGCAACGTGGATGAAGTGCCTCTCTTCTTTTCCTCCAGACTCTGGGACCTTGATTTCCAAAGGAAATGCAAAATTTACTTTCATCAGAGAACATGACTTTGGACCACTCACCAGCAGTCCAGTCCTGTTTCTCTTTAGCCCAGGCAAGACGCTTCTGACGCTGTCTGTGGTTCAAGAGTGGCTTGACACAAGGAATGCGACAGCAGAAACCCATGTCTTTCATACGTCTGTGTGTGGTGGTTCTTGAAGCACTCACTCCAGCTGCAGTCCACTCTTTGTGAATCTCCCCCACATTTTTGAATGGGTTTTGTTTCACAATCCTCTCCAGGGTGCGGTTATCTCTCTTGCTTGTACACTTTTTTCGACCACATCTTTTCCTTCCCTTCGCCTCTCTATTAATGTGCTTGGACACTGAGCTCTGTGAACAGCCAGCCTCTTTAGCGATGACCTTTTGTGTCTTGCCCTCCTTGTGCAAGGTGTCGATGGTCGTCTTTTGGACAACTGTCAAGTCAGCAGTCTTCCCCATGATTGTGTAGCCTATAGAACTAGACTGAAAGACCATTTAAAGGCTTTTGCAGGTGGTTTGAGTTAATTAGCTGATTAGAGTGTGGCACCAGGGGCCATCAATTTTGAACCTTTTCACAATATTCTAATTTTCTGATATGATGAATTTGAGATTTTCATTTGTTGTCATTTGTAATCATCAAAATTAAACAAAATAAACATCTGAAATATATGAGTTTGTATGTAATGTATGAATATAATATACAAGTTTCACTTTTTAAATGGAATTACTGAAATCAATCTACTTTTTCATGATATTCTAATTTTATGACCAGCACCTGTATTATACTAGAAATATCCTTATCCAGTAATATTTCATATTTTACATTAGAAGGGGATTAACCAGAAATTCTAATGTGTGTGCCCAGCTATCAGCCAGTTTCCACCCTGGCCTGCTATAATTTGTCCCCCCCTTATGACTTTAAGAAATAAAGGTCCATCACCTCTAAAGTTTCAGGAGTTAGTTGTCATTATAAAAGATGCTTATAAGCAAAAAATGGAAAAGCTGGGACCTTTTTTGCCTGATTTAGAAAGGGGGAACAGATTATAGCAGGTGGCCTGCTATAATTTGTTCCCCCTTTATAACTTTAAGAAATAAAAGTCCATCACCTCTAAAGTTTCAGGAATGAATTGTCATCAATTGTCACCTTTTTTGTCTGTTATAGACAGGGGGAACAGATTACAGCGGGTTTTATTTCAATTCTGGCAATATGGGATGAAATAAAACGGCTGATGTTAGAACACAAACTGTTTATTAAGGATAGTACAACATAGATAAATTGTAAGTTAACATTAAACAAAAATATAGATTTAAGTACTAAATTTCAACCAGGAAAAAATTATTTCCGTTTGCATATAGTATTTAATGATTACACAAGTGCACTCCATTTTCTATTTCATTTTTATTACAAGTATACGGTTTACAACAGTTTTCAATGGGATGAGAACATTTGGACACTGTGAAACAATGAGAGATTTTTTTAAGGAACGTGTGGAAAAGAACAAGGATCTGTTTGCTTTCAGAGGAAGGAGTATACACTGCTGTCAGCGACCAGCTTTCAAGCAAACGTTTGTGTTTTATTATTAGTTTTAGATCAATATCACTGGCGATATTCTGCTATAACATGTGAAGTAAAGAATAAAACAGTAAAGCTCAACTTTCATACACGTAAAACCTTTCAAATTTCAAGTTCTGCACGTTGGAATTGAGGCGGAGTTAACTCGGGTTGTTCTTCCTACTCCATGCGCGCTCCCGACGAGGGGATACAAATTTTCGCAGGGATAACAACCTTGGCACGACACCGGCATCATTCAGTTTGCTTTTCAGAGACCTGAAGCTGATGTGTACACCATGTAAACATGACATCATGTCTACGATTACAACGTACGAGTGACACTCAATAAAATTATATATGCACAGCTGCAGCATATCTGGTTCTACCGTCTGTTCTGTACCATTTAAAAACTCCAAGGACCGACCACAGGAAAAATAAAACCGCGTTAAACTGCTCATATGAGTGCCGCAGAACGGGCAAAACGCAACTCGATTAGCTTCCATCCTGCATGAACTCTCCGGTTATCACTTCCGGGTAAGCTTCAAAGACAGTCCCTCCCTTTCCGTCAGATTTTGTCAGTTGTAAAAGTGTTTTCTGAAATGTACATTTGTTTTATGATTTGTAAAAGTGTTTCGTTTGTTGTAATGTTGTTTTCTGAAATGTAAATTTGTTTTATGATTTGTAAAAGTGTTTCGTTTGTTGTAATTTTGTTTTCTGAAATGTAAATTTATTTTATGATTTGTAAAAGTGTTTTGTTTGTTGTAAATTTGTTTTCTCAAATGTAAAGTTGTTTCAAGATTTGTAAAAGTGTTTCAGATTTTGTATTGTTGATTTGCACTTCCCAGCCACCGTAGTAAGCAGACAGGAAATGGTATTAAAGGGAGGGGGGGAAGACATGCGGCAAAGGTCAACAGGCCAAGGCCCGAACCTACAAAAGCCGTGTCAAGGACCTATGCTGCTGCACCCACAAACACATTTTAGAAAGGTGCATTGGTTTTTAATGAAACTTAAAGGTAAAGGAAAAAAATAGATGAATAACATTTCCTGTAAAACATTAGACATTTAAAAAAAAAATCCAAATCGCCCTAACAGAAACTCGATAATGGTAAAAAAAACATTGACCTGTTGCTCTCGTCAAAGCTACCAAGTTATGTACCTCGCTTTAAATGTCTACCTTTAATTTTACAAGAAAGAGAGTTTGGTGATTTTATGATTAATGCTTTACGCCAGAAATGATCAGAGCTGCTTCTTCTGCTTATAATGATTTATGCAGTAGTATAGAAACAGCTGATATACATTACTGCCCCCAACAGGCCCGTTGTAGAAATCCCAGACTGTTGCAGGTAGATTGATCAAGTTGATCCCTCACATTATGAATGCACGCCCCATTGTGATATCCTTCCCTTCCGGTTTTGATCGCCTTGCAGTGCCATGTCCATGTTTATGTGCCCGGCCCCTGACATACCAGAGTAAGCTGTTGATCATCCTGTGGCCTGTGCAGGTTCTTGGCTGAGTTCTTTCCACTCATAAATGAAACAATCTCAAGACGAGTGTGCCTCCCAGATGACGGTGTGTGTTTACGATGCTGGCGTGGTCCTTCCACAGCCTTGCTATGGTTAGCTAATCTGTCTGTGTATCACAGAGTTGTCTGTATTTCTCAATCTCTGCAGATTGCAACATCCTGCAAAGGCCTTCCTCTGTGTTCCTGATATTCCAAAAAAGGAAATAAAGGTAGGATTACTTTTTCTCTATTATTTTTGTATGTTTTGTGTTGTGTGGTGTTCCTTTTCTTTCGTGTTTACTTCCACTTTCAATGTAAAACCATAGAACAGGACATTTTTTTTTGTTGCACTTTATTGTGGTAAACCCAATGTTCTGCAGGAAGTCTAAAGGTAACACTACACTCACGCCCCCATCCAGTTCACTACACTATGGGCTCATCTCTCTGTGTTTTTCCACATGTAGTGTAACCTAACCTTAGTATTGGGCAACATTCAGATACTAAGTTATAAAAGTAGGAAGAAGGAAACCCCGACAGTTAGAAAAAAAAAGAAAAAAACACCTCCTGAGGGTGGAGTGTGACTGGGGTTTCTTACAAACTATGCTGATGAAACACTCAACTCCTACTTAGATGGCAGTTAAGTGATATTTCACTTATAAAGTGCATTTTTGAGAAAGATTCACGTGGTACTTTAGACATATATAATGCTACATGAATTTAAATATGTTTTATCAAGTGAGAAATGCTCTTTCATGAACAGTACTTATTGGAAGTATTCATTAATGAACTTTTTAAAATCTCTACAACCTCATTCTTCAATGTTATTCCTTTTTATTGGGGGGTTATTGTAGATCAACACAAAGCAACACATATACATAACGTGGAAGGGACACAATACATGGATTTATTTCTTTTAAAAAGAAACAATGAGAATCTATCTATTGTTTCCCGGACTGGGAATCAAAGTGAAAGTTTATCAGGTTCTCAGGGGTTTAAAGTCTAGACTTTGACTAGGCAAGGGGTCTGCAAGCTTAAAATCCAAGAGTCAATTTGCTCCGAATCCAGCTGAGTAAGGCTACGTTCACACTGCAGCCTGAAGTGACCCAATTCCGATTTTTTTGCCCATATGTGACCTGTATCTGATCTTTTTATGACAGTCTGAACAACACAGATCGGATTTTTTCAAATGCGACCCAGGCCACTTGGATATGTGGTCCTAAATCTATACGTATCTGATCTTTTCAAATGCGACCTGTGTCTGTACGGCCAGGTCGCATTCATCTGACCTACACGTCATTGATACTTGGCTTCTACTCCGCACCCACACGCTTCTCTGTACGGACGTTGCTATTACTGCCCCACAAAACGCCATTGCAAGAAATCTGGCTCTCTTTCTTTTTGATCTTCTTAAAAAGATTTCGTTCGTAATGTGCTTGCTCCTGTTGGAGAAGAACTTAAAGAACGCAATATACGCTGCGGTATTACGAGTCATGTTTACTTCCGCAAACACTGAGGACGCTTGCTACATGTGACGTCATCGCGTCCTCGAGTGCGCATGCGGGACACTTCGGTTGAACGCTTTCAGTTCACTCAGTAGATCACATACAAGTCGCATATACTTGGAAGTGTGAACGGACATGCAAAAAAAAACGATTTCACAAAAAAATCGGAATTGAGCATTAAGGCCTGCAGTGTGAACGTAGCCTAAAGGTCATTTAGAACCATAAATTTAGAACTAATTATTTTGGTTAAACATCTGCTATAGGGCATCTGTTGCCACAGTTTAGCAACAGTGTATTTGTATTTTAGCTGATAACACATGGGAAAATATAAAATGTTTCATAAAGATGCAGCTGGGATTTTCCTCTGTTATTTGATGTAATATAATAACTAAGTTGAATACCAGGATAATGGATCAACAAACATATTTTTGGTTCTTTAAGTCTTATGCTTTCATAAAATGTTATAATTTTTTCTTTACAAAGTCTATGAAAGCATCTTAAGATGGGTGTTTGTTATACTACAGACATTTTACAGGCTCCTAAGAGCAGCTTTTGGCTCTTGTTGGTTGCAGACCCCTCTGATTAGACCAGAGGTCATGGATTAGTGGACCAGGTCAGTATCGGACCCACCTGCTGGCTAATCCGGATCCAACCTGATTAACTTCACTTGCATCGCTTCTCCTGTTAATATGGTAAAGCCCTCCGCAGCGTCCAGACTAGGGCTGGGCGATATAGAAAAAAAGCTTATTGATAAAAAAAAATGTATATTGATCGATATCGATAATTATTGAAAAGATTTGAAACCATATTTTATGTGCAGCTCTGCCTGGACTTTTTATGATATTGCTAAATTATTTAATTTTAATAAAGAAGACAAACACAGACTTCCAATTAAATCTTTATTTAACCAACTTTTTTAACCATAACAGAATTGTTTTAAAGAAAAATAACTTAAGAGACCTGAGTTATGTTATTAAATACTGACAAAGAATAAACTAAAGTGACCAAAATAAATATGCTGAACCTGGTTCTGATTCAGCTTAGTTTCCTGCTTTAACCTGAGTTATTACTTTGAAGTTTCTGGCCCCTCAGCATTTTTCACTCAATTGTTAGAACTACGTGGGAAACTGCCCAGAACTTTATATATATATTTTCCCGAAATTCCCGAAGATTCCTCGGAGGAGAGCCGCGCCGGGGCCTACACAGCTCGTACTCGTGCGGCTGAGATGATAAAAAAAAAAAAAAGTTGGTTGTGTTATCAGACTTGGTTTTCACTGGTTCCCTACACATTTTACAGATGACTGTGGTTTGTTTTTTGTCCGACTTGCCGTAACCGAAATACTTACAAACCGGCGAACTACAAAAACCCTTCTTTGGAACAACTTCCTCCGCCTCTCCTGCTGCGACATCTTCATGTGCTCTGTGTTGTGGTTTGAGAGGGTGGCGCTTTGTGACGCCATGCCTGGGTCCGCGATTGTGATTGGTTGGGAGGAAGTAGTGACCAGCATAAACCTACATGCTAGGCTACAATGAGAAGGAAGGAAAACTGCGTTTCTTTATCAAACTTTTATCTAGCCTATTTTTTTCTATTGCGCCACACGTCTATCGATCGATATATATCGTTATTGAATTATCGCCCAGCCCTAGTCCAGACCACACTACATTGATACAGATTAGCCAATGAGCTGCTGTCAGTCTGGGTTGCTGCTGCTAGCTTCTTTTAGACACAGCAGGCAAACCTTTGGCAAGCCGGGCGATGGGAAAGAAGGAGAAGACGATGAGAAAAAGAGAGCAGAAAAAGTGTGGACTGCTAGAAGAACTGCAGTGAACTAGTGAAAGAAAAGGTCAAAGATGACCCTGAACATTTTGAGTTTGTTTGGCTCAACCTGCTGCTGTGAAGCAGGATTTTCCACCATGAACATAATCAAAATAAATATGGATCCAGGCTCACGAATGAGCACCTTGATATGTGCTTTGTCTCCACTCAAACCCAGGTTTAAAGCCTGGCAGCTCAGCTTAAAGCCCACTGCTCTCATCAAGCAATAAAAAATGAAAGAAAAAGAAATACAGCCAGTTCAGGTGTTTTATAGAAAAAGTGAGTCAGGAAAATGTCTGTATACCAAACTGAAAGATTGTTGTAGGGCTTCTAATGTAAATTCCAATGTACGTATTTTTTTCTTTTAATCAGTGTAGTGATTTTATTTCTATTTTCCTTTGCATTAACCAAAGTCGCCCAGAAGTTTCACTCCAGGACTTCAGTTTTTTCATGACCTTTAAATCTTCCTGTCCATAGTCCATTGTTGCAGGACTTAACTAAAACCTTTGCTTCAAAAAGTTATGTCAACCATCATGTATCTCCTGCTAGTTGCAGCTCTCTCTTCCCTTCTGTGTGACAGCAAAGCAACTATAAGGATATTACCAGCACCTAAAGGGCTGGAGTGAGAAAGGTAATATCTTATTAGGGTTAATTGACCAAAATTGAGCAATTTTGTGCTTAAAAAACTGTGTTGTGTTGAATTGTGATTGTATTCCAAATGCAATTAATTGTCCAGTTCTATCCATGCCGTAATATTTGTTCAGTCATAATTGTGTTATAACTTATGTGTAATGCGATGTTTTGGCTGCCAAGTAGAGAACACTTAAAAGAATCACGGCTTAAATAAAGACATTTAATGAGTAGAAACAACTGGCTGTCTTTTATCTAAATGAAAACATACCCGTTGGCTGAAACTTAATCAGTGAGAACTTCCAGTGTGCTTTCAAAAGACCAAATGTGGTTTTATGTGAATTAGAGAGGGACGATCTAGCATCAGTATTGGCTGGTAGTTTGTTCTTTATGGATGACTGGGTGGTATCTGTTTGAGGACGAGACGGTGAAACACGGCAGAAGCCACGTCAGCAATGTGGTTATTTTTTTTCACTGAATACATTTGGTATTTTAACAAATGGCAACCGATATTTGGCCCTTATGTTCATATTTGTGCCTTCCGAGTTCGAATTGCCCGTACTAGAGCAGAGATGCATCTATAACACGAAGCGGGTCCTCAGGACCTGTTATTTAATGGTAGTTCTGGAAGCTGAACCATTGCTTCAGTCTTTAGTCTTTCACAACTTCAAACAGGTTGTTATTGTTTTGGTTTTGTTTCCAGTTCTGTCCTGTATTTAGCTTCCTCTAATTTCCCCTATACAAACATAAGCCTTTTATCATTTTACCTCGGATCGCCTTTGAGCAGCTTCCTGTTTCTGTTTAGGTAAAGAACCAGCTCCATGTTTCTGTTTGTTTGCAATGTTGAGCTTCTGTCACACAAAGTTTCTTGCTTGTGGTCCAAAAAGATCAACTCTGGTGTTGCCTAACAGAGTACCTTCCTACTCCTACCTACTAGGCTTTTTTCCAGGTGATGCATGGCACAGTGTTGTGTGAGACGTTTAAATTTTGGGCTATTACCCGTCTTTTAAACCTATCTACACTGTTATGCCTCATCTTTCAAAGGAAGGTGTATCCACACCATGTTTGGTCCTCTTTAAACGGACCAGGGTTTGTTTTCCCGTTGTGGTCTGGAAGTGAATACCCTGCTTTTGACTAGGGCTGAGTACCGAACTTCGGTTCTTTTATGGTACCGACCGAAATGCTTCTGTTCTACAGAGTATCGAAACATGCCTCGTCTTTCGGTACCAAGTTTCGGTGATTGGCTGTAACACTTAACGTGATTGCGTCATCCGGGAAAAATACACAGGTGGTCACGCCTACAGACAGGATTCATGTGTATCTGTTGTGAACTGGTTGCGAGCGTCGCGTTGCGAACCCCTTTAAAATGCCCCCCAGGTCAAAAGTGCGGCTTCACTTTATTAAGACTGATGCCAATAATGTGCAATGCAATACATCGTGCACGGAAACAATTTAAGAGCAGAAAGTTGCTCGGTGTTTGACTGCAAGAAGAGCGGACCGCAGCCGGTGCGACCATCCTCCTCTCAGCAGCCCGTGGGCAGAGCAAAGCCAGAGGGGAGTGAATCATGCTGCTTTCAAACTGGACGCAGCAGGAGCAGCAAAATCATGTCTGCTGCTTCCTTTTTTGCTGCTTGTACCAGCTTCTGACGCGCGGCTGAAGAAGCTTTGCTGCTCTGGCTGCGCGGTCGAAAAGTGGCTCTGACGAGCGTTGGGCGGAGCTACTCTATCCTTTATTTGCCTTGCAGCTATATTTGCTGTGATCAGTGGGAATAAAGTAGTTTTAATATGTTTTTAAGTGGGAAAATCCACCTGAAAACTTAATCAGTGCAGTCAGTTCATCCTGCCTTCCAATATTTCTGTGGGAGCCGCTCAGACCCCCACATACCAGCGATGCGCTGTCAGTAGGATCCCATTCAATGGGCTTGTTTGTCAGACATGGTAATTTTTCTAAAGGAAAACTGCTAAGTAAAAAGGTCCTCACAATGTAACAGTGAATATTAGACACTGAATTTTTTTTTTTTTTATGTAAGAGGAAAAATGTAAATGGAAAATCAGAGCTTAAAATAAAACTCAAGATTTGTACTTTTTTTATGTTTTGTAATTTTCATTTTCTTCGAATTGATATTATAAAACTGTTATCGAAAAAAGTATCGTTCAGGAACCGGTATCGAAGTGAAGGTATCGGTATTGGTACCGGAACCAAAAATTTTTGAACAATACCCAGCCCTACTTCTGACACAGAGACCCATTCTTTGAGGTGGACTCGGTCCGCTTGCATCTAAAAATACATAAGTAGCCAGCATAGCATTGATGGTGGTTCTGAAAGCATACCTGATCCGCTGTCTCCAACACGGTTCCACAGGTTGAAAAGCTATTTGAACACACTACATGATCGTTTACAAAGTATATCACAAAAGCAAACTGCATCAAGTAGAGAAAAAATAAAGTCAGCTTTTGGTCTGGACTTTCCTGTTGGGAATACATCCGAGTATTTCTTCTTAAGCTACAGACAGGTGACTCTTAAAGCAACACTGCGTAACTTTTCACCCAAGTTTTAGCTTAATTTGAGATATAAAGACTTTTCCAGCTCAATATATTGCAGGTATTGGGGCTCCATATGAGCTGTTCCTCTCAAAAAATGGCTTTTTAATCTTAGAGGGCCGAATGCGTCACCAAATAAGTCACGTGACCCAGAGTGCTGCTTTACTGCAATCTGAAAAACACCAGACTCATTCCAGTATGTAAGTGCAGCATGTGGCATCCCACCTATACGTTATGCACGTGAAGGCTTCCCGTTCTATATGTGAAGATATTTACATTAATAGCTTAATAGCTATTCAACGAATGCTACTCCTAAAATAGGTTGAACTTAGAACTTCAGACGTATATAGGCTTCTGTTTAGCAAGGAATAACTGGAAAATGAAAAATATCAAATTTCACTTACTAAACTAAACTGCAACGGTTGCAACAAAATAATGTATAAAAGCATACTTGTATTTTTTATTAACACTTGTATTTTTTGTTTTTTCTGTAAATTGTATTTGTATTTGTATTTTGCTTAATTTTAACTTAATTTAACTTAATACTTTTTTGCCCTGTAAGCTGCTGGTAACCTTAATTTCCGGAGGGAGTCTTCCCAAGGGATCAATAAAGTACTGTCTAAGTCTAAAAGCTAGTAATTATTTTCTATACACCCAATTAGCAGTTAAAAATGAAAATATACAATTTCTATTTAGATGGTTAAGATACAGACTTTTAGTTCAGAGGTTCTCAAACATTTCAGCTTTTAGTACAACACACTGGGGATCCCCTTATATATATATATATATATATATATATAATTATATATATATATATATATATATATATATATATACATATAATTATTTCTCTTGTCATTTACTCATTAAAGATATAAACCAATGTGATTTTATCCATATATTAAATTTATGTATTTTATTTCATCATTTTAAATATATTTAATGTTTATTAGCAACTCCATAGGTCCAAATTTGTTATTGGATATTTGTTATCTGCTGCCACGGGGAATAGCGGCCTAGTGGTTAAGGCATGGAGCTTGGAATCCTGAGGTTCTGAGATCGAGGCCCACTCCAACAGACTGCCACTCTGGGTCCCTGAGCCAGACCCTTAACCTCCACAATGCTCCCTGGGCTTCCCATGATGGCAGCCCTCTGCTATCCCAAGGGGTTGGGTTAATGCAAAGGTACATTTCTCCAATGTGAGATCAATAAAGTTCAATTAACATTATTATTATTATTTTTATTATTATTAAAACACAGAGGGAGGATTTTAAATTTAGCTACAGTTCAGTGTTGCTTTCAGGTGAGCTAATCCTGGAAGTTCCAGATCTATCGCCCCTAGAGGCTAAATGTTACAGAGTTGCTGTACGGAGGGTGAACAGCAATGCAAACCACACTTTTCCGATTTGTACTAAAATCTGTGGTCACCAACAAAATCCAGAGAAGTTATCAGAAATGTATGCATCACTGATAAAGTGGTATTGCTTTCCAGACTCGGTGTGACTGAGGCTGCAGTTTTCTTTTAAATTAGCTTCACCGCTTTTCATCGTATCGTAATTGAACAAAACAGAATCACCAGCATCTATAAATCTTTTCCTCTTTGCCTTCAGGTGGGAAAAGAGAGCCAGTCTAAAGCCAAAATAATAAATAAAATAATTTTCTTGATACTAAAACTTGATAATGTTTCAGGATATTAAAGCGCTTTGCATTTAAGGAGCTATTTCAATATTAGATGCTTAGAAAAGGGATATTTTCAGATGCTCTTCTTTTTTACAAATTGTCATGAAAACAAATCTAAAAAAAAAAAAAAAAAAAGCTGACCACCTGCAGAAATCTTACTAATCACATGACGTTCTCTATCGAGCAAATGGAAAAATTGTCTGGCATCATGGCTTTTTCCTTCGGCGTTGAGGGTTTTGGCAATGAAGAACATTAATGCAAAAGCAGAGAGGATCTGAATGACATTGTGCACATTTTGAATTAGTCTGCAGAGTAATTCTGCTCACACTAAGTTGGTCAAACAATTGCTCAGAGTGTATTTAGGGAACTTTCTCCAGGAAAAAAGCCTGTGAAAGTTTGTGCTAATAATGCGTGGACATTGACTGCACTGATTGGCGGTCCCTTTCCGGAGGGACTTGTGTAAAGTAGGTTGTGCTGTTTCAGGAAATGAGGACTCTCAAACTGCTCCTCAACACAATCCCCAGTCCAGGAAGGTCAATGCAATGTTCTCCCCTAGCAGCTGTTAAGCTTTTGACCCAAGGCACTCATGGGAGTAATCAGACTTTAATTACACCTTCTTAATCACTTGAAGACAATCTGTGCGGGGAGATGATTTCATGTGGAGAATAAGCCGCCGCTACCTGCCGGTCTTTGCAGGATGAATTCTGCTCCTCTGCAATTTAGCAACGCACAGACTTAATCTTATCCAACTTTAAGCCTGGCCCTTTGCTTTGTATTCAGATTTCACTTGGGAATTGTCAAATCTGGATTTTTATTTTTTTTCTTATCCCTGGTGATGATCAGAGTTGTTTTATGAAACCATTTGCTGATAAGAAGAGCTTTAAAGAGCACTAGAGTAACTCTGTGTCATAACCTGCTTACTGCTGCTGATCTAGAGTCTGTAGAGACTATTTTTTCTGATAGAAACATCCTTTGTAGTTTCTGCAGGACAATCCTCATGGGATTTAACCATGTCTGACTCAACCCAATGGTCCTCAGCTCACATCTTGCTCTGGGTGACGATGTCTTCAGGCTCAGCGGTTTGCTAGCTTGTTATTCTGTTGTATGCCGTCCTGTGAAGGAAAAAAATAAACCTGAACGACAGCGTACACAAAAGAGTAGGACCATAAACGTCTCTCAAACTAGGGAATGAACAATTAATTCAATTAATTGAAATGAACACAATATAAAAAAAAAATCTTAACTAATTTAGTAATAGTTTAATTGTTAAATTAAGAAATAAAGAGTCATTAGTCATTACTCCCTCTCAGAGCAGTAATTACAACTAAACTGTTAAAAATATACAAACTTTTTGCATTTAAGATGAAATACCTTTTTTTTTCCGTCCGCATAATAGGCTCTATCCAGAACCTTTCAAGTTGCATATTTTTAGCTTTGCCTGGTTTAAATTTTAAATGAAAAATTCTCTCCAGGTCCATTTTGCTATGTGATTATTTATCCATTAATCAAAAAAATAGGATAAGATTAATTCATAAGCAAAATATTTGCCAAACCAAATTCTTTCTCCATCAATGCTCTTGAAGACTAAGCAGAGTCCAGCATAGTTTTGTCCTTTTAAACTCTAGACCTGTCTGTTATTGAACATGCTTGTGATGGAAATGTAGTTGAGAATCCACATTGTCTATGGCTGTGGACTAGAGACTGACACGGGAGTGGATTTTCACTCCTGTCCCGTCCCACTCCCACAGAACAAAATTGTGTCCCGTCCCGATCCCGGGCCAGAGTAGAAATCTAAATCCTGTCCCGTCCCACTCCTGGTGAAATTACTCCCACTCCCATCCCGCTCCCATTCAGAATGACTCCCGCACCACTCCCATGCTCTGTTCGAAAACCTAGGACGCGTCCTTAGAAGGCCAGATTCGGAGTACGATTACGTCATAGTGCGGCGCAGAGGTCTGGTCGGATTCCAAGAGTCCTCGTTATGCGGCCTTAAAATGCGTCCTTCTTTTTGCCCAATTTGAAGGACGGGTGTTGATGTATCCGCGCTATCCTTGGTTCACCCAGGATTCATTGCGAGACCAAGCAAGCCGTGATCAGAGGACAGGTTACTTGGCGCCGAACAGTGGTGAAAATTGGAAGTTCAGTTTAATATAATCCAGTCTGTGAATAGTTCCGTCTGAAATGAATGAAAATAGTTGTTTTAATGGTTATTGAGTCAGATATGTGGCGGTAATGTTTGATTTATCTGAAGGTTTTTATCTGTTACTGTGTAAATGGGTTTGGCTGTAATTTAAGGACAGATTCTAATAGATCTGCAGAGAAGGGACTATAAATCTGATAGGAGTTTTATCTTTTTATTGCTGTTTTGCACAATATCCTTAACTAAATATTTTGTGTTGTTGAATATTAGAGATTTTGCAGATATGTTTTTAATACATACATTGTTTAGATTTACTTATATATTTCAACCCCTTTTATAGAATAGAATAGAAAATCCCTTTACTGTCCCACAATGGGCAAATTTACAGCAGCAGAAAGATTATTGAAAATGGTCACACAAATGTGGACCTTAGAAAAATGTATAAGAATAACATAATAGGGAAGAGTTAAAAAAAAATTAATAAATAAAAAAATACAATTCTGTAAAGTGTTTTAACAATATAAAACTGGACAATAAATAACCAATATGCAGCTATGGACATTTTTACAGTGATTGATATTTGAAAATAGCAGCAACATCAGAGATGTGCAGAATGACAGCAGCAGGTTATGTAACTGACTAAGGTTTCTATCATTACATTTGATTTTATTTGTTCCTGCTCCCGCTGGTTGGAACCTTTATTCCACTCTGGATTCTCATCAGTCTTTGTTCACTTTACAATAAAAAAGAAATAAATAAACAAACAGTTTTGGAAACTTCGGTTTTCATTCTTTTCCTGCTTTGTGTGTCAACTTTCGCGGTTGCTAAGCAACAGACCTTACAGCGATAAAACCCGCTGAAGGGTAGACCTGGTCGAATTCACAGCCAAAACTCTTCCGGTCTCCTTATTTTCACGGACTTCAAAGGATCCAGTCTAAGTAGACCGCGTCCTTGGAGGATGCAGCCCAGGATTTCGAACAGAGCCCCATTCTTGTTGTTTTTGAGCGCGGGTGAAAAACTCAGAGCGGAATCACTGTTGGTTTTTGGGTCGTGTCGTTTTTTTGACTCGCATTATAGTGTAGGCTTAAAGGAAAAAAACTACAAAATGGCGGCGCCGCGCCAGTACTGGATTTTTTTTCTTTCTATTTTATTTTATTTTATTTTTTGGCATTGATCCTAGTTTTTTTTTAGTTATTGTCGGTTTGCTCCCGCTCCTGTCTGCTCCCGTTAATGTTTAATCCTGTACCGTCCCAATCACGTGATCGTTACTAATACTGACTCCCATCCCACGGGAATCCCACGGGAATCCCGTGACCCATGGGATTCGCGAAAAAATGTCAGTCTCTACTGTGGACTCTAGATCAGGGGTCTTCAACGTTTTCCAGGCTAAGGACCCCCAAACTGATAGGGATGTGGAGGGGGACCCCCTGATTATGTAAATTGTATGAAATTGTGTTCTATCAAACTGGTCTTATAGTCCCTATTACAGATGGAGTAATGTAATGAAAGTAATTTCCACCTGGGATTATTAAAGTATTTCTGATTCTGATTCCTGGTTGATGGGACAGGTGTTGTGAATGAAACGGTGCCCAGCATGAAAGAGCTCCTGTGTGTCGCTGAATGTGTGCATTGATGACTGAAAGACATCTTCTGCCTCCATTTATCTGTTTACTACAGCGTGTTAAATTCATGTTAATGTGTATTTAAAAACATTTCAATTAGTGGAAAAAATGCAGGGGGGAATATTAAAAAACATGTCTAATCAACCAAAACTTTTGCGACCCCCATGCAGTACCTCCTTGGGCCCCTAGGGGTGGCGGACCCCCTGTTGAAGACCTCCATTTTAAAGTTTTGCGTATCAAGTTGAAGTATTGTTGGGGCCAAAAGCTAGACCTCTAACTTCCTCTTAGGGCTGGGTGATGCTGCGTAAATATCTTATATCAGATTATTTTTTTACTGTCCAAGTCCGATGAATCAATTTATTTGTGTATTTTTCTTCTTTAAGTTTCGTAGCAAAAAGGTTAAAGGACATGAACGGATTTAAAAAGTTAGTTTTGACCTAAATCATGTCCTCTGAGAGTTGAACTTAATGTAAAGGGCAACAAAATTCAAGCTGTGAAAAATTCTACAAAAATAACCATGTTTCACAATAAACATTACAAATATAACACAGACAATGTTTGCAGCTAGTAGTAGCACACAATTAGCTGGTTTATTGATTATAAGCTTAAGTCTAAGAACAAAAACAAATGATCTGATGTCCCTCTGAGAATCCAAATTTTCTAAAAATTCAATTCCCATAAACCAAAAGTTATTAATTAATTGCCCTGGTCCTACTTCCAGTTTAGGCGCCCCTAAAGGCCACTGATGACATTGCACTGTAGCAACATTAAACCGCTTCCCTCAACGTTTTGGTTTCTGATAATAGATCATATGGGACCAGATTAAGAAGTTATGGAGTCATTTTTAAATTCAAGGCTACGTTAACCGCTCTGGATTAAATCTTACATCATAGAACCAATAATGTGTCTGATCAGGTCATTGTCAGATCTTTTTGTTGGCTAACAGTTAGGTTTAGCTCAGCTCTGGGGTTAAAGTGTAGCTCAGACTGCTGTGAAGGTCATTCAGCGACGCATCCATCCCTCACAAGTTACATCGTTTTAAAGGGGAACACAAAGCGCCGCTTTGTTTTTAAAAGATATAAATATAAAAAATATAACCGCGGATGTGTGGGGGACAGTGATTTGCCTACATGTTATGAATGCTGGCGTACCATAAAGGATAAATTATGAACAGTTCAGTTTGGGCCTTTAAGTCGTTGCCCAAAAGAAGACGTTACTTGGATATAACCTAACGGAATATCTTCAGAACAGCTCCAAATGACACAAAACTTATATGGGTGAGTAGAACATGATGGAATAATGTAAAATCAACGGCCCAATGAAAAAAAAAATGGTGTTCCCCTTTAAGAAGAGCAGCCTGCATGGAGCATCAATACTCACCAATTGCTCTGTATTGACCAGAAAAATCATTTAATATCTCTCAAATTAAGATAATAGTTGGGTCAAAAGATATGCAATGTTGCTTTAAAGGAAAAGTTGCCACCCTAGTATATGGGGGTCGGTGTTTACAATCATTGACGTGTGATATATGCGGAGGGCTAAAATATATGATGAAATACATATACCTACCAGGAAATAATAAGTTGTTGCAGTTATTTATTTATCAATTTAAAACATAAATATTTAACGTACCACTAAGTTGTGGAATGAACTATTAGGTAAATTTCCTATTTATTATTAAAAATTATATTTTAAATCATGAATTATAATGATTTAAACTTAGAAATGCAGTTTCAAAGTTGAATCTGAACTTTAGGTTGGTGTGAGCAGGTCAGTAACCCGTCATAGTGGATGGGGTGTTGGCCATGAACTCCTGCATCTCTTAAGTCAGATCCTAAAGATTGAGCTGATGCAACAGGCTCACATTTTCATCCATCTTAGGTCAGACTGAACCCCAAACAACTGTGAAAAGTTCTCTGCAATCATCATCATTATTATCCCAAGTGAGAGGTATGTACCACAGAACTGGCTCCGTGGAGCGACTCTGGCTTACATAGTTTGGCATTCCTAGCTAAAAGCAAACCAAACTGATATTGCCCTCAATACTGTCTCCATACTTTCTCCATATTTGGAAATGTTTACCTCCTCCTGATGGTTGACAGAGGTTTGAAGAGGGGATGTGAGTCATTTCAGCAGCGCCAGGCTCTCTAAGGGCGAGAGGAGTCTTCCTACTGAGTTCCCTACTAGTAACACTAGCAGTCTCCTCTGTGCTCCAAACATCTGAAGGGAAGCTGTGAGTATCATTTTGGGTCTCCGTTTAAAATGCGAGTTAATGCTAAAAATGGCTGATTCCTCCATGGTTTCCTGCTGCATTTCCTGAAACGGTGCTTCCTCTAGAAGGTGGAGGGTATTGTCATCATTAGCTGCTGCTTGATAGGAGGTTTTAATGGTGTCATGGAGGTGTCACTGCTGTTTACTTCCTTTAAGGCGCCTCACAAAATGTTCCAGATTGTATCTGGAAATATGGAAAAAGACAGGCAGTTGTTTGGGATTGTTTCATTGGCTCACCTTGGACTGCAGAAGTATTTCTTTCTAAGAGCTGACACTAACCTCACATGTTTTTCTTTTAAGCTCTGTTTGTGTCTAACTGTGAGCTTAGAGGCGATTTAAAAAAAAAACTGAGATCTGATTAAATAGCTTAGATATTTTTGGCTACAACTGAGAAAATCGTTATTTTTGTGTGAGAGAAGGAAGATAAACAAAGACAGCTTGGTTCATTGAACAATTGTGGCTTTGCAAAAACATCAACTCTGACTGATATCTACATCTGAACAAGTCAGACATCCCTCTTGGCTCTTTTTTTTGGGTCACACTTCAGAGATTTCATGGCGTCTACCTGGCAGCTTTTTCTCCACCACAGGTTAAGGAAGCACTAATTGAAATAATTGATCTGCTGCTCTTACTGACAATTTAATGCAGTGGTTCCCAAACTTTTCTTGTTGGGGTCCCCCTTGGATGTACAAGAAAGTTTTCATGCCCCTCAGTCCCTCCAACAAATCTTTTTAACGGCTGAATAAAAACAGTTATTAAACTGTATTTTAATCAAATAAACTACAATCTCCTTTAAATTACAAAACAGCTGCCTCTAAAGTGCAATTATTTGAAATGTTATTTTAGTGTATAACACAATTCTTTAGGGATGTGCCGATACCAGATTTCTTCAAACCAAGTACGATTACAAGTACAGGTGCTGGTCATAAAATTAGAATATCATGAAAAAGTAGATTGATTTCAGTAATTCCATTTAAAAAGTGAAACTTGTATATTATATTCATACATTACATACAAACTCATATATTTCAGATGTTTATTTTGTTTAATTTTGATGATTACAAATGACAACAAATGAAAATCTCAAATTCATCATATCAGAAAATTAGAATATTACTGAAGACCAATAAAAACAAAGGATTTATAGAAATGTTGGCCAACTGAAAAGTATGAACATGAAAAGTATGAGCATGTACAGCACTCAGTATTTAGTTGGGCCTCCTTTGGCCTGTATTACTGCAGCAATGCGGCGTGGCATGGAGTCGATCAGTCTGTGGCACTGCTCAGGTGTTATGATAGCCCAGGTTGCTCTAATAGTGGCTTTTAGCTCTTCTGAATTGTTGGGTCTGGTGTATTGCATCTTCTTCTTCACAATACCCCATAGATTTTCTATGGGGTTAAGGTCAGGAGAGTTTGCTGGCCAATTAAGAACAGGGATACCATGGTCCTTCAACCAGGTACTGGTAGCTTTGGCACTGTGTGCAGGTGCCAAGTCCTGTTGGAAAATGAAATCTGCATCTCCAAAAAGTTGGTCAGCTGCAGGAAGCATGAAGTGCTCTAAAACTTCCTGGTATGTGGCTGCGTTGACCCTGGACCTCAGAAAACACAATGGACCAACACCAGCAGATGACATGGCACCCCAAACCATCACTGACTGTGGAAACTTTACACTGGACTTCAAGCAACGTGGATGAAGTGCCTCTCTTCTTTTCCTCCAGACTCTGGGACCTTGATTTCCAAAGGAAATGCAAAATTTACTTTCATCAGAGAACATGACTTTGGACCACTCACCAGCAGTCCAGTCCTGTTTCTCTTTAGCCCAGGCAAGACGCTTCTGACGCTGTCTGTGGTTCAAGAGTGGCTTGACACAAGGAATGCGACAGCAGAAACCCATGTCTTTCATACGTCTGTGTGTGGTGGTTCTTGAAGCACTCACTCCAGCTGCAGTCCACTCTTTGTGAATCTCCCCCACATTTTTGAATGGGTTTTGTTTCACAATCCTCTCCAGGGTGCGGTTATCTCTCTTGCTTGTACACTTTTTTCGACCACATCTTTTCCTTCCCTTCGCCTCTCTATTAATGTGCTTGGACACTGAGCTCTGTGAACAGCCAGCCTCTTTAGCGATGACCTTTTGTGTCTTGCCCTCCTTGTGCAAGGTGTCGATGGTCGTCTTTTGGACAACTGTCAAGTCAGCAGTCTTCCCCATGATTGTGTAGCCTATAGAACTAGACTGAAAGACCATTTAAAGGCTTTTGCAGGTGGTTTGAGTTAATTAGCTGATTAGAGTGTGGCACCAGGGGCCATCAATTTTGAACCTTTTCACAATATTCTAATTTTCTGATATGATGAATTTGAGATTTTCATTTGTTGTCATTTGTAATCATCAAAATTAAACAAAATAAACATCTGAAATATATGAGTTTGTATGTAATGTATGAATATAATATACAAGTTTCACTTTTTAAATGGAATTACTGAAATCAATCTACTTTTTCATGATATTCTAATTTTATGACCAGCACCTGTACTTCAACTTCAGTACTTGCCGATACTGAGTACCGATACCGAGTAATATTAAGTGCCATTAACTCTTCAGAATTAATTAGAAAATTTTTTATTTTCATTTGGCTCAAACAGAAATACACTTGGTGTATTTTAATTGTATACATCTGTCCTCTTTTTATATTTTAAGACATAGAACATCACTTTTAGTCTAACCAACCCTGTTAGTTTAACATAGATTTTAACATTTACTGAATAGTTTTAACAGCCTTGTCACAGTTTTTACCTATAGGCAAATTAAACATATAACTGAACATATAATGAACCCAAACTGTGAATGTGCAACTGATTAATTACATAATGCTTTTTGTAAAGCTTGTCTTTTAGGTTGGAAACCTATTTTAAGAAAATGAGGGGCAAGTTTTTCTTGATGAAAAGCAACATCTCTGCATTTGCTGCACTTAATCTGTTTCTTTCTTCATTTATGATGTGTGAAACTGAGCTAAAAAGTCTCTCACTTTCTACACTGGTACATGGAGCTGAGAGGTACCTCTGGGACATTTTAGCCAAAGATGGAAACCGAATTTTATTAACACCCCATAACTGCAGTGGGTTTTCTTCTCGAGCAATTGTAGTCTCTCCATGGCAGCACCCACTGGGGTGGCATGGCTTGTTGAAGATGACTGTTGTTCTTCCGTTATCTCCTCAAAAACTCTGTCCAGACTGCTGCTAGCTTGTGTCATACGAAGCCTTCTGGCGGGTGGCTCTTCAAGATTCTCCTTTGGCTCTCCTGTATTCACACTCTGCAACTCCACCTTCAGCATTTCTTTGGCATCCATGGCAATGTTGACGTTTGAGAAAAAACGATCTTTGTACCTACAACAGAAAAAAATAAAATAAATTTCCTTTTTATGGATAGGCTAGTGTTTAAATTGTTAGGTAAAAATTTGTAAATCATATAATGTAACTTAAAGTAAGCTTATTGTGTAGTATGTTAAATGTCATAAGTGCAATTGCATTATTCTAAATAAATGTTTAAGTACATTTTTCAAAACGTTTTAGCTTAATTGATTCTGTTTTGATCATATTCTAATATGCTAAACAAAAATGGGCAGACTTTTACCTTGGATCCAGTAGAGTTGCAATGCAGTAGAGGGGGATCTTCTCCATGTCAGTGAAGCGCCTCTTCACAGCTGCAGCTAAGGTCGACTTCATTGTTTTGATACCCTGATCATCATCAGTTTCTCTGTTCAGGATTCTGAGAAGCACAGTCACAGCAGGGATCACATCTGATGCCAATGCATCAGAGCAGCTTACTTTTCTTGTAAGCTCTTCAAACGGAGCCAGAACAGCGACAGTTTTTTTCCAAAAGTGCCCACTGGTGAGCGGCGAGATTCTCTGGAAGCTCGTTTTCAGATCCATATATTCCAAGAGCACCCTATCTGCTCAATGAGAGACTGTATCATGTAAAATGTGCTGTTCCAGCGGGTCTGTACATCCTGTTGCAATCATTTTGTTGGTTGGTTGAGCTGCAGCTGAATATCTTCCAGCCGTGAGTAAGCTAACGTGGAGTGTTTAAAATGTCTTACGATTTTCCGGCCGATAGCGACAGCATCAGTCACACTCCTCTGGACCAGAAGCCCTTCGTTAACCACCAGCTGGAGTGTGTGCGCGAAACATGGAAGGCTCTGAAGTCCGGCATCCGTCATGGCTTTTATCATGTTTTTAGCATTGTCACGTAGCACAACATGAATCAAAGTTTTGGGAACGCCCCACTTCCGGAGCATCTCATCAAACACATCCGCGATGGCTTGGCTAGTGTGTGATCCCCGAAATTGTTTTGCATGCAAGACAGCCCTCTGCAGGGTAAAATCTTTGTCAACCCATTGCGCAGTTAGGCTAATGAGTGACACCGGGCTAACGCTGCTCGTCCAGATATCAGTTGTCAAGCTAATCGCTGAGACATCTTGCAAAAGGCTTTGAATATGTCTTTTCACAAAGTCATATAGTTTCGGCAGCTCCCGGTGATGTATTGGCGACTAGGAATTTCATACCTCGGCTCCAGTACACTCAGAAGACGTCGGAATCCAATATTTTCAACGACGGATAATGGCTGGTCATCCAGGGCAATGTATATTGTAAGAGCTTCTGTTATCTTCATTGCGTGTGGATTGTCTCTGGACATCTTCTCCCGCTTCTCATGTTGCGTCTTAAGATGTTTTATTAGGTTACTTGTGTTGTAGCTATTAGGGTTTGTTCCTCCCCTTGAAAAATTTGATTTGCATATTTTGCAAACAGCCTTACTTTTGTTGTCCTCGTTCACTTGGAAATATTTCCAAATAGCGGACATGCTAACTCTATTTTTGTGTTCGCTCCCTCCTTCTCTATACTCTGGCTGGCGGGTTCTTGACGTCACACTGCGGTCTTCTTCGCTGCTTGAAATGTATGCTAGTATCCGGCCCTGTAGTATCGGTACACATTTACGGATACAAGTACGAGTACAAACACGTGGTATCGGGCCAGATGCCGATACCAGTATCGGCATCGGTGCATCCCTACAATTCTTCATAATTCATTTATTTGAAATTACCGCTCATTTCCACCATGTTCTAGTAATTATATATATATATATATATATATATATATATACACACACACACATATATATATATACATATAATATACATATATGTGTGTATATATATACATATATATATATATATATATATATACAAATTTCGGTTAATGGGTTTAAAGTAACCAGATAAACCCAGTTTCTTCCAGTTTCTTCCAATAAAACATGCTGATTTAATTGATTTGCCAAAACTTTATTAAAAAATGTTCATAATTAAATTGAACCTGATCAACAGGTTAGTCGTAGGAAGGTTCTGTTTCTTCCTTCCGGTCTTTCAGCAGCAAATTAACATTAACTTTGAAGTGATTGAGCGTGAAAAGAGTGTTTAAAAAATCTATAGAGTATTTTTTCATACAGTTAAATTCCAAACCCATCTGGGCCTGCAACCTTACCATTAGGGAAAATATTTTATTTGGGGCAGAAAATATTCAGCTGATCGATTATTGAAAGAAGCGCCTTCTGTAGTCTGAAGACTGATTGAAGACACTTTGTTGAGGTTTAATAGTCTGATTAAGAGGATGCTCACTGTTGTCCATAATGTTCTTCCCTTTATGAAGGATGCTTCTTTGTGAAATCATCTCCAGAGGTTCTAGAGGACTTCCTAGAACAGAGTCGGCCTTCTTTATCAGCTTGTTGAACTTTTTTAAGTCATTTGCTCTGATGCTGCTACCACAGCAGGGAAAAACATCTAGTACTAACACTCTCCACAACAGGCTTTTAAAAGATTAATTTATTCACCTAATTGGTCAAGGTATGAGTGTTTGAATTGTGCTTGAAGTAAAGAGAATGTGATCTTTAAAATGCAATTTGAAAATAATTAAATACATCTTAAACTCAATCTGGGAAACAAAAATAAATATATATATATATATATATATATATATATATATATATATATATATATATATATATATATATATATATATATATATATATATATATATATATATATATATATATATATATATATATATATATATATGTGTATGTGTATGTGTATATATATATATATATATATATATATATATATATATATATATATATATATATATATATATATATATATATATATATATATATATATATATATGTATATATGTATGTATGTATATATGTATGTATGTATATATGTATGTATGTATATATGTATGTATGTATATATGTATGTATGTATATATGTATGTATATATATATATATGTGTATGTATATATATATATATGTGTATGTATATATATATATGTGTATGTATATGTATATATATATATATGTATATATATATATATGTATATATGTATGTATATATATATATGTGTATGTATATATATATGTGTATGTATATATATATATATATGTATATATATATATATATATGTATATATATATATATGTATATATATATATATATGTATATATATATGTATATGTATATATATATATATATGTAAAACTGTTTCTTTAAAGAAAATATTTTAAAAAGTAATAAAATTAATTTAGAAAAATGTAAATATGAAAAAAATAATATTTTGGGAAAACGGCAAAATCACTCTAAAAGAAAGTTTTGTTTATAGGATTTTTTTCTTTCAAATTTCATTTTTCAAAACTTGTTCTTTGTATTAATAATTGAAGATCAGGTAGAGCTCAGTTTTAAGGCCAGTACCCTTAAAATTAGACCTCGCCGACTCAGTCTGAGGGCAGGGTTCATGGAAGAATTGGCATAACCATGATGAACGGAGAGGTTTGTCTCCCATTCAGTACATCAAAAACTATATAAAGACTTTCCACTTGGGCAAAGATAGCCATTTAATCTGATGTTTCAGTTAAGAAATATTAATTAATTACATTCTCTTCATATTTTATCTGCATATTTTCATATGAACCTTCCTATGTTCTTCCTTAAACTGATGAATTCCAGGAATGTCATTTCTTTAGCGTTCAGACTTTAAGGCACCTCTACTTTTTAGCCCACTTTTCTGTTCTCTTTTCTAAAAAAAATCTTTTATATGCATGCTTGTCACTAAAAATAGCTTCTAGTTGTTTTGAATTAGGTGGATGAAGGATTTCAATCATGCTTTTCGTTGTTTTTCTAAATATTTATGCTTCTGAACAGGCATAACCAGAAACTCCTTGCTCTTGCACGGTTAGTAACCTTTCTGCCTGCTGTTCAGGTGTGACCAAGCACATTGATGTGCTGGAACATATATGATCCAACATGTATGATCACGCCAAATGAATCTTCAACAGGTGCTCTGACCTTATTTGGCGCTGAGCGTTAGCAGCAAGACTTTCATTCTTGTCCGTGCACATCCCCCAGCACCTTCTCCTGTGCTGCGCTCTCCGCTGCTGGCAGAGGTGAACACATTATCTTGCCTTTCTTATCAGCAGTTATGTTTTTCTGTTTTTTCTTCCTCCTTGTTGACTTTTGGCATGACTTCATTTGAGAAACGTTTATTTCAGAAGATCAGTGATTCCCACGCTCTTCATAGATTTAAATAAATCGACTCTTTCCTCACATTCCTGGTTTGTTCATATCAGGGATGCATTCATGCACCTTTTAAGGAGAAGCCTGAGAAGCTTTGTGATTTCCAGATATCCTGCAGCTTTAGTTCTGGTTGCGTTCTTAGGGTTGTTGTCCTGCTGGAATGTGAGTAACCTTTGCAGTGTAGCTGCAAACAGGAAGCGTCCCTGCAGGATGCTGCAGTGTGGGTATGTCCAGCTCATGATGGGCAGCGTTAGCTTCTCTTGGCAAAAATCTGTTTTGATCTCATTTAACTGCCGCCTTCTAATATGTTGCTGAAAGGACATCTTCTGGCTTCATTTCAGGCCAGACTGGTTACTATGGGATCAATGAATCCTCGTCTCTAACTGCCTGTTTGTTTAGATGGACATTCATGTATTTATTTCATTTTGAGATTGTCGTTTTATAAATTCACTGGTCTGTAAACAAACCACAATTTACTCCCGTCTGACTGTATTTCTTGATTTTCATTTCAGCACCAAACCTCTGGGCTCTTCACACAACATCTGGATTTATATTGAGGTCAATTTAATTACAGTGGGACTTAATGTACTAATTTAAAAATAATTGGTTGCAGTGATATTTAAATTGAAGGTATATGAGTAAAAGTTTTTTTTCATTTGAGGGACATTTTTTCTTTATTTCTTTATTCATAAAATATTTAAGACACTAACATTTTCTTAGTTTTCTAACAATCCCCTGCATCTGCTTGTTTCACATACAATCCTGATAAACTGAGGGTTTAAGGTTTGAAATTGTGAAGAAGTTGGCAATTGTGTGGCATTGGGATAAAATATCTAGTTTGGGTCAGAAGCAAATTAGGTACAAAAAACTTTAAACAACAGAACGAAACAGAACAAAAACAAAAACCCCATCCAATGTAAGCGGAAGATATCTGAGGGTTTAAGAACTGATTCCTGCCGTAACCCCCCCCCCCCCCCCCCCAAAAAAAAAAAAAAAAACAAGTTAAATAAAGAATTGATCAACTGGTTTGATCTTAATGCAAACATTTGCCACTTCTGTAAAGGTAAAGCAAAAGAAAAGTATTTATTACATTTTTCCAGCTACCATGCCTGTAATAACTTTAAAGGTGTATATTCGCTTATTTGCACATGGTTTAAATGGTGGCCGCCTCTGGTCGCACACAAAGTCTTCCTGAGAGATTACCGTGTCCTGGTGGCATTTTTTATTTATTTACTAATTTGTTTAGTGTGTTCTATGCTTATGTTTTTTTTTTTTAAAGTTAATTCATTGGTAAATAAAACCATTTATCTATATGGGGAGTGTTGGCCTAGTGGTTAGAGCAGTGCGCTTGTCCTCTGAGAGGGTTGCAAGTCCCCATTTCAATCCCAACAGTCTGCACTCTGGGTCTCTGTGCAAGACCCTTAACCCCACACTGCTCACATTTGTGCCCACATTTTACGCCCGCTGTGCCCACATGCAGAAAGTCGAATTTCCCATTGTGAAATCAATAAATTACTGTTTTTATTTTTTGTACTTGCTATATTTACAATAACTGAGTTACGATTCTGCACATGTGCGCAGGGGGTAAACATGGAATAGCCTTCTGCAGCTACGCCAGTTAGCACCTTGCAGGAAAGTGTTGAAATAATTAAGAAAAGTCCAAAATCTAGTGTGGAAAAAAACACAAAAAAAATTACAAGAAAGATAAGACAGGAAAAGCTCTTTGAAAACAATATGAATGTTGGTGTTCATTGAAGGGGAAACTAACGCTGAGAAGTTGTCTGTATTGGAGACTGACACGGGAGTGGATTTTCACTCCTGTCCCGTCCCACTCGCACAGAAAAAAATTGTGTCCCGTCCAACTCCTGGTGAAATTACTCCCACTCCCATCCCGCTCCCATTCAGAATGACTCCCGCTCCCACACCACTCCCATTCTTGTTGTTTTTGAGCACGGGTGAAAAACTCAGAGCGGCAGCACTGTTGGTTTTTGGGTCGTGTAGTTTTTTTTGACTTTTTTTGATTATAGTTTAGGCTTCAAGGAAAAAAACTACAAAATGGCGGCGCCAGTACTGGATTTTTTTTCTTTCTATTTTATTTTATTTTTTGGCATCGATCCTAGTTTTTTTTAGTTACTATTGGTTTGCTCCCGCTCCCGTCTGCTCCCGTTAATGTTTAATCCTGTACCATGCCAATCACGTGGAATCCCGTGACCCGTGGGATTCCCGAAAAAATGTCAGTCTCTAGTCTGTATGAATAAACATTCCTATTAATTAGAGATTACTGAAAATTTGCCCACTGAAAATTTACTACCAAGATTATAGATAAATATATTGATTGATTCTAACCTTGATCATGTGTCCCGGTTTGTGTTTTTCCTTGTTGTTTTAATAGGAGACTCTAAGGAGGCTTGACTTGCAGTTATATTCGTGTGGATTTGTTTTATTAACATTGGTCTTTGTTTGACCGAGCCGATCTGTCATGGAATTGCAGGACGGTCGGTATCTATTTAGTAAACATCTGACCTCTTGATAGTTTTGTGGTACTTCTAGCAGATGATGCCACATTTATTTATGTCAGCCCATAGCTGAAATTCTATTTAGGTTTGGAAAAGTTTATCCAAACTCTATCAGGAAAGATGTTTGAAGTGTATAACCTTATTTTATCAAGATCAAATGATTTTTGGTACTTTTTTTTACTTTGCACCTTTACAATCCCGGTGCTCTACTTCAGAAGAATGTTTTCAAGAGGAGGAAACCTCCTTGAGAACTTTATTTGTCATACAGATACACAGACCAAAATGTATTTAAAATCATAAAGAAAAACCTTTTTAAAGCCAGAGAACAGCTGCTTTGGGTTAATATGACGTGGAGAGTTAGAAGATTCTGCAACCTGCGGCTCTGGAGCTGCATGTGCATCTTTAGGCCTGCTGAGCAATTATTGCCAGAGAGATTAAAATGGTCATTTTATTAATCGTTCATTCACAGTATATAACTCTTTACTACTAAGGTAATCAAAGGGCCCTACATAAAATCACCAATCAGAATCAGGAGAGTAAATACAAAACTTAAGTGACATGATGCCTCGTTTGAGAAAGTTAAAAGCCATTCTGAGTAAATAGGTTTTTATAAGCCCCAAAGTCTGCAATGGTGGGAACGTAAGGAGGCAGTTTGCTCGAGACTATAGGCCAAATCACCCATACCTACCTCAAGGGACCTCTAACCAGAGCTGGTTTGTTGATGTTAAGGCCCTAGTTGGGTTCTGAATGCATAGGAGTTTAGAAATATGGAGGTGCAAGAACATTAAGGGCTTTAAAACCAAAAAGCAAAATAATAGAATAAAAACATACAGAGTTAAAGGAGATTTTATGTGGTTTGCTTTTATATCTGCATAGAAACTCCACTAATGGAACAAACAAACAATGCCTTCTTCTCTTTGTTTGATTATTTTTCTCCATATGGCTGCAAACTGCTTTCTTTCCTTCATTTTTCTTTAACATGGAATTTTCCAGTCAATAAAAAGCATGAGTTTTGTTTTGTTTCCATAAAAATCAATTGGTTTTAATGTTAAACTAAAACCAGAAAAACAACATTCTTTCACTTGGATCCTGGATCGAAGTGAACATAAACAAAATAGATGAATAAGACTACTTTTATTTGATATAGGTAGGGTATAAACAAGCCGTTGAACAGCTTGACCGAGATATTGTTGATTAAAAGAAAAGGTTTGCATCTGTTTATCATTAAAGCTGATTTAAAATTTCAAAATAGAAATCTATCTACCTGAGTTTATTGTACAAATTAAACTCTTTTTCTTTTAATTTAACAATGTTACACATCTTACATTTTCTATAGAGTAATTTTAAATGAATGTTGATCATTCTTCTAAAGCTTTTATGCTCTAGAGAAATTCAGTTTTCAGAATCAAGGTCAGAACGGCTTAGTTTTTATATCAAAAAGTCTTCCCTCCCACATACTGTTCCTGAATTTTAGTCCACGGTGTGACCCAAAAAGCACCTTTAGTTTGGAGTATGGGTTTTAAGAAGGTATTTAAAAGCTTGAACCACGCGGATTTATAAAGACAGGTGTTTTTAGCTCTATCAGGGTCTTAAATGGACTAACATTTTAAACTCCCGATAAAAACGTAAAAATCTTAACCATGTTTTAAAAATAAAATAAAAATAAAATGTAATAACCATTCGTATCATTTGTGATACATTTAGCATTTCCATGTAATTTATTTCAGTTCAGTACATGCGCCTGGTTCTATAAATCAAGTCTTCTTGAAAAAGAAAAAATAACTGATTTAAAAAAACCAATTCATCAAATATGAAACACTTAGCATTACAAGATAGGAAATTCAAATTTATACACTACTAGGTTTGTTTAATTAGTTTAATTAGATTTTTTTTTAAATCTATCTCCAATATATATATTTCTAAGAGTCCAAAATTCAGTCTTGGTTGATACTTGCTGCTTAAAAGCTAAAAATCACTGAAAAAAACTGACCTATTTTTTATTATTTCTGTCATAACATGGTGGAAATCTGACCATTTTTCCTGCAAATGATTTTAAACTGTTTGTATAAAAGTCGTTTTACTAACAGTAAAAATATCTGCTTTTAAGAAATGTAAAAGAAAAGTCTGCAGATAGATAAACAGTGATCTCCTTAACTATCAGTGATAACAGGGCTGAAGTTCAGGGCGTAAAATCAGGAGACTGGGACCACGCGCCTCCTTTAGGGTTTTAATATAAGGAGATACGCTGACGTGGTCAGCAGCACTGTGACGCTTCCCCACCAGCTTGGGTTGTTTAAGGCATGGCGTGGAAAATGTCGACTCAGCACGACACACTGCTGCCCTCAGTCAAATGCAGCTATTGATAAACTCCTAAACAAACAGGACTCTCTAGAAGGTTCTCTGAAAGCAACTAACTGCTGGGTCGGGTTGTATCTGCAGTTAAAACTATGCAACTTATAAAAAACAGATGCATGAAAAAGAAAACAAAAATATCTACAAATACCCAATCTTCCCACAGCACCAATGGGTTAAAGCTCCAACCAGAACATAGTTTATCATTACTTTCTTAAGTCCCATTTAGGCTTGATTTAAATACCTTTGTTGGGTGCAAATGTAAATAAAGCTTTAAGCTGTTTGATTTAAAATAATTGAATAGAAATATTTAAAAATTTTTTAGATGGCATGATCAGCAGGTTTCTATTTTTCTTAAATCCATGCTAGCTTACAGCCTCTGCCTCCTGTTTATTGAAGCCAGACGTGTAAAGTAACGAAGTACAAATTCTTCGTTACTGTACTTAAGCACACTTTTTAGGTATCTATACTTTACTCCATTACTTGATTTTCTTCCTACTTCTGACTTCTACTCATTACATTTTCACACAAGTATTTGTACTTTCTATTCAATTCAAATTCAATTCAGTTTATTTCTATAGCGCCAATTCACGACACATGTCATCTCAAGGCACTTTACAGTTCACCAGATCATCCAGTCAAATTGATTCAGAGTTTTCTATCTTAGGAAAACCAGTTGATTGCATCGACTCATTGACTCAAAGGCAATCTCTCACACTAAGCATGCTTGTAGCGACAGTGGAGAGAAAAAGCTCCCTTTTAACAGGAAGAAATCTCCAGCAGAACCAGGCTCAGTGTGAGCGGCCATCTGCCGAGGTCGAATGGGGTTCCTTACATAAAAAAAAAAAACATTACTCATTATTCTTGGCTTTGGTTTAATGTTTATAAATATTTTTTTCACGTCATGTGCGCCATCCAATGCAGATCACTGGCGCCATCCACATCTAGTGAACACTAGTGTAACTGGATGAGTCATATAACGCAAACACTCATTGGTTAGCTAAAGGAAATCATCAGAAGCAAGCAGGTGTTCTTCAAACTGCAAAGGTGAATTGTCTATGCCATGCTACAATGATGGATTCAGAAAAGATGTTGAAATGTCTCAAAGGTCGGACCAACAAGACCTCCCTCATCCTTTGGCCCTATTTCAAACAATTGTTCCAAATAGTCGAAAATTTGAGCTTTCAATTCATATAGTGGCATCTGGCTGATTCTTTTTTTTTTAGGTTAATTTATACTTTTATACTTTAAGTAGTTTTTGGAGCACATATTTTTTCACTTTTACTTGAGTAAAGAGGTCAAGTTGATGCTTCAACTTTTACCAGAGTGTTTTTAAACTGCAGTATCTATACTTCTACTGAAGTAACAAAAGTGTGTACTTCTAACACCACTGATTAAAGCCATGCATCAGCTTCTGATGAAGTTACACTTTGTGTAGTCTGGTTAATTTGCTCCTTACTACTAGATTAAAACATGTCTAATTCCTTTTTTTTTTTTTTTTAGGTTTATGCAACATTTTAAACTTTGTGAACTTTGTCCACGCAGCAAAGCAGCTGAAGAACTACTTTCTTTCTTACTTTAAAATAAGATTCTTAGCCCTGAATATAACAGGAAGTCATGTCTAGAACCCTCTCCTTCATGGCTCATTTTAATATCCTACACTAGACAAAGTCAAATGCTGAAAGCACATGAACAGCACTTCTTCTCATTCCTGTCACTGATGTAAATGTGTCTTTTTAACAATCATGAGAAATCCCCATTCATCTCTGTCTCATTGTGGTGAATATTTAACAAACAGGAAGGAAGTTTAATTTTCTGCTTCTGATGCTTGTTGCCACTCACTGGCATTTTCAGTTCTGTGGAGTTCTGTTGGATGTTTACAGAACATTTAATTATATCTGATGTTTCTGATAGACCATGAGATGAAAACTCTATTGTTTACCTTTTAATGTCAGACGTCTGTTTCTGACATTACTAAAACACGTCTGTGAAAAGCACATGTATGTGATCGTCAAGAGGCATTTATGTTAAACTATAAGTTACTGACTTTATAAAAGTCTGTCTAAGTCCTTTGCTGGTTGTGCGGCGACAGTATGAAAGGCGTTCCATGAGATGCTGGGAAGCCACGTCAACCAGAGTGTTCAGCGTTAGTTTAGAGGGCTAAAGAAGCTGATTTTTCCCTCCAAATACTCTTAAACTCACCTAATCTGATGCTCATGCTTCATTTCAAGACGGTGGCATGTACAGATTGGAAGAGATTGCGTTTGTCCAAGATGAGCCCTCCAAATGAATCTCGTCAATAAATTAAGGCATGATTAACAAGAGCAATTACACAGCGGATTGAACGGAGCCGGGAGGAGTCTGGCTGAAGTGGAGATTATCTTTCTTATTGAGGACAATCCCTTTTTAAGGGGTTGATTACTTTCTGTTTTCAGTGTAAGATTGGTGTTTACCTTCCGACTAATGGGGCCTTCTTAGATGCTGTTCTTCTGCTCCGTTCTGACTTTCAGGATGAGAATCGAAGGCAGGGATTCCTGGTATACATCTCGCTTTTGTTTGGGAATAATTAGTCATAAAAGGGATCAAAATGCAGCTTTTTATTCAGCCAGAAATGTTAAACCTTAAATGATGGCTTTACTTTTCACTGAATTTCAAAGCTGCTCCTTTCAGTAACGCTGGTAGCTGTTAGTGTGTTTGAACATGAACCATTAGCTCAGTTTAAGGTTTCTAACTCTTCAGTGGCAAGACTTTGACTTTATTTAATTTTTCTTTGTCTGATAAAAAAACAGAACACATCTAACCTCTGGTGTCGTCAGGAGTTTAGTCATCAGAATATTCTAAGGTTCAATCTATTCCTGTCCTGACATGTATGCATTTTTAATGTAAAAATTTGTCATATAAGTTTATATAGAAAAAAAATGTATTTGTAAAAGAGTTTTTTTTTGTCCCTGAATATATTTTTTAATTTTATTTTATTTTATAACATGATTTTAAACATTAAATCACCAATACTCAGTGCTTGAATATCCCTTTTACTAAGTACTTGTTTTACTCTTACTTGAGTAATTTACTGAATGACAACTTTCTACTTTTGCCTGAGTAATAAAAAATAAAGCTTTTTTTTTTTTGGGTAGTCTACCCACCCCTGCTTTTAAATGCAGCATAATAACAGTTATTGCGTTTAAAGTATAATGAAATTGAATTTTACAAGAAATTAAAACATAAAAATAACCCAATATATTTTTATCCCATCATTTGCTTGGAAACTGTGGTATCAACATCCAGAAAATCCCTGTTTCCTCTTTTTGCAAAAGTTGTGCATTTTTCTCTATACTAAAACAAAAAAAATGTTAATGAAATGTTGGTTCTTTAAAATAGAAACACATTTCCTATAGCAGATATTTCACAAAAATAATACGTTGTCTTTTATCAGAAGTTCATGTAATATTTGTGGCTAATTGAATTTTAGCTTAATTCCTTCCACCTTTCCAGCAACTCATCAAACTTCTAATTTTACAAAAACTGATTGAAAAGGATATTTTAACTAATTGATTTGCTAAAAATAAACAATAGTTTGTTATTATTGTTATTAAAGTGAGGAGAAACCTTTTTCTCAGATTGGGAGCAGCTGCTTTGTAGATTATTTAATCTGACAGGCTGACAGGGAAGAGGCCTGTCTCTGGTCCTCTGTGGTGAGTATGAATTTCTTAGTGGATTTTTTTTTCTGGGTGCTTCTTTTTGCATGGCTAGCCCAAATTTTTTGACTTGAAATTAGTTAACCAAATTTGATCTCCTGTCTGGACTTTCCAGCTCTTGGCTTGAGATTTCTCACGTTCTTTCCACAATCATGATATTCTTTTGCGTTTCTTTAGACCGGAGCAAAATGTTTTTGGAAGTAAAAAAAAAAAAACGAAAAGGGCAGAAAAACAACAAAGAGTCCAGTTCTCTGTGGAAATGCTGAAGAAGTTCCTGAAAAGATTCATGTTTAACTTCCCATCAGCTCCGTGTGAAGGCCGGCTCACATCGCTGCCTTATTTGCAAACTAGTTTCTGCTGAGAACTTCTCCTCGTTTGTTCGTCACGCCTCGTGATTACTGGTGAGCAGCAGCCATCGTTAACGCTGTCATAATGGTACCAGTCCCACACAGTGGAGTGATTGTGTTACATTTTGTTTGTGCCCCTGTCATTTAGGGGATCACATGCCTCTCTGTGATTTATCTTTGATTAGACAAAAGCAGAGTGGATAATGAGACTCTTTTTCACAAAGTGACTGATCTGCTCGCCTGGCATGGAGTGACAGATGCAGCCCCTGAAGGCCGTCAGATTACTGAAGCATGTTGTTGGCAAAACAGGGCTATTAATGAAGTGCCAAAACACTAAAAAAAAAAAAAAACTCAACCGACAAAACATGTATTTGAATAAAAATGTTAATTTATAGTTTAGATTGCACTTTAAAGTATCAGTGAAGCATTTCTTTAAATTGCTTTGGTTGACCTTTTTAGTTTTTAGATATTAATGAGAAGCATGCTATAAATAGGAAAATGTTACTGTAAGTTCGTTTGTTTTATTAATGCTTCCTCTTCTGCTGGGGAACTTCTTTTTTTATCTTAAGTAAAAGAAAAAAAACACACACACAAAAAAAAAAACGAGAGTGCCTATGAGATTTCTGGGATGTTCCCATCATCAGGTTAAGAGTTTATCTGAAAGCTTGGTTTTGACTCAATAAAAAGATCAGCATATTTTGGGCTTTTTAGGAGATCGTAATAGTGGAAATTTTTTACCCGTTCGCTCTTTAAGCGTGGCTTTAACAGAGCTGCACATATCAGCCCCCCCCCATGCATATTTCACATGGCTCATTGGCACGATTAATTGCCAACAAGTCCCCTGTGGTCCAGGAACGCAATTACCAACTGACCCAAATCACTCCCTTGGCCTGGAGTCACTGTCTCGGCTCCGGCAGCTTTACACCTGAGACACGGTCTCCACATAACCTCACACAGTCAGGCAGCATGGCTCAATTTCAGATTCCTCTTATAAGCTCCGTGTGCACACAAAGCAAAAGGGCTGACAGGTTCTTTTAAACCCAACGGACCTTTTTTTTTCCTTCTTTTCTGGTAAGCGAAGGTATCCAGGCGCCTTGGGACTCGTTTGTAGGTTTGATATCTTCTTTTCAGGAATACGCCCCCTTCGATTTCAGGCAGTATCTGCAGCAAACAGGCTGCAATCACCTCAAAACTTTGTTTTAGTGAAACACAACTAGTCAGATAAGCAATTTAGTTTGATGCTACAACCTTTCCGTTAGCTCTGATGCAAATTTGCGGCTGCATTTTGGGAACATTTTCCTGTTGATGACCCACTTTCGTCCTGGTCTCGGCTGGGAGACAGATGGCCTCGTTTGTCTCCAGATTGCTTAAACATACAGAGGAGTTTGAGGGTTACCCAACAGTTAGAGGGGCCTCTATCTGCAGCAAAGTGACATCATTCATCTTTGAACCCTGAACTCACATGAGGAAAAACCTGATTGACAAAATGGAAACGTAAACAGAGATGTGACTGGCTGTATGTGGCAGTGACGGAGCAGGAGATGAACTTTAGTAAATAGATTTCCTATTAATCCTCTAATCCAAGGAGGTCAGCAACCTGTAGCCTGATATTGCTTTCAATAACTGCGGCTCAAAGTCAAATAAATGCAGGTTTCAGTTCGGTCATTAATGGATCTATTTTCCTTGTGATTAAGGAAACTTTTATTTTTTCACAAAGTTTTTTTTTTTACAAATATCTGTGTCATACAAGAATTCATTTTTCCATCCTCTTTTTGTAAATGATCGATGCTTTTATTTAAAGCAGGGGTAAAACATTTTTAGGAAATTATTTCTAATCTAAGGTTGCTTTTTATTTGTTTCACATGACTATTTAAATCGTACATGTTTCTTCACTGAATGCATCAGAATTGTGCATGAACCCATATGGTACTGGGGAGGAAACAAAAAAAAAAAAGAGCTTTCATCATGTGTTTGTATTTCAGGTTCCTCGAGGTAGCTACTCTTTGCTTTGATGACTTAAACACTAACCTTTGACCTCTCTCAATGCACTTCTGAGGAGCTCTTTAAAAATCACTCTGGGTGAATACCTTCTTATATCGGGAGAAGAAAACAATGAGAGGGGCTGTTTAAAGGATCTAAAATATAAAAGACTTTTAGTTATTTAAAACTTTAGTTTACTAGACAGCTCTCCCATGTTTTAGTACCTGAAGTGAGAATCTTCAGTGTAAATTGTTGTGAAAGTAAAGAAAACCAGAAATAGAAAGTGTATCTTTAAGGTAGGGTATTGGAAAAATAAAATAAAAAATAAAGGTAGAATTGAAAAGGTAGTATAGTGCATGTCTATCTAATTTTTTGTCTTTTTCCAAAATGTCTTGTAGTATCTGCATTTCTGAATGAGTTCCATTCAGTCAGACTCTTGGATTGTAAAAGTCAAGACATAAATAAAGGTTTTTCCAAAACAAGGATAGCGTAGTCTAAGCCAAGAATAAAGACTTGGACTTAGGATTCATTGTTTTTTAGTGCTGACAACTAACAAATGCGTTGATTTATTTCTGATCAGTGACTTTACTCATTGCAAATTTGGATTTCTCTTTTAGCCCTGTGATAGCAAAGGAATATATGTTAGCAAATATTTGTCCCATGAATGGGTCATTATTTACATGAGGCAATGCCATGCCATGTGAGTGAGAGGGAAATTGCAATAAAAAAGGTTCTTGGTTAAAAGCAAATACAAAATTAATGGTTGAGTCTCTTTAATTAGCGATTGGAGCGCTCCTACAAACACAGGCTTCTTTCTCAGAAGGTTGACCATCGGTGTCCCTCAAAGGCAATTGAAGGTGTCCAGTAAGATTTTGCAAGTGTGGTTTAAGAAAGATACAGATTTGGTCCCCTCAGTAATGGGCTGATGCAGAGGGAGTCTTTAAAATAATTATTTTGGGTGAGGTTTTTTCCAGAGAAATCTGTTTTTAGAATGACCAACTTTTAGCTACAAAGCTGGGCGTTCTTCTTTTACCAACGATAAAACATTTACTCACGGGTCCATTTGTTCTTCATTGCTAAATAATTGATTCAATTCAGTTTATATATATATATATATATATTCGGTCAATTAACAACAGGTCATCTTTGAGGCACTTTATAGCAATAATTCAATCAGATAATCCAGACAGATTGGTTAAAAATGCTCTGTCCAACTAAAACCAACGATTGCATCAAGTCAATGGTTTTTTTCTATTTTTATTTGTTTCCCATTCCTGGATGAGGATTTTGCAACAGTAGATAATTGCTTGGATTGGGTGATTAACTTGGCAGCAATCTACCATGCTAAGCATGTATGCAGGGACAGTGGAGAGGAAAAATATCATCCTTTTAACGGGAAGAAACCTCCAACAGGATCAGGTTCAGTTTGAGCAGCCTTGTGTCGAGACCAACTGGGGGTTTAAGGAGGCAGTAACAGACCCACAAAAGGAACCGTAAAGCACTGATCCATAAATACACTACTTGTTAGAAAAGTTACATTAAAGTAGCTCCATATGTGTCTTTGTCTAGGAAAGAAACAAATAAGCAAAAGATGGCTGGTAGTCAGTTCTCATCTCAAAAATTCTGAAAGAGAGCACATACAGTTAGTCTCTGTGGAAGCTGAGCCTATAGTTTTGTCTAGGAAAAAAAGACTGAAAAACAGGCCAAACTCTATCCTCTGTAATTGAAGATCTTGATGGCCGCAGACTCGGTAATGTTTTAATACAGAAATATTTATAGCCACACAAGACCAGGCCAAATGAAGTTACTATGATTCGAAAAAAGCAGAAAGAACATAAAGTTAGGGGTTTAGCTAACACATACTGTAGAATTGAAGAATAGAGATGGAATAAAGCAGAGGAGAAGTGGACCCTTTGTCTTCCATCAGTCTAAGCCTATAGTAGCATGACTATAGAGATGGCTCAAGATAGCCTAAGCCATTTCTAACTATAGGCTTTTTCAAAAAGGACCTTTAAGCCTAGTGTTAAAAATAGACTGGGTAAGGTGATGCTGATCTTTGTTTGTTAGTTGAGATAGGACCAAATAATTTCAAGAGAGTCTAAAGCAGGGGTCTTAAACCGGTTCCGGAAAGGGCCGTGTGGCTGCAGGTTTTCTTTCCAACCAAGCAATAGCTCACCAGACTCCATTTATCTCATCAGGTCCTCATGTTCAGATTGGACTCAGTTGATGACATGAATGGAGTCTGGTGTGCGATTGCTTGGTTGGAAAGAAAACCTGCAGCCACACGGCCTTTTCTGGAACCAGTTTGAGACCCCTGGTCTAAAGTGAGAAAATTGAAAATATTCACCCTAAAGCAATGATTCCAATGTGTCTCTAAGGGGCTCCTTATGTTTGACTCAAGACATTCCTTAGGGGAATTGAGGTGCAAACAGCAGGCTGACAACATGACTACGTGAGGAAGTAGAAAACACAACTGTTTTAAAAGCCTCTTCAAACCAGTCAAGTGCCAAAGTAATTTTTTTCCTGGAGTTTTTCTACAATCTCTTGACAGTGATGATAATTATGGGGTTAAATCACGGGATGTCTCTAGATGTTTACATTTGGGAACCTTTGCAAACAGGAGCTTCTGCTTGCTCGCCATGATTTACGCATGTCTGTGTTATTACAAAATTTCCAAGGTGCTCCGTGCGTAAATTCTGTCCGTGCAGAGGGGCGTAGAAACCCAAAATGACATAATTCGCCACACGGAACTAACAGATGCATCAAGCATTAACCAAGCTCAAAGCGGCGCTGATATGGAACAGTTGGGAGATTACCTTTTGGAAAGAAGGTTTTGGGTTTCTGTGCCTGGTTTCTTCCTTTGTGGAGTTTGCAGGATCTCCCTGTATATGTGTGAGTTCTCTAGACACTTCAGTTTTCTCTCACACTGTAAAAACAGTTTGCTCCAAATCGTCTTTAGGTCTGAGTGTTTCTAGAGATGGGTAGCTAGAGATCGGCACAAGCCCCCTGCAATTTAATAAGATACCATGTATTTAGTTTATAAAAGCCATTTCTTAGAATTTTTTTTATATTTTAAAAAAGAGAATTCAGGCCTTTGAGAATTTTTAACTTAGCAATTCTTGTCCTTAAGGCAAAGTTTTGGCTTCATTGATATCAATACTTGCCTTTATTTTAAGACTGATGTTAAACAGCGGTTGAAACTTCAATCTAAATGACCTTTCTGGTATCTGCAGAAGGTCTTTTTTTTTCTTCTGACTTTCCAGCCCAGTGAACCGCAGACCATAACCTCTAAAAGATGGTTTACTTGGTCTACACGATCTTACTAGAGTGAAAAGGGCTAACGATTAGTGTCCTTCTCATAGTAACAGCATACACACTCAAGAGTGTTTGTGCAAAGGAGAGTAGGTAGTGCTTGGGATGGTTAGAAAGATGGTTTTAAAACTTCACAAAACCAGTGATTCTAGTCACTATTTCTCTGTGTTTCTTTTTAAAAAGAGTTAGACATATTAGACCAACAGTGTAGCTCCTGAATTAAAGGTACGTCACTGCTGTAGTGTTTGTTCTTCCTTGTCTCCTTGTCCGTTCAAATGTTCACCCTTCATGCAAAGAAGTAAAACAATATCCAACTGTTTGAAAGCTGCTTTTTTTTTTTTTTCTTCCTCTGAGGCTCTTTTGGATGTTTTGGCCTGCCAGTATGGTCCCCTCCATCAGACGGCTCTGACAGTCCATAACTGAGCAGGGTTGCAGAATGTGTACAGCTTGTTGACGTGTTATTTTTGGGGTTTGTGTTGTTTGTCAGAGAGAGTCATCTCAGTGTGAGTTCTTCATCTCGTCTGACACTTCCCATATTGTGGAACAGTTGCTCATACTGATTAACTTATGTTTGCTTCCCAGCCAAATAAACAGAGATGGAATGGCAAGGCTTAACTAGATGGAAACCATTTATTCACAGTGCTGATGAGAGCGCTCATGCGTGGACTCCAGAGCATTGCTAATGCTATTACAAGTATAACAGAAAGGGGTGGAGGGGACTTCCTCATGCTGTTGGACTGTCACAGCCTGCAGAGAAAAGCCTCTTAATGCATGTGAACTATTTTCTTGTCCGATGTAATGCATAAAGGCTGTCGTCTGAACACCAGTGTTTTGTCCCAGAATCTGCTTTATTAATGGATTACCTGACACTGTGTGTGTGTATTGATGATTAAATCACACAGAGCAGCCATGCTCTGCATTGACTCATAGCCTCTGTGCTAAATCCGGATGGCTTGTATCTGAGCTCCCCGCTTACAGTTTTTTTAGGTTTCAGGGCTTATGGGTGAAACCTGAGGGTGAGACGGACCTGGTGTATCAGGTTTGAGGTCACTTCTGTTAATATGGGATGGATGTAGAGTATTAGAAACATTCCTGTCTCCTGAATCCCCCCTGATGGGCTGACTTTTAATGGTCACAGAAGAATCAAAATAAGAAGAATATACAGGGAATACCCCAAATTTGGCCTGGTACCCTTTATTTCTATAAGCCTTAAGAGTTTTGGTTTGTGGATTTGATTTTTTAAAGCTACAGTGTGTAATAATTACAGGGATATACAGTCAGAAATCTAATATATTATACATAACTATGTTATTTATCATCATCTACGAGCTCAGCCTCTTAACCTTAATATTTGCGTTGCCTTAGAATTCGTTATTTATAATTACATAGGAGCGGGTCTCGCAGCCATGGAGGCAGACATCTTTGCGCTACGGCAGCGCAGAGCCAACAAACTAGCGATTGCGAGATCGCCCATTACGCTCGAAAGTAACTACAGCAAGTTGAGAGAGATGAACTGAGACGGTACTGAACAATAGATGGCAGTATTATGCCTGAGAATACTATCTGTAAAATTATCTATGTAAAAAAACCTCATCACTTGAGAAGGTAGGTGATGCGGACGTCGTGGAAGACATTTTGTCCCGTAACGCTCGCCGTACTGTTGGGGGGGGAGAAGCGGTGGGGGGGAGATGTTCATGTTGCTGCGGTCTGCAGTCTGGACGTTAGATGTCGCTAAAAATTACACACTGTAGCTTTAATGCTTAAAACAATTATGAGAATTATTTTAAAAGCAACAGATTTATTCCTTGTTTTACTTGAATATGTTTTTTTTAATGTTTTTAACATGTGCAAATCTGAAAAAATAAACTTCAAGTTATTTAACAAATCGCTGTACATGGTATAAAGAAACATCAGAGGGAAACACAGAGAAACTTACATTGCTGTGGCATAAAGGTAAATAATTTATGAACATTAATAATTAAAGAGAAAAATGAATAGTTAAAAATGATAAAATGATTATGAAAAATGAATAATTAAATGAAAGAAAGTGGCCTGTAAACAAAAATAATAATGTTTAGATAGCTCGGTCAAAGGCTTCTCTAAACAAATATGTTTAGTTTTGGTTCTGGGTACTCCGAGTAGATCTAAGGCAGAAGACCTGAGGGGTCTGTGTGGTTGATCCACTGAAAGGATTCTATTTAATCTATTTATTGAGCTGAATGTTTTCAGTGATTTATAGACTAACAGAAATATTTTAAAGTCTATTTTCGGAGGTACGAGGAGCCAGTGGACGGACTTTAGACCTGGGCTGATGTGCTCCACTTTCTTAGTTTTAGTGAGGAAGCTGGCAGCAGCATATTAGATCAGCTGCAGCTGCCTGATCCACTTTTTAGGCTGAAATGTGAAAACACTGTTATGGTGACCAATTCTACTAAAGATGAAACAAATTAATTAATTTGATTTCCTACTGAGACACTAGTCCACTAATCTGGAAGATGTTCTTCAGGTGAGAAAAGGCTGATTTCCTCACTGTCTTAATGTTCCTCTGAAGGTTCCGGTCTGAGTCCTTCGCTGCACCCAGATTTAGAGTCTGATTAGTGTTTTCTAGCTGGAATAACTGAAGCTATGTGCTAACATTTAAACACTCCTCCTTTGGTCCAAAAAGTATTACTTTAGTTTTGTTGATTCAGCTAAAAGATAATTTTGTTCAATCCTTATATTGATTTCTTCTATGGATTTTCCCAGAGCTTGGATCGGTTAATGGTCACCTGCTGACATTGTGATGTACAGCTGTCTGTCATCTGCATAGACATCTTAAGCTGTTGTTTATTAAGATCTGAGCAGAGCATTGGATAGAAGGGGCCCTAAGATAGAACAAAGTTTCTTACTTGCACATAAATATTGCTGCCTTTTAAGTCATTTTTAAAGCAGTCCAGCGTTGGTTTTCCAAGATGTTTAATAAATAGGGCTGGGCGATAATTCAATAACGATATATATCGATCGATAGACGTGCGGCGCAATAGAAAAAAATAGGCTCGATAAAAGTTCGATAAGAAACGCAGTTTTCCTTCCTTCTCATTGTATCCTATCATGTAGGTTTATGCTAGTCACTACTTCCTCCCAACCAATCACAATCGCGGACCCAGGCACACCGTCACAAAGCACCGCCCTCTCAAACCACAACACAGAGCACATGAAGATGTCGCAGCAGGAGAGGCGGAGGAAATTGTTTCAAAGAAGGGTTTTTGTAGTTCGGCAGTCTGGCAGTATTTCGGTAATGGCAAGTCGGACAAAAAACAAACCACAGTCATCTGTAAAATGTGTCGGGAACCAGTGAAAACGAAGTCTGATAACGCAACCAACTTTTTTTTTTTTTATCATCTCAGCCGCTCACACCCGCAGGAGTACGAGCTGTGTAGGCCCCGGCGCGACTCTCCTCCGAGGAATCTTCGGGAATTTCGGGAAAATATATATATATATATATTCATTTCTGGGCAGTTTCCCACGTAGTTCTAACAATTGAGAGAAAAATGCTGAGGGGCCAGAAACTTCAAAGTAATAACTCAGGTTAAAGCAGGAAACTAAGCTGAACCAGGTTTATTTGTTATATTTATTTTGGTCACTTTAGTTTATTCTTTGTCAGTATTTAATAACATAACTCAGGTCTTTTCAGTTATTTTTCTTTAAAATAATTCTGTTATGGTTAAAAAAGTTGGTTAAATAAATATTTAATTGGAAGTCTGTGTTTGTGTTCTTTATTAAAATTAAATCATTTAGCAATATCATAAAAAGTCCAGGCAGAGCTGCACATAAAATATGGTTTCAAATCTTTTCAATAATTATCGATATCGATCAATATGCATTTTTTTTTATCGATAAGCTTTTTTTCTATATCGCCCAGCCCTATTAATAAATCATCAACTGTGATGAATGCTGCCTAAAGGGCAGAGGTTATACTCCCGCAGCAGTGTGTCGCAGTGAGCTTGTCGTAGGTATGATGCAGATATTTTTGATTTATGCCCAATATTGAAGCGTGGTCTGCGCTATGTTATTCCACGCCACAAAGCAAGAGGGACAATCCCGAACTAGCTGTAAGTCTAGATACGCACGAGGCGGTGAGGAAGTGGAAAAACGCAAGGGGCAAGTTTGTGCAACAATGGAGGGACATGAGGACGGAAAAGAGCGGGGAGCCAGGTGGTAAAAGGGTCTTGTGTACCTCACTCTTCTAGCTGGTCCATCTTCATGAGTTGTTTTCCACAATGGCGGTCATATAAACAAAACAAGCCGGTAAGGTACCAAACAGGAAATACGTATAATGTAGAGCAGATGTAGATTTGACCAATCAGAGGCCTCCTGTCTGCGACACTGTCTGCAGTCACCTACAATTTTGGAGGTGCAGCAGAATCTCTGCGGAAGGGGCGGGGGCATATATGCGTTAACGGCAACACACACGCAGACAACCTGGTTGCTGAGCATAAACCAGCCTTAAGGTCCACTAATCTCAGCTCTTGGGTTCTTCCACAGTCTGCATTAATACAGATTACAGAATACAGTAGAAAAAGCCCACCTTGCTATCACCACCTCCGTCCCTACTCCACCAAAAGGGGTGATTCCACCAATCAGTAACTCACCTGCAGGTAGTCTGTATGTGCTGCTGCTTGTGTAACTTTCTACCTTATAGTGCAGACTGGTGATCCCTATAAACACATGTAGTTATTTTACTCTTTATTTATAAATCAAGTAGCTAAGATTCATTTTTAAATAAATGCATTCTTTCATTAACATTTAAATATCTAATCAATTCAATGTAATTTTGATTGTTTAATGAGAGAATTAATTATTTATTATACATTTTATAAAGTTAAATATTTAAAACATATGTTAGATAAATAAATGTTACATCTACTTATTTCACAGAATATTTATTTCTTTATTTCATGATGCACATTAGCCCTCCGCTTGCATCAGGGATCACATTATGATGATTGTAAAAACCGTCATTTCATGCTAACGCTACTTCCACATGAAAGTCCACAGAAACCAGTCAGGTTCTGGTGTGAGAAAAACATTAGGGAAGAAAGCGGCCCTAATGAGCTCTGTGGTTTGTTGGTGTCAAATGTAAAATCCCGCGATTGGCCTCCTTTAAGAGTCGAGGTTTCCGTGTGGCTGTAGTTGGACTAAAGATGTGAGAGTTGGTTATCGAAACCTGTTTGTTGGTCTTTTTTAACATCATCCAGACTATCCGCTTGGTCGGTTGTTCTTTTTTTTGGTTCATGTAGTTTGATTGCTCCTTACTAATTGCTCTTTCTTTGTATTTTTTTCTGTTTACATTTTTTCTGTTTTATTGAGTACATGATGTAGGATGAAATTTTGGTTTAAACTGTTTGCATGTTCACCTTTAAAGCTCTCTAAGACTGGATGCAACCCCGCTAGAATCTGGCCGTAGTCCTTTCATTACTCAGTCACTCACTCTGGACTTGGGACAGGTTCATACGGGCAGCTGGCAAGCAGGAGGCAGAGTTTATGTACAGAACTAGGTATGTATAGGATGTGATCAGAGTTCAGGGCCTGCTGTAAACACTAAGCATATCGGTGCTCTGAGGCGACCAAACTGGAAAGTCAGTAGGCAGGCCAAACAAAGCAAGGGGCTGAAGTAAAGGCTGTCCCACAGCGCATATAAGGCGGCAACAAACAGGCTGGACAGGTAGACGGGTCGATTGAAACCCACCTGAGGTAACCTGTGGGCACATGAGGAACCATGGCTTGGAAAATTCCAGAAAACTCTCTGGAAAGTTACTAATAGAGATCAGACTGTCTTGAACAGGAAATGAATTTAGTTTCAGGAATAGCCTGTTATTCAACTGTCCAAAGCAGGACTCCTTCTGAAGTCTGATAGCCATGTGATACTATTTACTGTCTTCTTTAAATGGAAAAAGACTGGAGGCTTGTTTTAGGAATAGTTTCCTTGAAGGTATTAGAAGGTGTTTGGCTATTTTAAACTAACCATTAACATTGCTGCAGGGTTGCAGACTGGGAAATATGACTGCACTAGTTGACCAGCTGCACATCTTTCATTTTTCAGCCAGTAAGGTGAATACGGATGCAACATTTGGACCATTTTCTTAGAGGGTTCATGTACACAATCATCACAGCCATCAGTGTCCTTATGATTTGATAGAAATATTTCTAAAATACCCACAGTATTCCTGCAAACTACAATAATGTACAGAGAGGATATTTTAATTTACTTTTTTGATCCTTGGTTTTTATGCAACATAGACCTATTTAGAAATAAAATGGAGGCCTAACGGTGGCCTGCGGGCCATTTGCAGCCCTTGGAATTCTCTTCTTCGGCCCTGACCCAGTAATAAACAATGACAAAAAGTTGTCTGACTCCAACCGGCCACCCAATCATCCACTGCTTATTCCCGCTGATGGAGGGGGTTGGTGCTTGTTGGGTAAGAGGCGAGGTCGCCTGTCCTTCCCAGGCGTCATGGTAACGTTCAAATGACCTCGCTGGGATTTTCACTGCTGCAGTTAAGATAGAAACTCAGAAAAAGTACAAAGGATTAATCATTTGTCAGGCCTATTTATTCACTTTAGTTCACTTTTAACAAAGAAAATATGGAAGACAGTTTGTTTTTTTTCATATTTATTTTTTCCTTTTGCCGACATTAGTCAACAAAAAAACTTTACTGCTGTTCAAGATTTTTAATTAAGATTAAATTTTATATAGAAATAAACTGAATAGATCTGCTTTCTATGGATAGGGCCCATTTTCACCAATACCTGATCGAGAATCCTCCTCAATATCAGGAGCAATACAGATATTAATATTATCTCTAATCACAATGTGAAGTAGGGTTGCTTCAGGTCATTATGAGCCCCAGATACAGAGTTTTGATATCCTGTTGAATTTATAAATGTGACCTTTATTTTGAAGTCAGACAGGAAATGGTAAGTTTAAATTCTAGAGCTTATTGATCAAACCTGAATTGAATAATTGAAAACTGAATAAAGATGAACTAAAACACTATTTAAGATGGATAGAATGTTCATGGTGTCTGATACACATAGAAATAGCTTTGAAAAATGCGTTATCTTTATGAATAACCCCATGATCCAGATTTTTCTGAGACACAGTTTGGGATCATTGAAACAGTAAAAACTATAACAGAGGAAGAATGGGTTCTGCATTTTTCCTAAAACATTACTGAAACCTTATCAGGATGGATGCCTCCTCTGCTGTTTACTGCTGAGGCTGGTTAGACAGGATCGGCAGGAATATATGGATATATGCTGTAAACATGCCGACGGTTTGAACACATTAACACAGAGGAAGATACGTCTTCAGACACAAGCAGGTAGAGATGACTTAAACCCAGGGAGGGGGATTTTACACCTCTGACAGGCTAACTTATCCCTTTGCTTTCTTTTAATATAAAAATTTCTCCAGGTAGAACTCTCCAGAATGAACAGGGGGCCAGGAGTGCCGCCAGCAAGCCTTTTTCTAATAATCCCACTGACGGCGTTCTCTGCTGCCCTGAGGCAGATCCCTATAAGCCCTGCTGGCTCTGAACGGGGCCCTTGCTGTCAAACCATCTCACTGTCAAATTCCAGCTCTCAATTTTTGCCGTTGATACAAAGAATTGCCTATAAAGCAAAGCCTAAAATGAAAGTTTAGGCAATCAGAGCGCACAAAACAAGCCTGTTTGTGTCTGTTTTATTTTTTTCTTTTCAAAAATAAAATAAAACTTTTTGGCTTACAGACATCATGTTAAAGCTGAAAACAGCAGAATAATCCAGACAGCAATGCAAAGGCAAGTTTTTTTTTTCTATTTCTCCTTCAATCCCAGCCATCATGACCTGACGAATAAAGACCTTTTCAGCACTTAAATTGCATTTCTTTGACAGATTGTGGTTCTTTAGAATTGCTGTAATGGTCTAATATTCTTGGATGATCAGTTGTGTTTGATAGTGAATTACTTTATCTGAACATTTAATGGCTTTGATAATTTCAGCATTTGGCTCTTTGTCTTGTTGCCTTGGCCTGCGGGACTAAAAAGACTATCTTAGGTTATCATAATGGGGCTGGTATTGAAGAAAATGACCTCATTTTATTTAACTATGAAAAATAAAAAAATAAATCTGAACATTTCCAAGGATGTCCAGGTTAGATTGTAAAAGCGAGGTGAGTTTTCCAAAAGGGAGATGATGAAAGTGACTTTGGTATGCTTAAACTAATAGATCTTTTACTCTTTTTTCTTCTTCTTCTGCCTATATAATAATTTAGCGGCGTCAAACTGATGCTTTCACGTTCTTTGTGTCGAGCAATTATGGTTCTGCATCTGTTAATGAGAAATATTTTGTCTATGTTTTTTTTGTGAATTTATAGCAGCTTTGTGGTTTTAATGAAAGTTTCATTTCTTCATTTTTAAACATTTTTTAATGAAACCAACATTAAAAAAAGAAAAGCGTTTTTTTTTTCCTAAATTATAAAATATTATAGAAATATAGAGAACAGTTCCTTTTTCTAATTTATCCCTTCCCCACTAAGTTAAACTTCAAGAAAATGGACAAGTGTATAAACACATTTATTTATTTAAATTTAGGGTTCAGAGTAGTTTGATACATTTTCTCATAAAAGTATTGATAAAGTGGCATTTGACAACGAATAATGACATAATTTTTTTTTCATGTCATTTATGTTTTACGATTAAAAAATGCTGGAATTCGCAGTTTCATTATGTTGGGAAATAACTAAGGCAATCTGACACGTGTAGCTTAAGACTTAAAATTAGGTTTATATAATCAGACCATAATCGCATGTTCAGGTTCCTGCAGTTCTCCTCCCCACCACTAGTGCTTCAAGCTGGAGCCTTCAGTAACTTTAGACTGGGACTTTAAATGTTTAACAAAGTAGTTTTTTGCTCTAGTCAGACTCTCGTAGTATGGTGGTCTTGAGTGAAACTTTCACAGCTTTATAGAATAATATTTGCTCAAAATATTGACCTAAAGATCAGAGCATATGAATGGAGCGGAGCGCTGCGCAATTCCCACTCCCCGCTTAGGAGGATCTTCACTCATTCACTTCGCTGCTCAAAGTTGCGCCAGGACGCTCCACTTTAAATCCTCACCTCACTCACCTTAATTTTTTCTGCCAATCTGACGAAATCGCACCACGCTCTGTCAAATTTTCAGGAGAAGGCCAATTCTGATATGTTAGTTATGCCATTATTGTAATTATACCATGACCTTTCATTTAATGATGTGACCGATGAATGTGTATGGTCTTATTTAACAGTTAAATTATCACACTGTTTCCCAGATGTGAACGTAACACCTCTCTCCATTCATGTTGCCCCGCGTTTCCGATTTAATTATTGATTTATTTTACTAAACTACATTAAAAAAGGTCACTTCGCATCCCATTGCAAATGAGATAATCGCATATAATGCATGTATGCCAACCATTTTCAAATACAGGTTCTTAGCACAACAATCACTTTATTTGAACCCACTCTGTATTGTTAAGTATAGTTAGTGTATGTCTTATGATATTCTATCCCAGGGATCCGGATGGAACAAGGGTCCCAGTGTTCTCGCGCACGCTGCTCTCCTTGCTGGTCCGAATTCACGAGTTTTTTTCCACAATGGCGGTCATACAAACAAAACAATCCTTTAAGGTACCATACAGGAAATACACAGTGTAGCGCAGATGTAGATTTGACCAATCAGAGGCCTCCTGTCTGAGGTCACCTACAATTTTGGAGAGGTGCAGCAGAGCGTCTGCAGAAGGAGCGGGGAACATTGGGATTCACTGCGACACACAGACAACCTGGTTTCTGAGTATAAATCAGCCTTAACCCCTCTTCCCCGTGTTGCAGTGTTTTTTTTTTTAAATTAAAGACAAGGAGTTTCTGGGTGATCAGGCAGTTTACTTCCTGAATGAGAACATATCCTGGTTCAAATCAGTGCAACGGCTCAGCTTCACTCAGCACACTCTCGTGCAGCTTTCACAGACAGGCTGTACAGTAGAACGTTAATAATTTCAATATACAATGAATAACACAATAATGAATTATGTACCCGAATGAGAGCATATCGAGGTTCAAATCAGTTAGCACACTACAACAGAGAGGTATGTTAGCCTTTAACTTAGCACATGAAGTGTTTTACAATATTAACAAAAGGTACAAGAATCGGTGCCAGGCACACGTCTAAAATCGTTTTTCAAAAGATCTGTGCAAATGTTGACAGAACCCATATTTATGTTATAACAGATGTTGATATGGGTGGATCCTTCCTTGTTTATGTCGCCTAAATATTGCCCAGAGATAATAAATATCAGATTCCCTCTTCACCAGATGCATTGGTAATCTTATATCCTCCCCTATCCAAACTGGTATGACAGTCTGACTGGTTTGTCTCCATTTCCACCTTGATCTAACAGTACATCCTTGTTTGTTTTCCTTTAAGTTGTGTTTTTTTCACCCATGTTTCTGCCTGAGGACCAGCATGCTCACAGGTGTAACTGTCACACTGCAGTAACCGACCTGCATATTTTGCTTTAGCTCCTCTCTGCTTAAAGAATGCTTTAAAAAAAACATATTTAATTTGTGTCTTAAATTGTACACATAGATTTAACAAATCTCTTTCTGTTCTTGTAGCCGAGTGTCCATGAAATGACTTGCTTTCCCAGACTGGATGTGTTTTTTTTGCTTAAATCCCCAATTTTAATAAGAATTTCTTAAACGATCAGTTTAACAATGATGCGGAGTGGGTCCATGTCTGTATTGCTCAACAGAACTTTTATTTCTTCCACTCATTTGGTAAATGCCTTTGAACAGAAGGTCTCAGCTGAAACCCTTCCAGGTAGAACCTGAGCACCTGTCTGCGTGTGAATCTCAAGGTTAAGTAAAACATAAAGGCTCCCTCAATCTGCTATAATTATCTCCTAAAGATCTACAGTCGGTAGTTGTCGTCTACTGGGACGGATGGAACAATCTGCTCAGGGTGGATGTAAAGACCAGGGGTCATGGTAGGGAGCATTGCACTGTTCTGCACTCTTAGCACACACTAGGTAAGAACAGCGAGTGCTAAAGTTTGACAGGCTTTTTTCTCCCCACATTAGCTTCAAAAATAGATTTTATTTCTTGTTGCACACAGCTTAAGGAGACTTTGACAGTTGCTCAAATGAATAGGATCTGGAATGCTGAAGATGCATAAGAAGCTCTGCAGTGTTTTTGTGAGTGTTTTGTTAAGCGAACCTTGTGCTAAAAGGTTCTCCGAAGCACAGATGTGTTCCCTAGACGGTTTGCTGCTCAGTCGCTGTGACTTTATAGAGGGAAAATTGTTAAGAACCCTTAAGGGAAACTACAGGTGCATTGAATTTATGCAATAGTCCACAATAGGAAGCAGCAAACAGTATTTTAGAGGATTCCTTCCTCTTATTACACAACAGATCTCTTTGTCAAAATTCCTTATAACTACGATAGACATTTTAGTTTTTCGTTTTGCTTTTCCTTGAAGAATATCTATGTGCATAATTAAGGCATAATTAATTTTAAGCTTATTTAGAGAGAAAGTTCAGTAAATAAAAAAGGAAACGTCATCTCTGTGATAGTGCCAGTGGTTTAGGAGGCTGCAGAATCAGCTTTCTGGCCCGCTGTGTCTGACGGCGTGTCTGCAGAAAGCAGCTTGTTTGAAAATAGAGAGCTTCCTCAACTTCCAGAACTTGCTTCTTAAAATTAAGACAGCAAAAGAAAGTAAAGGAAAGTTAAGGAAAGACCTAGTTGTCGGTTGAGCGTCCTCAAAATATTGTTTTCAACTCTGGTGAGGAGTACAACAAACCAAAAGTGGCGCCCACCAGTAATTATGATGCGAGTACAAAGAAAAGTTTTTTTTTCCCTTTCCAAAGGGAGAAGGGATGTGTAGGTGTATTAATTCCTATTCCTTCCTGCTTCCTAGACTTGGAAGTTCAGATTTAGAAAAATGGCCCACCCTCCTCCCTTGAAAGAAAAGTGGAAAAAAGCCCCAAAAAACAAGAACTGTCAGATTGAGTGATGCCAATCGCGCAAAGCATCTGTGTTCCCACTGCTGCTCCCTGTAGTATATGCCACACTATAGCAATGTGGGAAATTGACACTGTCAATTTATCAGAACAAAAGCTTTCCTCAGCAAGAGGAATGCACATCTTAGGGCCCTGGAGACAGTCATACCCCCCCCACCCACCCACCCTTACCTGCATCTAAACAGAATGTAGGACATTCACAACACCAGAAATAGAAATTTCACTCACAATTATCATTTTTTGAATTTATCCCCTGCAGTCAAAACTTGCCGTTTCACTTTAGGAGGCAGAGCTGCACTTTAATGTCAACTTTCTTTAAGTAAACAACTGAAACATCAACGGATTCAAGCAGCTGCTCCAACCCCTGATATTGAGCCAGATCATTGAGATATAAATATATTTATTTTTATTTTTTATTTATTTTTTTTTCTAGAAAATATCATTCATTTGTAATAGGTATTTATTACGTTATGCTTCTTTCCAGGTGACCTGTGATCCTGACCTGTAGTCTTGGTGTTTAGGTAAGTCTTTCAAATGATTTGTTTTCTCTTTTCACAAGACATGAAAGAAATTGGATCTTTATAAGCTTAATTAATCCTTTTTGATTATAAAGAGGTTTTTTTTAACATGAGAATAAGAGTTAATTTACCTGTAGCAAAAATAATAAATATGATCAGAAACTTGTGTTAGTTAAGTAAATCGATCCTCTGCGGTGGAGGCTAAGTAGCTAATCTGTAGGAGTATAGCCTTCTACTTTTATATATTCCGTCTCTTTGTTTGGATAGCTGGGACCCTTTTTCCACCCCGATCCCGTCTTTTTCGCCCTTATGTGCATTCTCTCAGTGCCAGTTATTACACATTCAGTTTGGACCTAGGAACCTTCTGCAAGCTCTTGTTTCCGTTACAACTGGTTCTTAACTGTGTGTGTTATCACTGACGTTTATAAATGTTGTAAGAGATGTGCAATATACCCTCATATCTCTTTATTTTTTATAGTTTAAAAATTTCAGTTTGGCAACTACTTAAAGCTATTAAACTTTAACTAGTTAAAGTTAAAAACTTATATATAAATTTCGTTGTAAACAAAAGTTTGATTTCTGGTTTAGTCTTATACATTTTCATATCTTTAAGAAAAAAATCAGAATTCCAGATTACAATAACATACAATCCAAAGTTTAGCAAACCTAAAACTAAAACTTAAAAGATTGAAGTTGAAGTCCCAAACTTTGGCCAGCTCTTCCGTTTTTTTTTGTTTTTTTTTACCAGGGTTTGCAGTTTTTTTTCTATCCACGTTGATTATCATGAATGCCTACAGATGCTCTTTGATCTAGTTAGCATTACAAAAGCCAAATAAAACTGTTTCCCTTTTTTAAAATATTGTGAATAATCAATATTTATAATAATAAGCTTAAAAAGGCCCAGATTTAACTAATGGTTAATCCCTTTTTTTTCCTTCTTATTTTCTTTATTTCATATGATGGAAATGTGAATAAATCCCAAAAAGTTTTTAAAGCTTACCTGTCCCAGAAACACCAGGAGGCTGATGTTTAATAATTTAATAACTGTTTTAGAACAGTAATTATAGTGCTGCAAACATAAAATGTTACTGATAAATAAAATTCCTGTTAGAAAAAAAAAACTGCCACTTAGCTTCCTATTAGTATGGCTTTATTTAATAAAAGGTTATGCCTCATTTTCTTTATCTATTGATTAGCAGAGTCTTTTCTGGGCAATAATTTAGACAAGCTGCATAAAATATATAATGCTTTTCTTTTTTTTTACTGTGATAGAAACACACAGAAGTTGTTTTGGATGTAAATGCAGTTGTTAAAAGATCAGATCTTTGTCCAAACCCATTGCGTTATACGGAAGCCTTAACAGAACATGTGATAAATATCACTAAATAAAAATGCATCCTAGTATGCTCGGAGGTGGCTGTGCTTAGCAAAGCATGTGCTGTAGTTAAATGCCAAAACGTTATGTTTTACATAAAACCAGATGGTAAGTGGCTCCCATGGGAGCCAGAGCGCTTCTTCTATGAATTTGAAAATGTTAAACAGGTGGTCAAAGAAGCTTATTCCCATCCGTAGCTCCTAATAACTGATACCCTTATTTGTGACCTTAGAGATGCATAAAACTCGCACTGTGTCCTGCTGCAACACAAACCTCCAGAGATGAAACATTTGCACTTTTCCTGTTCAAATAATGATTAAGTCCCGTTTTGCAAACTCTTAAAACTATGTGTAAGAAAGCTGACGGTTTATTGATTGACAGTAGAGCGTTTAAGTGGCCCTGAAACAAGCCGTCTGTTTTTGGTTGATAACAGAGCTGCTTCCTAGACGGAACGTCAACTTCTCCGATCAAACTTCCAGCTGAATCATTCCTTACCCACAGCTGCTCATAACTACACTGCTAGGAGAATGCTCTTTATTTTCTCTATTGATGTTTTCTTCAAAAGAGCCTATTTTTTACCTTCGCGTTCTGTGATTCAATATCACCATAGAAACAAGGTCTGCATTTGCAGGAAGTTTGTGTGTAAGGGTCATCGGAAAGGACACTTTTACATGTTTGAAAGAGTAAAGTGAAGCTGTGATGGTCTTTTCCCTTCATGCTGTTGCTTCTTTAACCCAGTTGATAAAGGCAACCTTTCCAAGCTAACATATAGTGGCATAAAATGAACCTTTTAAACATAGATTTGACTTTGTAAAGTCTGTTGTTATACTTTGAAGCAATACAAGACTGTTGTTAAGGTTGGCTGATAAGGACTTAAAGTCTTATCAGGACATTTTTCCATTTCAATCGTGATGACCATAAAAGTGATGATAAAAACCGGTTTTAGTCCTAGATAAATACTGTAACTGTATGTCTGACTGCCTGCCACAGCAGTCAATGCCCCACAATCACAAATACTACTTGTTCTTTAAATCTGTGATTCCCAAGAAGGAAGGAATAAAAGAAAAAAGAAGGAAAACATAAAAACATTATTCGGATAATTCATCCTTTTTTGTTGCTTTTTTTAAAGCATCATTTATTCTAATATATAATTTAGGTGATATATTAAAATTGTTATCATCATTGGAAATGTATTACTATAACTATAAACCAGGGGTGTGAAACCTTTGGCTCCAAAGCCTAAAGTGGCTCTTTGGACCATTTATATGGCTCCTAATAGTGGCTAAAACAATAAATACCAAACTTAAGTTTTTTTATATATGGTATAATAACATACACTCGTGTTTGAAGCTTCGGCAGATTTCTAAGTTGAATTTTCCCAACATAATTATATTAAAAGAACATTCTGTACAAACAATAGTTTTCCACAAATATTACCTTGGTATAGAAAAAAATCCATGCATTTTATATTTTTCCTTTTAAAAAACACAAATAAATAGCAACAGATTTTCCTACAGCAGTAGTTTAACTGAAATAAAAAGTTGTGCTCTGTAAAATCTGCAGCTCTAATCTCCTTTTTTTGTTTGGACAAAATGACTCTTAAAGGTTGCAGACCTCTGCTATGAACAATAGGATGGCTGTTGTAGGTAGTGGAGTGGAGAAGGTAAGTGGGAGCTGGAAAACGAAAAGGAAACATCCCACCCCTACTAAAGATGAAGGATTTCTTTTTAAGGCCGATGCAGATTATTTTCACATCAGTCTAACTGATCTGTTTTTTTAATTCTAACTTTTTATTCTAACTTTATTTTTCTTCACTACGGGGGGCAATACTTTTGGCTGTTATTGATTTTTCTTCCTCCATTTAAATGATGTAAAAGACACAACAATAACATTTGTTTCACATTTATCAATGTAAACAACAGAAAATAAATCTATCTGTGCGTATGATTAGGTTTAGCAAAATTTAGACGTCTTAAGCGGTGCTAAAAAATAAATGTTATATCTGTAATAAGCCATGTGTTACTATGTATATTATATTACTGTGTAATCAAAACTATATCATATATGTTTCTATATAAACATCATGATACTATAAATAGTAGGACCTAATGAAAGCAAACATACGGAAGAAGATTAAGGCCACTGAAAAAAAAAAAAAAAGTTTACTGATTTTCAAATTTTATTTCAAGTCAGAAATCTGACTTTTTTTTTCTCAGAATTCTGACTTTAATCTCAGAATTCTGACTTTTTTCTAAGAATTCTGACTTTAATCCCAGAATTCTGACAGATACCAAACATGTTAGCATCAAGCCATAGCCATGTCTGTTTTAGAGACTAGCTCTCTTGTTTTAATGACCTTCTGCTCCTCCATTAATGAGGGGACCCCTCGGGCACGTAAAAAGTTGTCTAATTCCCTTATTTTCCACCAATGTGTCACTGGCCCTCTCAAACAACTCACATCTTTGTCAGTGAAACTAAGTGCTCCCACATCTCTTCCTTCATGGTGCCCATCTACATTAGGATCCAAAATTCTGAGATTAAAGTCAGAATTCTGAGAAAAAAGTCAGAATTCTGACTTTTTTCCCATGTTAAACTGAAATAAAATTTAAAAATCAGTTAACTTTTTTTTTTTTCCAGTGGCCCTAATCCTCTTCTGTACAAACACATTATCTAAATCAGTGCAGATTCTGATTGTTTTTTGTTTTATCCTAAAAACTAAATTGGAAAAAATGCTCCATAATTACTTGTTGTTTGCAGCATTTGCTAGAAGAAGGAGTAAATTATTAAAGCATGCTTTAATATTCACTGTTTGATGGCGCTCTCTGTTGCAGAGGTTAAATATATTTCCAGCATGTATTAAACCCAAAGCTGACCAGTGTAGACCCTCTTTCACCAGCCTGCCACGGTGGTGTTAACGTAACTTACCAAGGATGGTTCATGGATCCTAACTGTGTTTGTTTGGATTACTGGCTCACGGTTCATCTGTTGAGGCCAGATCCTTGAAGCACGCATCAAATTGGCGGATGACTAGCGAGGCTAGCTGCCAGCTGAATACTAAGAACAGTTTAGCTTCACAGTGGAGTTTCAAATGCTTAACTCTTTGCTGGGTTGACTGTTGCTGTAGCCAAGGGGGTCCTTTGCTCTTCTGATGGCGAGACTTTATTTACACAGATAAGTCCTCTAATATTTGCTGGACTGCAGCAAAAAAAAGAAAATCTATAAAGGCTTTCACAGAAGCAGAGTTTTTAGTCTCTAAATGCATTTAAATGTCATGCATCAGAAAATTCTTCTTGGTTTGTGTTTTTTCTTTTCTTCAAATCTTTTGCAGGTTTCTCAACATGCCATCTTTTGCTTTTATCACACTAATAGCTAGCGTCTATCTCTTAGATAGGTGAAAGCTCACTGTTTTATCTCTTCTAGAATGTGCTCAGAGCCGACATCCCAAACATCCACTGAGAGGTTGCTCTCTTTCATACCTTCTGCTACAAAATCACCAAAAAGACTAAATTGTTTTTAATTATGCAAACTCTGTGGACTTTTCAGATCTAAGGTTGTTGCTTATATTTATTTATATGCTTAGCAGCTTTTTTTTGTTTATAATAGTCGAGAATTGTGTTATTAAAAATTTTTTTTCTAAAGAAAAAATATTTTTCTGCTTATTTCTCATAGTCCCAGAGGAAATGATTTGGTAAATCATTAGCTATTATGTAACCATGCTTTCCCTGTGTCTGCCATCTCAAACCTTAACAGGTTTATTCCCTTCTTTTCACAATCATTCCAGTTGACATCTGCGTTATATCAGGTGAAAAAAACATTAATAGATTAAAAAAAGAAGTTTGATTTCAATCCTACACTCAGAAAACTTTGATGACAACAAACTGAATATAATCAAACAGTTTTATATCAATATAGTTATTAAATATTGCTATTAATAAATATTGCTATTGTTATATTAAGTTTTTTAGGTTATGCTTAAATAATATGCAAATAGTTGAGTTAAATCAAAATGTTTTAAATGTATGTTACACAAACACAAGGCAATATAATTGCCAAAAATGTTACAATAATAATGAGCTTTAGTCCATCCATCCATCCATCCATCCATCCATCCATCCATCCATCCATCCATCCATCCATCTATCCATCCATCCATCCATCCATCCATCCATCCATCCATTTTCTAGTGCGCTTATCCCAAGTGGGGTGCTGGTGAGGGGGGCTGGTGCCCATCTCCAGCAGTCAATGGGCGAGAGGTGGGTACACTCTGGACAGGTCGCCAGCCCATCGCAGGGCAACACAGAGACACACAGGACAAACAACCATTCACGCACACACTCACACCTAAGGGAACTGCAGAGAAGCCAATTAACCTAACAGTCATGTTTTTGGAATGTGGGAGGAAGCCAGAGTACCCGGAGAGAACCCATGCATGCTCAGGGAGAACATGCAAACTCCATGCAGAAAGAACCCAGAACCTTCTTGCTGCAAGGCAGCAGTGCTACCAACTGCGCAGCAAATACTAACAGCATATGGGTTTACAGTGAATGTAGAAAAAAAAAATGCTAATTCAATCCATTTTATTTCTATAGCACCAATTCACATCACCTGTCATCTCAAGGCACTTTACAGTTCACCAGATCATCCAGTCAAATTGATTCAAGGTTTTCTATCTAAGGTTGATTGCATCAACTGGTTTAAACTGGTATAAACATCTATATATGAAATATTTATTATATAAATGCTTTCATACTTCTTACCTTTAATGAATAGCAGCTGATTTCAGTTGTTTCTCAGCTGGCTTTGGCTTCAGGGTCTCTGAGGCGCAGTTTCTGGGGTGTGAGGTGCGCATCGACGAAATCCAAAGACTTTCCTTTGTTTAGAATTGACATTTTTTTATATTATATATATTATTATTATATATTATTAAATTTTTTATATTAGTTGACCTTACTCAGTAAATGTCACCTGATATTGTTTATACAGAAACACATAAGATAAATAAAGTTTTGCCTACTATTATTCACTTTGTACATTTCAATTTAGCTCAGTCACTTTTTTAAAGTGTAAATAAAACCATAAAACTAACCCAATCAAAGCAACTTACATTAAAGTACAATTACCTCCTTACCCATTGAACGACTTGTACCACATTTGACTACAACAACGGACTTCAAGCACCTAGTTGGTGGCAATGAGTCCTTCTGGTTTCTGTGGTACAATTCAGCCACTTTTTGGAGGACTGGTTTAACTCTGCCACATTGGAGGGTTTTTCAAGCATTTATAGTTTCTTTAAATTCCACTTAGTTGGATTGAATGGAGACTTTGAGACTTCTTTCCTTTCAGCCAGTCGCCGATGGACGTGCTTGTGTGCTTTAGATAGATATTATGCTCCAGAATCCATAAATGTTGATGGCTGGACATTTTCTCCAACTGGTCATTGAGGTCCTAAAGTAGCTAATAGGTCTCCACACCATCATTTTACCTCTGCCATGTTTGCTTGTTATTCACTTCTTCACCCACAGTCCCGAAAGGTTCCACTGCTCTTCAACCAATCAAAGAACCTTTTTTTTTATATATATATATATTGGGTGGAGAAAAAATTTGATTATGTTCTTATGAATAATTCTTAACAAGATACATGAAATATATCTTTTATTTGTCTACATGAAATTACTTTCATTCATGATAAACTGGGGAACAGGACGATCTACAGCTAAGCTGAGAACCTCTTAACAAGGAAAGTGAAGAGTAGAAAACAAGTAAATAAGACACATTTAAGATGGTAAGATTAGATTAAAGCGACCTCACAGTGATTAAGAAGGCTGACATAGATACCCCGGCTAGATTTCTCAACCGACCAGGGAGCTGGTTTGGATTACTTCTAAACAGCTGGAACAAATAAACAGCAGAAGCCATCAGTCAATTAAGCATAAATCCTCCTTAAAAACAACTACTTGAACTTCGCTTTACAAATAATCTGCTTTGGGTGTCACTTAGGGTCAAAGTGCTGCAGAGTGAGCAGTAGAGAAGATTAAGGAAGAGTCCAAACAAGTAGGCATGAGGGCAGAGGCCCAAAGCCTTTAAATCAAGCCCAACTCCTACTGCACAGATGCTTCTGGCCAAGCTGGATCTCAACACTCTGTTTTTCTCCAAGAGAAACAAAAACATCTGATTTCTTCCAGAACTGATTCATTAGAGCCCAAGTTGGTTGAGTTTAGAGATTTATGCACAGTGTTTATTTATTCTGATGTTCTGGTACACTTAACCATAAACACATTTGTTGTGGAGCGTTTGATGAGGTGATCCATGAACCCAAACCCATGAAGTGTTAGTGTGTTGAGGCTCAGAATGACGGTGACATTGTACTACCAATATTCATGTCTTGATCGGGACATTTAAAAGAAAAAATACACTTTTATTATAAAACCAGCAACCTCCTGATCCTGGATCAGGGATTATTCACATTATATTAACTAGAACTTTTAAAGCATATTTGTTTTATTGTTCTTAAATAGCAGATAGGTCCCTTTACCTACTTGGAGGAGACTTTAAATAATTGTCAGATGCTGGATTTCTCCAAAACACTGATGGATGTTTTCAGGTAGGAGTGGTACCAAGGTAACCCGAGGTTCTAAAATACTCTTTATATACTATTTTTTAAGTCTTTTACCAGAACAATTAGTTTTGTTGGGCTGTATTGAGCTTTATAGATAAAACGAAGCGACGTGTATAGTGTTCTATGTATGTGTCAATAGAAATTGGAATGCAAGGTACAAATTACTTAATTCAATAATCTTGATAATTGAGCTTATTGATCTTCCAATGCTTTATTGATAAGCGGCTATTTCTTTAGAAACAGTTTTTTCTTTTATTAAGAGTATCTTCCTGTTAACATTAAGGCCGAAATATCTTTCTACAATATTCTGAATTAAAATAAACTACTACATCAGTTTATTTGAGCAATTTATTGTGGCGGCTGTATTAAATACTGATTAACTAAGGAAAAAAAAAGGTTTCCCAACACATTTTTAAATTAGACATATTTAGAAAATCTCTCAAAACAGGCACCTGTTGGATAAAATGTTGGGCTCAATAAAGAAAAAAGATTAATTATATACTTGAAACACTACTGACTTCCAATGTACAGAAATATAAAACTACTTACTACTGTAAAACTGACAGCATATAGAGAGGCTCCGAATAGGTATGATGAACATACTTTGTTTTTTACTTCTGTCTGTGTGCTTTGCACAAATTAAAATAATTTTCCACGTTTGACTTGTACAGATCATGAAAATTTAAAAAAACAAACATTGGTGCCTTCTATAAAGCATATATAAAGCCCCACTTAACGAGTCTGTGCATCATCTCAAACCAGAACAGATAGAAAATGTTCATAAACCCATATTAAAAACATAATGAGATCTACGTCTAAAGAAAAGAAAAACACAGCAATAAACGCCGTGGGACGGTTTATATGCTGACTGAGGGAGAGAGGTGATTCTCAGAGAGAGATTGGTAAAGTTATCAAATTTTTACTGTTTTTGGTAAATGGTAAATGTCATCTACTTATATAGCGCCTTTACTCAAGTCAGGAGACTTGACCAAAGCGTTTTACACCTCATTCATTCACCCATTCACGCACACACTCACACACTGATGGTGGCAAGCTACATTGTAGCCACAGCTGCCCTGGGGCCCACTGACAGAAGCGGGGCTGCCGTACACTGGCGCCACCGGGGCCTCTGACCACCATCAGTAGACAATGCAGGTGAAGTGTCTTGCCCAAGGACACAACGACACTGAAAGTCGGAGTCGGGGCTTGAACCTTCAATCCTTCGATTTCAGGGCAAACTCCTACATCCTACGCCACTGTCGCCCCTATTTTTCATAAATAGGTGAGAGTTACGCTGCAAGCCCCGTTGCATAAAATTGTGTCAGATTTGATCATCCCCATTCACTTTCAATTAGGGGGAAACGCCACAAACTCATCCGACACGATTTTCGGTCATATCGGTTGCAAAATCAGATTCGGTTTGTTCTGGCCTTTAGATTTACCTTCAACCTGGCAAATCATTCCCTCCAACATTTCCTCAGACTACCCCTCTACCCAGCCCAAACACAACCTGTTGAATTTCAATCATATTTTGGATAAAAAAACACAGTTTTAACAACTAAATGATGGTATTTCTCACAAAGTAATGCAGTTTTCCAAATCAATATTTTAAGCTACTGGAAGTAAGTTGTTGTGTTTTTTGAATACTCTCCCACAAGAGTTGAGAAAGTTACAGTAAGCTCAGAATGAGAAAACTCTGACTAGTTGTGACAGACGGAAGTCTTAGGCCATAAACCCCTCATTGATATGTATCTGCAGCCGACGCTGTGCAGTCCAGCACTGGCTGATATATTGAAGGAAAAGGAAACAGCACTGTGGTTGCCAACCCTTTGGGTCTATTACTCTACACGAGTGGAGTAATACCTACATTCCTGAGAAAGGGGAAAGTACTGTGTTTTTGTCTGTGTCTTTCTCTGGGCCAAGCTCCCATTTAAGTGCACACAATTGTGACGCAAAATCTCCGTCTGCTGCAATTGCTTAAACGGCAGCTCAAGCATTTGATAAAGCTCTGATGAATTTGTCTCAAGCCTAGACTCATTCATCTGTGCCACGTTAAGGAGATTCCTGGGCAAAGTCATCTGTATTCAGTAAACAAAGTGTTATTGATGAGTTGATTCTTTGTGGCTTTGGCAGTGAGGGACTTCAGAGAGAGGATTACATCCTCCAGCCAGAACTCAATAGTAGTTTGAATAAGGGGATAGATATGCGGCGCTCATTGTAGCAAGAGGATAATCTGTTTTCAACATTTCAACAACAGCTCAATACGTGTGTTATGAAAAGGTTTAACAATCTCAGACTTGTCTTGGTGGAAAATATGTCTCAGAAAGTTTAATCCACAAGTTTTACGAGTCTACTTGAGAATCCCACTGGGCTAATTCTGTGGGTTTTATGAGGCGTGATGCTTTTTGATAACCTCCAAAATGATGTAACCAACTTTCTAAAGGGTTCATCTTGTGAAGAACCTAAATGATTTACTGAGGGATAGAGGAAAGGTGTTGCGAGTGCACCATATGGCAGAGGCTGGAAGAAGTCCAGAAATCTGTTAATCCACCACTGGTACAGTAGAGGGATTATGCAGTATGTGACTTTCCTCTGTTTTTACATCTCTCCTTGCTGTCGCCCGTCCACAGTTGATTTTAAACCTGTTGTTGTTCAGCTAGGAGAGATTTTGCGTGGCGCATGTTATTTACAACTGCGTGACAAGTCGTGATAAGTCGGCCTGTTGAAGGCACAAAAGGAAGGCAGCTGAGGAGCAGATGTTGGAACGGGCCTTTTTCACTCATTTTTTTTTTACATCTTTTTACATTATCCTTTTAGGAAACAGAAATATAACCACTGATTCAAAGAGAGAACATTTGTCATTAAAAGTAACTTGAAAATAATTATTAATAAAGATAAATCAAATAGCAGGAGGTTATATTTGGATAATTTTTTTTCCTGGATCAGCTCTGACCCTTTGATTTAAAAAGCTTTGCGTTACTGGGGATAACCTTATAAAATATTCATTTATTGCAGGCTTCAGACTACCTTTATCAAAGTACAGCGTATGAAGCATGTTTTGCCCTTTTTGTTCTTCCTTGAATAATGGAATTGGTGTGGGCAGTTCTATATGATGAGCAACAGGGCCAATGCCCCTGTTTAAATGGCGCCGTCCCCTCTTATGGACCGTTTACTGAAGACATGATAATAAATTATTGGCAAAGAAACTGTAATTCATTTATCCGTCATGGCTGGTACAATTTCATTTTCTACATATGAAGGATCCATGACAACTTGAACACGTTGGTCTAAATATGTTGTAATCTTCCTATTTACTTAAAAATGTATTTTTGTTATACATAAATACACATAATTATTTCAAAATGTGTATATTATTAGTTATATTTTTAACACTTGGAGGTCACCACTTGTCGTCTTAGCAATGCATGCGGGGTCGATAACGTTGTTACATCCTACGGGACTGGAACTAGCAGAGTAAAACCTTAGCTTAGTTGCTTTTTTATCAATATGTGTTTGGAGTAAATTTAGACAATGCCGCACTGCATCACTGCCTTAAAGTTTTCATCAGCTCTTACACATGAGGTGTCTGAAACAAACAAATGTGATTCGCTTGTGTTGGCCAGTTTCTATATCAGCTAGTGCTAACACCATTAGCAGAAGCTAACTCATTTTCACTACTTCAACGTACTCCCATTTAAACTGACCCAGTTGATATTGTCTAATCAGTGCATCCTTAGTTCAGCTTTTATATATTGGATTTGGTGCTGGTTCCAGCAGAACCAGGCTCAGTGTTAGCGGCCATCTGCCGAGGTTGACTGGGGTTCAAGGAGACGGAAGCAGAGATACGAAAGGCAACTGTAAAAGGCGACACCATCCAATAAACACACAGCCAGGCAGACGAGCTCTGAGCCAGCTCCCATGTCAGAGGATGAAGAGAGCACATCCGGCCAGTCACAGTCAGAGAAAGAGGACAACACTAAAAAACAGGCTTATCTCGCGCGTATGTAAACAAAGGTCTTGATGGCATCAGAGTTGATATTTCTCTCCAGGTTGGTATCACAGCCAAACAGGAACATACGAGGCGAAGCTAGTATGAGAAAAAAACAGAGAAGGCATAACGTTAGAGATTCTACTAACAGATTCTGCAGAGTGGGAGAATAGAGATAGAATGAAGCAGAATAATGAAATAGGGGTCCTTATGTCCTCCAGCAGTCTAAGCCTATAGCAGCATAACTTTAGAGATAGCTCAATCAGCAGAGCACCAGTAAGTTGTTAGAGGTTGTTCTGCTTGCCTAACACTGTTTCTGTTAGCAGTGTGTTTAGTGTTATGATATGCAGAGCGTTTACTCAAAAAATAATTTGGGTTCCTTTTTTTTTATTAAAACTCCTCAAGGACGAACGTTTGAGCAATTCACAGTACCATTTCTGAGAAGATAGTTTAAAAGAAAATCTTGTTTTGCTTTAAAGGTTGCATGAATGTAGTTTGCAATTTCATTTCCTAGAACTGAACAAGCTTTTGAAGCTTTCTCGTTTTTTTTCTTTTCATTTTGACAATAACAAATTTCTCCTGCATGCAGATGTATATTAGATTACTTTTCTGTTATTTCTGCTGAAAACCATCTTAACAGTCAGCCAGCTAGAGCCTGGATACAGCCAGCATAGGTCAGCCATCAACCACTGGAGCGAGACTGACACACATAAGGAAAATATGCAAACCCTGTGGATAAAACCTAAAAAAATTAAATATACTAGCCATATTGGCCCTTTGGGAAACATTTACTCTCCTTCAAAAAGGAATAACTGATTGCTACAATTGGCATTCAACAGTTTGGCAAACTTGTCAGAGATTCTTTTCTAAATATTTGTAGGAATTTCCTAATTTCTATTGCAGCTTTATGGCCTGTTTAAGGTCCCGCCACCCATCTCAATTGGTGCATTAGATCAGATATTTTCTTTTCAAATTTTAACTTAAGACATGGTACCAGAGTTGACTCATGACCTAAAGTATTGGTTGAGAATGCAAACGTTTCTACAAAATAAATTGATCACCAATGTTATTATTACACACAGCATCAACAACCAAAGCAGTTGATTTTGTTAATTCTTAAGTGATGCTTTTATATCTCTAAGCACTCTAACATAAATGGTCATTGTTGCTGGTTGATCGAGGACCACAACTTTTGGTATCAATGCTTAAAGTTGTAGCGAAGTCATATTTAAATGTCAAATCATTCTGGCATAAACATGTATATAAATGTACTCTTTATCAGACTGTATTGTCTCAAAATTTAGAACATTTCTATAAAACATTTCTATAACTAACTGCCGGCCAGTTAGTTATACGTCAGCTTGTACACCTAAATTCGGCCAATCATTTATCAACGGTCATCTGTCAATGTAATTATTTCCGTCATAGCATCTTGATTCATATGTCGCAGCTAATGTACGCAATGGTTGAAATAAATATTTACTTTACCATTGAGTTTCATCCCAGTGTTCACAGGGATGGACGTCTGTGTCTTCAGCAGGCGTAGAGCTAACAGAACTGGCAGCGTTGCGAGGCAAGGGCTCAAACATCTACGGCTGGAAGCCTTCTACACCAAACCAAGCTTTTGCCGCCCTGGCGTCCTCTTCCACATCTTTGTCCCCGGTTTCCTCCTCTAAATAAAAAATGCATGATGGAGGAGACTCATCCACGACCTCTTGAGACAAAACTCTCCTCCTCTTGCATGTTTCCTCTGTCCATAGCGTTCCTTGACAGTGTTGTTTCTAAGTCACCAATTTAGTGCTTCTTGGTCCCAATGGAATTTCCCATTGGGAACTAGCACTAAGTTGCTAACTGGTTAGCAAGATGCTTCCGACAAACCGGCCACAACCAGACATGCTTGCAAACCTTCCGCCACAACAATCGCGCCCCCCTGACACAAAACCAATCACATTCACTTTATTCAGTCATGTAAAGTCGGGCACCATTCGGGAGAATTCGGAAATGCAACAGTCGGAACAGCCGTTTCCCTACGACTTTATAATCATAGTTTCGAGATAAGCAAGGCCTGCCTAAGCTTAATGCTGGCCGTATATCCATTAGGGTTTTCTGGGTAAGGCCACAACCCCTGATTCTGTGATAGTGGTTGTTTTTTGCTGTTTTTTCTTTCTTTCTTTTCCTTCCCCCAACATGTTGTTAGTTTTACACCCAATGAAATAGAACATAGACTTTGTCGTAAGGATGATGGAAGGATGATGGAATGTTTTGTCTTGTTTTTGGTCATTAGTGCTTTTGTTTAAAGTATACCAATTTTAATATTGCTCTAATAGCCATACACCGTGGCTGAAAATCAACCTGTACCTACATTAATGCAGATAGAAGTTAATTTTGAATCTTTTATTGTTGAATCATGAACTCTGACATTCATTGAGGAATGTGTTGCTTGTGGTTCTTTTGTGACCTACTGGATCAATTATTGATGGTCTGTTGGACATGTTTAGGTTGGTCAGCCACAACTGGAAAGGATAACTAATATTTGATCTCTTCTCTTATTTCAGATAATCAGTGTTTCATTGGATTCCTAAAGCGTTAAAAATGGCTCTGTTTTAAAACTGGTCGCTGACATCTGTTCTTTATTACTCAAGTTTTTAATTATGGTTTGCATTAGAGTTTCTGTTTAACAATTTTGTTTTTAATTCTGCAAGTTTTTTATAGGGGGCTCATAAGATTTATTCTGATATGAGTCTAACACAGGGGTGTCAAACTGGCTCCAGAAGGTGCCATGTGGCTGCTGGTTTTCTTTCCAACTTAGTCTCTAAGTTTAAAGATGTTTTGCTTCCCATCCAGGAAGCTTTTTCAATCAAAATGTCAGGAATAGCGTAGAGTTCCATCACTTTGACGTTAATAGCTTTAGTTTTTCTTTGCCTCTTGAAAAGTTTTTACAGCTTTCAAAAGCCTTTTGAATGGAGACATCTTTCCTCTGTATTTTGGTCGTCTTAGCCTTAGCATCACTACCTGCCACTGCAGCTTCGTACTCTTTCCATGTTGCTTTGCCACAATGACGATTTTTCAGGTGAACTTTAAGGTTTTTTGTGTTAAAACCTGAAGCCTTTTTTTCATCTTCTCAGAAATCTTGCAGGACAGGTTTTGCAAACCAAGAAAAAAAAACCACACTAGTGAAGACAAGTTCGTTCATTAACAGTCAGCTAATGAAGGAGCCACGCTTGGGTCCTGCTAGTAAAACCCTGCTTTGGGACTGCTCTGCCTGAATAAAATTACACAAAATTTACTGATTTATCGGCTATTTTTATCATAAAAATGTATGTAAAAATTCTACCAAATCGGCCGATATTTTATCGGTCCGATAAATATCGTGCATCACTACCAGACTCCATTCATCTCATTAAGTTCGTTCAGTCCTAACCTGACAACTTGATGACTGCAGTCTGGTGTCCCTGAGCTCACTGAGTAGTTGCTCCTCAGATGTAACCAGCTCCCTCATTGGTCACTTTGGTGACCAAGTTTGGCAGTTAGCCAATGAAAGAATTTAACTGGTTGCCAGCGTGCTCTGGGACCAGAAGGATCACAGATAAGATAAATGGATTAGGTAAAGTAAAAAGGAAATGCAATTTCAAGAAAGATAAAAAAAAAATGGAATAAGGAATAACCTTTTTAAATATGTGATTAGGAAAGGTATTTATAATCAGATTTATGAATTGTGGTTTTTAAATATCTATTTAGAAATAGGATTTGAAAATAGAATTTTAAATTCCAGTATTAAATAATTGATTAATAAATGCAATCAGAAAATACTTATTTAAAATTAAATATTAAATTTGAAATGGCTGTTTATATATTTCAGGGACTCTTTAGGTCATAAAGAGTGAAGCTCATGTTCACTGAAATTCGTACTGTAGTAACAAAGAAAGCTTCACAGCAAGAATATTAGTTTAACTATAGTAACCCAGAGAGAAGTTTTTAGGTAAAATGTTTCTTTGGAAAGCGAATAAGCTGATCACTGTTTCCAGATCCTTTTGAAATTCTTTGCAACATAATATCTCTGCAGGTTTGACACGTCAATGCTTGTCTTTTTAAATGTCAAATCACATTAGCCTTACAAAGACATGACTAAACGTGTTTTAAATCTCATTATCAACGCTGTGAGCCAACCTAGCAAACCATTCTTCAGAAGTTTTAAATAAACCTGATTCAGAATTGATTTATAGATTCTTATATCACACATATACAATTATAAAAACACACACATCTGACGGTGTGATCCCTAAAATTGGAAGCTTGCCTCCATCTTATTTCTCCGCTCGAGTCTTCAGCAACCAGGCAGTCACAGCTGCGCAGGCTGACAATTGACTTGTTTGTGAATTTTGGGATTATAATTAACTCTGTCCAATGTCAAAATGTGTCCTTTTTGCAAACCATGCTTTAGCTGGGAGAATAGAGCTCAGGCTGTTTTTGCTGTCCTCATAAATTACATTCCAGAGAACTTTGGGATAGAAACTTTGAGTGTTTTTTTTTCTCTGTGAAAACCTAGTAAACTTAATTACTGCTTTTCTTAACAAGAAAGATGGTTTTTTTTTTAAGCTTTGCTTCCTAAAAGAAAACGTATCATAGCTTTAAAATTGAATAAAGCTCCTTTAGAGAGGAAAAATATATTAAGGATAAAGATGGCTTTAAAATAATTATTTAGAATTTTTACAGGTAGCTGCAGAAAACTAAACCTCGTTTCATAAGCATTTCTTATCTCCGATAAAAGCCCTGGGTTAAAAACTGAAACGGGGGCAATTAATGATGGATCGATGTGATGCTTTATCTCTTCCAGGCACTCTTTCACTGCTGTTACCTCCCACATAGCCTTTGCTCTGTTGACTTTGCCCCAATCTGCTCCCAAACCAAAGGCTCTCATTAGCTACCTCTCCGAGGGTGACATGTGGAGCTCAAGGCCAGTGTTGAATAGCGGGGCTCTGATTTGATTTCATTCTTGGCTGCCTGTTAACTGCAGTTGAGTTCTGTGGCGTTTTTTTTGGGGGGTTGAGGACTGATGTTCTTCAGCTGACTGCATTTTTACAGTGATGCAGCATTTTGAAAGGACACAAGGTCATGACAAAAAGACATTTGTTTGAAACCACAAATGTCTAAAACATTATTCTTATTTAGTGACTTTAATGATTCAGGTTTTTTTTTTCAATTTCTAAGCCTCATTGTGATAATGAAAAGCTCCATGTTTCATGGTGGAAATCTTCTCTCATTTACCTTGTTTTTGGTTGCTGCTCGGATGCCTCTTTATTATAGAAATGATGATGCATTTGTCTAACAGAGCGGCAAGCATTGCATATATGCAGCATCTAAGCTGCTTAGGCAGTGAACTACTAGGCTGTTTCACAGGGTAGTTCAAGACGGGTTGTTAAAGCTGGATCCTTACGGCCTTTATGGGCAGATTTCAGCAAACCAGTTCCAGAGTTTGGCCATAAGGGCCCCTAATATGTCACCATCATGAGTTCCTGCTACTTCTCTTGCTTTTTATGTTCCTGTATATTCTCTCCCACTCATTTGTGGACCTTTTTCTGTGCACTCATGTCAACTTTTTTGAAATACTTAATATTACCCAGCTCAGCCTTAACCATATTTAAAATAAATGTCCGGAAATTGAATTTTTTTTGGAAACTAGATTATTTGAGGCATTGACCATTCTCAGAAATCTACATTTTCGCAAAAGGAGTTATAGTTTGTACAGTTTCCGTAGGTCATTAAAAATAATTAGGTCATTAACTGATTATTTTTTTAATTAAGGCCTTAATTGGCATTAAAATTAATTAATGCTTTATAATGCTTTATTTAAATAATAATAAAAAAAAAAGTAAAAAAATTTTTTTTCGTCAGATATGTCAGATGTCAGATATAACTGATAAAACTGCTTCCGGTTGATCTTAAAGCCGTATGTTCGGAAAAGAAGCTCGAGGCGGAGAAAAAGCTAGAGAATAGGAGAATGCAAATTCGACAAAAGTGGCTTGAAAACGAGGAATTTTGAGACATGACTGAAGCCTGTAGACGGAAAAGATGAACGACTTTTCTGTGTATATATGTACACATGTATATGAGAATCATGGGTATTTGAGATGCCATTAAAATAATTTCTTAGAGCATTACAAAAGCATTAAATTAGAGTTACTCATTCCTGTATAAACCCTGTTGTAGCTTTTGTAACACAATTAGGCATTTGCTGATGAAGATTCTCAGTCATCCAGGTCATAGTTATTCCGTAAAGGTTTAAAAACAATCCACTGGAGGAGAAGCGAAAAGCCTTCAAACCTTGGAAACCAAGTGCAGTGGATTGTTTTTAAACTTTTATGGAATTAGGCATTTCTTCTTATTAACAGTTTTATCTGTTAAGTCTTTAATAATCATAAACCTGCTAGCATCGCACCATCCTGGCACAATCAGTTGACTTTATCACAGCCACCACTGCCTTTCCTTTAATCGATATTTTCATTCTTGTTCATGTGAACTGCAATAGTTTCCTTCTTATTTAACAGCACAACAGAGCCAATAAAATGTCAGCCCTGCGTTCCACAGCTGCTCCATAAGCCTCTGTGTGGCTCAGTGGCACAATCATCTGAAGCATCTGCCGTTTTCAGCTGATTTTCTAAAATAACTATGAAACACGCAGATGCTTCCTTTATTTGCTGTTGATTCCCATATTTTTTTTTTTAAGTATCTACCGCTGAGGTATGCGATACACAGTTAAGGTTGTGATATATTTACAGCTGTCAGTCAGTAACCTCCTGAGACTGGGATAAGATAAACTCTGGAGACTTTGCATCCTACCACTTGCAGTTTCAAGGAGCACATACTCCAGTCATGCAAGCCACGCAATTCTATTTGATATATCCCAAGCCAATAGAAGCTGTCAGTCAGTATTAAAGTCAAATTCACATATTTACAGAAATGTTGGTTTGTTTTTCATTAGGGAGCAAAGGCCAAAAACTCAAGTAAACGACTCAAAAACAGCTATACAGATAAAAAGCTTGCAGAGCTTGTTAGCAAGTTTTAAGGTGTTTACGCAATAAGCAGAGCTGTTATGTCTTAAAATACGTCTGCATACGGACAACTGATGCATTGATGGATATACGTTTAAAGGCAGGGAGAATTTTCAAAAAGAGGATCATGTTTTTAACAAGAGTTCTGACTTAAAAACTTTTAGTTTTCCTATATTTTTACTACCATAGCGATCATTAGTGTTAGAAACTTTGTGTAAAATTATAACTGCTGCAGTCTCTCCAGTGCTGCTGTGGCTTAAAGTGGTTTCTGTACCTCTCTCTCTGGGTTTAGTCAAAAAAATCAAATGTTTGATTGTTGATGACTGGCTCTGCTCCATTTATGGAAACAAAACTGATCAGGCAAATCACTGGAACAGCTTTGGGCTAATCCAATAGAAATACTGCTTTCCTGACCTGCCAGTATTCACCGTAGTCAATACTTATGTCAGATTTCTGTTTATTTACAGAAAGCTCAGCTGACACAATTCACTGCGCCTGAAGAAGATAACTTAAAATGGGCCCCTGCCACAGATGACGTTCACATTATGTGACCATACCACACTTGCTCCCAATGTTCAAAGTAGATCCCAAAATAAATAGGGCTGGGTATTTTAGCCAAAGTCCTGAATCAATTTGATTTTGATTCATACAGTTCTAAATCTATTAATTTTGATTCGATCTGTTTTTACAGTAATGAAAGTGGTTCAACTGTGTTTCAAAATACTCGTGTATTTCATTTTTTCCGGTCATATTAAACACAAAGTGCAAACTTGTAAATCAGACAGTTTAAACTTGAGATGTGAACAAAACTGTCTCAAAGGTACAAACTTGTTTGTGAAAAAGTGAAGCCTCACTTGAGCAGGCAGACGTGACACAGCAGACATTCATGAGCTGCATTAACTTCAATACACAAACCATATTTGCAGGGTTGTCTGTATGAACTACAGGGTGTTTTCTGTTCAGCCCCCATTTTTTAATGTCTTCAGTCAACCTATTGGCTATATTTGCAGCTGTCTGGCTTGAAGTCATCTTGAGTGCATCTTTCCTGCTCATTTGAATGTGAACGTCACGCATGTCACTATAAATCTAATCGATCTTGTTCCCTAGACATCGATTTTGCAAAAATGTAAAGGAATCGATTCAAAATCGATTAAATCGATTTTTTTACCTAGCCTTAAAAATAAAGATGTGAAAGTTGTTTGCAATATTGGCATTTTATTTTGATATTCAACCTCACTAATCATAATGGTTTTTGTTACTAGCGAGTTTTGCAAGTGGAAATTAAAGGAAATAAAAAAGCTCAGTCTAGAAATTAAATTTTGTTGCCTAATTGTTTTATTTCTATTTTTTCCCTTTTTTTAAAACATATTTTGCCCATGGAAATAGAAAATATGCAATTCATATTACAAAATCTGAAAATTAAAATAAATTTGGAAACAAAAATGCAAATTAAAAAAATAAGTCATCTAGAAAAATGTGAAAAAAGCAGCTTTTCTCACAAAACTTTTTTTTTTTTTAATTTATTTCAAAGCTTTGTTTCTTGATTACATTTTTTGTTTTCAATTTCCATTAAAGAAATTATACATAATATAATATATACATAATTTTTATGACTTTGAAATCCTTCTTTTTGCAGTTTCCATTGTGGCAGGACTTAACAGTCGCTGTTTCATGGAAAAGTCATCACTTCTCCTCTCATGCATGTATCCATGTGCTAGCTGAAACTTTCTCTTTCCTTCTCTGTGGAAAAGTTAACTTTTCCTGTTAGCCTTCCACGTTCATTAACACTAAACGTAGGGAAAATGTTGGATTATTTAGTTTCCAGCCATCAGTGCAGACCCAGCTGCAAACTTTTATGGCTGATTTCTTAATAAATCTATGATTTTCATAGTTAAATGATTATTTTTTGTCTTTTTGGCCATTGCTCTGTCTTCTTTTAGCCACTTGAAGCACATTTTCATATAAAACATGCAGCAATAACCAAACACACATCCAAATAGCCTTCTTAGCTTGATGAAATAGAAAAAACGAAGATGTTCTACTGCTTTATAACTGTAATTATTTACTGTTAAAACATCCAATTAGGTCAGGATCTACAGTTTATTTTCAAAGTTCCACACCTTTCGTCTATTTGAAGCATTTCCCATTAAATTAGAGCAGTTTAGTTGTTTGATTTTTCCCTTATTTTTCCTCTTCGCTCAGGGTGATGGTGATTGGTGGGGGTGGCGATGGTGGGGGATGTTCGTCTTTGTTGTAGTCACAGCTCCAAATCTCATTTGTAATGGTTATCAACTGGTTTGGCTCTCCACAATAGCTAATGGGGAAAACAAATCTCCATTTGCTGTTTATCATTTGATTAACCTTCATATTATCCCTGTGTAATTAGCCTAATTATGAGAAGCTTTACACAGGATGTCTGATCGCTCCGTGTATAAGCAGGTCTGAGGTTTCCTGGCCTCAGATCAGTGGCTCGCTCCTGTTTGAAGCGGGTAGAGCATAGCTGTGTCTCCTAGTGAGGATTGTGTGAGGCATATAACCACCTATAAGGTTTGGAAATCCTTCAGCCGTTGACAGGTGAGGCCTAACACCTTCGACAGTCAAAGAACGAGTTTTTGGAAACATGGACCTATAGTGCTGACGTTGTGAGTAGAGCCAGAAGATGACGGAAACAAACAAAACAAAGCACGGCTACAGCCGTAAGCCGAGAGCTAACAGTTGAAGAACGGTTAATCGTTGTTTTCAACAGCAACATCCAGCAGGTTCCCTCTTGCCTCTCTGTGAAGCTCTCAATACCTGTCTGTTTTCTATCCGACCAAAACCAGGCCTTGGTTTCACCACCTCAGTGTCCGTGTGCTGATAGACGGGAGGAGCTCTGATTGGAACTCTCTTTCGTCACAGAGCTCCGAGCACACTTGGACACAACAAAAGGTGATTTTTGCCTGCTGGCTTTCTCCTTGTTGTCTCCTTTGGTTTGTGTCAAGTTGCCAGACTTGGTTAAGATGTTGACTTACAGCAGGTGTTGGAATACGATAGACTGCTGCTTGTATTAGAGGTGAATTTGCATCCAGAACTTTCTTTGCCCACATTGTTCAACTTTGTTGCATACTATACCAAATCCTACAAAACCTTAAACCATTTGTTTTAACTGACATTTACATCATTACAGTTTCTAGTAATTAAATCTAGAATATTAATTGGATGAATATTTGCACAAAAGTGATCCAGATAATTTCCCCTAGTGGAACAACTTAAAAAGAATAAATAAGAATAAATAGAACAAGCTTTTCACACAAACTCAGATTTCTATTATTGATACTATATTCATTTGGCGAATAAGGCTTTATGTAAATACACACTTCATAGAATTGCTTTAGTTTAGATTTGATAGTAAATAGGTTGAATGAAATAATAAAAGTCTTTGGCTACGTTCACACTGCAGCCTGAAGTAACCCAAATCCAATTTTTTGGCCCATATCTGATCTTTTCATGGCAGTCTGAACAATACAGATCCCATTTTTTTCCAATCCGACCCAGGCCGCTTGGCTATGTGGTCCTGAGTCCGATACGAATCTAATCTTTTCAAACGCGACCTGTGTCTGAACGGCCTGAACACCATTAATATCCAACAAAGGTCATTATCTTTAGGGTCTTGCTATGAAGAAGCGGCAATAAAAAAAACATGGCAGATGATGATGCGGAGAGCAGAATTGATGTTTAACCATCTTGAAAAGATTGTGTTTTTTATGGTTAGGAAAGATTGGTAGATGAGCTCCAGCACTACCACCCATGTTTACTTCCATAAACATAGAGCACGCTGGCTTGTGACGTCATTGCGTCCTCCACTGCGCATGCGGGACACTTGCGTTGTATGAATGCAGTTCACACAGGACATCACATACAAGTTGCATATATGGGGAGATGTGAACCGCAATGCAAAAAACCCCAAAAATGGATTTCACAAAAAAATCAGAATTGAGCAACAAGGCCTGCAGTGTGAACATAGCTGTAGTCTTCGTACAAGGACTTAGAAGCAAAAGTCATCTTAAGTTCTGTTTTACGACCATTTATCTAAGGCATCGTCATGCCAGATATAGACGCCAGATAATGCCTTTAAAGGGTCCACGACTGGTTAAAACCAAAGGCTTTATATTAGAAGTATTCATTTTCACTATTAATACAATACAGTAAAAATACTGTAATGACACATGCTAGGTCCTGTAGCTCTTATGCTACATTCACTCTTAAAGCAGCAGAGGCAGCAGAAGCAGCTAGTTTAAATGCAAAGTCAATGGTTGACGCACTTTTGAGACAGTTTTTTTTGACATCAAGGCGCAGTAAAAGGTCCTGCAGCGTGTTTCGAGCAGCAGCAGCAGCGCCTCATGAGCTTCTGAGCATCTGAGACGTGGGGCACGCTGCAAATCAGAAGTTGCTGGAGTTGGAAATATTGAACTTTTGCTGCCTGATGCGCCACATCAACCAATCAGAGAAGCTGATCTGGGAGCTGGCAGGGAGACAGACACAGCACTGCTGATGCAGATAGCTATGATCACTCCACTGAGAAACAGTTTATTAACCCTATAATGCCAAATGTATCGTATTTGATACATACGGTTTCTGAAATGTTTTGCATCTGACACCTTTTGCATAATTCAATGGTAAAAACTTTGCTCAAAATCCTATTGTACGCAATCAGATATACCTGATAACAGCCGGTAGAAGACTACATAAAAAATAATATTGACTTATCGCATAGTAATAAATTATATATATCAAAAATTTATTTCTGTTTTTTCTTTTTACATATTTTGTTAAAAGGGCAAATAAGGAATAAAAAATAAAAAAAAGGAATTTTCTGGTTTGTTTTATTCTTGGATCAGGCTTTAAAGGGTTAACGCCTAAATTAACTTAAAATGCCAAAATCTGCTGGCAAAACGTGTTTGCTTTTATCATCCTGGTGCCTGCAGTTTGGATTATGTACGAGAAAAACGCTAACTTCTACTTCCAGCCGCCGCGAACAGTAGCGGCAAACCGCAAAGAGGCGACTTGGGCCAGCGGCTGCTGTTGAACGGGATTCCCAGTGACAGAGCACCGCCTGTGTATGGGGGTCTAAGCGGCTCTGACAGCAAAATAATATTTAAAGGAAGGATAATCTTGATGAACTGTACAGATGAAGTTTTCAGTGGGACTTTCTTCATTAAAAACATTAAAGAACATTAAAACTTTTTAGCACTGATCACAGAACATATAGCTGCCATTGTTACAGGCAACACGCATCAGACCCACTTTTTCTATCGCACAGCTAGAGCAGCAAAGATGCTTCAGCCACGCATCAGAACTAAAGTTGTAAAAGCATAAAAAAATGAAGCAGCATGTACATTTTAGCTGCTCCTGCAGCTTGCGGTGTTAAAGTAGCATAACACCATCTATCAAAAACAGCAATTAGTAATGTTAACCTTTTCAGTTTGAACTGGATGGCCTTGGAATTGATTAAAATAGGTAATGAGAATGAGGAACTCACACAGGAAGAGGGGAGAGTTGGCCAGTGTTTGTGCCGCTAATGCTAGGAGATGCTAGGCTAAAAAGTGCGTTTATTTCTAACTGAGGCTTTTTACTGTTAGCATAGGGATAAAAATATTCTCTCACATATATTAGAACAATGTTTTATCACAACTATCACTTTTAACAGTTCATTATCTTCTGATTTGGTTTTAATTTCGTGTTTCGCTTCTGCTAATGGGGTTAGCTCAAGCTAATATAATAGACAGTAGATCACAAGCCCATCTCATTTGTTTGTTTCAACAGATATCTCCTAAATATCGGCTCATGAAAACTTTGAGGCAGCGACGTGGTGTGGAATTGTCTAAATTTATACCAGTCAAACCAATACGATAGAAAAACAGCTCTGGGGATGTTAACCTTCTTGTTTTTACTCTGTAGATTACAGCTCAGTCAGACCTAACCGTATCATTTACACAGCATGCATTGCAAAGGTAAAAAAATGCGACCTCCATGGGAGAAAATATAACAACTGATGTGAGTTTTTGTAGTAATTGAAAGTTTTTGCGGATCACAAATGACAATTTTTGAGTTAATATCAAATATACAACTTGTTTAGACAAACATGTTCAACTAGTTGTGGATCCCTTTAAAAGTGTCCAGATAGATTTCGGAACCATCCTCTAAATCCAGTTTATGTTCGGATCTAGAGTTACATGGTTGAATAAACAGTGTCGGTCCTACCTACATTTATTTTATAAGTCAGTCGAACTTTTTTGAGAAATGTGAACAGAAAGAAGTCCATTCTCTGTTTCTCATTTCTTATTTGTTAGGTTGTGCATTCAGATTATCCAAGTATGCTACCCAAGAATTTATTTAGTGAATTCTAAAAAAGCAGGCTTTAAATTTTTCACACACACAGCTTATTTTTCCACTCATTTTCCTCATTGCAATTTTATTTAACTGAATTCCTTTTAAATTTGAAAATATTTTCTGTCTGTCTTTGTCGACCACGAACAGATTCATTGAATCCAAGCACCATTGGCCTTGAAACTGCAAACATACCGCTCTATACACAAGAATCCAGTTGAAGCATTTGTAAAAAGGTCCTTTTGAACCCTTGAACTTGTTCAATAATTCACTGGAAAAGGGTAAATTTGGCCCATCTCCTGTGGTGGCTATATCTTGATAAATAATTCTTCCGTGTCTCATAGGGTTAGAAAGATTTCTTCATTCTATAGATCCATCTTGCAGGTATGGATTTTGGTGGAAGTTTTTAAATAAAACACTTTGACAGTAGGGAGTTGAGAGCTGCAGCGTTTAGATCCAGGCTTTTGTTTGGGTCTTGTTGCTGGGAGAATCTTGTCTTGTAGCTGTAGTGTTTGCGGTGGCTATGTTTCAGAACATGATGTTTGACTTGCCCACTCATCTGATGTCCTGAGACTGCTATTGTACCTGATCTGCTAAATTTTTAACACTTGAAAAGGTCCTAAACAGCCTTTTGCTTTTATTAATATGTCAGCAGATGACATAGCGTTGCACTTACAGACCCTTCAAATATTTACTCTTCTACAAAAAAAGAAAAAAAATCCAGATCCATAATGACCATTTGACCTCCTGCCTCTTTCCTGCTTCCAAAGATAGGGACGAGTGGAGGACGCGCTTGTTTATTTAATGTTGCTTTCACCTGTTTAGCCATTCAACCAGCCCTCCAAACCGGGGCGAGTCCAACGCTGGGACGACTTGGCAACAACCTCTTGCAGATGGGAACCTTTAATTTTTAAAGCCTTTCCATCCGCATGGCTGATCCGCCGCAAGTTGCGTCACGAACTCCGAGTGCAAAGTCCCGGTCGCCTTCCAGCCCTTTATTTGGAAAAAACCTGCCAGCTGAAGTGTGTCTCTGTCTTTATGTCTGAAGTACTGTTTTGACCGGTGGTTACTGAGCCAAAAGCTGTGTAGCTTTAAGTGTTATCTACTCGTGGGAGGAAGTCCAAGGTGGGAGAAACGGATCATAATTACCCTTTTAGTCTCCGTTCATGCTTTAGTTTTCTGGGACGTGGCAGCTTCCCCACATATGTTTAAGTAGTTTTGGTATGTGTTGAAAACTATTACTGATTAGTTTCAAAAGCCTTCAAAACAAAAGTGAATGGTTATTAACATCTTCCCCAGGGCGTTATGCTTAGCTGTACTTTGGTGAAAACAGAAATTTAGAAATGCATACTATCAGAACATTTTGCAAATGTTTTAATATTTGCAGATATTCTGATAATGATATAAGTTGCTCTATAAGCCTATTTTCTGTCCTTCTTGTCTGTCTCTCCATCACCCTGTGACCTAAAGCTCTTTAGGCAACATGGTTTGTGCTGTGAACATCTGCAGTAAGCCGCAGTCCAACCAGCTAAATAATACATCAACAGGAAAAATACACACTCACAACACTAATATGCTGCATTCCAGAGTTCTCCACGAACAATGCAGACATTACGTGAGAATAAAACAATACAACACAACATACTCTACTACATTATTTTGTTTTGTAGAATACACGTGTAATAATAGCAAATTAAAACATTTCTCTTAAATAATTGTAGCTGTTTTTCACACTGTCCCTGAAACTGTAGAATAATGTGACTAAATCAATGCAGAAATAACTGTCAAATAACCTTTATTTAACTTTAGATGTGAAAGTCAGATTTAGACTCCATACAGAGCTGACAGAGATTGATTATTGGATTTCATTTGACAAAAACAGGTTGGATCTGTTACTCACATCAGCGAGAATCAATGTCAGTTTGTTGTTGTTGTTAAGGTTGTTTTTAGCTGCTTTGTTAAAAAAAAGAAAAGTGCTTAGTGTCAGCTTGCCTCAAAGTGGTAAATACAGTCTAGAGGAAGGATCATTATTTGGCTTAATGATTTGTGATTAGAACTTGATGGTTTGAAACTATATTTTTAAAATTTGTATCATATTTTTTCTTTTTTCTTTTTCTACTCTTATCAGACCCAAAATTTAGAATATTTCTTTTAAAAAAAATCCCATCTTAAAATCTGTGGGTTTTTCTGTTATCTTATGTAGGGCAGTTAGTTATACGTCAGCCTGAACACCTTAATTCTGCCAATAGATATCATATATCAACAGTCATCTGTCAATCAATTTTTTTCGGTCATAGCATCTTCATTCATATGTCGCAGTTAATATATATGCAACGGTTCACGATATTGGACTTCTGTGTCTTCAGCAGGTGTAGAGCTAACAGAACTGGCAGCGTTGCGAGGCAAGGGCTCAAACATGTACGACTGTAAGCCTTCTACACCAAACCAAGCTTCTGCCGCCCTGGCGTCCTCTTCCACAACAACTTCATCCCCCATTTTTTTCCTCTAAATAAAAAATGTATGACAGAGGAGACTCATCCACGACCTCCGACACAAAACTCTCCTCCTCTTGCATTTTTCCGCTGTCCATTGCGTTCCTTGACAGTGTCGTTTCTAAGTCACCAATTCAGTGCTAATTGGTCCCAATGGAATTTCCTATTTGGAACCTACTAGCACTAAGCTGCTAACTGGTTAGAAAGATGCTTCCGACAAACCAGCCATAATCAAACGTCTTGCCGGCCTTTGGCCACAACAATCCCACCCCCTTGATAATCTACCAATCACATTCACTTTATTCCCTCGTGTAAGGTCGTGACCACTCGGTAGAATTCAGAAATGCAACGGTTGGAACAGCCGCTTCCCTTCGACTTTAAGTCCAGTCGGCTTTAGAAAGATTAATAAAACCCATAATGAAAGTGCTGCCAAAAACAACAAGTAATTAATACTCACATTTTGTAAACACTACTTTTTTTTAATCAAATGGTGAAAAACATGTTTTGTCAAAAGAAATAATCTTACAGATCGTAATTACACTTTGATACTTTACTTTAAAGAATCTCCCGCAAGGCATTCATAAAATAATTTTAATTCTGATACAGATGTTATGAATTAATGTTTACTCAGCAGCAATTTGTATCTCTATTATAGATTGTACTGTTAAAAAAACAAAAAAAAACACGAATTTTTCCAGAACAAGTATTGATTTTTCTCTTTTTCATCAGTGAATATATTAAAAGTTTTTTTTTTATATCTATAGCAGTCTCTTACACTTTAAAGACCTTCTCGCAGCTGTTAAACAAATGCTCCATTTTACCTCCCAATATCAACCCATCACCTCCTTTCCAAATTAGTCTCTTTAATGAACCTTTTGAGCATCTGAATTTTATGGCACCATTGTTTAGAAAAATCTTTACCTTTAGACACACTGATTCTAAAGTCTTTAAAATACACTGGCAAAAAATGTATGCCTAAAAATGTGGTTTTATTCATATATCTTGTTGAAAGTCCTTAATTTCTCCCTTTGAGTGAACACGTTAAGAATCATTTCTCTTATTTAAAAAATACCATTTGCATGTGGATGACTCTGCATCTCTGCAGAAGTCTCTTTTTTTCAGAGTGCCACTCATAGTTAAACCTTTGATGTTTTTCACCTGTTAAAGGATAAAGAAGAAACAAACCTCAATGTCTTTACATGCTGTAAAATTAAAAGCTCTCTTACGCATCAGCTGGTTTAACCTCAGCTTAGATGTTTAGCTTTTCAGTTTCGCGCCGCGGAGCTTTAGAAACAATAAAAGTGAGACGTTGACAGTCAGTCAGTCACCAGTCAGCTGGGCGTTTCACAAAGAGCAGCTTCTGATAACTCCAGTTTTGATTATGTCTTCAACATGCCATGCGGTTCGCAGGCCTCAGAGGATATTTGCTAGAAAGCATGTCAAACCCCCCACCAACCCCTCCCCAAAAAGAAGAATCTCTGAACCCTGCCACTTTTTGTTGGAACTCTGTACTCTCTGTGGTCCTCTTTCAATGGCTTTGTTTGATAGTTTCCTTGGTGGATATGAAAGATTAATGTGACAGAAGCACCTGCAGCAGTTTCTCAATGACAGCTGTAAAAGTGCAGTGAAACGACTGAGAGAAGACAGTCTGACTGCAGTGCCCTCGCAAAGCGAACTGTTTAACGTGCTATCGTGGCTCTGAGAGCCCTCTCACGCTGCCCTGGCAATCACAAAAGGCTTTCCTTTCATGAGCCTAGAATTTAAATACAGTGCTATATATGTACACTTGTGTGGTGGGTGTCATTGTGTGTGTGCAAGTGCTTTGAGGTAAGGTTCACTTGCAAAGATTCATAGAAAAATGGAGACACTGAAAGCAGGATGTATTTTTCAAACCTATTCTTGTAGTCTATGATACCCATGTCACTTTATTGAATGACAGCCTTGTAGCACGGCCACCATTTTACTGTAAATCACACATTATGATCACAGGGAGTCAGGAGTCAGACAGGATTTTTTGTTTTGTTTTTGGATATATCTAAAGATTTTGCTTAAGGTACCAATCTCTCAGGCACCACAGAAGCTGCATTTCTGCACATTACCAATAATTCCTCATCACATGCAGTGCTATGCAGATGCTCTGTCTGTGCTGATGAACAATAATCCACTTTGGAAAACAGGATCCTTTATATGAAAGCCTAACCTAGAGTTTCATCGAGTTTTTAGTCATTTTTACAGAACATTATCAAATAATTTTGGGCTTTGAAAAAGTAAAACTGAATGCGGTACAACTTCCATGCAGGTTTGCGGAGGTTAATTTTAAACCGAACACTGTGACCAGCCCGTCCCCACTGTGGCTTTCCATATACGAAAATTCAGGAGCTTGATGAGGAGAACCCTATCTAACCAAACTTCATTCTGAAAGATTTTGTTGATCCACACATTCTCGGTAGCCGCACCCACACTGAATGGTGGCTGATGTCACAGTTTTGGTTCTGCTTAAGTTTTCTTTTGAGTTTTCAGTTTCACTTTGATCCACGTTTTTCTTTGTTTTCTGGTTTTATTGGTTTAATTCCTATTTTCTGGTGTTTTCTGAATGTATTTGAATTCTTAGGTATGTCTTGATTGCTCTTTGTTGCCCTATTGTGTTGGTTTCCCTCGCTCCTTTCTAGAAACCTCTTTTCACACCTGCTCCCAATCAGCTCTTTGTCCTGTCTCCTATATATACTCTCCCTGTGCGGTTCCTCGTCTTTTCCTGGCTGACCATGTGAGTTTTCCCCTAAAGTAGTCTTGTATTTATAAGTAATTTTGTACTTTGGTTATTGGATTTTGGCCTCAGTTATTTCATTAAATCTACAAGAACCTACCCCTGACTCCTTACCTCTGCATTTGTGCCCTCAAAACCTAAACCCAACAGTGAAAGTTGTGAGTAAGCACATTAACTTTGAAGGCACCCTTTCAGCGTGAGCCCACGGCAACTTACCTCAAAATAAAGTTGTTATGGCTTCTTTAATATTACCGTAGAATTAAGTGCTTGTTTGGTTCTGCAATATTTTTCTTAAAACTGTCTTAGTGCTACCTGGTTAGGGTTTAACAGTGGCTTTTTTTAGGTGATTTCTTTCCCGTTGATTCAAATGGTACATGCTGGTACAGGTCATGTAGGCTTTTTTCACCATAATATAGCATAGCACCATATAAAATAAATAAAATTACTCAAATCTACACCTTCAACGGGTCTTCTGCCTCTACAGCACCAGCCAAGAGCATTGCTAAGTCAGCGCCTAGAAGTAAGGCCGCTGGGCTCCACAAAACCTCCGTCAACCTTTAGTGAAAAAGTGTTGGAAAAATCCTCCACCTCAAAAGATCTACCCAAGGTGTTACCACCATCATTCCTCTGCTCACTATCCATACTTTAATATGTCTAAGCTACACTAGCTAACACTTTTCCTCATCCTGGGGATGGAGTTCTTTTGAACATCTGGGTGAATTACACTTTAAATAATACCAAAATGCACTTGGAAATTATCTTAAAATATGAAAAAAGAAACAATACATCATGCAAACATTCCCAGACCTTTCTCATCCTTGATCCTAACACCAATGCACTACTCAGAATATTGCTGCATCAAAATCTGTACAAACTAACAAAGCAGGAAAAATCCCAACATGCTTTATCTATACTTGGCAAGATAGGAAATGCTGTGAAAATGTTTTACTAATGATGGATTGCATAGATTTAATAATAGTTTGTTTGCCATGCCTGAGCCTTTTTTTACTTAGCAATAAATTCCATCGGATTACCACCAGGGATCAAGGCGTTATTTATCTGTAGTGACTGTGACTGAAGACCCTGACAAGAGGAAACTGCTTCAATTGACCTTCAAAGTCTTTTGAAATATTTTGAAGACAAACAGACTGTCCGGTTTATCAAATATGGCACCAAGGTTATCTGGATGAAGTCAGGATAAGAAACCCAACCACTGCAAAGCAACACGCTTTAGCAATGTCTGTGTCTATTAAAGCAAACTAGTACTTACTCTTCAGGAGCAAACTGTGGGATTCAACTTTTCAGCAGAACAATGAAGCCTTGGAAAAAAATACTTGGAATATTTTTTGGTTTTAGGAAACCAAGGTCAACAATTTCAGCTCAGATGATGTCTAGTAATTTAGACTTGATCTGGGCCGGAATTACCACAGTGAAGGCACTGTCAAAACTGTGAAACTCAGTAATGGGCTTTTGATCATCTGGAACTCTGAGAGAACAAAAGGTAATACACAAGATGATATTCTAGATTAGTACAAGACGGACATTCTTGCTTAAAGATAAAACTCCTTTGAGTGCGGTTAATTAGATTGTGAATATTAGTTTAAACCCAACAACAAATGATGAGTTCCACAAATCATCTGACGGATGATGGAAGGCCTGGTGCAGTGGTTTATTTGATTTTTAAAGAGGATTCACTCGTGTTGAAAACTTATGGGGGAAAAAAAAAAGTGTGTATGAATATATATATTTGTGTTATTTTTTCAGCTTGTGGGTCGTGAACCAAACCAAAGAGCTTTGACCTCACTGGTCTGATCCAGGCCATTAATAATCCACAGTAACTTTCTTTGCTCTCTAGCTTCTCTTTTTTTTTTATAAATTGCCCCAATTTTACTTAGAAAACTTTGATTGGCCAATGCAGCTTTTAACCAAATCTTATATCTCTTTGAGAGTTACTGGCATGAATGGCCATAAAATATTAATATTAGAAGTAGGTAATATCACCAGAATGATCCTAAAGCTGACGTTTCTTGCTAGGTTTAGCATCTCATATCAGTTGTAGTTGGGTTGGATGGCTACCATTTGGAAAACAAATTACAATAGTTTCCATGTTGTATTCTAGAAATTTCTGAACAATAAGCTCAAGATGATAAAATGGTTAAGTTTGCAGCAGTACTTAACATTTAGCATATTTAGCCTTCCTGTTACCAGCCCAAAGTCATGATCTCTCTCAAAGTCTTAATGAGCTCCTGGGATGTCCTGAAAAAAGGTTTTTTAGTCTCAGCTTCTCTTAGGTTACTAACCTTGTCCTACAGATAAATGCTATAAATTGGGTCAATGAGGTGTAAGTTTGTATTTGTTATATTTTAAGTGACATTGTTTTAGCTCTAAAGTATTTGTCTCAAAGCCATCTCAGTGCTGCTCCAAGTGGTTAAACAGTAGCTATTGCAGTTTATTTTTCCTATTTGCGCAATCGGTACATGCTGGTACAGGCTTTTTTCCATCATAGCTCTGTATTTGGGTATAAATTTATCTCACTCAGACAGTTGGTGTTGGTTTGCCTCATTACAAAAATAACTAAAATGATTTTGCTGAATTATTCAGAGAATACCTTATTTTGAATGCCAACAAATTATTACATTTTGCTGATTATTTGCATCACCATCTGGATCCAGAAATTTTTTGAATGATTCTGTGAATAGAGGTATTTACTGGAGGTGGAAGTCACAATATATCAATGGAAAATGAGCTACCTGGAAGAGGTCTGTGCTCTCCCAGTGCTTTTCTAGTTCATTATTTATTTATAGGCACTTTAAGCACTAAAAGACCCCAAAAAATATACATCTGCAGAAGAATGAAAATTCAGAAATCGTGCAGTTCATTACCTTCTCTTCTAGGTGTTTTATACCACCATTGTCAACCTGCTCTCTTCCACTTTTTGTCAAATGTCCTTTGCCTTTTTCTTCCCTTCTGTTGTTTCATCTTCAGCTTTACTTTTTATCTGCTCTCTGAATTGTCTGACACCATAAATATTCTGTGACATTACTGCCCCCACCGCTTCACAATCTATTCTCCAAAGGGACCGCCTGTCTAAAGTAGCGTCTGTCATGAATGAACCAATGAGCAAACACTGTACGCAGGCGTCGCTCTTGGAAATTGTTATATTATACCATCCCATTTCAATTTATTATTTTAAGGCCCCCAAAATGACCCACTGGCATTAACTTTGCAACCCCCCAGTGTCTTAATAGTAGTTTTTATTTAACTGAAATCAAAATTTTAAGCAAACTTTTCGAAAAAAAGGAAATGCATATATGTGCTGTTTCTCTTTGGTTTGAAGCAAATTAAGCACAGCAAAGCGCATCGATGTCCTACGATGTTGTCCACCTTACTTCATCATGCATGGCAGGAAGTAGAGGCTGCAATCTTGCAAAAAAAATCCTCTACCTTTGGAGATGTTTTTATGATGTTACTGCCAACATCCTCTGCTCACTTTTCGTTCTTCAATAAGGCTAAGCTAGGCTTAGTTAAGCTAGCTGCCCCTTTCTCTGGTCCAGACGACACCCACACTAAATCCACCAACGCTCATCCCCAAATTTAACCCCACCCCTCAGGGCCTCTTTCTACTGACATTTTCAGAACTGGTTTTGGGCGGGGCTATTTTTTCACTTGGGGTGAGTTATCCTTTAAAGCTCGCTGTTCCCCTGAAATCATTTCTAAACGTTTTAACGACCTGAAAGAAGTGAAAACTTAGAGAGGTTGAAGAGTGTGTGATGCAGCCTGCTGGGTGCTGATTTCATCCTTTCCATGCTAACTGTCAGAAATGGCAGCCAGTCAGATTAAAAGTCACCCGATTTTGGTCTTCAGACAATTTTTCCCATAAATAAGAGCTCTGACCGACGGAAAGCATTCGTGGCATTCTTCCTTGTGGTTTTTTTCAGATCAATTATTACAGCATAAGACCCTCACCCCAAGGGATTAAGCTTTAATCCACGTTTTTTTCTGTTGTCATCGTTTTATTGAGAAATTGCAGAATTGGAATTGAAAAGACAGGTGGGTAGTGTAGCATACACAGAGCAGAAGGAAAGAAATCATAACTAAGGGGGAGCGGGGGGATTTGAGCAGGTATTAAAGGATGATTGCGCGTGGGCTCGTCTGCCGCGCTCCTGAGAAAGAATGCCAACCCTGCATCAGACACGGCGAGGATAATAAAGAGCAAAAAAAACAAAACCCAAAAACATCAGAACAACAAACACAAACAAAAAGAAAGAGCAGGAGAGACAGCGCCACACATAAATAGTTCAAATATTTCAAGTGGTTTCGGAAGGTTCTGGTGAAATACTGGATGTTTGTGTCCTCATTCTCTGGAAGTTGTATTAATCTCTGATGCTGTTGTCTGTAATGTAACTGTTTTTACACAGGATGCAACTTATCTAAATGGAGTCAGCATATTTATTAGCTCTCAGGTCGAGGGGCAGATTGGCACTTTTTAAAATGGATTTTAATTTGTTTCTACATTCAGAGAGGCCCCACAGATATACTATGATAATTGAATTCCTTCATGGTTTATATATCAGAATGATCTACATTTCCCCCACACTGATCCTATCTTCTCTTTTTGACAGCTGTCAACACTCGAAAAATGTTTTTGGTTACATATGCATTACATCATTTTTTTTCAATACTTCTTCTGTTTTTAAAAAAATACTTTGTTTTCACAGCTCTTTGTCTTGCATATCACGCTTTTGATTTGTTGATGGTGTGCAGGCAAAGAGACGAGGATCACAGTCTGGGTTCAAAGCGATTTCCTTCTCCGCTTAGGTTCTTTATCAGAACGGACACATTGTTACATGTCAAGCGCACCCCGGGTCGCTCCTTTTCGTATTTTACGGCAGTTGCTTTAAAATCTTTCACAATAGTGTGGTGGCAAGGGGATCTAAATTATGTATAAAATAATTACTTCCACTTCTTGTGATTTTACTTCACTTTTTTATAGATAGATTCCGCAGAATGATTTCATAATATGTGTTTTTTCCCCCCCTCAGAGCCATGTGGAACCCACCAAATGACCAGAGCGGACAGATATCTGCCAGGATGGAGACCACTCCATATTTGGGAAGCGCCAGCATCTCCATCTCTCAGCAGCAGGCCCCCAAGAAGTTCGCCCCTGTCGTCGCACCCAAACCCAAATTCAACCCTTTCAAACAGATAGAAGAGGGCACCCAGTCTGATCCTGCAGGTATTAACACAAAGAACACACCAGTAAAGCTAGTTTGTTGTGTTATCAAGTACTGAACCATCAGGTTTGAGGTGCTTGTGGCTACGTGAAGATTGACGACGGACCGTGCATGTTTCGTCGGTTGCACATAACCTGCATGTCTGACATTAACAGGCCCTTTGGTTTGTTTTTATAGGAGGTCTTCATACTTTTAGTTTTTTTTCAGGTTGACAAAACCTTTTGTTGTATGTAGATCTAAAAGATAAATAAACTTTGAGTGGTTTGCAAAAAATATTCAGGGGTTTCCTCCTATTGACTGCTCTGTATTCTCTGATCAGCTTCCTGTCCCTGTTAAAGAAACGAATCCCCAATTCAGTTCAATTGACTTTATTTATTTAGCTTCAATTCACAACCCATGTCATCTCAAGGCAATTTACAGAGACAACTCAACCCGATCATACAGTCAGATAGGTGAAACGTTTTCTATCTAAGAAAAACCAGCGGATTGCATCGACTCAATGGGCCTCATGCAAGAACCGTTCTTATGATTTAGCAGAAAATGTCACATTCACCATTTTTCTATTTCTCTAAGAACACATTTTGCAATGCTCCTGACTGACGTAGGAGTTTTGCACCATCGGTCATCTGTTATCCAAACCAATTTTTTTACTAAATGACTACATTTGTTGTTACTTAGCAGCAATCGTCTATTTTTAGGCTACATCATTATACCTTTTGCAACTCTGCAATTATAAATGACATTTTTATTCGCTGAGGACAGAACTATTGAACACTACACCTGCAGCTGGTATGTCTGTATCCAGAGAATGCTGGTTTCATTTGTTGTTATTTTATTTAAAGAAAGAACAGTTTGAGATCAAGCTGCTATTAGAATAAGATCTGGAACAGAAAATAGAAAGTTCAGCAAAGCTCCTCTAACGGTGAAACTTATTATTACACCAAATGTGGAATATTTGGGTTTGGGTCTGTTTGACTTTGTTAAATTAGAGTTTTGCCGTCAACATTTTATACATCTTTATGAGTTATGAGAGAGATGGAGAGTAGCTGAAGGGATGACAGATGGGTATGGAGATGCACAGTCAACGTTTGTCTGTGTATTAAAATTTAGAATGTTGTTGTTAGTTGATGTTTAACTCGTATTAAACGTTTACATCAGGCATCCCCAAAGTTGGTCCTTGAGGGCCGCAGTCCTGCAGGTTTTAGAGGTTTCCCTGCTGATTCTGATGATTACAGTTCAGCAAAAACCTGTTAATCAACTATTAATGTAAATCCGCTGTTCTGGAGCAGGGAAACCTCTAAAACCTGCAGGACAGCGGCCCTCGAGGACAGACTTTGGGGATGCCTGGATTATCATACGTTGCACCTCTTGCCTCCATCAGTAGTTTTAATTGACTGTTTTTATATCAAATGATTTTTCTTTTTACATCTAATTTTTCTTTTCACTTCTTTAACTGTGCGGACACTTCATTTAAAGCTCTTGTGATTTGTTCACCACTGCTTGGCTTTTAGTGGTCCTTTAATTCTGCGCTCAGCTCTCAGTCAGCACAGCCTCGATCTGCAAACCTTTAATGTTTTTTCTTCTCCGTCTTCAATGCTGTGAATGAACATGCAGGCAATAATTACTGTATGCAGGTTTACATTTCTTGAGAACACGCGTTCACTGACGCACAGGTGGACTGCATCGGGTTTACAAGGATTATTTACAACCATTTACTGAAGAACTGGAGTATTTTATTGATCCTATGTGTCGCTTTCAATAAAGCCCATAATAGGAGAAAAAGTGAGAGAAATTTACTACAAGAACATGAAAGGTTGTTGCATGAGGCCCATTGACTGTTCAGCAATCCCTTGCAGTGAGCATACATACAGCGACAGTGGGAAGAACAAAAAGAAAACCTCCAACAGAACCAGGCTGAGTGTGAGCGGCCTTCTGCTGAGGCCCACTGGGGTTCAAGGAGAACAGAAAGAAGCAGAAACTATTAACTCCACAGCATGAGGCTTCCACCTCTGTGTTTCTCACTAGGCATCATACAATCAGGGTGCAGCGCAATTCTGGTTATAGCCAAAGATACCCTTCCTGTGAATGAGACCCCTTCACCAGGGGGTCCCATGGTCATTTTCACACAGTCATTGTGATTTGATTTATTATTCTTTTTTTCCCAAGGTACATGCTTTCTGGAGGAGGCGGGTAATGCCTGCTCTAGGTAGAAATGTCTCACATACTGTATGTCACCTGTTTGTTTTCACTGGGCAGGGAGGGGCTTCTGCTCAGTAGCATAAATACGCCTTTCTTCATGATTTGAATGAAGCAATATAATATAGTTAAATGCTCCGAAAAGTTGATTTGGTATATATGGGCCCTTTAAGTTTAAATAATTGTTCATTATATATTAGAGTATCTCTTTTTTTTATATGAATCAATTACTACTACTTACGGAAATGGCTTTGAATAACTGTATTTGTTCCTAAGAATCAGATCTTTTCTTTGGTCTCAGCTTATCATGAACTATGTTTGCTAGTGTTTTACATTTCCTGTGGCAACCTAAAGTAGTCTGAAGTAGAAAACAATCAGTCTGAGTCTGAGACAGACTGAGCTCTGCCATTTAACGTGGTGACATAGAAAGTTGTATTCCTGCTTTTTAAGACCTGAAGGCAGGGGAGAACAAATGCAACGTCTTATAAAAAGGACATTTTTGGAGATTTCAGACAAAGAAATCAAGTTGTTGTTAACAGGAAGTTAAATATCATGCTGCTTTATTTGGTCAACTGAGCTAAAAAAGGCTAAAGTGTTATCTTCTATAGATCTGTTGTGGAGAGTCTGATCTCTTCCCGACTTAAAGGTAAAGTGGAGGATTTTCTTTTTCCGGGTGGATCATCGAAATAAGTGGTCCTCCTATTTGTCAATCATTCTGGTGATATGTTTATGTAAGGCCGTCCTATGTGCTCGTCCCGTTACCTACCTTTCTGCGCCGTTTCAGGTGTATATTAGTGGTATGCTGCAGTTTCAGACAGTCATTGAACCTTGCCTTTCTCACCACGAGGGTCATAAGAGAAAAATTGTCTACAAAGTGTATGAGAAGAAGAGAAAGGCCTCAGGCTTTTTCACTGATGCCTCGGTTGCAAAGTTTCTACTCGACAGGTAAAGTTTGGCATAGTATTTGGAGAAATCTATTTAACATCACTGCTAGTAGAAGTTATCTACCTTCTAAATTGTAATTTTCCTGGCAAGATAAGTTTGTTTATTTTGTAATTTGCTTTTTTAAGTGTTAAACGGTGTCCACAGATCCGTATTTACCCCACAAATGCGTTAAAAATGCCACTGAAGCACAGACACAGATACTAGAATTTCTTATGTACCAGTAGTCTAATTTGTGGGGAAAGTTTTTTATATTTAAATATGGGTGAGATGAGATCCACCTGAGCAACCATCTTATCATGTCCCTGCATCTCCTCCATGAGAAATGGGCTTGTGCATGTTTTATAGGCGTTTCTTTTTAGGAGCAGGTACAGGGTTGCACGTGCATTTTTTTTTAAAAGGACAGGGCAGGTCTTTTCAAAATTTCATGGAAATCCTCCACTATACCTTAAAGAGGCTCAACAAGCAAGGCAGATAATCTTTCCTGTCTACAGCAGACAACTTCTAAAACAACTGGTTATAAAGAAACAAAGAAAAAAGAGTTATTACTTTTGATTTCTCATTTTGATCAGTAAAGCATTGATTCATTCAACTGAATTAAATCTGCAGCCCTGGTTCAATTCAATTCAGTTTATTTCTATAGCACCAATTCACAACACATGTCATCTCAAGGCACTTTACAGTTCACCAGATCATACAGTCAAATTGATTCAAAGTTTTCTATCTAAGGAAAACCATTTGATTGCCTCGACTCATTCACTCAAAGGCAATCCTTCAAAATAACCATGCTTATAGCGACAGTGGAGAGGAAAAACTCCCTTTTAACAGGAAGATACCTCCAACATCTGCCGAGGCCGACTGGGGTTCAAAGAGGCAGAAGCAGACATAAAAAAGGCAACTATTAAAGGCGGCCCCATCCAGGAAACACACAGCCAGGTAGACGAGCTCCGAGCCAGCTCCCATGTCAGAGGATGAAGAGAGCACATCCAGCCAGTCACAGTCAGAGACACAGGACTACACTGAAAAACAGGCCGATCTCGAACATCTATAGATGCTACATGAAAAATGTTCACTAACACTTCTGTGTTGTGCTCTGCCCATAAAGGTATTCCAGGTATCCCAGACTTTTCAAGCTTTGATATCAGTGATCAGCCAGTCTTTAGGTTTCCCTCACATTTAATTGGAACATTCGTGCTTATGACTTCTAATCTCTGCTGCTGTTGAAGCTCCAGCTGTCAGCTTAAAGAAAAGGACAGAGCAGGTCTGGGACAGTGCCCCAACTAAAAGATCAGATATTAGACTGTCATATTCATCAATCATCAAATGTGGTTCAGTTAAAGGTGTTAAATTAAGAACACTTGTGAGAATGAGGCTCTCTGAGCAGCTTACAGTGCTGACATCTTAGATGTGGGAAGAGAAGGGGGGGGCTGCATGAATAATACTGAATAAACAGTGCAAGTGCTGTGGTTAGCAGTCATGTGTGAGTTCAGGAAGCCTTGTGTTGAGTGCTTTTTTACATCCCCAGAGACACGATGGTGTATTTAGCATAAAGAAAAAAAGCAGCTTTGGTCTTAGTTTCTACACAATAATTGCAATTTAGTGAGTAAAGGTGTTTGTGTGTAAGGTTGAAATCTGAAGTTAATATGTTTGGGCTTTGTATTATATTTTTTTATAGCAACTCTCTGCATAGCGTAATTGAATTTCAGTGAAGTCCTTTTTTTAAATAAAGAATAAAAAGAAATAAAAGGGGTTATTTTAGAAAAGCCAGTTAAAGAATATGAATACAAGCTGTTTGATTAGATTTTTTTTTTTAAAGGCAAGGAGGGATTTTTTTTTTCTCAAAGAGGAACAACTTAGGGACAATTTATGCAAATTGTATCAAAAATATTTTATTTAAATAAGAGTACGGTAAACAGCAGGAAGCAGGTTGCAAATGACGAAAAGTATGTGGAGAATACATGTTTTCAAAGCCGATGGTGTCCCCTGTATGCATTTAAAAAAAAATGCAGCGCTCCGTCGAACCTGTTTCTGCTCTGTTTTCAAGTAACCAAACCTTTTTCTGAATTCGTTGTGAAGTCTCCAGCGTCCAAAATGTTCTAACGGCGAGACCAGCTGATGGTACGCAGCCGTGTAGCTTCCACCTTCCTGTCTAGATGGTGTGTCGTAACACCAGCATTATCTAAACGTCTACCCTCAAACCCCCCCTGAGAGCCCTAGATTTCCAAAACGGGGAAACGGTTATGAAATTCGGCGTGTAGTGATCACACTGTGAGGCTGAAAACACGGCTGCCAGTGGGGGTTTGTGGTTTGAGTTCAGATCTTCTGCTGCTGCAGATGTTGGCTTTGTGAAGGTTGTTCTTAGACGGCTGCTTTTTCAGGTTTGCCCACCGCTCAACGGGGAGGGAAACAAACAAGGTGATATGAAGTGCTTCACGTAGGCCCTGGAAATGAAAGGGCTATGAAATAAATACAGACCTATTTGTTTTCTGCTCTATAAAGTCCTGTTATACTTAAACTATTCTCTGTTTTGTTTATTTTTCTTTTATTTCTATGTTTCCGTCTGTATGAAGATGCTTTGTTCACAGCAGGTATACCTGGAAACAATCCTTGAAAACAAACTCATTGAAATTCCTTCTCTCATAAGTGGCCTTATGGTTTTTTAAGAACTTTGAGAATAACAAGGCTGCTTTTTGCTTGAAGGACAAGAATGCGTCTCATTGTGGAGACTTTAAGCAGAGTTGTAGATAAACTGAAAAACAAAAAAACTGTACAAACCTTTGATAATTCTATAGAAATGTCACCTATATTTCCCCGAGAGCAGAGGCTACCTAAGATTTAACATTTATTTATCTTCTCAGGTCACTGTGGGGCCGGTGCCTATCTTTGGTAATCTATGTGCGAGAGGCAGGGTACACCCTAAAGGAAGCCCAGTGCATCCTAGGGCAACACATAGACACAAAAAGACAAACATCCACACACACACACACACACCTAAGGGCAATTTAGAGAACCAATTAACAGAACAGTCATGTTTTTGGACTGTGGGAGGAAGCCTTAAGGGTTGTTTATCCTCCCGCAGCAGTGTGTCGCAGTGAGCTTGTCGCAGATATTTTTGATTAATGCCCAATTTAAAAGCGTGGTCTGCGCTATGTTATTCCACGGCACAACGCAAGAGGGACAATCACAAACTAGCTGTGGGTCTAGATACGGCCGAGGTGGTGAGGAAGTGGGGGCAAGTTTGTGTGACAATGGAGGGACATGAGGGCGAAAAAGAGCGGGGATCCAGGTGGAAAAAGGGTAGAAAGTTCTGTTATACTTGCCCACCACTAGGAGTGGGCAAGTATAACAGAACTACAAACAGTCTTGCACACCTCGCTCTTCTAGCCGGTCTATCTTCACGAGTTGTTTTCCACTATGGCAGTCATACAAACAAAACATAGTGTAGAGCGGATGAAGATTTGACCAATCAGAGGCCTCCTGTCTGTGGTTACCTACAATTTCGGAGTGGTGCAGCAGAGTGTCTGCGGAAGGGGCAGGGCATATCTGCGTTAACTGCGACACACGCAGACGACCTGGTTTCTGAGTATAAATCAGCCTTTAGTACCGAGAGAGAACCCACGCATCCTCAGGGAGAACATGCAAACTTCATGTAGAAAGACCCCAGGCTGGGAATCGAACCCAGAACCTCCTTGCTGCAAGGCGGTAGTGCAAAAAACTACAAACATTTTTAATACCTGTTTAAAATATTGTATAATTATCTAATAACTAACTATACCATTAAATTGTTAAATTCAGAATTAAATTATTAAATGTCACATTAAATTAAAAATTGATTAAATGTTACTAAAAAAAGCAACTTTGAAAATGTGCAATCAATTCAGCAATACATTATTAATATAAAATATGTTATTAATCAGAAAGGGTAATTAAACCCCGTGAAAAAATATATTCTGTTCAAAATGCTTCTCAGATGATTTAGTTCTACAAGCTGGAAACAGATCGCCTGAATCATTTTAAGGAATGCAATCTAGTAAAGGTACATTAGTGTAGCTGAACAGATTTTTTTACATTTTCTTCCTGGTTGAAAGGTCACTTATGCAAACTCCTCATCAGCAGGCTTGATGCTCCAGACCGCGTTTCCTTTAGGAGACAGGGTTGTGTTGGGAGACGGTTCCTGAGCTTTCCACACGTTGATTCTGAGTTTGCAGTGTTTTGACTTTGTGGCGCCGTTAGAGGCTGCAGCAGGGTCCTTGTTTTCATGTCCGGTTGCCCAGCCTGTGCTGATTGAGCTCCTGGTGAACATTTCCTCATTGTCCCGACTAATTCATCCAGCCTTTTTGAAAATCAAACACTCTTCATAAACCAGCTCTGATCACTAGTTTCAGGTCAGGTTTAGTAAGGCCAGCTAACAGAAAGATGGGCTTCTAATACAACAGGGAAAATATTTACTGTGATGTTCAGAATTTTCTTTAACGATGACCACAGACCATGCTTATGTAATATTTCTCATCTGGTTAGCTCAATAAAACTAGGCTCTCATGCATACATTATGTCCATACAGTGTTGCTAAAGGATCCTTTTAAAACCCGTGTTGTAAGGAGAGAGATCAGAAGTCAGCGTTTTACCCTCTTTTTATCACAGTAGATGTGAAAGTAAGGTCAGTGCCTCCTAGAGGACATTTATTTCTTTTAGTATTTCCAACTAAGGAGAGTTGATGTACTGTATAGCCTTTGAATTTTGCAGCCTGGCCTTGTTTTTCCTGCAGCAGGATGAGTCTGTCCACCACCTTAAGAGGAGAAGTCTCCTCCAGAGAGAGATAGAAATGTGTCCTGATGTGAGAAGATGTCAGGGAGGATCTTATTGTTTCGGTCAACATTTATGGTGGGATTTCATTAGGAGATGAGAGCAGAGAGAGAAACAGAGGAACAGCAAACTCAACAGCAAAAAGTAGCAAAACAGCTTCAAACATGAAGCATCAAATGATGTAAGGTAATACTTTTAACTTTCAGAGATGTCCATGCTCCAACACACCAGATTCAGAGAACTAGAGGATTACCACGACTGCAGAACTTGCATATTGAGGATTTAATTCAGGACACCGACCCTCGAGGACTTTAATTACCCGTCCCTTCTTTAAATATTTTCCACTGGCAATAGTTCTGAAATGTATTTTGGAGCTAATCCATTCAGTGATTTATAGTTTAACAGAAGTATTATAAATTCTATTCTCCTAGAGACGGTGAGTTAAAAACTGGGCTGATGTGCTCCACTTTCTTATTTTTAGTGAGGATGCAGGCAGCAGCATCCTGGATCATCAGCAGCTGTGTGATACCCTTTTTTAGGGAAACCTTTGAGGACTCTGTTATAGTAATCAATTCTTCTAAAGATGAACGCATAAATTAGTTGATTGAGATCCTGAGGAGACATTAGTCCTTTAATCCTGGAAGTGTTCTTTAGATTGAAGGTTGACTTTGTTACTCATTTTATGTTACCCTGAAGGTTCAGGTCTGAGTCGATCATTAGCTGGATTAACTGAAGCTGTAGGCTAACTTTTAAACACTAGTTCTTTCCCCCCCTTTTTTTTTTCGTGTCCATTCCTTGATTTCTTCCATGCATTGACCAAGGGCTTGGATGGGTGACATTGTAATGTACAGCTCTGTGCCCTGTACATAGTTATGGTAACACATGTTTTTGTTTATGAAGGTCTAAATTAGGGGAAGCTTGCAGATATTGAACAATAGTGGCCCTATAATGGACCCTTGGGGAACACCACAGTTGATCTTTGTCATTTCTGATTTAAGTTCAGAAAGTCACACTGTCAGTTAAATTAACTTTCTTTACCCTTAATTTTAATAGGGAAATGAGATAGTTTGCCAATGGAATGAGTATTTTTAATCTTAAAAAAAGATAATTAGATAACGTGCACTTGAAATAAGACAATGCAATTGTGTTTTCTTATTTTAAGTGTAAAATGTCTTTATCCATTTTCAAAAGGTCTCTTTTACCTCCTCAATCCAAGAGGAGGTAAAAGAGACCAGTGCACAAAAAGTCCCTGTCCTTCAAGTACGATTTAAGCCAGACCACAGCTGGACCAGAAAGGCAGACTTAGTTTCCCAGATGCTCTAATAAAATAAGAGCACCTGAAAAACTAAAATAATATCTTGTTTTCTTGTTTTTTTTGGTTTTTTTTTACTGGTATTAACCGGCAAGAACAATATGCCCCGTTTCTTTACTTCCTGACCTGCCTAGGATCAATGCGGTTTAAAACATTACCTTGAATTATTATAAAACTGAGGTACTTCTCTTAATTTTCTTTTTCATTAAATCAGATACATCTCTATACACCTTTTTTAACTTATCCACCAGAAATATGATAAATAACTCTTAGTTTTTTCTCTCTTAAAATGGCCAAACATACATTTTCCAGGTCTTTTTTTGTTAGATGAAATTGCAGTGCAGCTTAGGGAGTACATAGCATTTTTTTAAACAGTTGTTTGTAATTTGGTTTTGGGTGATGCACCCCCTAAAATCTGCATCCATTGTATGTTAGAACATGAGTATTTAATGTTAAAACTTACGATCTAGATCAGTATCAGCATTTTGAACATGTTAACAGGAGCAATAAAGCCGTCTGCAGACTCTGTTCTTGTCAAAGGATAAGACATCTTTATCAGCAGATTATCAGACTCTCCTCGTTTTTATTTGTTAATTCTTTTATGCCATAGTGGGGGAAACTGTCTGACAAAAATTAAGGATTAGCATAAAAATTAGGGACAAGTCAATTTAGCGGAGGGGCTGAATGTGTCTTTTGTCTGGCAGGGGCCTGCATCGGGGCTGGAATGAGCAGTCAGAGGCCATGTTTGTTGTGGGGACAAAGAAGCTGGGGCAGGAGGGGTGGCTCAGAAAGAGCAAGGTTAGATTTTCTTCAAGGGACATACTTGCTCTGATTAAAGCCCAGCAGGAGCGCACAGAGTCTCAGACAGTGACCCTTTACTTAAAATTTCTTACATCAGATCAAATATTAGGGTTTAGGTTTATCCTACAGCTGGAAGACATATGTGAAGATCGGTGATGATTTGTTTTAATTCTCTGCAGCCTGGGTCCCCTAGCAATTTTAAAAAAATCAAACTGATTGAAAAGAACTTAAAATAATCTACGGTCATAAAAACTGTTGTGGTAAAAATTCAATTTAATACTGAAGATAATTTAGGACAATATATATATATTTGTATAATGTTTCTTAGATGCACGGTGTTGAAGCACAATGAGGATGTCTGGAGCTGGACTTTCTTGCTAATAAAACGTGTTAAAACTGTTTTCTAACTCATATGGTAAATAAAGCCAAGTTGCTCTGTAGCTTAAAGCTACAGAAAAGAGCCGATTGTCACTAAACGATCCGTACCTTCAGCTCATCTGTGCATGCACAGCCAGATATACATCTGGGTTTCCATAAATAATGTAATTATGGTACTAGAATTACTTATTTCTATCCTTATCTCATTAAAGAATACTAATGCACATGTTTAAAAAAAAAGTTTAATGACTTTTCTGAGACTATTTAGATGATTTTTACATTTTCTCTGTCAAACTGCTTCTCTGACATCATCATCACACATACTCAGAGTAGTGTTCATCTGCATTTTAGTTGTTTCTTTCTTCAGGTTACACACTATATACAATAAGGTTAACACAAAAGGAAAACAGACAAATCAAAAAGTCTAGATTTATGTTTAAATCCAAAGCCGAATCCGTTAGCTATTTATTTTCTCAATAAATACATTATTAACCTTTAACATATAGTTTAATACGCCTACGATTTTTGGGGAGGGAAAAATGTAATTTAGGTCTTTTTTACAAAAAAAAAGAAATCAAGCTCGACCAGAATGTATATCTAATTGCGCATGAGCTGATGGCACGGATCGTGCTTCCAGTACGGATCGGCTAGTGACAACAGGTAAACAACCAGAACCAAGCAAACAGAGCGTCAAAGCAACTTGAGCACAGTTTGATCCAGCGTCTGACACAGCGTCCAGATTTCTGTGTTTTAGCGTTTTTGACGCCTTCGGTGTGAACGTAGCATTAGACTTCGGAAGAGGATGTATTAATAAAAGCAGGCTTTATTTTTGCTAAGTAGCCAAGTAGATTACACTCCCTTTAACAACAAACTGATTATAAATGTAAATGTGTCTTCAGCGTTAAAGGAGAGTTCATTCATGCCTCACTTTCCTCTCTATAAACAGTGAAGCTAATGTTAGCTTCATACAAATTTCTGAATTTATCGTTAATTATTTTAGCGCATTTTCCTACAGCTGTTAGAACACATGAAAACTGTGTTAAATTGGTATATTTCATGATGACATCACTTAACAAATTTAAACGCTTCAAGTGAACAGCAATTAGCTAGCAGATACTTTACTGAATACTAGCCGTAACAGGGAAGAAAACGGTACTACCTAAGGAGGCGGGATTTCCTCAAAGGTAGCCAATCAGAGAGTGGGTATAGGGTTGTGCTTTTTCTTTAAAAGTGGAGAGGGCCGGTCTTTTCACAAATTCGCAGAAATCCTCCACTATACCTTTAAATAATGCCCTATTACCATCCAGGTCTTTATTTGTGGATGAAGGGAATTTTCTGCAGTCTAGTGGCAGGTCTGGCCCTTTGCTGCCCCCGACTGGTCACTCAGAGAAATGCAAAGTTGTTCTCCTTGAGATACTATGTGGGTTGACCCAAATTCTATAACTTAGCCTGCATTTGGTTGGTTGCAAAGACCATCTCCTATATCAGTATATCTCTTTGCATATGCTATACCTTAGGTTCATCATTAATTAAAAAGTTGTTTTTATGTATTATAACACTATCAAATTAGCCTCATTCTTAAATTTAGCAATGCAAAATAGAAATATAGAGGGTCTCTTTATCGTTTCCAGATTTAATCATGTTTACTGGAGAATTATCTGTGGAGGAGAGCAGTGATACACTATAATGCATATTGGAAATTCACGCTCTGCCCAATCTGACTACCTTCAAGTTTCACCCTTAGTCATGTTTACATCTTTCACACAGCCTGTCATTGTGCTTTCAATATTTAGAATAATAGTTTTAAGTAATAGTGTTAAAAACTCTTCTAATTTTTGAACATTTTGTTTAAAGCCTCTTCCAATTCCTTCCTTTTTATTGTCTTAAACATAATTAAGTTCATATGGTAGGAAGGAACTGTGCAAAAAGTTATTAAAAAATTGTCATTTTTTCAGTAGCTCCTCTGGAAATGTCACTTCGTGCAATCGGCATCAACCCTGTGCTGATAGGATCACTTGAAAAAACCAAAACCCACTCCTGTAATTACTGACTAATACGTAACTCTCAGTACAGTTTCATAATGTCTGGATTATCAAGGCCGCTAAGAAATTGGGGGCTAATCAAAAGGAAAGTTAAACATCCGTGGAGTTTTTTTTTTTAGTTTGGGGGGGAAAAGGTAAACTTTAACAGTAAGTTTAAACAAAATATGTTAATTGTTTGCTAAGAGCGGTTCAAACATGTGCATAAGCTGTTTTTATTCCTCCCTGCTTGAGTGGCCAGGGGCAAACTGACTACCGGTTGTTATGTCAGAGTCCCTCATGGGTGTCACCAGGAGAATTTACAGGAAATCCACCATTGAGTGGATCAGTCTCCCCAAAGATACCACAGGCTCAGCTCAGACAAAGCAAGCTTTTTCTCTAAGTAGAGAAAAGCACACTGTAACTCAACTTTCATGTATTGTTTCTGATGTTTGGGTAAAACTGAGCGTAAATCTTAAATTGTGATGTTTTTTTTTCCTCTTCTGCGTTATGATTAAAAAAAAAATATTTTGCTTTTAGTCTGTAGCCTTTTATTTTGAAGTCTGATATTTCTAGAATAAAATATTTCACTTTCCAGCTTCGTTTCTTGTTAATTTGTCATACTTTTTGCCTCACGTCCTTCATCTGCGTCTTCATTGCCCTTAAAGGTTACTTTTTTAAAGTGAGCATATAATTGTCAAATCTGGTAAAGCTTTGAAATATGTTCTTTGAGTTTTCATCACTGCTGTGGATTTCTGAACTGCCTTGGTTCTGAGGGGAGCCCACCTTTCTAGCTCGAAAAGGAGCAGATCTACCATCCCTAAAGGCCCAGACACGCCGCTTGAGTCTGGCCTTTCATGACAGTGATATAGGATGCAGGATTTTCAATGTGCACTTGGGTATTTGTTTTTTTTTATTTAGTATTGGTAGAGTATGTGCCCAAAAACCATACTGCCCTGCATAAACAAGCCTAGCAGTAAATGCAAAGCTGCACGTTTCAACATGCTCGCCAGACATCAAGATTTCTCTTTTTTTATTCGATGTATGTCCAGACTTTATCTCCATCTTTTAATTTTTCTCACCATCTTTCTCTTTCTGTCAGACTTATGATTTCCTGTCACATTGCAAGCCAAGGTTCGTCTGGATGGTCTGGATGGTCTGGATGTGCACCATCCATTACAGTTATGGAAGCAAAGTGAATAGGAATTAGCTTAGTCTTACAGTAGGAGGTAACTTCTCTCTGGTCACTTTATCAGAGTGCTTTAACAGCAGCTGTCTCATAAAGTTAGAGTTAAACCTGTTGTAGGCATTTAAAAGAGGAGATGCAAAGTGTGTAGTCCTGATTTCTATAGTGGTCATCATTTCTGTGCATGCCTGCAGACTGTCCTTTCATCACGTCCTTCCATTGAAATGAAGATCTTCATTGCAAACATGGCAGAAAAGACCATTAGATTGACCAAACCCTCAAATGGGGACAGACCGTGGTGAAAATACAGCTGTACTTTTTAAAGTGATGATTGATAAAACATCAGCTTTCTCACAAAGACTGGACTCATTATTGTAGACCAGTAAGTAGGATATGGACTGAATTCAGCTCTGTTTCAGCCCAGTTATGATGCAGCATTTTAAAGCCAGGAAATCTTCCTCACTGCAACTTTGGCATCATTTTTCTTTGGTATTAAACTTTCATGATTGCTTCTAATTATTAAATTTCAATACAGACGTATTAAGCAACACTGAGAAAGATAATGGGGTTGAATTCAGTGCATTCGGTGCATTTTTTAAATAATTACAGAAAGCAGAGAGGAATGAGAGAAAGAAACTAGAAAGTTTCTTAAAATTAAAGATCAAGTAGGATATGTCCTCCTCTTATAATGGAGCAGGAAACCTGAAATACCCAGGGGAAAAGCTGAAGCAGAGAATACCTGCTTTTTCTGTAGAGGATTCCCGTCATGGCATAGACTGAGAGGTGTCATGTTCTGAAACTAGCTGAGTGCGCGCAGCAGCGGCTGTTTGCAGTGACATTTGACTGGCTTCATTTACTCTCTCTCAGACTTGTTTAGAAGAAAAGACAACAAAGCCTTCCTTCCCACCTTTGATGAATATCTCTTTGACTCATTAGAAAACCTCACCGACCGCACATTTCAGTGAATGTGAAGGCAATTTATTGTTTGGGACCTCAGATAAGAACGCCTGTAGCTTTGAACCCTTCTCTCAATATTAGTCTCTCAACTTTTATGTGACAAAGATAATCTGTTGTTTCTGATCTCAGTTTCTCTTCCTGCGGTGGTTCAATGAGAAGCAAATTTTTCTGACTTTGACATTTGAAACACATTTCACTCCAAAGACTTCTCATCCCTCTTTAGTATCTCTAAACCATCAGAGTCTTAAATCATTCTTCTATACATATCATACTAATTTAGACCTGGGTTCAGCTGTGCTTCTTCAGCGGAAGATGGAACAAAACTAGTCCATAATTATGTCAAAACGATGTGCTCTCCAGCTCTGCCACAGCTCGTTTGGGTTCAGGATGCGGGGATAAAACATGTGGACGGACACCAAGTGCTTAAATGAGTTTATCCGGGTTGCGTTGAAGGGGCTGCACCTTTCTGGTTCCTCAATGGGATAATTCAGGATCCTTAATTCAGCTTCTGTTGTAGTAGTCTGCCTTGCCAAGTATACTGTTCATTTTCTCTTTGACTTTGTAAAGCAGCTAAAAAATTTTAAGCCGGACTTACACTGTACGATTTTTTTTTGCCCTTTTCAGGCCGATTTTCTGCGTCGTGCGTCATGCAGTATACAGGGGGTAACGAGGGTCGATCAGCCTCTCACGACCACCTCCCGATTAGGAATTGTAACGTCAGGAGAAAATCAAACATGTTTGAAATTCAGTCGGCCGTCATAAGGTCGCATCAGAGCGCCGGTGTGAGAACCTACATTGCGAGCTGTGAACTTTTTAAACCTGCGGTTTCACACAGTTTGAGCTGTAGCTGCTTGCAACGATGTAAATATCGCACAGTGTATGCCCGGTTTTAGGAGGCCCGTATGGCGGTGGGGGGTTAGGGGGTAATTTTGTCAGCCTCTTATTTAAAAAAAAAGAATAAGAAAATTAAAAACAATCTGGACATTGTTTCCAAGTTTGAAGACGTTTGGCTTCCCATCCAAGATGCTTTTTTAATTCAAAGCTTTTTCGATTCAAAATTAAAGGAGTTCGAGGTTTCAACAAACCTCGAACTCAATGAAAACAAAGTCCAGTGGATTGTTTTTAATTTTCTTCTTTTGGGAAGACAGGAACAGCAATTTTATGTTAAGAGACTGTTTGCGCTTGATCGAGAACTCTTGGCTGGCAGGATACAGCAGAAACCTCCATAAATCTTACATGTTTTTTTATTTGAGCGTAAAAGATTTGGTTTGGAATTAGGACTCTTCACTGCTCCATCATCTCCTCCTTTCTTTTATTATGCAGAATATTCGATTGATGTTGTATTGAGCCAAAATGCTGGGTCTTATTAACCTGACAACAGCCAGATGCATGTCTCGCTCCGCCTAGCTCCACTCACATACATCTGGGAACCCGCTCATTGAAAGTGATTTCCCCAACCGAATTTATGGTCTGTCCAATCAGGACGCAGGGCGGGTGTGTCCTGTAGTGGAGAAGCGACCTTGAGATTCCAACAACAATGGCGGCTCGCATTGAGGAAGCAAGCGTTATCATTGATGCTGCTATTTCTTCTGTGTTGTCCAATCTATCTGATATTGTTTCATTAAAAGAACATCAGAGAACGGCGTTGAAGGCTTTTGTTGGTGGAAACGATGTTTTCGCTCTTCTCCCGACCGGATTTGGCAAGAGCTTGATCTACCAAATGGCTCGTCCTCTCACAGCGTCAGGGGTTAGCTTCGGTGTGAGTGGTTGAAATAGCACGTCAATAAAGATGACAGACAAGTGGCTTATCCAATCATATGCAAGGAGTTTTGATAAGGCCCAGCCTTCAGTTAAGGCAATTCCTATGGCGGTGTCCCAGATGTATGTGAGTGGAGCTAGGCGGAGCGAGTCATGCATCTGGCTGTTGTCAGGTTAGGGTCTTATTGGGTAAAAAAAAAAAAAAAAACTCTGATCATCAATTTAAAGTTCAGCGTTGTGCTACCTTGTGTAAAAAAGCAGGTAGATATCTTCAAAAAAAGAGAATTCCCACAGCCGTTGAGCTGCCCTAACAGCCTAATTATAATTTCATTTCAACAACTGAAGACCCAATGGCTCATTATACTAAAAATATGCATCTTTTGGGTGCTTCCTGGGAGGAAAAAAAAGAGAAAATATTGAAATAAAAACATTCAGAATCGTAAAAATGTTTAACATTTTATAAGTTATATGGTTTCATATCACCTTTTCTTATTAAGAACGGTTTTTACGTTCCACTCTCAGTTTCACAAAGGAAAATCAAAGGAGAAGTGCATTCATGATTGGTTTTCTTTAAAAGCAAAAGTTTAACATTTAATCCAAAGGCTGTAAAGTTTGTTAAAAGTGGATATCTTCCTGTAGGGTCTGCTTCTTCTGGCCGTTAGCTTTAGCCTCTGGGATTTCTATCAAATCAAAATGTGAAGAGAACCTTTAACTTTTATGAGTTCCCCTCTTCTACTATAGTTTGGTAATGTGTTTTTTTTGCTGACCTTGGGAGTATGAGCTGCAGACGTGCATAGTTTGTAGGGGACAGGCAGTGATATATATATGAACCCAGTGACCCTGGAGGTGCTGAAGACCCCACATAGGGTTGAATTCCAGAGACTCTCCACCCGCCGGTTAGAGCTGAGGATTCCTCCTGGATAAGATGTCTTCGCAGACCTAAAAACAAATCCAGTTGCTTCCTTCTCAGGAATCTTTAGACTTTAGGTTGAGCTCCACATGTGGACTAACACCCCCCTCCTCCTCCAGTTTTTTTTATTTTACTCTGTGGCTCCCCTCGCCACCATGCAGAGGCTGACAGACGGCGGCGACTCCAGCTTTCAGCCGTAAATCAAGCTCAGGTTTTTGGAGATAATTTCCACCGTGTGCAGCCAAAAACACCCTCTCCCTGTGTTTTAGGTTTCTTCGGCTCACAGCCTCTTACTTTCTGTGTAACGTTGGACTCTCTGTGTGAGAAGGCTCTACATGTTATGCACCCGGCTCTGTCCTAAGTCCTCTCGAACCAGATGGCCGTCGCTAAAACACACACGCATACATCTCCCTGATAATATTCTACATATGTAAATCTGCTAACATATGCTTAACCTTCAATGTATAATCTTCCTCTCCAACAGATAAAAATAATCCCCAAACTACTTAGAAATATGTAAAAAAAGACTTTTATGTGGCCTATGAGCTTTGCTTCTCAGTCTTTCACTGTAATCTGACAACCAGAGCTTTTCTTTTAGTCTAACAGGAACATTTAAGACATTTTATTCAAGTAGGGAACATACTTACCTGCAGTTGGTCATATTTGGTAACAGAAATCATCATAAAAATAATTAATATGAAAAACAACATCTAATATTAGCGCCAGCATCACAGCTGGACCCATCGCTCTGCTCTTATCATCTGCTTAACAACACCGGTTGGCCCCATAACCAATTACACCTCTTACGGCCCCTCCAATAGCGTTAATCACTGATTAGGATTCCTGGTTCACAAAGCAGCTACTTAAAAGTAATTGCTCAATAAAGGGAGGGGAAGTTGTCGTATTAAGGAGGTGTTCCTGCTGCTTCTCTCATTAGTGCTCACTTGGAGCTTTCATCTCCCAATTGTCACAAATGGAGTCGGTTTCATTCACAGCACAGGAGCCGCTGTCCGCCAGCCTGCTGCACGCCGCTCTAAAAGCACCACAGCATTAGTGCGGGCGCTAACCCGCAGCACGGGGGGGAGAGCCTGCCCGCTCCCAGCTCTGTTGGGTTTTTGATTTATTACAAGTAGGAATATTGGGTGACGTAAAAGTGCAGATTTTTTTATTTTCCGGGTGGTGCTGGCTCGGGTATGGAAGTGTTTATTTTTGGGAAAAACACAGCAGCTGATGTCTGCGGTGGGAAATGAAAGGCTCTTGCGATTCTTGAAAGAAGGTTAGCTGATTGAGTTTTGTAACATTAACCTTTTCGATCGTTTAGAGAGAAAAAACATTGCAGATGTGTGGCGTTTTCAGCAGACAGGAGGGAAAAAAAAGATCTCTTTTTGTATTGATGAGGCAAAAGGCAGCTTAGGAATTTCCTCTTGGAAAAGAGAAGTAGTAAAACATAGAGGAAAAAAAGATGACGTGTAGTCAGAGGAATTTCTCTTCAAACTGAGAATATTGGTCTGATTTTATTCCCACTTCTTTCCAGTATCTAAAACCATCGACATGCATAAGCAGAACAAAAACTTGGTTTAATGTTTTGACCAATTTACGGAGTTTATCTTGCAGTATTTTCTCTGTCTATGTTGAGACCCACATTTCTTAAACCAGAACAGTAAATAGGATCCTTCCTGCCCAACAGTCAACAAGTGATACACAAAGCACCACCTGTGTGCAACACAACACAATTCAAATTATTTATAATGCGCCAAATTATAACACATGCTATTCAGTATGATGAAATCAGACTGATTGGTTAAAAAGAAACAGTGGAGGGAAAACTCCCCTTTAACAGCAAGAAACCTCCAGCAGTCTGAGAAGATCAGGGATGCACTAAAAAAGGACAGACTCCTCTAAACCTGGGTCTAGTAGACGTCCAGGAAATCACTCAGGAATAAAAAAATATTTAGTAAAAAGGATACTCAAATACAGAGTAATTGATGGATCTTAAATTATTTATTGTGCAAGAAGGATGCATTCAGACAGACTTTAAGAGCAAGTTCTGGTGATTTAAAGACTAAAATACATAAAAAATACTTGCATACTAATTACTTTTCCAAGTAGATGTTAATTATTTATTTTTTAACAAAATTATCAAGTCAAAAGTTGCAGCGAGAATTGTACAGTTGTGCTTGAAAACTGCCCAACATTAAAGACACAAAAAATTAGCTGTTAGTAACTGAAATTGACAAATGTAATAATACGTAAACATTGCAAAAACTGGAAATCATGACATTGATATTGAATGTATGTATACATACATATGTATATATTCATAAATAAAACAAGTAAATAAGCCTGATGAAGCTCCTGAACTAAAATGTTGTAAAGCAACACTTTGAGGTCGTGTGTTTTCTTTCATGTTGAGCAAATGTTCAGTCTTCTGCACCTGTTGACAGGTATGTTGGTTCACTGTTAATGAGTAGTGTTGCATCGATACCAGTATCGATAATTTAGTAAAATAATACTTTATTTTACTAAATTATAATTTAGAATTTTTCTATCATTACGTTTTTAGTTTTTGTGTTGTTTGAATTACTAGTCTGAATTTAGTGTTTTTCTTAATGGAAGGGTGTGTAAACTTTCAAGCATGTTAGGATAGAGTAGAGAACTTCCTCTGACAATATTTACTGTTTACTGGATTTTCCTGATCTCTCAGTGGACAGAGTTTCCAGAAAATGTACTCAAGTAGGAGTAGTATTACTTAACAAAAATAACACTAAAACAGAAGTAATGTACAGTAAATCTACTTCTTCTAAATCTTTTTAATGTATCTATTTGCTCCCCACTTCTGCCTGCTAGTGACGGGCTCTGCTAAAGCATTTTATTATTTTTTTATTATCCTATACTAATTTAAACATTATATATTCTATTAAAAGATTTTATTTGGTGCACAGACTTAGAGAGAAACTTAAAAAAACCCCCAACAATTTCCCCTTTCTGGAAAAAGAGTAAGTTCAGCTTTTAAATGATGAATGGAGTCCCCTCTTTAGAGCAGAGGTCCTCAACATGGGGTCGTGACCCCCTAGTGCAGTTCTTCTCAAATAGAGGGGCACGCCCCCCAAAGGGGGCGCAGTGCGATACCTGGGGGGGCGCGTGTGACCCTGGGGAACAGGCTTTTTTTTGGGGCCGTACTAGTATAAAGTGTAATTGCGCATCCACTACAGTAGGCGGCAGTGGCGCTGTCATTGTTACTTCTGTCAGAGTTTTTTCAGCGAAAAAGTGCAGAATATTGCCAACAGTCATCCTGCTTTGTGAAGGCTACTTCAGTAAACCATCGAGCGCTGTTAGCATCATATAAGGTGGCGTACCAAATTACGCAGTGCAAAAAGCCCCACACCATAGCAGAGGAGCTGATACTGCCGGCAGCATTAGACATGGTCTCTGTCATGCTGGACGACGCCAGTGCAGCAAAACTAAAAACTATCCCTCTGTCCAATGACACTGTCGCCAGACGTATAGATGATATTGCTAACGATCTTCAAGAACAGCTGGTAGATAAACTCAAAGACAAACGTTTTGCCTTACAATTTGATGAAGCAACTGACAGCAACAAAGACTGTCTGTTTATTGCTTATGTACGTTTTGACATGTCAAACTCCCTGTGTGAGGATCTACGTTTTTGTAAATATGTCAGAGACAGAGCCACAGCTGAAGAGCTATTCAAAATTCTGGACTCCTTTCTGACTGAGAATGAGCTAAAGTGGGAGAACTGCATTGGTGTTTGCAGTGATGGTGCACAAACCATGGCAGGGAAGAGAAAAGGACTTAGGGCACTCATCAAGACAGCCTCACCTCATGCTGAGTGGACACACTGTATTATACACAGAGAAGCACTTGCATCCAGGCAACTTTCCCCTGAATTAAGTGAGGTTATGACTGACATCATAGATGTAGTCAATTTTATAAAGACCAGACCACTAAAAACAAGAGTCTTCTCTGCCATCTGTGAGGAGATGGGAGCTGAACATCAAACTGTGCTCTATCACAGTGAAGCAAGGTGGTTGTCACGAGGAAAAGTCTTGCCCCGAGTTTTTGAGCTCAGAGAGCAAATAAGAGTGTTTTTGGAGCAGGAGCACAAGTATGAAGTGGCAGAAAAATTTTGTGATGAGAACTTACTGGGAAAACTGGCCTACCTGAGTGACATACTGTATTTGGAAAGCTAAATGAACTGAATCTACAGCTTCAAGGGAAAGATAAACACCTCCCTCAGGTCACAGACAAGATTAGCTCTTTCACCCGAAAGCTTGCAATGTGGGGCAGGCAACTTGATGAAGGAAACACAGATTCATTTGAGAACCTGCATGAATTTGTGGACACTAATGACTATGATGCTATCTCAGTGATTCCACACATTAAGCAGCAAATTTCTTCACTGATTGGATTCTTTAAAAAGTACTTTCCTGAAAACAGTTCCCAGTATGACTGGGTGAGAGACCCTTTCAGTGCACCAGCTCCAACTGGTTTCAGCTCTGCAGAAGAGGAGCAGTTCATTGACATGACGTCTGACTCCACACTGAGACTGAGGTTCACATCACAGACACTCAGTGCATTCTGGCTGAGTGTAGAGAGGCAGTATCCACTCTTAGGAGAGAAAGCTATAAGCATTCTGCTTCCTTTTGCAACATCTTACCTTTGTGAGATTGGCTTCTCTGCTGTTGCTGCACTGAAGACCAAGTACAGGTCCCAGCTAAACATTGAGCAGGAGCTGAGAGTTGCACTATCATGCTTCGAACCTCGCTTCGAAAAGCTGTGCACTGCAAAACATGCTCATTGTAGCCATTAAACCTGCCTTCCTCCTCATTTTGATCAAAAAAAGAAAGAAAAAAATGAGCACAAATTGTTTAATTCATTTTTGTTTTGTAGGTTCAAGTGTTTTATATATTGTGCTCCTGAGTTAATGTTGCTGAACTAAATATAAATTAGTTATTATTATTTTTTTGTAGTTTATTAGTTATTATAATTATTAAATAGTATTTATTGATTTGATTTAATTTTGCAATGGTGCAATTAGTTTGTCAAACATGTTTACAGTTTAAACATGTTTAAAGCATGTCTTAAAACAGACTTAAAACACGATTTAATAAAGTTATTCTTTGTAAGTTTAACCATATGTCTTTCTTCTTTTCTTTTCTTTAATGTTAATAAGGATAAAATGTTATGCAGAGATGGATAGTCACGGTGGGGCGTGGGGGGCGCGAATAGTTTTCTTCTTGCTAGGGGGGGCGTAAAAGAAAATAATTGAGAAGCACTGCCCTAGTGGGTCATGACAGTACTGCCTGGGGCTGTGAATTTCTGTTTAACTTTTTTCTTTTGTAAATCAAGCATCTGCAATAACACTTAAGAAACAAATGTTTATATGAGAGTTTATGGTAGGATGGACGGAGTTAAAGACAGGACAACCTGCTGCAGAGACACTAAGCTCCAGTCCTGATCCAACACATTAAAATCAAATGGCTGACTGACCTCCTCACTATGCAGTTATATTCTACAGAGTCAATCTAGTGGGCTTATTGTTTGATTACTTTCTGAAAAAGCAGAGACGCATGTCAGAGTTAAACTAACAGGCCCCCAAGACGTGTGTTAGACTTGTGGGAAGAGGCTCCAAAGATCTAGGCCTTCCAGTTCCATTTCCCTTCAAGTTTAAAGGTAAATAGCCCTAAATATAGAGCAGCAATAACATGGAGGGGTTCAGATTACAGCTTTCATCTGTTATTAGTCAAAAGTTTAATAATAAAAGTAAATAGGATTTAGATTTGAATTTTTGAATTTTTAGATCAAATCCCCAAAACTGTCAGTCTGTAGATAGGGTAGACAATGCTTAAAAAGAAGTACCTGTAAAGACTCGTATCAACAACTGCAGTGAAAGGTGGTTGTGGAAAGTATTGTCTCATAAATGCAAATGCAACAAACATGTTGGAAAAGCACGTTTCCCTTTCACATCTCTTCACACTATGGACTACTTTCTGTTGGTCAATCTCATAAGCCCCCGATCAAAAACAGAGATGTCTTTGGGATGCTGTGAGAGAAGTAGCTTTCCAGGTCACTGTTTGCAGAGAGGATGCATGAAAAGGACTTGGATGTGTTTCAAACAGGCAACTACTCTCTGGTTGGTGTTTAACAGAGCTTTACAAAAAAGAAAAAAAATAATAATGTAACATTGGGAAAATTTTGTTTTCTGCTTTATGAAGTGGGCTTGAAATATTTATAAGGTAGCATGAAAGACTCTATTCGGAGAACCTGAATTATACAGGGCCCATTAGGGATACCTTTTAAGGTGTGTATCAGCTTAGATAATTAAGTCATAACAAAGGCTGAAAATCTCACTTTTATTGTTTTCATTTAAAAATAGCAAAACAATAAAAATTTTTGCAAAAAGGTAATTAATCTTTGCCCAACGCTTCGTGCTAATTGTCAATAAGACATTTAAATTATTCTAGCATAAGTGAGTATGTTTTCTTGTGACAGTGAACCATCTATTGAATCCACATTATAGAACAATAAGCCTTCTGCTATCGCCTCTCTGACGAGCTTTAGAGAAAGGTTTTAGTTTTTCAGCTGACTTTCTTACTGACGTTGTCATGTGTTTGGCTTATCTAGCCTGACATAATGCAGTATTTAAAGTTGTATATTACTCTGAGCTTGAGGGGGGGGCACGCTGAAAGATTAATTTTGAAACAAAGTTTTATTGAGATTTTAATACAAACAGATTAAGGGTCGCAGAGTAGTGCTTCAGTACAGCTTCAGTAATCTGAACGGTCAGACGGTTTTCATCCAAAGCAGAAAGCATATTTTAACCATGGACAAATTTAACTCTCTCCTAAATGTAGCCCCCAAAAGTGTGTTTACTATCAGTGGGGGAAAGGATTTGATTGGATCAATCGATCTTACCAGTTTCCTTTGCTACACATTTAACTCACCGTTCAAGCTAATCTACAGCCATACCACTGTTATGTGTACCAGCTCCCTAACCTCACCCCGCCAGATGTATTTTGCTCCGCATATCCATCTGGAAACCTTCCGTTGAAGTAATTTTGGGAAGGGGCGAAAATACTGGTTAGCTGATTGGCCTACAGTATGTTGTGATAGACGGGCCAAATAAACCAATCAGATCAACGAAGCGTATGACGTACTAACAGCCAGGCTACTCTTGCCGAAACCAGTCGGGAGAAGAGCAAAAAAAGCAAAAACATATTTTCCTCTGAGAAAAGCCTCCAGAGCAGTGTTTTGCTCATCTTTCAGTGAAGAAATACTCTGTAATTCCGATAAAACTTGCTCGATAGCCACGCTAACGCTAGTTTCATCGGCTGAAGCCGCCATGTTGTTTAGACTGAACTGTTGTGCTTCTCGTTGCGTCACACCTCAACCCGCCTCAAAGCCAACGCTGATTGGACGTTCGTTTGGTGAACGGCTCCAAATTTTCTTCAACTGAGAGTCTCCAGACTGATTAGCGAGTGAAATCTTGAAAGCTCGCGAGATCAGGATGGTCTCACGAGGCTACCAGCTCCCATCTATCAACACCTTTTTGCCTGTAATGTGTCCCTGCAGGGATGCTCTCTTAATTCAGAGCTATTCAACTCTCCTATGGTACAGCGATTTGAAGTTGCAGAGGTATATCTGTTTATTTGAGAGGAGCTGTGGAGAACAGCGTCTCCTTTTATACAGATGATATTGTGCTTTATGTCTTTATTCCAGCAGAATCCCCTCCTTCTGATCTAGCGCTGTTTGTCATTTTGGATGATTTTCTGCCAATAGGATGTTGATCAGTAAGAACAACATGTTGCCTATTAATAGAGATGCACCAACCCTCATTTTATATGATCCAGAAACTGTTCTGATACCAGAGCTCTGTTTGCTTTGAATGCGTTATCATTTATTTTTATTTTTATTCTTTATTTTTATTTTACAATAACTACGTTATCTATGAATATACATGAATTTTTATATATAAGTAGGCAAAATATAACAATATATGAATGTTTTATTTAGTGTGAAATATTACACACAATTATATGAAAGTCTCAGAAAGTATCTTGAATAAAAAAATAAAATAATAATAGTGTTAGCATTTCATACATCAGCATTGTTGTCGGTACTACCAAAACTAAAATCATGGTCTCTGTTTTCAACAGAAAAGGGCTGTTGAAATTTGAAATGCATAATGTTTCATGACAGACAGCGGTTAAAATCCCTAAAAGCCCCTTCATGTTAGCAGCTTTAAGAGTTTCTCTCCCTTGTGCCACTCTAACCAGCTCTGTGATACTATAACTATCAAACCTAAATTCTGTAAAAGTTTAGAAAAACGATCCACTGGACTTGGTTTCCAAGGTTTGAAGACGTTTCGCTCCCACTCCAGAAAGCTTCCTTGAGCAATTGAATTGAGAAAGCTTCCTGGAGTGAGAGCGAAACGTCTTCAAACCTTGGAAACAAAGTCCAGTGGATCTTTTTTCTAAACTTTTACAGAATGACTATGACCTGGATGACTGAGAATCTTCATCGGCATATCAAACCTAAACGCTTTTTTTCTTAACCACAGTGTTTATAACTCGACCAGGTAGTGCGTTGTATCAGCATTACTGTACCGCAAGGGGCAGGGCGTTGCCAATGTTCACAATCCATACAGAAGGTAAACGCCAGAAATGGGTCCTGAAATTGACGAGAATTTCGGATCTTAGGTGTAGGTTTGCTATTCACTAATGTTAGGATGAGGTTAGCCCTCAGTGGAGGGGATAATCCAAAGTTATTAAATTAAGATTAGGTATCAAATCCAATGATTGTTTTGTTTAGAACATCTGGTGCGAACATTTTTACGTAGTTTACAGAACTTTATTCACTTTATAATAAAAACTTAAAATTGCCTTAAGATTTTGAATAAAAAAAATTGACCAAAAAAGATTTGGCCAAATTAACAAACATGTCTGGTAGGGATTATAAAAATGGCCGCTGCCTTTCTGTTGCATGGAACGGTCATTAGAACATCATTAAACACATTTTTTCTTTTTTTTTATTGGGGAAAACAGCTTAAAAAAACATTCATTTCCAGCTGTGAGGCGTACAAAACGTATTCTTTCTGAAAACTCCTTTTTTCCCTATTGTATTGAGAAATGTTCCCAATGAATTATAACCTATAACAACAGATTGAACGTCAGTTTTAATGTGCAAAGTGCAGTAAAATGTGTGGTAGTATGAGCTGATCATGTAGTGTATACTAGCTTGAACACTACGTGTTTGTCATGTACACTGGTGGAAATGGTGAAAACTGTGAACGACCTTCTACAGTACTATTTCACCTCGGCAAAAATAGAACAATTTGCAGCTGTTGAACTGGAAGGTATCAAGCTGAATGGCTGCAAATGTTTACTGGAGACACTGACTCACCCTTCCTGGCTCCTGTTTGTTGTTCAGTACGACTGTTTTTCAAGTGTAAATTTCACCAAATTAGAATAACATTAAACAGACCTTGTTTTCAAGCAGAACAGCTGTAACCCAACATCACCGAGTTTATTTGCCTTATTTGACGTCTTGCACAAGGGCTACCGCACATACATTTGTTGCTCCGTCAATGCCCACACAACATTTCACGCAGCTCAATTTCAAAGCCGAGCAACTCCCTTTTATGGAAAGTGCAATTATGGAAATGAGCCATGACATCACATGCAGGTCGATTGGAAAAGGCACAGCTCCTGTTAAGCGTCTGTTTTCTCTGCTGACCCTGAGTAGGCAACAAACAACTTCAAGGTTGAGTGCAGTCATCTGAGGGGAAAATGGTTCTGCTTGAAGGGGCTGCAGGGAATACAAACAGCGGCAGGACGTGAACACGACTCGGTCCTAAATAACTGGTACCGTCAGGAACGGCGGAGAAAAATAGGTTTTAAAAAAACCCGGAAAGAACCTTTCAGCAAAGACGCTTAGCGGCTCCTGTTCCACATACAGAACCATATGACCTTTTCAATAAATCATGTGTCTCTGAAACATTTACAACTGGTGTGTTTCCATGAAATTATAAATCCTAAACATGTTGGATGTCTGGGAGAACCGTACATGAACTTAATGTTCTAATTCTCGCTAAGCCACAAGTTACATGTGTCATACTTTGGTTAAAGCGGAACAGGAGGTCGGAGGGGGGGGGCCCCCCCCCCCCCCCCCTTCACAGGCAGACGTTTCCAGTTTGCGCTGCGCCGCATTATCTCCCTGCCTTCGTTCCTTTGGTGTGTTTTGTGGAGGCGGCTGAAGAGTGCGCTTAATTAATTTGGTCAGCTGCCTTGGATAAACTACACTGATAACATCAATTAGATCCTAATGAAAACAGATATAAGCCACGGAAAAGCAAATGGAATTTCTGAGCAGGACTCATCAAAGTCTTAGCATTGGAACAAATTCCCATTACGTGTCATAAAAGCCTTTAATTTGCAAAGCTCATGTCTGGTTTGGTACTCAGAAGTACATGGTCAAATGATTCAGTGTAAGTCGTGCGCCGAGAGGAGCCAAATCAGAATTTAATTTGGCACGCAAACCTCCTTATCCCCCCGTCTGAAACATGTGGCGGGAACGCAATCCTGGGATTAGCGCGGACTTTAGAACTAAACATTTGGCATGTTTGGGGTCCTCTGGCTGAGCAGACACCTTGTGTGCCGGTTTGTAACATGGCATTTCCATTTTCAATCTAGGGGAGGGGGGAAAAAAAACCCACACTCGCTCTTACTGCAGATTATTACTTCTTAGTTAAACAAATTGCTGCAATTATGTGTGTCAGTCGATTGACGGGGATAACGAGGCGCTGCTTCTTTGTCTCCTCCACTCTCCTCCTCTGTCTAATAACTCTGTGACCTCTTTGAAAATGCCTGATTTAATTTTTACAGCTGGAGACAGATAGCAGTTCAGGCAAATGAAGATTAATCAATTAATTCAGCCGTTAGTGCTAATTTCCAAGCACTTCGCAGAAACACTTGTTTGGAAGTGTCTCCTCTGCTAAAGAAGGGCCGATAGATTGATTCTTGTGTCTGTGGGAGAGACAAGAGCAAGAAAATTGAGTGTAAGGCATGCAGTGAGTGAAGGCGTTCAGGTCAGACCAGATGAAAACTCTCAGTGAGACATGGCGGTAGCTGCATGCAGCTGTAGGGATGCTTTTCTACGGCATGGGAGGAGGGTCAGACTGAGCGTTTGGGGATGGAGGAGTCTCCAGACTGAGGTGGAGGTTCAGCTTCTAGTTGGGCAACGAGCCTGACAGCCAGAGCTGGAAAGGGATGCTTTAGATAAGCCCCGTCCAAAATGTTTGCAGGGCCAGATTCGTCCACTTGAAAGCAGGATAGGGGATTCAAATGTTATTTTTTTCTCTATATATTTTTTTTTAAAGCAACTTTATTATGATATTGACACCCTGCAAAAAAAGAAAGAAATCTTAAGTATTTTTTTCTTAAAATAAGTGCATTTTTTCTTGAATTGAGGAGGTAAGTGAGACACTAAAATAAAACAAGATAATTAATGTCAGACTTAATAATATTACTTTAGCGATAGTTTCAAGGTGTTGATTTATTGTATATCTCGTACCATGTCTTTCGGTTGTGCTGTTCTTTTTTCATCTCGTTACAGGTGATGAAGCAGACTGAAAATGTTTTGTCATTATCTCCTTTCTATCTCTTCTTTCTTTGTTTCATCTTTTCTCTTTTTTTTCTTTTTTTCTTTTTCTTCTGTTTTTCTGCTCTATTTACATTGCACTGTCCATATAAACTGTAAAACTCCCTGCATAATTATAATAAACCAATTTATATGCATGAAACAAGTGGAGCTCTATGGCAATTGCCGTACTGCTACACTTGTGAAAGTAAAATCTGTTGGGCTCTTTTTGGCATCAAGACAATTATTCTTATTGCCACATTGCCAGACAGGACACTGTAAAAAAAAAAAAAAAAGAAACAAGATAATTCACATCTAAAGTAAGAAAAATCAATTGCATTGTCTTATTTCAAGTGCATATTATGTAATCATCTTATTTTAAGAGTAAAAATACTAATTACATTGGCAATTCATCTGATTTACCTACTCAAATATAGGGTAAATACACGTGATTTAAATTTTCTAGATTGTTTTTGCAATGCATGGTCTGCTCTACTATTAGATCAAAACACAATATTAAAAAACAACAAGAAAAGCAGGCTGATCATTGCAGACATGGGATCTGAATTAAGAAGACTTTTGAAATTGACTTTCAACAAAAAAGTAAACATACTAACTATTAATTGAAAACAATCACTTTTAGTTAAAAAGAACTTCAATTAGGAGCTTTTAATACTGTAGATCTTGATCTGACTCATTACATAACATCTTATTAAAGCTCCATGTAAGAAGCAGCTTTATTCTGCTTGTAGAGGATGCAGCTATCTTTTGTTTAGCAGCATCTTGTTTGTTAGATGTAATTAGGTCCGTTTCACGATCAGTCTGAGTTGATATTAGCTCAAAGAATTGGGCAGTCGAGAATTTGTTGGATATGACGGAAAAATGAATGAAATGGATTTGCCAGAGTCTGCTGTTGAGTAAACGTAGTGTGTAGTTCATCGAGGACCCAAATCCTTGATGAACTGCGTCTCTTAATCAAAACAAGAGCAAATATTGTGATGTTCATGAAATGAAGCTTTTATTTTAAGAAATGCTTATTTATCTGCTTCTCTGTAAATGGTCTCACTCCAGGGAAAATGTTTGTTTTGTTTTCTTAAATCTATGACTGTCATTGTGCCAAATGTAGACCAAGCTTACTGGTTCCCAAAGATGGGGGGGTGGGGGGGGGCGGGGGGGGGGGGGGGGGGGGGGGGGGGGGGGGGGGGGGGATTGTAATTACAGGACGGGTGGTAGGAATAAACTGAATCAATTATAGATTTTGAAAGTTTTTTTCTATGAAATATTAAAATGATCACTTCAAATTAAAATAAATTAATTGTAAAAATGTTAGTTTTATAATTTAAAGGAGATTTTGGTATTTGAATATATTGCAATATGTAATCTAATCTTGCTATATGCCAAACTCCACTACTTCCTTAAGTTCAGCTGGTTCTTTTGTTTCCTGTCGGTCATTTTTGGACAGATTGATTAATCCATCATCAACACCTAGATTAAGGATTTATAGAACTCACAGTCTGACACAGTTAGCTGAGTGAACTCTGTGTTTATTGGCTCTTGGTGCTGAACGACCTGCCGCGCGCCGTTCTCCATGCAGAGATGCTGTTTTTACTTTGCTGTACCCACCAGAGCCAGCTCTGCTTATTCCGAATAAAACATTTTTTTTTTTCTTTAGGATCTGTGTTCTGCACACTCTTTCATCACTGCGACTGTTTGAAAAAAAAAAAAAGAGGAAGTGTTTCATAAAGTGTTTTTGTTTTGTATTTCCTCTGTGTGTGTCTCCATCCCAGTGGACTACCCTCCCCCTCCTCCACCCCCCGAAGAGTTGACCGGTTTCCCATCATCACCTGGTTCCTTCCCTCTTCCTCCGCCGCCGGATAACTCGTTCGATTACCAGGTAAGAGGCTGGAGCTCGGGGCTGCATTCACATCCAACTAAGCTTGTCTTCCAATTCGAGCCGCGGCCAGCTGCAGAGACGTTCGGCCCCCGGATGCAGCTTGGAGCCAGGTGCTGTGAAGCCACGCTCTCTCACACACACACACGTTAGCTTAATCTCCCCTCAGAGATCTAATGCAGGATGGATGGAAGGCTGACACCTAATGGTGGAGCTGGGTCATTTATCTCTGCCTTGTAGCCATGATACCCACAGGCATCCGGCCTCCTGGGATGTGCGGCCTCCCAGCTCTCACTGACTCTCCCAGCACTTGACCTCTGCTCAGAAATCCTCCGAGTGCTTCACATTCCTCAGTTAAGTGTAAGCAGCAGGAATAAAAACAGGCTCTGCTTTTGATCCAGTCCACTTCTGCTCAGATTGTAACAGAAAGCATATCTTCATCACACCCAGAGCAGAGGAATGAAACGAAACACAGGAGATTGTGACCCCGGCTGTAGATTTAAAAGGTGAAGTTGGAATGTCGGCTCTCGATTGGATGCTTTTATTTAACTGAAGGAATGTCGGGGCAGACCCGGTCGGAAGAGCCATTTTTTCTCCGATTTGTTTAGAGACACATGAGCAGCCGGAATGCAGGGAGGTCCCGAAAAAATGAACTTCCTTTACTAGAAATCTGGACGGACATTTTTGCAAAACCTTAAAAGCTCAGCAGAAGTGCTTCCATTCATCTTCTGAAGCTGAATCACTGTCCCTCTGACTTCCAGCAGCTTTCAGTTAAACCCAAGCTTCTCTTTTACCTTAATAGTTTTACCTTAATAGGACTGATTTTATAAAAACCTCACTTAGCGTCTCCTTTTTTTCCTCTAGCTTTGTGAAATAGATACATGTTTTATCTAGTACATTTTTATCGTTTCTATCTGTTATTTTTGTTGTACCTTTGTTTTTATCCATGGCTTTAGTCACAGGCAGCGGCTGTTTCTTTGTTGTAGCATTTTATTTTGGTTCGTTATAAAAAAATTGAGTCATTGAAATAATCAAATAAAGAATTAAGTTAAAAATTTTTTTTCAAAATAAGACATTATTTCTGTGCTAATGTCCTTCTAATAGGTAATCTTTTATCCTTACTCTATAAAAACTAGAGTAAATATAGAATATAAGCACATTGGTCTTGGAATAAGTGTATTTTCCCTCGTTTTGAGCAGATAAGACAGTTTCAAAATTTAATAATATGATTTGCGTTTAGAATAAGACACAATAACTGTTATCTTATTAGGTGCATTATCTTAAATGCATGATATCTGATTATCTCAGTTTGATGACAGATACACTCCTTCTATCAGCAGATCACTTTATTAACCTGCTCAACTTAAGGGCAAATGCTCTTTTGTAAAGAGATGCTAACTTGTTTTTATGATTTATGTTTAATTATGGATTTTTTTGCTAAACAGCTCTTTATGACACCCATGCACCTCCAAGCAGAAGCAACAGTATCTCTGAATATCTCTAGCTGCATGTTTAGGGTCCAGTGAAAGGTGAACCTCCCAGCATGATGCTCCCACTTCCATGTTTCACAATAGAATGTGTTGAGCTTTGTCTCCTGCATGGCTTGTAGCAAACTGCAAACAGGACTCTTAGTAATGGATTTGTTCCCCCACAGAGGCCACCTGAGCTGTGGATCTCTGCAGCTCTTCCAGAGTAACCATGAGTGTCCAGTTTGTCTGTTTTTAATGCTTATTTTCCGTGTAGCTGCAAAGTGGCCAAAGGCTGGATGCACAGAACAAGTGCAGGAAGGTATGACTAACTGCACTGAGTGAACATTGTGTAAATGTGAGCTGAATAAAATTTAATAAAAACTAATCAACATAGAAAAAAAACATTTTTTTAATTCATTTCTTTTTACAACACTGGTAAAATGCTTATATCTGCTCTTTCCAGCTTCAGCAGACAAACGTAGGCAGGCAGTCTTTCCATCCTGAGACGATAGATAGAACAAAACTCCAAGAGTTGTTCAAAGCTTTGGGTATTGTTTTATACCATAAATGTCTGATAAACCTATGAGGCCATCATGGAACAGCTGGGTTTATATTCTAATCAAATATTATTCTGATTTTTATTTGTTAGGAACAAATTTCCTTCACTATTATACGGTTGGTTTGTCTTTTTAAATCCCAGTAAAACAGAAACCTAGTTAATGCTTGTAACATTACTCTTAATGTCTTTATTTAGTACAAACGCATATTAGCTGTGTTTTTTCCATTGGAGGCAGATGCTGGCTATCAGTCTGTGTAGCAGAAATGGTTAAATACAGCTTTAAAAATCTGAGAACCCACTAATATATTTTGCTAAGATAAATATCTTAGCCAATCCGTGACATGAAAGTAAAATGTTTACAGCAAAACAGAATCTGTTAAGTGACTAAAGAACAGCAAATACAACCAAATAAGCACTTATTCACTTACCCTTTTCCTATCTTGTTCTAAATTTCTGTAATTTTACTTAATTTTATTTTTTTATTTGTAGTGTTAAAGCAACACTGCAAAGTTTTAGCCATCAGGGGCTGTATAGCTGTAATTTTGAGATTTAACAGCCCTGAAAGCATCCGCAACAATAAATGGTCTTTCTCTGTGTTTATGAATGTTATAGCAGGCCATTTGGAGCAGCAAACTAAGAAATTACGGGGTCATTTGTAAGTTCAAGACCACATTCACTTCTCTAGATGAAATCAAGGGGAGTATTAAAGCCTAGCTGGAAAAAACAAAAAAAAACATCCAACATCAGAGAACCAAAACAGATCAGGTAAGCGCCATGTCTGTCTGTAAGCAAACAATTTTATAGGTTTAGCTCTGGTGTTTGAGGGGAGGTCAGACTGCCGTAAAGCAGCGTTCTGAGTCACATGACTGATTTACTAAAGGATCTGACCCTCCTAGATTTGTGTTTGAGAAGAGCAGACTTTATGGAGCATTAATACCCAAAAAATCCTGCATATTGAACTGAAAAATCTGAAATTAGTTTAATACTTTGGGTCAAAAGGTGGATCAAACTCCAGGGTTGATTTAAAATGATTTAATATGATGAAAAGCCACTTTTACTTTAACATTTAGAGTATTTGCCGCCCGACTTTAGACACTAACTGTTTGTAAGCTCTCCACAGAACCTTACAAATGAAATCTGACATAGTATTGCTTATAGAAACTAAAGCAAGTCATGATGACCGGCTATAACACACTTAAAACAGGTCAAATCTAGGGTTAATTAAACAAATCAAACTATTTCAGCTTATTTCCTTAGATTAATCTCTGGTTTTGGAACGGCAAACTGAAGGTAACCTAAACTGTTTCCATGAAGGCATCACAATCAGGCCAGCCATACTTTATTTTTTTTAACTCCACCAAGGAAAACCAGGTTCTGAACACACTCCTGGAATGACACGCCTGCACTCCTGAAAGAGAAAACCTGCAGAGAAGTCTGCTTTAAAAAAACTCTGTACGGCACAAAACAACACCAGATAGACTCCATCGTTCATAAAAACTCGCTGACAGAATGTCAGCTTTTATACTGTAGGAAGGAAAGCAGACGTTAAAAAAGGAACCAAAGCCTCTCTGCTTTTCTGCTCTCCTTAGAAGGCTGCAATCTCGAATCAGGGACAAGAAATACAAATAAATACACTGCTCAAAAAAATTAAAGGAACACTTTGAAAACACAACAGATCTCAATTTGAAAAAAATCATGGTGTTTATTTACTATACCGATATTGACAGGGTGATGTGTTAGGAACAAAAGAATGACATATCATTTGATAGAAATGAAAATGATCAACCTACAGAGGGCTGAATTCAAAGACACCTCAAAAATTACAGAGACAAAAATGATGCGGCAGGCTAGTCCATTTTGCTGAAATTTCATTGCAGTAACTCAAAATGGTATTCAGTAATTTGTATTGCCCCCACGTGCGTGTATGCATGCCTGACAATGTAGGGGCATGCTCCTAATGAGACGACGGATGGCGTCCTGAGGTATCTCCTCCCAGATCTGGACCAGGGCATCACTGAGCTCCTGGACAGTCTCAGCTGCAACCTTGCGGCCTCGGATGGATCGAAACATAATGTCCCAGAGGTGTTCTATTGGATTTAGGTCAGGCGAGCGTGGGGGCGATTCAACTGTATCAATTCCTTCATCCTCCAGGAACTGCCTGCATACTCTCGCCACATGAGGCCGGGCATTGTTGTGCACCAGGAGGAACCCAGGACCCACTGCACCACCATAGGGTCTGACAATGGGTGCAAGGATTTCATCCTGATACCTAATGGCAGTCAAGGTGCCGTTGTCTAGCCTGTATAGGTCTGTGCGTCCCTCCATGGATATGCCTTCCCAGACCATCACTGACCCACCACCAAACCGGTCATGCTGAACTATGTTAAAGGCAGCATAACGTTCTCCACTGCTTCTCCAGACCCTTTCACGTCTGTCACATGTGCTCAGGGTGAACCTGCTCTCATCTGTGAAAAGCACAGGGCGCCAGTGGTGGACTTGCCCATTCCGGTGTTCTGTGGCAAACACCAATCGAGCTCCACGGTGCCGGATAGTGAGCACAGGGCCCACTAGAGGACGTCGGGCCCTCAGGCAACCCTAATGAAGTCTGTTTCTGATTGTTTGGTCAGAGACATTCACACCAGCGGCCTGCTGGAGTTCATTTTGTAGGGTTCTGGCAGTGCTCCTCCTGCTCCTCCTTGTATAAAGGAGCAGATACCGGTCCTGATGATTGGTTGTAGACCTTCTACGGCCCTGTCCAGCTCTCCTGGAGTAACTGCCCGTCTCCTGGAATCTCCTCCATGCTCTTGAGATTGTGCTGGGAGACACAGCAAACCTTCTGGCAATGGCACGTATTGATGTACCCTCCTGAAGGAGTTGGACGGCCTGTGCAACCTCTGTAGGGTCCAGGTAGCGCCTCATGCTAACAGTAGTGACAGTGACCCTAGCCAAATGCAAAACTGGTGAAAAAAGAGTCAGAAAAGACGAGGTGGAGAAAAAATGTCAGCGGCCTCCACCTGTAAAACCATTCCTGATTTGATGGTTGTCTCGTTGTTGCCCCTCTAGTGCACCTGTTGTTAATTTGATTAACACCAAAGCAGCCAAAACTGATTAACAACCCCCTCTGCTACTTACCTGACCAAATCAATATCCCAGAAGTTTAATTAAGTTGATGCTATAGTGTGATTACAAAGTGTTCCTTTAATTTTTTTGAGTAGTGTGTATATATATATATATATATATATATATATATATATCTTAAGATTTTTTTGAATTAGCGTCCCAGCTAACGTGGTCTTTAACTTCTATTATTACCTTTCTTTATCTCAGACTTCCTGGTTTCTTAAAGGAAGATTAAGGTTCTAGGTGGTAATTTAATTCGCCAATATAGTACTGTTACTCTAATTATGTTTCACCAACCAGAGCAAAAACTGTTCCATTTTTCCTTATTCTGATTAAAACGGACGCAGCTCCATCAGAAATTCTATACGCTGCATAAGTAACACAGATGTTAATCTGTATTTAAAAAAATCTGCTCTTTATCACCCATGCAGAGAGATGTCTGGATTATGACATCTAAAAGCAGATAAATCTCCCATCTTGGCCCTGGTCCAAATCATCCCTATATTCCTACACACCACACAGACTGCAACATTCCCTTTCATCCTCCACCTTTTCACTCCTAAACAAGTTTGGCTTCGGTTTTATTTTTGAATATCTATTTTTTTTCTTTTCTTTTCTGAATTCCTTTGTTGATTCATTGGAAGCCATTAGTGTGCCTCTTTGTTTACCCCCGCTCTCGCGATTGCTTTAGATGTTTTTAGGGAGATGCTCCGCTCCAAATGGAGGCGAGCCCTGCCTGTAATAGCTTGTGACAGGTAATCCAAACACATAACATTAGAATAAGAAGCAGACATTGATCCAACAGACTCAAAAAGCCCCCGCAGGCAATTGCAAGAAGTCTTCTCGCAGTTGCAGCATAGTTCAGAGGGCTAAAAATACTCGGTGTCATTTTGTGGAGAAATTCCTGGGAATTTTAGCAGAAATCCCTGCCACTAATGGTCACGTCAGTTTAAGTGTTTTCCAGATATCTCCGTCACAATATTTTTGCTTCTTCTACTGGAATATTTAGTGTCTTTATGCTCTGATGAGGTAGCATATCTCTCCAAGGCAAAACAGAAATGCGTGGATTAATAAATCAGTAGGTGCTGCTGTAGTGTTCGTGATGCTTTCAAGCTCTTCTTATAAGCAGAGTTCCCTCCCAGCAGTTCTCATCTCCATTAGGAGAGCGGGATGACACTATTAGTTAGAAAATAGCCGGCTTTAATCTGACTGCTGTTGTCTCTGCTCCAATCCTGGCTGGTGGGTTTGGGATGAATGTGTTAAGGTAACTGTAAAACCTGGGGTGAATAGTGCACAGAGTTACAAAAGTCCCCCCTCTTTCTCTTTCTCTGCGCCGCATTTCTCCCTCCAAGAAGTCTCTGCGATTGATGTGCGGCTTTCAGAAAGCTGAACTTTAGAAACTGTAATCCAAAGTTGAAGAAGTGAGGAGAAGAAAGGAGGAGAGTGTCTTTGAGCGGCACTGAGTTACTCAGAGTTATTGAAGGCTTGACATTGACTTTAGAGAGCAGCTTGTAAAGGCTGTTTAACCCTGTCAAGCTATAAGTGAGTGTTTTTCTTTTAACTGGATGTTAGGTTAACACTCTTGGAAACTGAAAGTTTCTATGAAGAAAAAAAAGAGTTGGCTGAAGACGTTATTTAAGATTAGACTTGCACAGTCAGGCTTTCTGTGGCAGAGACCACGTACTGATTTTCTTTGCGTTCTGACCTTTAGATTCCAGTTTTAAGTGATTCCAGCACTTAATGGGGTTTAAATCTTTCCAATAAAGGAAATTCTAAGATGGTTCAGATACAGAGATCAAACCTATAGATCTCAACTTCTACTTTAATTTAATAAAAATGCATCTCTGTACATAATGATCTATATTTTTAGAGCCTTTGTGATCATTTGTTTATTAATCTCCTGACAAATCAACAACTAATAAAAAATGTATTATCAGAGCGGTTTTAAATAACTGCAATAACAGATGACATAAAATATATTAGGGCTGCAACTAACAGTTTTAACATTTGATCTGTTTTCTTTCTTAAATCAGTAGAGAGCAGAAAAAAGTGCTACATCAGAGAACTTATTTGTATTTTTACAACATTTGAGTCACTATGCTAATTGCAGATTTAGCAAATAAGGTTTTATTCTAAGTGTAATATTCAGTAGTTTAGTTTTGGATCAATTACTGCCTCGAGTTGTTCTTTGAGCAAATGGCATATTTTAATGTCTGTATCCTCACATTATGAATTTTCATTTAGTTGAAAATGTTTATTAATCAATTAATTGCTTTTAATCTGCGTAATTGATTACGCCCTAAAGTGCTTATCATTTAGAAACCATCCCCTCTCATCAGCCGGAATAAACAGGAATTATCCGGACCTGGATGGTCTGGTTTTTATAGGATGGCACAGAAGGAATGGGATGATTTCGGTGATTCAGTGTTGCAGCATGTTCTCCTCTGCTCATATTGTCTTTATATAGCATTATATAGTGCATGTTTGTGTCATATTTCATGTAGGAAGTGTAGTTTTTGTTTTTGAATACCATCAGATCAATGTTTGGCGTACATGAAGGTCCTAGCTTACAGATGTCAGATAATATAATCTATTTTTGAAATGTTCACAGATTTACAATATGGTGTACATTGGAATTTAGACTGAACCTTTTAGATTTTCTCCTTTAGGTTAAATAATTACTGTTTAAACTTTTACCAATATAGACTTGTTATACGTCTTTAGAAAGCTTAGATTCTCCAAGATTAAATTGCGAAGTTCATTTTATGGAAAAATTGAGCACCATAGCAAAATTTATAAAGATACAGCAGCACGTTAATCCAGATTTTTAGAATACACCTTCTGCATCCTACATTTGAAGTGATCCTGGACATATTATAAATCCAATCTTAGATTTTTTATATTCCATTTGTCAGTAAGGGTCTACACATTAAAAGTAATCCAGCATATTTGTAATAAAAACATTCCATGAGGAGAAAATCTAGCCTGAGTGCCATTCCGAACTTAGTCCCGCCCACAACGTTTGAGGTCGGGAAGTTCGGTCTGGCATTGCTCAATAGTAACGCGAGTATGCTCGCACAATATCTGGCGGGCCAATCAAATTGTCAGGGCGGGCTTTATATGATGATGGACAGATGATCAACAGTAACGTAATCAACCACGTCACCAAAGCGCGCTTGGGTGACAACAACAATAGCAATAGGTTTTGGTGTATCCAGAAGTTAACAGTCCCAAAACTCCGGAACTCTTATACCTAGAGGTCTGCAATTTTCTGCCGTTGTACTTGACATGATGCAAAACAAATGTAATACATTGAGACATGCCTATTTTCAAGCATGTCTTTGTTACTGTTATTGAAAAAAGACCTATTATTTTTTAGAAGAAAAAAAGAACAAATTTGAGTAACTGTTGCTATTTTCATTTGTATTTTTAGGAAACTAGAAGGTGTTAGCTTTCAAATGATGTATAAGACATTTAATTTGGCCTTACAGTTCCTTAGTTATTTGCTTTTCTGTTTGGGTATGCAAAAAGGTGAAGATTGCTTTAAATTAGGTGAGGGTTAAGATGAGCTTAGGAGTTGTTTACAGAGTTTTTGAAGATGTTTTCCCCTCTAGTGATAAGGTGAATCGACAGTAGCTTTATAGAAGAGCCGCTATGACTGCTTAGGTCTTTGTTTATTGTCATCTTGAGTAAGAAAGTTGTAAAAGTCAAAGTTATTTTCTTGTTAAGTTGTTTTATTCTTACATTTTAAACAGAAACAGGATAATTCCTGGTACAGACGTGGGCTCTGTCCTTATGGAAAGCTTCCCTGATATTTAATCTGGTTTTATCCCATCTCCAATTAGACTCCAATTTGGTTCTTTTGTTGCACAAGACAAACGTTTTATTTTCTTACTCTTAGGGTTGTAGTCAAGACCCCTCCAACCGAGACCAAGGAGTACCGAGACAGAGACAAGGCCAAGACCTTTAGAGACAAAGACCAAGACCACATAAGGTCTCGTTCTTGGTACTCCTTGGTCTCAGTTGGTGTGGTCTTGACTACAAAACTACTCATACTCTTCTTTACCCCTGCAGCCAGTTAAACAGGAGCGTGCAGCGCATCACAGCCACATGCCAGACCAGAGAGTTCATTAGCTGACTAATGAAGCCTGTAGACCAGTTTCAAAGGCCTTTCTGATTAACTACTGTCATCAAGCTATTTCTGCTATATATATATATATATATATATATATATATCTAGTTAAACAAGGTCTGTTTATTTACATTGAACAGCAATGGCTCTAAAATGAGTAAATACTTGTTTATTTCTCATAAAAGAAGCTGGTATTTATTTATTTATTTTTTTACCCTGCTATGATATTGAACTGGGAGAATAATGAGACAAAATGTAAGAAAATAAAATAAAAGAAAAAATTGATTTACAAGAATAAAAGCTTTTAATCAGGAATGTTTGACCTAAGTGGTTTGTAAGTAGAGGACTCTGTTTATTTTTAGGCCCAGTTCAGAGTGTAATTCCCAGCATATTGAAGCAGTGTGGTCATCTTCTAATGCTGTATTAAATCTTTTCTCCCAGATGAAAAGACCTGAAAAGACTCTGGAAGAGAGACGCTCCAGTCTGGATGCAGAGATCGACTCTCTGACCAGCATCCTGGAAGACCTGGAGAGCAGCTCGCCCTACAAGCCGCGACACATGCAGGTACGCCTCTAAGTCAACTCCATCCATCCATCCATCCATCCATCCATCCATCCATCCATCCATCCATCCATCCAGTTCATCTCAGACCTTTCTTTACAGCATTGGGTGATGAAACATTTAAACAACCCACTAGACTTGGTCCGATTACAACCTAAACCTGTTCATATTCAATCAAGTTAGGGAAACATTTTTGAAATATTAGCTGCCTCTGTGTTTTTTGCACTTTAGACACTTCACCCTTGTGGACAGCAAACTGCCTTTGCACCATGACTATGTGTGATTATTGCTCAGACAGATGTGGAAGTCAAACACTAAATGAATTTGATTGTTTGAGAAAACCAAAGTTGCTGCCATTCTCATGTGCACAGATCTCCAGAGTGTGGCCTGTTCTGGTCAGACAGCATTCTCCAAGGTTTTTATTTACATCTTGCATCAGCCAACGGAAAATTTTAGCTTTTTTCCATCAAGGCACTGAATGCGCCTTCACACCCAGTGTGCTCAGGCTGCGGAAAGATACAGTTGTAATCTGTGTCACCTCGAAGGATTCAAACCACTGAGACGGGCTTTGTCAGTTATTAACACATTGTCTGTCAGATATTACAAATATCCTTCCTTTCTTTAAAAAAAATGACGATGTGGCATCATGCATAAAAAAAAAACTGCACTGATGGCAGGAGTCCTGACCTATATCATTAATCGATTCTAGAAGACATTAAAAGGCAAAGCCTCGGGCAGTTCACTAAATTGTTTGACACACAATAAATGTGGGACATATGAGTAAAAGGATAAAAAAACACTCTAATGCCACTGTATTTGGTACGAGGAGGCTCATATCAGCAGGCAAACCATGTCTCTGATGAGATATTGGAGGAAACTGTAATACCTGAAGGGGTGGAAGGTTACTGAAGTTTAAAAGGTGTTCTATAGATGGTTTCAGTGCTGTCCCAATGTCTGACTGAGAGCAGAGCTAAGGTACCGTATTTTCACGACTATAAGGCGCATATAAACGTCTTTTTTTCCCCTCAAAATGTGCGGTGCGCCCTTTGGTGCGGTGCGCCCTATGTGTGTTTTACTGCGGAGTTTTCAGACCACCTCATTGAGGAGATGATGAAAGAGTGGCTGAGGCAGGTGTATGTGAAGAGACCAGGTGTTTTTTTCCACGCATCACCATCGCTGTTAATCTGTGACTCCATGCGCATCTGATTTAGCGCAGCTGTTTAACTCAGAAACAGAGGATGATGACTTTCATGGATTCGATTAATACTTTGTAATAAATACTTGAATAAAGCACAATCATACTCAGTTTTGCTCCCACTCTATTTTTCTACCTGAAAAATTAATTCAACAGCAGCCTCTGGGCCGGGTCGCCTCTGGGTTCACCGCGGCGGCTGGCAGGTGTTTTTCATCTAAATAATCTTGCAGCTATATTTACTGTGATCAGTGGGAATAAAGTAATTTTAATATGTTTTTAAGTGAGAAAGTCCACCTGAAAACTTAATAATTGCAGTCAGTTCATCCAGATTATCATCCTGCCTATACTATTTCTGTCGGAGGCGCTCAGACCCCCACATACCAGCGGTGCGCCGACAGTAGAAATCCCTTCAACAGCAGCCTCTGGGCCGGGTCGCCTCCGGGTTCACCGTGGCGGCTGGCAGGTGTTTTTCATCTAAATAATCTAAACTGCAGGCACCAGGATACCGGTAATAAAAGCGAACATATTCTGTCGGAACGTTTCAGGATTTTAAGTTAATTTATGCGTCAATAAACTGTTTCAGACGAGCGATCATAGCGCCCAGTCATCAGCGATGTGTCTGTGTTTGGTTAATACTTTGTAATAATACATGAATAAAGCACAGTCATACTCAGTTTTGCTCCCGCTCTATTTTTAAATACGCAGTAGACGTATTTAAACGTAGTAGAGGACATGTACCTGTATATAAAACCCGCGCCCTATAGTCCGGTGCGCCTTATGTGTGTGTTAAATACAGAAATGGCACACATAACTGAGACTGCGCCTTTTAGTACGGTGCGCCTTATGGTCGTGAAAATACGGTAGTAAATAATTGACACACCTATTAACTTAGCTACAAATGAGGGCCTGTCCTCTTATACAAGATGCACACGCTTAGATCTTAGAGTCTTTTTCATGTGCAAAGGGAAGCTCCTCGCTCTGGTCGGGGGTTGAAATGGGAAACGCCGTCATTGTGGGAAATGGCGCAAGACGAGATTTTGGTTCTCAACCAGTCTGAGGAACCTGGTGGTTTCAGGGAAGTTCACAGCCAGACAGATGGTGAGGGACTGATGGCTGCTGGTGCTGACGTCCTTTGGTTTGGGGACTCCTGGGTTTGTGGTTAGAACAGCGGCGGTGGGGGGGGGATCAAATGTTTGAATGATTGCCCCACTCTGAAGAAAACAGCAGATACCATAAGATAGGAAGTGAAATCATACATGTAAGGAGAATGAGGCGAGTAAGTGTGTCTGTGCACAGCGCCTTGCTGCAGATGAACGTTTTTACATTTTGTCACGGCACAACCGCTAACTTCTGTGTATTTTCTAGTGGTTTGACACTGCAGACCTACACACAGTTATGTATAATTGTAAAGTAGTAAATGTGGATCTTGTTCCGTTATTGTCGCAACCAAGCAACACGTTTCATACATGGAAAAACAAACAAAAAACAAATGGAATCCAGAAATTTCCTAATCAAAAAAAAGGTTTTTAGAAGAACCTTGGTGTTTTCTCAGATTTTTATTTCGCATTTTTAGATTTGATCTATTTCAAATTTATTTTTTTTCTTTTACAGATTTGATATTTTTGAAATTCCTCTTTGTCAGATTACATTTTACAGATCAGATTCTCTTCGCTTTCAATTTCTAAAACTCAATCTGACAAACGAAATAAAAAAATAAAATTTGAAAATCTATAGAAAATGTAAATAATAAAGTATGAAAAAGAAAAATGTGAAAAAAATGAAAATGTATGACCAAAATAAAAGTAATAATTTGTAAAAAAAACAATATAAATCTAAGAATACAGTTCTTATTCCTTCCTTGCAGGATAATGATACTAAATTTGCTCCATAAATAAACAGAAATCTTCAATGTAATCTAACCTCAGTGTAGATCTAGTTGGACAACATCAGCGAACAAACAGCGTCATTAATTAAGGCTGAGGGACAGAGCAGGTTTAAAGCAGATTTAGGTACTCTTCAGTTCATTGCCCTTATATAAAGACTTTGTCATAACTGCTAACCTGCTGAAAGATGGCTGCACTAGTAAAGTCATGGAGCAGGTAAGGGGATTTTTTTTTTTAGAAAAGCAGCAGAAAGATCCATGGTAGCTCTTTAGTGTCTCAGGTGGAAGAAATCTATAAGTCGTAATCTCTAAAATTCACCATCAATGAAAATGAGACAAACGGAGAGCAGTTTAGGAACAAATGGTGCAAGGTATCCTGCTTGCTGTTTGCAAAAAGCCTTGAAGAGGTTTCATTAGAGTAGATGAAACATAAACATGCAAACTATGGAGGGGAATTTACACAGTGCATAACCCTGAACTTACTATCTTAAAGGAAAAGCATGGTGGTGGAAGCAGCATGCTGTGGGGATGTTGTTTGTTTTGCTTTCTTTGCAGCTGGTTAAGTGGATGTAGGGCAGCATTGATGGAAAGATGGATGAAGATAAACAGAAACACATTAAAAACTGGAGGGAAACCAGCTACAAAATACGTGAGATTACCTTCCACCTAGACAACTACCTGTTTTATTTACAAATCTATATACTATAATATGTATACTATAATGGACTGCTTTAGATTAGAAAATGTTAAAGCGCAGATCTAAATCCAGTTTAGAAAATCCCAAATTACATAAAACTAAAATGAAGCACATTCTGTTTTCAACATGACTAAATAAAAATATTGCTCAAGGATCCGTGATCTTTAACAGGACCTGTGTTTTTCCTAGAACCTGTTTAGTTAGATGCCTCCCAGCTTCTTGTTCAGAAAAGAAAAAGTAAATAAACGGCAGACAGGTGCTCATGCTGAAGTCCTGTTGATTTACTAATCTATCTGTAAAGTTCAGAGCTTCACAATATTTGCTGTAGCAACATCTTTTTAACTCACCATAGGTCATTCACCCGATAGATTGTAGGTAGTTTGCAGTTTTGTTTTGCAAGATCATTTGTTATTGTTATGGTTCTAAAAACGTCAGGGTAGTATAGAAAAGACGTTTCATGTTATGTAAACAGATCTTTTCAGTTCACATCCTTAGGAAAACAAAGCAAGTGTCTCACTTGGCAGCAGATTTCTTAGAAAAAATAGGTTTGGATTAGCTTTACAGGTGTAATATTAGGATGAATTCATATTAAACCAAGTCTATAGTTATTATGATTTTTAAAAGTATAAGAAAATGTCAGAGGTTCAGTCTCTACATCAGAGGTCACGGATTAATGGACCGGAGTCTGGATATTGGATCCACCTGCTGGCTGTTCTGGACCCATCCCTATTTAAAACATTAAAAAATTACCACGTTGTCTGACGACAGTGTGTAACTTAATTGCGCTGCTTCTCCTGTTAATAAGGAGGGTCTGGCACCAGGCTACACGTGATGCATATTAGCCAATTAGCTGCTGTCAGTCTGGGTTGCTGCTGCTGCTACTTTTAGACACAGCAGGCAAGCTGGGTGATGGGAAAGAAGGAGGAGATGATGAGAAAAAGAGAGCAGAGAAAGTGTGGACTGCTGGAAGAACTGTGGTGAACTGGTGACAGAAAGGTGAAACAGCGTGCTCAGAGATGACCCTGCACATTTAGAGGATGTTTGGATCAACCTGCTGCTGTGAAGCAGGATTCTCCATCATGAACAGAATCAGAAATAAATATGGATCCAGGATCAAAATGAGCACCTTGATATGTGCTTTAGAATGGCTTTGTCTCCATTCAAACCCAGGTTTAAAGCCTAAAGCCCACTGCTCTCATTAAGCAATAAAAAAGTGAAGAAAAAATCACAATCAGGTGTTTTTTATAAAATATGTGAAACAGGAAATTGTCTATATGCCAAACTGAATGATTGTTTTTCTCTACTTCAAAAAAAACTTTATATTTTAACATGGAGTTTTGTTTTTTTTTTCATTTAAAAATTCAATGTATAACATGGATGTATAAAATGTCTCCGGACCTTTACTGGTTGATGATTTTCTTTATTCGGACCCCGCTGATTATTAATTGGTTACCCCTGGTCTATAGGTAGAGATGGAAGCAATGCATGATAGATCTGTCTGTGGTTCCTACATTTTGTAATGAGCAGACATGTTCACAAGTCATTTTTTGCAAGTCCAAGTCAAGTCTCAAGTCTTGCGAAGGCCTGTCACAATTATCATTCAATTGCACAATAAATTCTAATCACTCGATTAATTAAAATAAGTGCAATAATTTGCGTGCTTGCTTGTTTCTCCTTGTGTTTTCATCTCAGTCACTGAAACGGTATAGCTTAAAGGTTACTTTTATATCTATGGAATGATCATTATCTTGAACTGGTAAATGAAAAATACAATTTAAAAAAGCACAGTTAAATTTTGCATCTTTATTTTTTTCTTTTTTTTTTACAGTATTTACCTGACATTTGTGGTTACAACTTTTTCTAGTTTTAGGAGTAAATGTCTGCTCTTTTATTTTTAAATGAAAATGAGGGTTGTGGAAAAAAAACAATCACAATCCTGCTTTTTATTAATACATATGAAGTTAGCAACTACAACAGATAAAGAAAAACCCTAAATAAATACCAGGACAATAACAATTCTTTCATAAAAGGAACATTGTGGCAATAACTTTTTGTAACTTAATGCCCTGGAACAGACAGAACCGACTAGGCGGGCAGTATTTTAAATTCAATTCAGTTTATTTATTTAGTGCCAATTCACAACATTATTCACAACATATTTCTCCTCTACGACTGCCATGAAGTTTTTAAAGCTTGGCTTGTCAATCATGCATGCATGCGCACGGGCGCGCGGGCATATATGTCACGTAGCGTTGCGTCAGTGATGTCAGTGCTACGTGACAGTTTGGCAGCCCCTCTGCCGTTTTTTTTGTTTGTTTTTTTACCTCTGCTGTGTGCGGGTAAGGCGAGTGGCGATCAGTCAAGTTAGTAAAACAAAAAACACTTAAAAATAAAATATTGTTCACAAGTCAGAAATCACGAGTCTCAGTCGAGTCTGAAGTCCTTCAAATGCAAGTCTAAGTCGAGTCTAAAGTCATTAAATATGCGACTTAAGTGCGACTCGAGTACGAGTCACAAACTCGAGTCCACATCTCTGGTAATAAGTGTTCAAACCTTTTGGAAATGTTTATACAGATATTATATTCTCACTCGCTTTAAAAGCACAGAAATATTCAATAATGAAACATGCCAGGGATAGTAATAGACTTAGAGTTAGACTTAAAGATATTTATTTTATCATTGTGTATATACGAGTGTAAACAAAACGAAATTTAGTTTAAAACTGCTCTAGACAATATCCTTTTTTTGAAGTGCGGCCTTGAAAACAGTAATAAATACATTTAAAAAATAGTCACATAAACATATGACTGTATATTTACAGTTCTAACATAAATTTATTATTTTTTTTTTAATAAATAAAATAACCTATTTTACACAACATTCAGCAGTCTAATGGCAGTGGGGAAGAAACTGTTATAGAATCTGCTGGACCAGCATCAGATGCTTCGAAGCCTAATAAACTGCAACTGTAAAGCAGCACTTATCCTGAGTCTACCCCAGGTTCTGTTAATCTGTTTATGTTTTAACAAAATAAAGATCAAGATAAGTTATACCATTGTTTCTTTGGTGTTATCACTTAATATAGACTGATGATACAAACTAAACAGATTCTTTAATACTAACTAATAATAGCATGAAAATGCAGAACTTCATCGGAAAATTTTAACCATATATTGTAAAATTATAAAGAAATAGAAAAAAAAATTCTTCCTAAAAATAAATGAAAACATTTACATCTAATTTGACTAAATAGAAATAGAGGAAGTATGAGAGGAACTAGTTTAGGAAGGTCTATGTGCATCTACTTCTGGGTCTACATCTAAAACTCTACAGTAAAATGAGGAAATTGTTATTCTGGGTATAGTATAGGCATCCAGACATTAAAGAAAGTTTTCCATCACCGTTCAGGAGCTGGAGAAATGAAATAAATCCTGAAAATCAAACAAAATCTTTACATAGTTTAATGATTCAGGAGCGCGGACACCGCCGAGCACACAGCTGATGTTAATGGGCCTTTCAGACAGCTGGCATTTAAAAGACATTATTTACTTTATTCCAACAGGCACAGTAGAGTTTATCACAGTTCATTGTCTGCTGAAATGAGATTGTAATGCACACAAGTATCATTAACCACTCATATTAGCAACTGTGCACTTAGATTGGGGATGCTGAAAACACGTCTTGTTACAACAAGCCACGGTTCTCCTCTCTTTCCAGTACCGCGTACTACCGGCCACTCCTTTAGTGCTGGAACGTACCGGCTTACTTACCCCCTGCTTGGAATTAGAAATAACTCAATGGAAATCTGATAGTTACCATGCTCTAAATGTTCCTTTGCTGTCATTTTACTGGACAGCACCATTTCTTTATGTCTTTCACGTGAAAGAAGCAATTGCTTTACCTTTACTGTCTTGCATTAGCAGGAGGTTCCATGAGTCCAGGGTTTCTGCAGGTCATTGAAAATCATTAAGTCATTAAATTATAATTTTTTTTTTAATTAAAGCCTTAATTTGGATTAAAATTCATTAAATGTGATTATTGTTGCATTTAAAATGCTTTATGTAAAAAAAAAAAGTTTTTAAAAACAGTTTGGTCAGATATATCAGATATAACTGATAGAGCTGCTTCCGGTTGATCGTAAGTCACATCATAGAGAAGAGCTGCTACATTAACCTGCAGCTAATTATGACACATGAATAATAATTCTGCCCTGGACTATGAAGCAGGATTAAAATATTTTGTAAACATTTTTTTTTTCTTCCTCTCACCTGATAAGGTGTGTCCTCTCGATTATTGTCTGTTGGTAAAATTAACTGTATAAAATGTGGATTCAGGCAATGTATCAATATTTAGAGATTATTTCATAAAGTATGGTTACGGATGTTGGCTTTTAATTATATTTCAATGACAGTTACATAGTTAATGATTGTAGTTTGGTTTCAGATTTACATTTCTACCCCCATCATAAGCCCCATGAAAGAAATCCTTAATATTAACCTTTGGCACATAGTCAGATTCAGTGTTTGAAATTTGAAAAAAGGAGATTTCATTCATGACATTAAAGTCTAATACAGACACATAAAGCATCCAAAGGGAAAGGAAACCTTTTATATTTAACACTCTTGATATTGGCTACAATCAGAGAACCCAGATGAAGCTGAAGATGCCCCTGATTTCTCCTCCTTTTCATGCTTATGTCGCTGTTGTTAAGGAAAGGCTCTACGCAACAGAAATGGATTCAGAAAACAAACATGTATTTTTATTATTGGGCAAAGTACGATTTGAAGTCTCCTTCCTATTATCGTTTTTACCCTCCAGTCTTCAAGATGATTGTGATTGCATTGCGTACATTAATAACCATATTTTTTATTGACGTCTATAGACCAACGCGGCCAATGTGGTGACTTTTTAAGGCTACTCATTTATTAGCAGTTTCCACGGTTACTGCTATGATTTCTCATTATGTGATGCTCTGACTGTTGTTTTTATTGCTTGTTTCTCTTATGTGGATCTTAAAATATCCTGGAAATAGATCACCTCTCTTCTCCTCTATCAGATATATTAATGTGGTCATCTCAGGCAGCAGCTGTATTTCTATTGCCTGATCAGGAGACGTGTGTCGTAGCAGCTACCTTTTTCATCTTTGCTCACTGTTTTCTTTTTTTAGTTATGAACAGGGCTTTTTAATGCCTCCACAATAATCTTAACTCTTGCCTTTGTGGCTGTCAGTTGTGTAACTGTCGGACATCTCTGCAGCAAAACATCAACACATGATTCCGCCGCCCCCATACCAGACTGTCGGGATGGTCCTTTCAGGCTTTCAATCCTCACCCATGCATTATACTTCTTATTTATTAATAACTCTGCTTAATACATTTAAATAGAAATGTTTTTAATATCCACCACAATTGGTATTATAACATTTTCTAACTCCAGTTTACGCTTGTATTCGGTCTAAACTGACTCGCACACATTAAAGAACATTAGCTACATTTTCATGACACAAATAATCAGAGTTAAAGCCTCTTCAGATCGAACATGCTTCATATAATTCAGTTCAGTTTATTTATATATCGCCAACTCACAACACATCATCTCAAGACACTTTACAGTCCACTGATCCTACAGTCAAATTTAAGGGAAATCAAAGGAAAACCAGTTGATTGCATCGACCCATTGATTCAAATGCAATCCCACACACTAAGCATGCTTGTAGCGACAGCGGAGAGGAAAAACTCCCTTTGAACAGGAAGAAACCTCCAGCAGAAGCAGGCTCAGTGTGAGCGGCCATCTGGGGTTCAAGGAGACGGAAAGAGATGAGCTCCGGGCCAACTCGCATGTCAGAGGATGAAGAGAGCATGTGTTGAGAACATGTGATACTAAAGATTCAAATTTTATTGGGTGCATCTGTGCAACGTTAGCATGATGTTTATCCACAGTTTTCCCGCTACATTAGACAGTTCTGCGCATGCTTAAAGGATTTAATGTGATTGAACACTTGGTAGGGGTATACACACGGCGTGATGGGAACGTTTTATTTAGACTTTTATTTATTTCAGTTAAACAGAGGTTTTTAATATCCGATAAAAGGTTTAGATTGGAGAAATTTCCCCCCTGTAAACGTAGCTAATGATAAAGCCGCCACACCACGCACCCTTTGGTCAAGGAAACATGGAAGAAATAGATGTCATAGTTTAAGGCATCCAAGGAAGGATGTTTCTACTCAGAAAGGAAACGCACTAATAAAAAGACTGAACGTCTGTATCATTTCATAAAGCTTTGACTGCCAACTCAGCATAGAGATCTGTTCAGAAGCAGGTACTCAGCAGGAGTCCATGATGTGAAGGACAGCTTTTAATTACGCTTTTTTGCCTCTCTTCTTGACTCCAAAGGTAGAGGACTCTTTGCATTGCAGTGAGGGCAGATTAACAGTAACCCTTTTGGCATTGCAAAGTGTGGAGGATTCTCCAAGAACTTCATAAGGTTCCAGTAGAGGTTTGACTCCATATCTTAATAAGGTCCAACATCTAGCTCTCCCTGCACTGAGCTTTGCTTTCTTAACTGCCTTTCAATCTTCCGCGCCCCACAAAGTAGTGACAAATGCCTATAGGAATTGATGTCAAAGTCGCTTTCAACAAAGATAAGATAGGAGGCAGATTCACGAACACATATGGATATAAAGAAATCAACATGTTAAGAAAATCCAAGGCTTCACACCTGTTTAAAGGAAAATCTGATCTGTTGACTTGACAATTTTATTTAGGCCACATTTCCCCGCAGTGAGAACAGGGGCCTTAGCAGCAGGGTCCAGCCATAAATCCACAAGAAAAAGGAAATAAAAAAGATTGCCTGATACCTATATATACATACAACCAACATCTGCTTAGCTTAGCAGAATTACTTCCCCTTTGAGGTAGATTTTACCTCAAAGACCCTTTAAAGCTCACCAGCACCGTTACATGAATGTCGATATGTTCTTCTTTTAAACAACGGTCGAGTCCCTGCCTCCGCATTAAGCTTCAATTGTTTCCTTTTCTTCCCCCAAACCCAGGGAAGAGACAAACGTCATTAATTATCTCTATAGATACATGTGGCAAAAATAAATACCTTCTGCTAAGTTGCTTGACGGGGCTGTTTGAATATGTTTAAGACATATTGTAACGTCTGGTAATTTAGCTCATGTTCATATTTTCTCCGAACTGCTGAAGACCTTTGATTAATAACATGCATTTAGAAAACAAGTTAATTTTGTGGTCTTCTTGTTTTCCTGTGAGGCTGCGTATGAAAGCAAGTCTTTCCTCTTTAAGTGCCAAATTTTAATTAATTATTGAATTAAATAATTAATTATTGTGACTTGTTTTTCTTAATTTTACAATATGAATTACTATTATAACTTTTATTTGGTAATATTGCGATGTTAATCTAGTAATGTTACAATTTAATTCTCTTAGACCTAATTTTTTTTTTTAGAATTTTGGCTTTATTTTCTTAATTTCAAGACTTTAATGTTTGGGACCTAATGTTATGACTTTAGTCTGATAATATTATTATACATTTTATAACTTCATTCTAGTAATTCTTTAAACTTAAATGTTTTAGACCTAACGTCATGACTTCCTTATGGTAATGTTATTTTATTTTCATAGACTTAATATAATTTATTTTCATAAAATTAAGATTTTATCTTCATCATTTTTTTGTTTTTGTTTTAATGTTGTAGACCTAAAATTCCGACTTTAACCTGGTAATGTTACCATTTGATTCTCATAGACTTATTATAATTACTTTATTTTCATAAAATTAAGATTTTATTTTCATAATCTTCTGATTTTAATGTTGTAGACCTAACATTTCAACTTTAATCTGGTAATGTTACCATTTCATTCTCCTAATGTTACAATTTCATTCTTGTAGGCTTAATATTATGACTTCATTTTCAAAAGATTACGACTCTATTTTCATAATTTTATACCTAATGTTAAGGCTTAATCTGGTAGTAATGCGACCATAATCTGGTAATATTATGACTTTAGTCTTGTAATTTAACAATTTTTTTTTGCAGACTTAATATTATGACTTAATTCTGGTAATATAGTGACTTTATTTTTATAATTTAAAAAAAGAATATATCTCTAAGTATGGCCCTGATGCTCCATCATAGGATCCTGCAGAAGGACCTTTTTAACCCACTTTTTGTTAAGCTTTGTATGCTACATTATGGGGCTTTTCCTTCTTGCAGTATTAGCTGCTAGTTGTAAAAGATCAGGAAAATCAACATAGACTTAAAACAGACAAGGTGAAGCAGGCCACACTATGAGGAAGCAGCTGGTTGTGAAAGATTCTGGCCTTCTAAGAGGTCATAAGATTGTTTTTCCTAAATATAATACAGCAGTGCATTGCTTTCCTAGAGGGAAAAATGTGGATTTATATGTCAGAGCTGGAGCTTAAAAGCTTTTGTTGGCATAGCTTTAAAAATGGATGAGCACCTGTGCAGCTGGAAGAGGGGCCAGCTCCTGAATGTGGCCATGCTGTAATGACCTGTAAGGATCAAAGTCGCAGTCCGTTTACCTTTACCATAATGTCCTGCCGTCACCGATCCACCGACATGTATCAATCTGGGATTTTTCTGCATCAGACAGTAAATGAGTCCCCCTCTTCCAGTGCTGCTGCATTATCATGATGGCCTTTCATGCCTTCGCTTCTCCGTCAGAACTCTTTGCATGTACAGTAGATGTAGCTCTCTGTCTCAATGGTTACTTTGGATACACAGAAACTCATGCACACTCATGCTGATTGTTGCTGATTAACTTGGCCTGACCTTTTCCCCTGCCCAGCTGGTCCTGTCAGTCAGCACTGGGTCATATTTAATACATTATTCTGCAGCGTAACAGTGGTGCATGTATATAGGCCAGCTTTCATACTCAAGCTCGACCACAACAACTAGTTCACAATAAACCTCCATAAAAGCCAGCAACTGAGTTACCGTTGCTCCTGAGATGCTTTTTTCTGCCCCTTACATCATCTGGGAAAGGAATCCTCTTCCCAAACATTAGAGCGTCCACTATTCCTAGATGACAAAGAAAATCTAAGCATCCATCTTTTAAGTCTGCAGTAAACATCTTTATTTTACAGAATGTTGACAGTATTGGTTGGTTTTCACTGTGGTATATTGGTGGGCAATGAAATAGGTGATTTTCTTTTCTTTCTTTTTTTCCTCTATTTCAATTTTGGATGTCTTTAGACACCCTGAAACAGAAGGTTTGTTTTAAAGTTTGTTAAGCTGATCTAGACAATCTGGGTCTCAATAGTTATCAGATTTTACTGTATTATTATCAAGTATATTACATCGTTGTGAAAGAAAAGTTGTTTTTTTCCACACTGAAGCCCAATCTTAAATTGAAATTATACATTTATTATATTTATTCATGTCTTCTGTCGAATGTGTTATTTGCACGGCTGCCATTTAACACATTTAAAATCAGCCAAGTAGCATTAAAAACCTCTTTTGGTGTATTTAGTAGAGTGATTGTGATTTGGATTTTGACTAGGCCATTTATTTATGTTATGAATTAGCTTCGTCTTCACAACAATTCTGAGCAATTTTTCCTGCAAGTAAAAAGCATTGACAATATAGATGATGCCTTTAGGAGGATGTCCCGTTTCCATCACACTTTCTTTATTTAGAATTTATTTAAGGCTGGTTTAAGCTTGCATCCATCCATGAAGGCTGTTCCCCCAATTATGTTATTCTTATGTTATATTTTGAGCACCCACACCCCTCAGGACAGTGTTCGCATTAAAAAAAACATGATGGATGAGAGACATCTCCTGATTGCGGGGTTACGACAATGTAGACATGTAGACAAACCTTAAGATTTGTCCCTTAAATATCTCTAAAATCAAGGGAAAGGAAGAAATTGGTGTCAAAATGAGTCTTTTCTTACTGTCTGTAGACTTTAAGGTTGTAGTATTGTTGTAGAAGTTCATCCTTTGACTTGAGGTTTATATTTTTGAACCCTAGCTAAATTGTGACTTAACTTGCAGAGGTGAAGCGTTGGTGTTTAGAGGGACCAGTAGTGTCTGTGTATGGCAACCTTGCTTCTGTCAGCGTGCCCCAGGGCAGTTGTGGCTACTGTGAATCGGACAGCATGGGATTAATAACCACTGTTATGCTGACGATACTCAGCTATATTTGTCCAATATAGCAAATATGGCTAAATCGTTTTCATGATAAGAAAAAGAAAGGATTTCTAAGCATGATATGTGTCCTTTAACTGTAGAAGTTCAGATGTATCTATTGATCCAATCAAACCAAACTTATAAAGCACTTTAAAATTTCTCAAAGGACCAAAGTGCTGTACAGTGAAACAACATAACGCCATTACACAGACTAAAAAAAAGACCATACAAGCATAAAAGACAAAATTTAGATCAGAACTATAAAATCTATAATAAAATAAAAATAAAAGTAATTTAAAATGTATCACAGAGTAAAATCAACCTCTCCCACACACAGTTTAGAAAGCCAATCAAAGAGATGAGTTTTTAAGAGCAATTTCAAATCAGACGGCAATGGAATGCAATGGAAGGTTGTTCCACATTTTTGAAGCTGCCACAGAGAAAGAATGATCGGCACTAAGCGTCCGCTTAGTTTTTGGCACCTAAAGAAGCAGCTCATCTGCTGACCTGAGTGAACGGGAGGGTGCATGAAGGTGCAGCAACTCAGAGAGATAAGATGGAGCAAGACCATGGAGAAACTTAAAAACAAATATAAGAACTTTAAAATGAATCCTAAAATGTACAGGGAGCCAGTGTAATGAGGCTACAATTGGGATAATGTGCTCATATTTACGAGTGCCAGATAAAAGACGTGCTGCAGTGTTTTGAACTCTCTGGAGTTGAGCAATTCATTTGATCATAAACTACTTTCTCAATAATTTTTTAGATAAAGAGAAGCTTAGAAATCGGCCTATAGTTTGAAAGAGTTGTGGGATCAAGGGCAGGTTTTTCAAAGTAAGGGTTGAACCACAGTGTGTTTTAAATTTTCAGGAACCTGAAGAAAGACTGCTGTTAACAATAGCAAGAACAGAGTGGCCCAGGGTTGGAAAGACCTCCTTGAAAAATCGAGAAGGAACAGCATCATATGGAGAGCCAGCAGGCTTTAAACCACTAGAAGCTCTAGTTTTGATCTTTTCAATTAACAAATTAAGAAATTTTTCAGTCCTAAACATGTTGATATGATGTTAGAGTCCAGTCAGTAATTCAGAACCTCTGTCTTTTCTTTCAGTTTTGCTTCATTCTTCATGCCCTGCATTTAAAAACCAAACAAAAAGAAAAATCCTTTCTAACATAAAATAAATTCTCTTGTTTGGCCACATTAGTAAAATAAAACGTAGCATATTCATGTTAAATCCCTCTGCATTCTGAGCCCGAGCAGGCCCAGCTAACGCGCTGCGCAGGCCTGTCTAAGCACATCAGATCTGTTGTGGGGGAGTTAACAAGGAGGTCCAGATGAGTGTCAAAACAGTGTGCCCATCATGCTCCAGAGCCGCACCGCCGCCTCCGTGGAGGCGCACAGAAGCTCCGACTGCTCTGACCTCTAATTCACTCTGACCTGTGGTGCATTTCTAGTAAACAAATTAATCAGCTGCCTTCTCACTGAGATTCAGCAGCATCCGGACATGAGGATGCTCTCAACATCATCCGTTTCAGTGATGAAACATTGGAAAGCGTTTTTTTTTTTTTAACTCTCTGCAGTGTGTGTGCTGTCTGATTCAGACAGTAATGTTTGGTGTATATATATATATATATATATATATATATACACATATTTACTAACTCGCCTCTTCACAGGCACAGATTGATAGAATCGGTCCAGTCCTGGTAACTCAGCTAAAGGAGTCACATTTTCAAAGCCCTGCAGGTGCTTATTGTTGCTCTTGTTTTTTCCTAGTGTTTGACAGGGTAAAACCTGATGACAGGTGTTGTCTGCCGCAGAGGAAATGTCAATTCTTACGCCATAGACTTATTTTTGTGATAAAAAATAAGTCAGGAATAAAAAGTATGACGTGACTTCTTTCCGTTCACAGAGACGAGGTGCTTAAGTAGCTTCCCACTCTATGACCACTTAGGTTACTGTTATATTTGCACATTCGGAAGGTGACGTTTTATCCCAATTAAACTCCAGCGTGGTTCTTCCATTGAAGTAGCACCTCACCCTGATCTGATTCTGTCTGTTTTAATAACACTTAAGTTGAAATTTAAAAGCCCTTCCTGTCTGATCCATCCCCACTCTGTGAAACAATAATGTGTGGCGCAATGAATAAAATATCGAAAACGGGGGCTTGCTAAATGACAAACTTAGCTCTATGGTAAAACTTCCCCCGGTTGGGTCTCTCTTGCACAGAGATGTGTGTCTGTGCTCGTCTGTGTGGAGCGTTTTATGTGAAATTGCGTCTTTCCTAATGGATTCAAAGAGGAAGAACTATTCAGCTGCAACTAGGCTGCCTTCTGGCAGTGCTAGAACTTATGGGAACAAGGACTTGTGACTCACTCGCTGCTGTGGTTACAACTTAATTATGAAGCCACTTGGCTTTGTTTGGATCTATGCAGAAAAAAGGTGTGCAGGCATTAGACCCATCTGAAAGTAGAGCTGAAGCTGAGGAAGACATTTAGAAAATAGCTTCTGCTCCTCTAGCATGAACTTAAGAGTTCTAGTGTTCAATATTTAAACTGTGAAATCCTTCTACTCACACAGGGAATAATATCATTAAAGCGGTACATTAAGATCTGACTGCCATCTGATGGTGAGCTCCTTAGAACTGAGGGGATTAGAGATGGGATAAAGGAATGGAAGACCATCAGCTGGTGACAGGATTTTGGACGATGTGTTGCGTCCAGATGTGTACGGTTGGAGCGTTTCAGCTGGATGTCAGCTGACTTCCTGTCCTCATCTAAGGAGAACGTACGAAGCAGAGAGATAACTAGACAGTGTGAGCAGAGAGAAGTTTCTGAGCTGTTTTAAACAATCAAGAGACAATGAAGTGGAAAATGTTTAAACTTTAGCATTGACAATCATAAATCATTAACCAGCAATTATCAAGACAAAGATGGTCTGGTTGTCCTGATTGATACGAGGATGTAAGATTCAACTCTATTAATGTAATATTTTCTAAAAGAAGAGGTTTTTACGGGCTGGTGTTTAGGCTACATCTAGGTTTTCTTATTGTTTGTTTCTTTTTAGCATTGGTGGCCTTTGCTTGAAGGTTGACAACAAATGTGGTGAACAGAGGGGGGGGAGACGTGAGGCACAGGTCAATGGACCGGGACTCAAATCCTTGGTAGTCCCTTTGAGGATTTGGATCTCTGTGGGCCTTTTCCTTGCACTCAGTTAGTTAAGTTTATTTACATAGCACCAATTCACAAAGCATGTGATCGAAAGGTGCTTTACAGATACAATTCACTTGATTCATCCACTCAGATAGATTCAAAGTTTTTTATCGTAGGAAAACCAGCTGATTGCATCTAATCACTGACTTTGCAGGATTCTCTCCTCCAAAATGAGCACTTGGGAAAGGTAGATATTTGCTTGCCTTGTGCTATTGAAGGTGTAGCAATCCCCACACTAAGTATGCATGCAGCGACAGTAGAGAGAAAAAACTTTCAACAAGGAGAAACCTTTAGCAGAAGCAGGCTCACTATGAGCAGCTTTCTGCTGAGTTCAAGAGGAGAGAGGCAGACACACAAAAAGAAGATACAAAAGGTAAGCTAGTTCCTTAGGTGGCTCTGTCTCAGATTGAAACACTTAAGCAGACCAATTGTAGGCCAGTTTTCAAAATATGGGATGAAAGTGGGCTTATACAGTTGACACCGTGACACAAATGTTGCCAGCGGTCGTATTTTCAGTGTCCAAATACAACTTTTTAATTTCTCATACCAGGTTTCTCACCAGCTTAAATTGTTCTCACTAAGCTGAAGTTCAGGCGGCTCTGCTCATTTTTTATGAATGTTTCAGCTCTTTGACTGAGATCTGGGCTTCCACTCCAGGGCTTTGTCCAGTGCATTTCAGCACAAACATTGGTTATGCTAGAATTATTTTACTAGCCCGATATGCTGACTATGTAAATGCGATAACAGTGGTGAATTTTTGAACACCCTGACGGCATCAGGCGGAGGTGTTGATAGCTGCAGGCAGAATGGATCCTCTGTAGAGGTCTGTCTCGCACCGGGTCTGAAGAAGCCTCTGACTGATGAAACTCTAGTTGTTTAACAATCTGATCCAGAGGATGCTCACTGACGTCCATAATGTTCTTCACTTTGTGAAGTATTCCTCTTTGTAAAATCATCTCCAGTGGTTCCAGATGGGTTCCTAGAACAGTGCCCGCTTTCTATATCAGCTTTTGCTCTGATGCTGTTTCCCCAGCAGAGGATGGAAGAAGAGATCACACTCTGCACAAACGAATTACAGAAGATACAGTAAAAAGCATCCTGCTGCAAACGCAGAAGGACCTAAGCTTCTAGAGACAGAGAGGTGAAAGGCAGAGGAGCAGCGCCTTCTTTTTATTTGGCTGAGTAAAAGCTCATAGGTGGAAGATGAAATATCTGAGGAGCAGCAGAAAAGCTTTGGGTCAAAGGAGGCAGATGTCCGTGAGACTGATTCTATTGGCATCCTTGTGTTGAAAATTTGAGATGAAGGCCGATTATAATCTGCTATTCCTTTCCTGGCTGATATCAAACTGATGTTAGATATCATATTAAGTCCTTAACATGTTACTAAAAGGTCAGTTTTAGCTGTGTGGTAAAATGCAGAATGCTTGTTTAGGCAGTATTGGCTAATGGTTTAAGAAGAACAGCAGTCCAGACTAGATATGGTTCAGTTTTAACACGGTTTCTGCAGCAGGTGAAATATTATTAGGCCAAAAGAGTCAATTCACAGCCATCGTTTTAAAATACGTCTTGTGTGTCTTGTGTCAATTTGTGACTAACGTCTGACAATCAAATCCATACCTCTGGGTTTAAAAACCTTTGCAAGGCACCGTATTTCATACAACATTAGAGATCAGAGTCCTGTCGAGAGCCAGAGCCTCACCTGCGACTTTAAAGGCCTGATGTCTGTTTAGTAACCAGTCATCTGCATACAGAGGAGACGGGCATCACTTAAACCCGCAGACAGTTTAGCTTTAACATTAGCGCCCCAAGGAAGCCCCGGTTTCACAGTGGAGCCAACGCTGTGACATCCTGTCGCTCAGAGGGCAGAGCGTCGCAGCTGGCACCCACTGTCACAACATGGCTCCTTTCTGCTCGTCTCCCAAATTTTCCCACCGACAGACTACCCACAGCTACAACTGATTGAACTTTTTGTCCATATTAAATGAGTATTACAGAGAGGTATTAAGACCTGTTTAGCTCTCATTCAGGGTATATAAAACATCTGCATACAGAAAAGATTTGATAGTTAGTCATGCATTTTATGATCTGGAAATACAAATTATCCATCGAGTAAACAATGTTAATGTTTAGAAACGTTAATATTTTCATGTTGGGGTCACAGAGAGAATATTCAGATCATTTCAGAGCTGTGGCGTCTCTATCTGCTGGAGAAATGATGAGATGAACTGCATTAACCAAGGCAACACAACAAACTTTTGATTTTCCCCGCATAATCTTAAGTGGTGTTGACCTACATGTTCATCAGTGTAGAAAATGAAATCTCTCTGGAAAGAAGCAGCGCTGGGTTTGTTTTTGGCTGAAGCTCGGAGATGACTGAGAGAATAATAATGAGTGTAGGCAGCAGTCTTTGGAGTTCCTGGAAAGCTCTGCTGTCTTTTCTTCCTGTTGATTTTCTCTGCTTTTAGATCCCTGAGAGAAGCTGTACCACAAACTACTTTCTTTAGTTTATCATCAGTTATTCAGTCAACAACACATTACATTTTGGTTGGCATATAGGTCACCTTTGGAGAATAAGATCTAATAAAATCCTGAAAAACAGCTGATGGTCTAAGTTTATTTAGTTAAAGTTTAACTCACTCAATTAGGAAGTCAAAATGAATTGAAGTTTTCACTTTTCTTTGGTTTATCATCACTATGATGTCATGCTGCTTTTGTAAGCTCCCTGTTGATCACTCTCCTAACAAGTTAAAAAGTGATTTTTAGAAATTATTTTTACATGTAGGCTTCTAGAGATGGTAAAGGCAGCTCACTGAGGTTCAGACTAATCAGAAAAATGAAGGTGAGAACATTTAGCGCAGAGGTAGCCAATTAAAAATCTGCGGGATCCGAATTAAGAAAAATAAACAACCAGGAGACATTTTTAATTATAGTCCGTTACTTTAAACAGAGTTTAACACTGAAATAAAATGAGGGTTTTATATATATATATATATATATAAACATTTTTCCATTTTAAAATCTTATGTTTTTTTTTGAAGTAGAGAACAAACAATCTTTCAGTTTGGTATATAGACAATTTCCTGATTCACATATTTTATAAAACACCTGAACTTTTTTTTCTTCTTTTGTTCTGGCTTGATGAGAGAAGTGGACTTAAGGCTGGCCCGCAAGGCTTTAAACCTGCCATTCTGGGACATTTCAAGAATCAAGGAGCTTTTTTTTTTTGAGCCTGCATCCATATTTATTTTTGATTATGTTCATGGTGGAGAATCCTGCTTCACAGCAGCAGGTTGAGCCAAACATACTCAGATGTGCAGGGTCATCTTTGAGCACAATTTCACTTTTCTTTCACCAGTTCACTGCAGTTCTTCCAGCAGTCCACACTTTCTCTGTTCTCTTTTTCTCATCGTCTTCTCCTTCTTTCCCATCGCCCGGCTTGCCACAGGTTTGCCTGCTGTGTCTTAAGTAGCAGCAGCAGCAACCCAGACTGATAGCAGCTCATTGGCTAATCTGTATCAGGTGCAGCCGGATGCTCAGGATGGCTTTACCTTATTAATTAACAGGAGAAGTGGTGCAAGTGAAGTTAGAAACAGTCGTCGGACAACATGCAATAATTTATAAATGTTTTAAATCAGATGGGTTAGCCAGGTGTGTCCGGATCCGGACCACTTTCCACTAATCCGTGACCTCTGATCTAGGGCGACTTTAAACAATGATTTTCTCTTATCCGTCATCTTTTTGAAACTTGTTTTGGTCAGAAGAGAATGGGTAGACGATGGATGATGATATTAGCTCCAGTAACCCTTGTTGCAAACGAGGTATGCATCCCCAAGGTTTTGAACGTGAAGAATTAGCAGCAGGGTGCTAACTCCATCAGCTAATTACAGGAAATCCAGGCTAAAGTTGAAAAAGACTTTTTAAAATCATACAATTACATAAAAAATGTTAACCTCTCATATAAGCTTTGAATTTATTTGCAACATAAAGTGAGGTCACACTGGAAAAAAATCGAAATCTAGGTAACAAATTTTTTCTTAAAATAAATGCATGTTCTTGAATTGATGAGGTAAGTGAGACACTTTACCAATGGAAAAAATGTTACATCTAAAATAAATAAAAAATACACTTGCATTGTCTTATTTCAATTTTATATTATCTAATTATTTTATTTTAAGCTTAAAAACACTCATCCCATTGGCAAATTCTCTTATTTACCTACTTAGATTAAGGGTAAATACACTTAATTTAAGAAATGTTGACGTTTTTCTAGATCGTTTTTGCAGTGCAGAATTTGGTCTAAACAGGAAAGCATGGATCCATCTTACCTTGTAGCAAAAGCTCAATGTGATTTACTATAAGTTAGTCAATGTTTCTTAAAATAAGTGTATTTGTTGTTTGGGAAGGTGAGCAAAGCAGTTTGCAAATGGAAACAGATGATTTACATAAAAAAAAAACTCCATTATCTTATTTCAAATGCATTATATCTAATTATTATGCACTTGATAACTAATACTTCTAATACAGGGCAAATGCACTTATTTTTAGAAATGTTTTACTCAATTTTAGATTATTTTTTGCAACGTAAATCTCCAAAGGCCTCTACATTCACCAGGTCTCTGTTCAGGACGTATTGACCCAAACGAGGAGCTGTTGTAAACCTTGTCTAGACTCTTCGGTTCCCTTTTTAAATGTGAAAATTGTTCAAAAAGGTTGGAGATTTTTGTCATTAGCTTCCCAGATGATTGACCTACAGTATTTATCTGACCTTAAGATCACTTGAGATGCAGCCATTGCTGCTCCCTCCGTTTTTCATCCATTGTTAATGTTTGATGCGATTTTGTTGTTAAAGGTTTATGTTTTAATTAAATTGATCTTGTGCAACATTTATCATTGTGTCATTTTATCATTGTGAAATGGAGAAAGAAAAAATAAAAATCCGCAGCACATTGAGGTTTTATTAGACTAATATCAAAATAATCGGCAAAGGCCTTAAAAAAAACACATTGCTCCTGGTTTTATCTGTGGTGTGCATCTCTGCTGTTTAGCTCGGTTATTCCAGTAAAAGTCTGAAAGCCAAAGGCAGTTATTTGTACCCTTGTTGTCTCCCTCTTTAGTCCTCTGTGTTATTGCACGTCTTTTAACTGGCACACGCAAGTACGAGCACATTTCACCTATTTTAGCTTCACTCCACTGGCTGCCCATCCATTTTAGGATTCATTTTAAAATTATTTTATTTACTTTTAAAGCCTTGAATGGCCTTGCCCCAATTTACCTCTCTGAGCTTCTGCACCCCTACACTCCCAGCCGATCTCTCAGGTCAGCTGATCAGCTGCTCCTGACAGTGCCTAAAGCGAGACTTAAGCTCAGAGGGGATCGAGCGTTTTCTGTTGCAGCTCCAAAACTTTGGAATGCATTGCCGCTGCACATTAGACAGGCCACCTATCTGTCTCATTTTAAAACTCTTCTTAAAACCCACCTCTTTTCTTTGGCTTTTAACACCATGTAGAGTATTGATTTTATGTACACATGTTGATTTTATGTACACATATTGATTTTATGTATACACATGCATATTTTTATCCTGTGCGGGCAGTGCTTTTATTTGATTTTATTTACTTTTATTTATTTTAGTTATTTTATCTTTTTGTGCAGCACTTTGGAAACCTTGTGTTTATTTAAACCGTGCTATATAAATAAAGTGGATTGGATTGCGTGTCTTTGTCTCACTACGACCTAATCATGTACTTGATGGGTTTTATTGTGAAGCTGAAATTGGCTAATAGGTTTGCTGCAGCCTGAAGCAGAGATGCTACCAAAGTGCCTTTGGGGTCTATTTTCCAATCCAACAGCAGGTTGTGAGTTTTGACAGGATCAGCCGACTGTGTGGAGATGAGCGTGGCCACGGGCGCTCGTTTCTTGATGTCAGTGTTTGTTAGTGGAAGAACGAAAAAAAAAAAAACAAGTGTCATCTCTTTGTCTTTCATTTACGGGGCGAAGCAATGATAAATTTAGCTCGAACCAGGAAGTTGTGTCAGTCATCATAACCTACCTCCTTACATCAGAAAAGTCCTGCAAACAGCGCTATAAGGCTGAAATCAACCGCTGTCGCTGCACATTATCCATCCTCACGGTAACATGCAGCGCGAGCACGCAAACATCCGTGGCTCTCGGTGCTACAGTCATCGCTTCAGCGATCGATGACACGGACACTGTAAGCGGCTGACGTTGTGGAGTGTACAGCGTTTCACCTCCTGCAGCGGGGAGCGGAGGGGTCACAAGTGCACGAAAGCTCATTAGGGATGAGTCAGGCCTGTTTGGTGAGAGACTGGCCTGCAGTTGTGCAGGAGGTGAGTGAAACAATTAGTTTCTGCAGTGGGAGCGCTGCTAAACACACATACCCTTCTTTTGAACAGATAGCCTGTAGAAGTGTCATGATTGGTGACTCTCATCGTTTTTTTTCCCCCCCTTCTTCTTCCTCTGCGCAGTAGCCCTGAAAATAATTTTTACAGTTGCATCAGTGAGTAATACGCCCTACTTTGTATGATGTTGTTACATCATCTCAGAAACCTTGCATACCGTTTTCCCCTGGAACCCAGCTTTTTAAAGAGATTATATAACGGGAATTGGAAACATTAAATTCTTTTTCAACTCTATCATCCCTGACCTGTATTTGCAGTAAAACCCACAGATCTGTGTGTCGGATATTGTATAAGTCCCAGCTGTTTGTCTGTCTGGATCCCTGCTGCCTTCAGCTGCTGCTATTTCAGAGGGCAGGACAGGAGAGCCTGTATTTGTTTTTTTTATTTATCTTTCCTTATTTCCACAGAAGAACTGCCTTTTCACAACTTTTTACACTTTTTTTATTTACATAGATTTTTTTTTTTGATTAATTGCAAATAACATCAGATAAACTAAACTTATTGAAACATTTTTAGATGTGGAGGCATAATTAAATAGTTTTCTTTGACACTTTCTTTTGTTTCTCCCTCAAATTTACAAATAATGAATCTGTCATTATTCACATATTTATAATTTTTTATGTTTTCATTATAAACTGATATATTCTAAAGTAAAAAATGTTGAGAATATAAGCGTTTTAGTAAAAAATGACTAAAGATCTTTGGAAAAATTACATGTTTCAGATGTAATCCTACCTACTGGTGACCAGCTGGTCAGAAAAACATCAACTGTTTTCCAAAACCACATCTCTTCAGTGTGGACGGTGTTGCTGAGTGAACTGTCAACTACTTTAATCATCTCTGATGTGTCTGTGCGTAGGAATCCCAGAGATGTAAGAAGCTGCTAAATTTGTATTTTCTTGAATCTGCTATTCATTTGAGGGACGGAGAGAGCAACGTATAAAGCTGATCATGGAAATGTTGGTGTACACACACACAAAAAAAGCTCTGTTTCATTATTTTGAGATTTTCTGTGGTCTTTATAAACTAAGATTTCTATTTTGGAAATCTTAAAACCGAACAGTATTCCTAAAGACTGGTGTTTGAGTAATGCTAACTGGGCTAATTATAAACAAGATGTAAAATATTGACTTAAGTTAGATTTAGCTTTTACTCTTAATGCAACAGTGTGTAATAACTTTGGGATTTACTGACAGAAATGTAATATATTCTACAAAAGTATGTTATTTATCATTATCTATGATCTAAAAGTCTCATTTTTTTTGTTTGTGTTTCCTTAAGGGCTGATTATGCTCCCGCAGCAGTTTGCCGCAGTGAGCTTGTCATAGATATGTTTGATTTAGGCCCAATATTGAAGCGTGGTCTGCGCTATGTTATTGCACGCCACAACGCAAGAGGGACAATCATGAGCTAGCTGTGGGTCTAGATACGGCCGAGGAGGTGAGGAAGTGGAAAAAAACGCAAGGGGCAAGTTTGTGTGAAAATGGAGGGGTGAAAAAGAGCAAGGATCCAGACCCAGCGTTCTCAAACACCTCGCTCTTCTAGCTGGTCCGTCTTCACAAGTCTTTTTCCACAATGGCGGTCATACAAACAAAACAAGCCGGTAAGGTACCAAACAGGAAATGCGCATACTGTAGGGCGGATGTAGATTTGACCAATCAGAGGACTCTTCTGCAGCACTGTCTGCAATTTTGGAAAGGTGCAGCAGAGTGTCTGTGGATGGGGCGGGGGCATATCTGCGTTAACTGCGACACACGCAGACGGTTTCTGAGTATAAACCAGCCTTTAGAATTCGCCATTAATAACTACATAGGGATCAGTCCTGCATCTATGGAGGCAGACATCTTCAGTTCTACTGCAGCGCAGAGCTGACCAGCTAGTGACTATAGAGATCCCAATTATGCTTGAACGTTACTATATAAAGAAAGATTAAAAAAAACTATATCCCCCTAACCTCTTATTTCTACTGGATGTGAAAGCAGCCACAGTGCACTTACAGACCAATAAACCAGTAAAGTGAATTGTGCCAGAACTAGTGGAGTCTGATGTAACTGCTTTTATCCTATCACCATTTTTCGTTTACCTTTGGATCTCTCGTAGGTAGGTGAGTTCAAGTGTTTAGTTTTTTCTTAAAGGTATAGTGGAGGATTTTTGTGACTTTTTGAAAAGACCCGCCCCCTTCTACACAAAAAAAGACAAAAAAACAGATGCACAACCCTGTTTCCGCTCCCCAAAGGGAACGCCTATTAAATGAGTTCGAGAGTGGCACAGGCCTGTTTGTCCTCGTGCACGCTCCGTTTAAAGGTTGCTTTTTGCATTGACCTTACAAGCTTACTTTCCAAAAGAAGATTTACACTTTTTCCACTATGTCGGACTCACCACCGGTAAGTGAAAATGGGGATGTAGGACGGCCTTATGCAAACATATCAGCACAATGTTTGACAATTAGGAGGACCAATTATTTTGATGATCCACCGGGAAAAAGAACATCCTCCACTATACCTTTAACAATCTTTTAAACTCAATGCTCATATCTATTATAGCTGTTGATTAACTGTAATGACAGATTTTTGTCTTGCATGCAATGAAGCCCACACTCTGCCTATGTAGTTTTTTGTAAATTGGACCAGATCCTGATGGTCAGATGACTACCTTACCTAAACGTTTTGCTCTGCTTGAGGTTGAGTTATAGCAACAAAACTAGAATAGCCCTAATATTAGAGAAGCAGAAAGTGGACAGCCCAGCTTTATGACAACAAAATTGAAGTAATAATTTTTGGAGCAAAGGACGAGAGTTCAAAGGTTTGTACACAGTTTCAGGCTCTAAATGTGGGTGTAGTGGTGGACTCAGACCTCAACCTTCACAGGAACATAAAGACAGTAACAAAGTCGACGTTCTATCACCAAGAGAACGGTGTCCTCACAGGTCTGCAGTAAATCATAGACAGTTACAGCTGATCCAGAATGCTGCTGCCTGCATCCTCACTACAACAACAAAAATTAGAGAATTTCACAGTTCTGAAGTCCTTCCACTGGCTCCTTGTATCTCAGAGAACAGACTTGGAAATACTTCTGTTAGTCTTTAATCACTGAACGACTTTGCTCGTAAATACATTAGACTGTCAGTAGATCAACCACCCAGACCTCTCAGGTCTTCTGGATGAAATCTGCTCTGCAGAACCAGAAACAAATCTGGAGAAGTTCTTATGCTCCACTAATCTGGATTAAACACCTATAAACTATTACTTAAACCCTCAATAGATCCAAATCAGGATTACATTTTTTTTCAAGAGTTGCCTTTGACTGAGCTACCTGATCATTATTAGCTATGCCTTCAGTCCAATTATTTAATTTTTTAAATATAATCATCTTATTTCCATTTCGATTCTCTTTAATTATTCCATTGCCTTTATGCCGCTGATATTTTCTCTTCTCATGTACAGCACTTTAAATTGTCTTGTCACTGAAATGTGCTATATAAATAATTGTCTTGCCTTCCTTACAGTTTAAAGAATTATGTGGAAGTACTTCAGTTGCAATTAAGAACAAAGTACCGGCAACTGTTACTGATGACAGGGAGCTACGGCCTTATTTCCATGTAGCTTTGATCCAAACACATTTTAATTAACCCTGAATAAAGAGTAAATATCCCTATGTAATGAGTAGTCGTGCTAAAGCCTGTAGCAGCTGCAGCATCTTAACAGGAGTGCATTTCAGTTTGCGTTTTGAATATCTGCTCTGGTTCAAAAACGGAGTGTGGAAGAGTTTCAGGGATTTCAGCAGCCGCTAATACAGCAGAACGACCGCAGATATGCAGACAGATTAACACGCAGCCAAAAAAGTTCTCCATGTGTCAAACAGCATTATCAGCAATTAAAGAGATAGTAGAAAACAGCTGCAGGTCTTGTGTGACGTTTTCCAAACACATTGTTTAATCATCTTTTAATTGGCTTTATCTAGAACTATTTTAGGAGCGGGACTGATAGCCTGTATTTTATGATGGCGCCGAGGCTTAGGGCTCGATAAATCTGACTTCTGCTCCCGACTTCATGGAGAAAAGATGCCCTGACTGTGGATGGCAGATAAGTGAACGTCTCTGTGTTGACTGGGGATTCCTCCATGGTCGTTGTCTAAGTGCTGAAACGGGCAGATGCAAATGGACGGCGGGGGCCGGCCGTCGACAGCAGCCGCGCTGCATGAATGAGAATCAGGGGAAAGTTTAGATAGGAATATCCAAGGTCTTATATGGAGTCTGAAAGGATGCCACCAGAACTTCTTCTACTTTAGGGGCTTTTCCCAAGCTTGCTGAAAAAAAAAGACAAAGAAGAAAAAAAAATCCCTCACCCCTGTGGTTTGAAGTGCAAAGTTAACAGTTTTACTCAGCCCCCCTTCAAGGCTTGTATAGTCTCTCCTAATCTTTTTTAATGTGTCGAACGGCTTTCTTGAGAATCTCTGTGAAATTTCACACTCAAGTTGTTTGCAAAGTCAGTTTGAATTATGGTATGGAGTGAGGGTAAACTTTTATGAAGGTGTTAGGGAAAACTTTTGGAAAAAGAATACGTTAGGTGTTTCTACTTGTCTGTGTGTGTGTTTGGAGAATCAGCAGAGGGTCGAACCCACGCTGCACAAATCCTGAACGTTTCGACTAACGCAGGCAAACTGCAACATGCAAATAGACCTTTCATTTTAGGTTTTAGTTATTGTTTTATTCAAATCCGTTTCTGGTAAAGTGTGCAAATAAAATAAAGCAGAATCGGTTTGCTTCAGGATTCTAGCTGCAGAACAGGAATGAGGATTTTAAAAGCAATTATGCAAACTAATAAAAAAGGGGTTGTTTTAAGAGAATATTTTCTGTATTTGATTGTTTTTTTCCCTAAGTTGATGCAAAAAAACATCAATATGTCAGTAAGCTAACCCAGCATTTCAGACACTGCACTGAAAAAAATCTAAATCTCGATAAGTCATTTTTTCTTAAAATAAGTGCATTTGTTCTTGGATTGAGGAGGTAAAAGAGACATCTTGCCAATGGAACAAGACAATTTACACTTAAAATGAGAAAAAACTATTGCATTGTCTTTTTTTCAAGTGCATATTATCTAATTTTCTCATTTTCCTGCTCAAATTAAGGCTAAATACACTTAATTTAAGAAATGTTTACTTATTTCTAGATCATTTCCAGTGTGACCTCTTTGTAGATTATATTTTAATATTTAGCTCTTTTAATCAGGTCTTTCTTGGACCAGGAAAGACTCCATATTGCCATTTTCTGATCATCTCATTTTGTGAAATTTTCCCAAATTTTAAAACTTCGGCTGATGTGGCACTTTTAGTCCCAGTCTGTAGTTTTTAACTTCAGGGACGGGAGTTGATGCAGCACTTCAGAGACATGCTTTGTTTGCACTGTCAGTGTCAAATGAAGATGAAATAAAATGAATGAAGTACATAGAGCATTGATTCAGCCTCCAGAACAACAATACAGTGACAAGAAATTGTCCGTATGAGGAAAGTAATCCAACACCTTCGGACAATAGCTTCCGCAGGAATCCAACATGAGACATTTAACTTTGCACAAGCAGGTGATCAGTTCAGGTCAATGCAGAGATGGAGGAAGCTTTGAGACCATAGATTCAGACCACAACATCTAATCTGTTTGTTTTTTTCTTTTATTTTGATTGTTGATAGGTGTATGTCTTACTCGGACCAGAGTCCAAACTTTGTGTCACCGCAGAGAAAAAGTTATGCATATTCATCTGCTTGATTGGCAGGTCTCACTGTGAAATTGTGGAACAAAAAAACAAGCCGTTGGAAAAATATGCTAACGCTCTCCTAAACTGTGCTCCCAGTTTTATCGGCCAGGTTCACGCCCCAGCATGATGGGACCCGGTTCCGATTTTTTCAAATGCGACCTGTGTCTCAACAGCCAGGTCGCATTCTTCCGACTCAAACGTCTTTCATACTCAACAAAGGTCACTATTGTGCGCCTTTTTACGCAGAAGCGGGAAGAAAAACAACAACCATGGTGGACGATTATGCTGTGTCTTTTTCTATCGTTTTAAAAACATTGCATTATTACTGTGCGGGCTCCAGTTGGAAAAAAAGAAATCATAAGATGTGCTCCAGCACTACCGTCCATAAGAGAACACTGGCTACTTGTGAAATCCTGGAGATCCTCAACTGCACATGCAGGACTTTTAAAGGTATTGTGGAGAATGTTTCTTTCCAGGTGGATCATCAAAATAAGTGGTCCTTCTCATTGTCAATCATTCTGGTGATATGTTCATTTAAGGCCATCCTACATGCTTGTCACCATTTTTAGCTAACCGTGTGCTGAGAAGTACCTGGCTGCCGAGAATTAGCTCTCCTCTTGCACAACTAATGACAAAACGGATTGAAATATGGATGAAAAGGGAACTTTTAAACATATTTCTAATGTTTTCATATTTCTTATGCATAGATGCGCTAGAATTTAAAGTTTTGGTGAACGGATAAATTCGAATGAAACCGATTTTTGCTTGTATGGAGGCAAGTTTTAGTCAATGCGCTACAGTCAGTGTCCGATGAATATGTTCTCCGCTCAGTGGATGGCATTTCCCGCCTTTTCTATCAACACCATTCCATATCATTTCTGACAAAACATTAAGAATATGTTTTTCTTTCATATTTCAATCCGTTTTCTCAGCAGTGTGTGACAGGGATGGTAACTCTCTGCATAACAAGGTGGTGAGACTGACCTTTTTTGGAGAAATTGCAAATCTTCTGTTGGAAAGTAAGCTTTTATGAACGATGCAAACAGCAACTTTAAACAGAGAATGCACGAGGAGAAATGTGCTTATTCACGCTCTCGCACGCGTTTAATAGGCATCCCCCCTTGGGAACAGGGTTGTTCATGTGCAAATCCTCCACTTTACATTTAAGTTCTGTTAATGCAGTTCAGACAGGAGATCACATTCAGGTCGCATATATTTGCAAATGTGAACGACGCAAAACAATTGGATTTCACAAAAAATCGGAAAGAGCATTAAAGCTCGCAGTATGAACTTTATCATTGTCTAAATGGATTAAAAAATGGCACTCTTTGCTGATCCTTAGAGGACTTCATAAGATATTAATTAAATTGTTTACTTTAGAGGGTTTATTAGAGCTAACTGGCTTACCCCCAGTAAGCTACTTCGTTGTTTACTTCCCCTGCGCACATGGAGGTAATCTACCTCCTTTAATATAAATGTGCAAGAAAGACTTTAAGTGTGAAACACTAAAAAATAACAGCAGAATGTGGTCATCTTTCTGCAACCCTGCATGGGACTAAGGTGAGCAACTGTGGTATAAACTTAGAAAAAAAAGTCATGAAACACGACTATGCACTTTTTAAGATACATCCATCTGATTGCAATCAATCTGCGTTTTTCTCTCAATAGAATAATTCGGCAAAAGAAATTTACTTAATTATAAATTTACATACTTTAAATTACATTCTAATTTGTAACCCGTACTTAACCGAGTGAGCAGCTTAACTTTTTTTTTCTAAATGTTCTCATTCCCTTATTTTTAAGAGGCAAACCACATTGACATCCATTGAGCACTATCATCAACCTACTGTAATCCTCTTCATCTAATTGTCTAATTAAGGCCTGATACCATCTAGTTTGATCTCACTGAACTTGACCACTCCAAGACAAATAGAGGAATTTGTTAATTTGGAAATATTCTCCACTACACAGACATTTTCTGCTCTGATGTTAAACATTTGATTAATTTCATCGCCCCCAAGAAAAAGGGATGAATCTATTCCCTTAATGTAATTTGTGGAAAACCCACCATGACAGCGTAATTATTTTGAGGGGGCCGATTTGCATTGCCAGCGCTGTTCAAACTAAATGCTAGCGTAGATTCTAAGGCCTTAAAGATAAATTAATAATCTCAAGTATTTAAAAGCCATGAAACATTTAAATTAAGTAATATCTCTTCCTAAAGGGCACAGCGGAGCCGTTTCCATACATATGCGCACAGACACAGATTTTAAATAAACATCAGCAGTAATCAGTGGGACAGAAATCAGAGGGAAAAGTATTTTGCTGGAGCTTCTTTTTAACGGTTCCTTTGGGGCTTCCCTCTGACTTAGATTAGATAGGATTTACACACAGTTGATGCATTTTTCCAAAACTTTTAATTTATTTCATCCCTGTGCATTAGAAGGATAACATAACAATGTATTTTTTTCCCACGTTTTATTATTATTTTTTTTCTCTCCAGTTTAGCTCAATGAAAACCTCCCTATTTATGACACGTCTGCACAGCTTTGATCACCTTTTAAGGGGGAAGCAATTGCCCCATTTCGGAAGACAAGGCTACAGATGTTCATTTTTTTTCCTCTTGTAGTGCTGCAAATTTACTAATTGACTTAGATTCTTGGCTTCAGGCAGTAACCTAATAAGGCCATCCAAGGTTAATGATAGACCTTTTTTAGAATGGTTGAACGTCTGACACCAATATGCAGCGCTGGTGAAAAACACTTATTACTTACACAAGAGAGATTTCTCTGGCGGGCGGTAGAAGTCTCTGACATCTCAGAGAAGCACTGATTATTAGCTGCTGTATTTTGTTTGACAGCAGATCGAAACGCTGCAGTCATTCGGACGGCCGAGGCCTCAGCACAGGGTTGTGTCGCTGCTTTAACGCCGTCTCTTCCCAGGAACACCAGCGCCACAAATTTCAGTGATTTAGCAGCTCCTCCGTACAAGCAGCTGGTGTCAGCAGAAGTGTCGACCGCCGCTGCCAGTCGGCTGTCATAGTATCCTTTGCCAAGCATTTTTTTTTCCCACTCCCCTTTTGCTTTATTATCCATAGATTATAGAGAGCCGCACAGAAGCATAAAGTATTCAAGCCTGTTAAACCTTTCCACATTGTGTCACCTTTAATGGGATTTTGTATGTTGTAGCTAATGAATGTGAAGTAAAACAAAAATAATTCATCATTTTATCTCGTATTAAAACCAATCTGACAAATCTCATCTCTGTATTTTGACGTCGTGTATTGATACTATTCAGTGCCAAATATCATTTGCATTTACCTTTAGGGGTACAGTAAGTGTCAAACAGAGGCGGGAAGAGTTAAAGTTAATTCTAACTTCTTATTTTGTTTTTTTTTTTTTCAAAACAATTAGAGCAAAATAAAAAAAGTAGTCATCCAAGCAGTAAAAACTTGTTTGATCAAATAGTTGAAACTGTTACCTCCAAATATCTGATTTAATGTTTAAAACCAGAAATCTGCAGTGTTGGGCACGTTACTTTGAAAAAGTAATTAGTTATAGTTACTAGTTACTTCTCCCAAAAAGTAACTGAGTTAGTAACTGAGTTACTCTACAATAAAAGTAACTAGTTACTAGTAAATGTAACTATTGCGTTACTTTTGTGAGTGTATGAATTTAATAACTGGGGATGTCTAATTCTGAAATCCTGTGTTCAGGTTGTTATAGATACTGCAACATGTAGCTATATCTATCTATCTATCTATTCCATCCATCATGCATCCATCCATCAATCCATCATCCATCCATTAATCCATCCATCATCCATCCATCAATCTATCCATCCATCAATCCATCATCCATCCATCAATCCATCCATCATCCATCCATCAATCTACCTATCCATCCATCCATCATCCATCAATCCATCATCCATCCATCAATCTATCCATCCATCAATCCATCATCCATCCATCAATCCATCCATCATCCATCCATCAATCTACCTATCCATCCATCCATCATCCATCAATCCATCATCCATCCATCAATCCATCCATCATCCATCCATCAATCTACCTATCCATCCATCCATCATCCATCAATCCATCATCCATCCATCAATATATCCATCATCCATCAATCCATCATCCATCCATCAATCCATCCATCATCCATCCATCAATCTATCCATCAATCCATCATCCATCAATCCATCATCCATCCATCCATCAATCCATCCATCAATATATCCATCAATCCATCATCCATCCATCCATCCATCAATCCATCCATCAATATATCCATCATCCATCAATCCATCATCCATCCATCAATCCATCCATCAATATATCCATCATCCATCAATCCATCATCCATCCATCCATCCATCAATCCATCCATCAATATATCCATCATCCATCAATCCATCATCCATCCATCAATTCATCCATCATCCATCCATCAATCTATCATCCATCCATCCATCATCCATCCATCCATCAATCCGTCATCCATCCATCAATCCATCCATCATCCATCAAACCATCCATCAATCCATCCATCAATCCATCCATCATCCAGAAACTAGAAACCGAACTTAAGTGACAGTAGCAGTACTCTAACAAGAGTATTAATGAAGTAAAATATCATAAAGTGAAACTACTCCCAAAAGTATACAGAATTGCTGTCTAAATTCATTTCAGTTAATAAAAATAAATAAATGTATGTGTTGGGTGTGATCCTAATGGAAGGATGAAGTCCTTTGTGTTTTTTTCAGGGATTGTGTCGTACAATAGTTGATATTTTGATGTGTTTCATCACTTCTAGCACCTTAAAGCTACAGTGTGTAATAATTACACAGATATACAGTCAGAAATGTAATATATTATACATAACTATGTTATTTATCATCATCTACGAGCTCAGCCTCTTAACCTTAATATTTGCGTTGCCTTAGAATTCGTTATTTATAATTACATAGGAGCGGGTCTCGCAGCCATGGAGGCAGACATCTTTGCGCTACGGCAGCGCAGAGCCAACAAACTAGCAATTGCGAGATCGCACATTACGCTCGAAAGTAACTACGGCAAGTTGAGAGAGATGAACTGAGACGGTACTGAACACACAGAATAATGAAATACTATCTGTAAAATTATCTATGTAAACAAACCTCATCACTTGAGAAGGTAGGTGATGCGGACGTCGTGGAAGACATTTTGTCCCGTAACGCTCGCCGTACTGTTGGGGGGGAGAAGCGGTGGGGGGGAGATGTTCATGTTGCTGCGGTCTGCAGTCTGGACGTTAGATGTCGCTGAAAATTACACACTGTAGCTTTAAACCACATCCAGCTACGTTTTGAGATGATGGATTAAACGGGCACCTTCTTTGACGTGTTGCAGGGTTCATCGGCCTTCATGAAGCCGTTTGTTCACAATGTTCTCTAACGAACCTTTGAGCCCAAAAACAAACCAGAATGGTTATTTAAAAAAGAGGTTAAAAACTCCCATCTGATGAGCTGTAATCTTTATTAAATGAGATGTTTCCTTCAACTGAGCCAAAACAAAACATCAATCTTTTTAGGTCCTTAATGGTCCAATATGAATATTATGGGTTGTGGGTGGATCTGTTTATTGTAATTCGTGATGATCCTCAACAGGAAGCTGGTGAACAGGAAGGTGATATTTGCCGTCACTACTTTTGTTTTGTAGCTAGGTTTTGTTCGTCTAATGTGAAATATCTCTCAAAGCACACCGTCAGTCATCCAGATCATGGTAACCCTAAGTGCTTGAATAGAGGCAAGTTGGAACAGAAAGCTGTGATTAACTGCTCCTTTCTCTTCAAGCACTTAGAAAGTGAAAGGAATAACGGCCGAGGTTAAAAGTTTCACACAGAAATATACTGAAGTTGACTAAGTTACTTTTGTGGTTTAAATGGAGCCGTTTCTTCCCTTTTGCAGAATCCCGGCTCCTCTGCAGGCTCTACCCCCAATGCCCCGGTGACGGGTTACAAGCGCATGGTCATTCCCAACCAGCCGCCTCTGACTGCGACCAAGAAGACAATGCCCAAACCTCAGCCTCAAGGGGGAGTCCCACCTCCCCCTGTCAGCCCTGTAGCCAAGCCTCAAAGCAACATGGCTCCTCAGCCTGTTCCAGCCTCCTACACCACGGCATCGACCCCCAGTCAGCCCACCTTCAACGTTCAAGTGAGGTCCGCCCAACCTAGCCCTCAGCACCAGGCCCCCGCTGGCTACCACTACGGCCAGCAACCGATTCGCAGCCCAGCACAGGTGCAGTACATGCCGGCCCAGCCCAAAGGTCCCGACTTTGCTTACGGACCGCCACAACCGGGCTTCTCCCCCTCGGCTCATCAGATACAGCAGTACCCTGGGGGACCACAGGTCGGGGGAGGAGGCTCCAGGAGACCTGATCCAGTCCCAGCTCAACCATACCAACCTCAAGGCCCCAGAAAGACCTACATCACAGACGTTCCACCCAGCTTGGCTCCGTATACCTCTGGACCAGATGCCCACCCAAAGGTAAGGTTCTAAGTAAGCGCCAACACAAATCCTACCATAGAACTGGTCAGATTAAGGTAATCTACTCACGCACTGTCAACAATGGCAATAATATTTAAGTACTTTTTATTGTCTTACCATCTCACATTGGAATGTTTCTGCTATGAATTTTGGACTCAGTTCAATCAGTTTGATATGTAAGACAAGAAAGAGGTTCAGATGAATTAAATGCGGCCTGAGTTCAGGGGTCTATCAGCTTCGGGGTAGAAACTGTTCCTGAGCCTAGTGGTCTTGCTCTGCATGTTCCTCAGTCGCCTGAGTGAGGGAAGAGGTTGAAACAGTCTATGCAGGATGGGTGGAGGGAAGGCTGTTCCCTAGTGCCCTGTCACACCTTGCCGATTTAGCAAGCGTATGCCTGATGACCCAGAATCTCCTGAAACGCTGGCATACACTCAACTTTCTATGTGTTTAATCTACATTGGGTGTACGAGTATTCGTAACTAGTCCAGAGCGGATGTCCAACGACAGCCTAACTTATGCATAACGCACGGCAGCGTAATGCCCATGACATGTAACGAAGCAGTGGTTGAGGGGAACAGCAATGTGCCTGGAGACACCAGGCCTGCATAACAAGATTTCTTTAATTGAGGTATTGACCTAGCAGCTGTTTACCGCCTGGCAAAAAAAAAAAAAAAAGAAGAAATGAATAAAAAGCAAAAAAAGGAAAGAAAGAAGGGATGTTTGCAGTCACAGCAGATTTAGCCTCATGTCTACTAGCAATTTTGTTGGTCGTGGTTGTGGGTGTGAATGCAGGGAGAATGCATCACACTCACCTTCTCGCTCATCCTATGATGGGATCTGGAGGAGAACTGTTTCCTCTTGTGAACCCTCTTTTATACCAAAAAGCTGCCAGTATGCCATTATACAATAGCTGTAAGTTAGAAATACATTCATCGAATGTCTGGAACACGTCAGATACGCTGATATACGTTGGAGATAAGTTCTTGATAAGTCACGCATAAGTTATGCACAAGTTACTCATAGGTTATGGATAAGCGAGACACCATAACTTATGAGTAACTTACATTTAACATATGTCAACTATTATTTAACTTACATGTAACTTATGGCCCAAGTATGAGCATACGCTGGCATATGAGCATGCTCAAAATTCCTCTACGTACGCGCTGTATGTCGACGTATTTCATCGAGCTCATAACTTATAAAAATGTACCCATAACTTATCTAACATATGCCAGCGTTTTTGCCAAATTTTTCGTACATCAGGCACACACTGGCCTAAATCGTCAAGGTATGACAGGGGCTTAAAGTCCTCTCCATGCAGCCTAAACTGCCCTTCACAGAGCCATCCTCTGGAAAGTAGAAGGCCCTTGAGTTTTCTTTAATTCAAGGATTTTATGCTGGTTCAGAATCCAAAGCGGGCCTCTCAGCCAGGGGGAATAGCTCATCAAGGACTGTTCTTAACTAAATACAAATTAGCTTCAGCATTGCAGCAAGAACATTAAAAATAACTAATTATATTTGTTCAAAACAAGAGCCTTCGTTTTGCTTGAAAAGCTGGCTGTGGTCCCAGTTTGACAAATTATTACCCAAAAAAAAAGGGAAAACAAAACAAAAGGTTGCGTTTAATGCATTTGTAGGAATCTCTTTGATTTCAGATAAAAGCAAATTTGCTAATTTTGAAGATGCAGTTTGTGCTCTTTATATTTATATTTGTCTTGCTTTCCCAAGGATACGGCGAAGTAAAACAAAATCCTCTGTGCATCACCCTCTGCCCTTCTCTGCTTTATTTTCTTGCGTTGAAAATGTCTGGAAACCCAAATTCAACCAAGAAATGGGTTTGCACCACATAAACTCTGCCCTTAATGCTGTGCTCTAAAATTAAAAGTGTCTGTATTAGTGTGGAGAAAATCTCCCAGAGATAATAGAACAGAAAGCAAAGTCCGTCCCCTTTGCCTTTAGGACCATCACTCCGCCTGACCCGACGCAGTGACATGTTCATTACCTTTTACAAATGGTGCTTAATCTGCTTTAATCTGGCCGGTCGTGCTTCTGCTAATTTGTTGTGGAAATAAGCTGAGATAAAGTCAATTAAGAAGAACTATTTACTTCCATATTTGTGATGATGATCAAAAAAGACCTCTTCTTCTAATATGAAGGCCGATTTTTACATAATAACTGTCAGCTGGGGATCTGTGACTGTGATTGAAGACTTAATTTAAAAAGGATAATTTCTCATAATCGGTGGCATTCATAGAAGGTCACTTTCATTAGAAGTGCTTGGATAATATAGCATAATCTGGGCCGGTTCTGATCAGCCCCTCTGGCTCTGCACTCTGCTTCATCTCTCATCAGCCTCTGCCATCCTGCATCTAGTCAGGGTGCATGAGGACTTCCTGTACCACATGCTTAGAGGACTCTCCATTTTACTAACCCACCAGACTCTACAAGTCTCTTCATCTTGTCTGAAATGGAGGACAGCTAAGCTGGACGTGAACTTGAGTGACGTTTGACAGGGCAATTATTTTGGAACTGCAGACAGTAAAAGCCCCTGTAGAAGGTCAACGTTGGTTTCAGCTTTCAAACGGGTTTTATTAGTGGGACATCTTCTCTGGTCACATGATTTACTGCCATTTTGCACATGGTATTGACAGCACGCAAATGAAGAAAGAGCCTAGATTAAAAACAGCAGGTTATTCATTGGAAGTGATATAAACGGCTGCCATCTTTAACCACTTGGTTTGACCTAGTGAGTGATCCAGAAATTGGAAACCAGGGTGTCGGAGCTGAAGCTTACAGGGTAGAAACACTTGGGGCCTTTCCTCCTGTTGAGAGCTTCACCGAAAAGAGACTTCATTACGGATTGGATGGGATATGAGGCCGGCCTCAATTTATATAGATAAGCTCAAAAACCATCAGGTGCAATTTGGTAAGATGTATTTATGAACAAACAGAGAGAAAAGGTTAAAGTTATAGTGGACGATCAGCTTTAAGTTCTGCAGGGATCATCGGACCCCCACAGCCCCCACTGTAGCTAAGTTTGTGTGTTTGAGTGTTTGGAGACAGTGTTGTTGACAGACCAACTGGACTCACACATGTTTGATAGTCATTCCACCTGGGGAGCTGAAGAGCAAGCAGTTATTCAAACAATTGGGTCATTTTTTACCTATATTTCCAGAAAATAGCTTGTCTACTATGCCTTTAAAATTCAAAGCAACAACAAAAGACATTAGTTTTATTCTTTCCACTTTTAGAAAATTAGATTAGATTAGATTCAACTTTATTGTCATTACACAGGTACAGGTACAAGGCAACGAAATGCAGTTTAGGTCTAACCAGAAGTGCAATAGCATTAAGTGCAGGATAAATAATGGTTCTATAAATCCAGGACATGGGTTTTACTGAATGAGTATAGAGATGAATACCATTATAAACAGAATCTTACTAATAGATGAATATAATATATAGATAACTAGTGTTATGAACTACTTTTACAGCTGGATATGTACCGAATATAATATACAGGTGGATATTACTATAAAAAAGTTTTTTTTTTACAGTTTTGTACAATAGCATATATATAGATGGATTTTACTATAAAATGAATAAATAAAGTTTGGACAGAAGCTATCTAAATTAAAGTGCAGTTGAAGGTAATTGCATATTACAGTTAAAGTACGTTATTGCAGATGTAAATGTAAACAATTGGTACAGTGAATAAACCTGCAAATGATTTTTAACCCTAAATTTTATTACCTTTTTTCAACTATGCTATGATCATCAAATGATATTTAAATATTTTCTTTCTTTATAGATAAGTATTAAAAATGCATTTATGCCCTAAATATTGGCTAAAATATTTGTTTTACAACGGAATGTACAGCACAACAAAATATAGGTTATAGTTATATCCAAGGTACAAGATTTTGTTGAGACATATTATATCCCCGTACAAAAAAGAAGAGAAACCATTTGATTTGAATGAAATAAATTTAGATAAACTTGACGTTATTATAGTCCTTTTTGAGCCTAAATAGAATTTAAGTGGGAAAATTCACCTGAAAACTTAATCAGTGCAGTCAGTTCATACAGATTACCATCCTGCCTTCCAACATTATCCAACATACCAGCGGTGCGCTGTCAGTAGGAATCCCATTCAACAGCAGCCTCTGGCCCGGTTGGTTTGCCGTGGCGGCTGGAAAGCGGTTTTCATGTACTAATCCAAACTTCAGGCACCAGAATAATAAAAGAGAACATGTTTTGCCGGCAGTTTTCAGCATTTTAATTAATTGAAGCGTTAATAAACTGTTCCAGAGGAGTGAACATAGTGATCTGCATCAGGAGTGCTGTGTCTGTCTCCCCACCAGCTCCCAGATCAGCTTCTCTGATTGGTTGATGTGTCCAGCAGCAAAAGTAACATTTTCCATCTCGAACAGCAGCGCATTTGCGGCGCGCCGCGCGCGTCAGTTGCTTAAACACACCCGACGCGCTGCTTCAGCTGCTCAGACGCACTGCGCCTACTGCTTAGAACGCGCCGCGGGACATTTTATTGCGCCTTGACGCGCATGAACCATTGCTTTTGCATGTAAACTCGCTGCTCCTGCTGCGTTCGGTGTGAACGCAGCATAAGAATATCATCGCTATCACTAGCATCAGTACTAATGAGGACATTTACTCACCCATCCATCAAATTAGCATTTTTAGGTTCTGCTTAAGTGAACATGATATTTAGTTCCTGCTATATTCAGAACATTGTTCCAGTCTTATCCCTCGTGGAATAAAGTGCTTTTTTTGTTGGTTTCTCTGGACTGCTCTTGGACTTTTCTTTGTTATTTCCATACTTCGCTGGGAGGTGCTAACTGGCTTAGCAGCATATGGCTACTTCCTTGTTTATCCCTTGCTCACATGTGCAATATCACGTGCGATATCAAGGGCTTGATAGAATAACAAATTAGATTAATACAAAAAATAACAATACGGCAGCAGGATGTGGTCATGTTTTGGGAAAACCTTTGCAACCGGACTGAACTACACTCAAATAAGTAGATTTAATAAGATTGTCTATGGATTGAACATTCATTTTCATTAAGCTAAGCTAAAAAAAAGCTAATGTATTAAATTAAGCACTCATTTATTGTATCAGAAATGATTGGATCTATCCATTGTATCTTTTCTGATTAAAGTCATATTTCTATAGGTATAGTAGAATCATCTCATGTTTTATGATGTTAATTTTTCCAAAACGTAAATCAATTTTTACCATAAGGGGATCAGTGGGTGCATCTCTTCCTGTGTGATGTCATCTCCTCAATAGGGTTGACCCCAGTTACCCCGACTAAACATGAGAGGCATTTCCAGGCCTTAAAAAAGGTGAGCAGACAGAGTGCAGGGTTACCCGCTCTGCTGCAGATCACCAGAGAGAGGATTCTGCAGCTAGTGCAGAGTTAAAATGTGTAACTACAAAGCAAGAGCCCAAGGCTTGAAGCAGATCAAGGCGTGCTATCTGCAACTCTCTGATCTGTACTGTGTAGACACACCTTGAAACAAATTGCTCTTGTTCTATGCCAACTTTATTCAAGCAAATCAACCCATCTTTCCGGGTTTTTTTAAAGATATATTTTTAGTTCTTTATTGCAAAACAAAAAAAAGCCTCCATCTGTTTTGTTTTTATTTTGTGCTACATAATCCTAAATCTAGCTTCATTTTTCCTCAGTGCCATCAAGTCCCATAATAGAGAGCTCCTCCAAATTTAATCTTTCTTTTCTTTTTAGCCTTCTGGACAAAATTTCCCTCTGGCGTCATCAAAAAAAACAATAAATACTTTCTGAGAAAATCTGAAAGCTTTCCTCTATTTTTACCACATCAGGAAGTGTTAAGATGTCTTCAATTCAAATGTCCTTTTCTAAACATACATATTCATCGGCGTGTTGAAATGTCTCTCCACATAAAGGAAAAGATGTCTTTTTCTGTCAAGCACTTTTTTTCTTTCATAGTGATGTACGATCAGAGCCTTAGAAAAAGTCTGTGTGTGGGTGAGTGGCTGGATGCGTTCAGGTGATGAACCTATGAGTATAATTAGAGCGTTTTCCAAGCCGGTTTCTCTGGAATATCGTCTTGACAGCCTAATTAAAAACATGAGCGTGATTTTTACTCCATTTTTATTGTTGTTTCAAAGCAAACCATCTCATTTTAGAACGTTAATGCTTTAATTATACCTCTCTGCTCTCTGGCTTTGAAACTTTTTTTCTTTCAATTGCTTCTCTTACTCTTTAGGAATGTTTAACAGGGTTTCCGTGGGTCATTAAAAAACATTAAAAGTCATTAAATTATTATTTTTTAAATTAAGGCCTTAATTGGCATTAAGATTAATTAAATGTGTTTATTGTGGCATTTAAAATGAAGCTGACATCCCACCCACGTCAAAAAACTCTGCAAATAGACTGAATGGTTAGTACAACGTTAGTGCAGATTTGTGCAGAAAAAAAAATATTGTTTGTGCTACTTTTGTTTAAGAGATATTAAAGATAATTTTTTAGGTCATCCAGAGGTGCGCGCCTTGTCATGAGAGAGGGGAGGATGAGAATGGCAAATGTATAGTGAGATTCTGTCTGTCAGTTGGGTAGGTGGGTGTTTCCGCTGGTGGGTGTTAACGTACAGCACACACAGAGAGATGGAGAGTGAGGATGACTCCAGCAGAAAAACAGCGTTTTCCTGATGGAAATACAGGTGTTACGTCGAGCTGCGTTTCCCCATCACATACGGTTTCCTCTGCATCTCCGCACAGCGCAGGCGGCACGAGTCACCGCGCAAGCGTCAGGAAACGCGCATGCTCGCTAAAGGCGCGCAACAGTCGCCCTATGCTCGCGCCACAGGAGAACTATGGAGAGCGTGAACGATCAAATGAAAGGGAGAAATATGGATGGATGGATGGATGGATGGATGGATGGATGGATGGATGGATGGATGGATGGATGGATGGATACTCTGCCTTCTCAAACTACTGTATTTTTTATTTTAAACATTATTTGATGGCCTTTGTGGCAGGGATGGAGATCCATGTTTTATGTCACACACAGAGTATAGATCTAGATAGATAGATGTTACAGTATCTATAACAACCCAAACACACAGGATTTCAGAATTAGACATCCCCAGTTATTAATTTCACCAGATCTGAATGCCCTGTTAAAAAACTTCACATCGCGTTCCCCCTGATGTCATTTACGTTGAGTTGCAATAAATGCAAAACTCTCTGCAGGTTCTTGTCTTTGTCATCTGGCTTTGGAAACACACAGCAACAAGGTGGGGGCTGGGTGGTGAGGGTTACGGGGCGAGAAACGCAAAAGTAACACAATAGTTACTTTTACTAGTAACTAGTTACTTTTATTGTGGAGTAACTCAGTTAGTAACTCAGTTACTTTTTGGGAGAAGTAACTAGTAACTTTAACTAATTACTTTTTCAAAGTAACGTGCCCAACACTGCCTGTTGGTAGCATCAAAATATCTTCTAAGAGCATTAAAAAGCATTAAGTTAGAGTTAGTTATTCCTGTATAAACCCTGTTTAAATATTTTTAGAGAAGTTTTTATCCTTTCACATTTTGTAGCTTTTTCAACTCAACTAAATGATTTCATCTGTCTTGGTTAAAATATAATCTGCTTATTAAATTAGTCAGCGTTGGGTTCATGATAAGCCCAGATGGGTTTTAAACAATGTTTTTAATAGAATCAAGAATCTTTCATTCTTAATAATTATAAGCTTTGTTTTAAGGAGATCTGGTTCTGGCCAGTTAAATTGTAAAAAGGTCTTCATACCATCAAAAAGTGAATCAAATGCTGCTTTAAAAAAAAATAAAAATTGTAAACTTTGTTTTAGAAAAATCTAGATTTAACCAGATATTTTCTAAATTAAAATTTTGGAACTAGAGATGATCAGATCAGTCAGACTCATTAAAACTGTGAAACACCAACATTAGCATTATTAGCAGCTAACAATTAGCCTCTCACATTTCTGTTAGACAGTCCGGGTCATGATCGTTGGTCAGTCATACAAGCGTTTTTCCTTAGTTTTTAACTCAACAGTTATTTCCTATTTTCTATGAAATATCGTCTTGACAGCCTAATTAAAAACATGACCGTGATTTTTACTCCTTTTTTTTGTTGTTGTTTCAAAGCAAACCATCTTGTTTTTCTTTCTTACTTCAAATTAAGAGTATAAACCTAGTTACATGCTGCGTAGCTTAAACTAGGTTTAAACTCGCACCTGCAGTGATACAATCACACCTTCCCCAGCCATATAGAGCGCCTGTTATAACACCCCCAATATTTTGGTAAATTGATACTGACCCCCCGCACACTATTTAGACATGTTAGCTTTTAACTCACCATTTTAATCACTTGTTCAAGAAGAACATTTAATGTGGGATGTAAAGTTAATTTCTACACATTAGAGTGCAACATTTTGAATCTACAGTTTAATATCCTTTATTAAGTGGTCAAACGGCAGATTGCTCTTAATTCGTTTTACTCCGTTGCAAGAAATAGAAATGGATTTTTAACGAATAGTTTTGAACAGGGCACGTTGTTATCTTTGGTGTGGCTGAAGTGTTTCCCCTCTCTGTCATTGGAGTGCGCTGAATCCTGCGTCAACGTCAGCAAAATGTCTGCATTGTCTTGATTTGTGCATCATCAGTGGAGTAGTGCACAACACCCCAAACGAGCACACATCCTTTTCATCACTTGATTTATAGTTGAAATCACTTCCTGTCTATTTTTCCGTCCCATTTCTTCTCCCTTTCTATAGAGCAGTTGTTGAAATACAGTAAAAGTCAAAACTCTGGACACAACTTCATTAAATGCTTTGTCTTGGTTATTACCTCTGGCAACCATTTACCCCGACCATCATCGGGGGATTGTGTAGAAAAATCTAAACTTTAAAATATATTCTTAGGTTCTTCCTTTGCTAAATGATTCTGTATTATTTTGTTGGTATCTTAGAATGTAATAGAAATGAGGGAAATCCAGTTAAAGAAAAGAGGGTGTCCAAAGATTGTCTGTGCTGATGATGTCGGTAACAGTTTTAAAGCTTCAAATTTAAATCTTTAATTTAAAATCTTTTATTGCTATTTTTAATGGAAACTTTCTTAAAAGGAATGAAAATATTATTTTTCTATGTCATGTTTCCAATTTATTGCTCTTTGTAAGCCCCCCCATTTAAAGTCTTTAAATAGCTACAGTGCCTACAGAAGCTTACTGTACCTGTTTTTAATTTACCGTATTTTACGTACTATTAGCCGCTACTTTTTTCCTCATGCTTTAAACCATGTGGCTTGTAAGAAGGTGCAGCCTTTTTGTGGATTTCTCCTGATCGCCAGAGGGGAAATTGGTTGGAAAGAAAGAATATAAGGATAATTTTCATTAGCACTAGAAAATGCTAACAGCAGGCACGACAGAGAACAATGTCCTGAATTTGCGCATTTTGACATTTATTTGCCACGTTAAAGCTGCCAAACCAATGAAGTAGGGCTGGAAGATAAACCGGATTTTTACCGTTATCATCTTTCACCGCGATAACCGGCGACACTTTTCCCATGTTAGTAAAAGAAATAAACTTAATTCTGCCGTTTTTCCTGTGTGCGTTGGTATTTCCTTCCCCTTTAAGACACGGCAGCATTTTTCTAATCATGTCATCCGACAGATCCAGTCAGAAGCGTAAACAAAGAGAATGGCGGATGAGCCCAGTGCTCGCTCAGTTCGTTGGCACCAAAATAACGCCAAAGATTAGCAAAAGAATACGAAATGCAAAGTTTATCTGTTGAATTCAAAGATGTTCAAAAGGCTCCATTACCTTTGTGCAACAATGTTCACAGGATAGGAAACAGTTTTCTCCTTTTCAATGAAACATTGTTAAATATTTAAACCTGAATGGGTACAAGATTTTAATATTTAATTGAAAGTAATATGTAATGTGATTTATTTCATAAATCAATTATAAATAGATCAGTTGTGTTTCCTGCAGAGACCTGTTTTCCGACAGAGGAGCCGAAGCATTTTATCGTGCATTTATAATTATGGAGGTTAAACTGCCCAATTTATCGTGATATTGATTTGAGGTCATGTCGCCCAGCCGTACATTAAAGATACTGGGCTTAACTCCTGCAGACCAAGCTCCATCTTTAAGTAGAAGCTCTTACAACAAGCTAACGGTAGCTAGCGTTCTACTTTGTCCCTACTACAGGGGCTTTATGTAGAGCTCCCCCTACAGGTTTGGTGGGAGACAGTTCAGTAGAGATCAGCTGCTTATAGCTCGCTGTGGCTTATGTGTACGTTTACGTTTTTTCAAAAGATTTGGTGGCTGCAGCTTATGGCCAGGTGCGCCCTTTAGTCCAGAAAATACGGTGATAGATTAATTGTAAGAAAAGTAAACTCAATTAGAATCAAAGTTGGAGAAAATGATGCAAATCTAAAAATCAGAAACAGAAAGCTGATTTACTTAAACCTATTAATCTAAATCACAGCCAGCAAAACCACATAATGCACCTGTTCCGATTAGCAAATATTTTAATAGTTTTTATATATGTGTGTGTTTATTGCTTTAACAAAAGAATCAGTATTCAATACCTTACATGTGTACATATAAAGATAAAAATGTTGCTTTCTTCCATGAAGGCCTCAGAGGTCTGGTAAAGTAGGGCTTCCCTAAGTAGGGGTGGGGACTGCCGGGGGAGACACTTAGTGGGGGGGTCTCAGTGGTTTTTACAGTCGCATGTGATGTGATCCCTGAGGTTATGGAGGGACAAAATATTTTTTGAAATACATCAATTCCGAATATCCAATGACATTCATTAATATACCGTGAAATAAGTAGATGTCACATTTATTCATCTAATACATTATTCAAATATTTTCGTTTTTTTATTAATACTTGCATTAATAAATAGTAAAATGAACAATTAAATAATTGAAAATACATTTTAATTACTGAATTATTTTGAAAACTATGCTTAGACTTAGACAGACTTTATTGTCATTTTGTACACACAGAGTATACAAGAAGAAATTAAGTTCAGTACAGCTCTCAAGACATTAAAGTACAGCCGTGATCAAAAGTAAGCAGGACTGATAAATGTAAACATACGTATATGAGTTACAGTTTCAAACATTTACAGGGTTTTTTTATTAACCATTTATGCATTTAAGCTAGTTCTCTGTATACAGTATGTATGAATAAATATAGAGTTATGGAGCTACATTGGTGCCATTAAAAGTGGTTCAAAAGGATTTTTCTGGAATTAGCGTCTGCTCTTGATAATGCAAGCGTAGAAGAAGAAATTTGCTGTTTACCTGTGCAAAGAAAGAAACAACGAAAGAAAAATGTCTGAGGACTTCAGTGTTGAGGAAGAGCATGAGTTCTTTGCCGAGCTGAATGCGCACTTTCATCTGGTTTGGTCTGCCGCGGTTTCCGTAGACTCATGAACGCGCTTTTAGGAAATCCTATACACTACTGTTTATGTTCTAAAAACATTCTAAATGACTTCGTTTCGAGTAAATTATGGACTCTACCCACTCAGGACACTTGGAATACATTGGACGAGCAGTATGGAGGAATATTGACACGTTTTTTGTGGACTTTTATGGACCTTTCTGCCTCGGGCGCCATAGACCTCCATTATTTGAATGTCAGCTAGAAAATGAAGGCTAATCATGTTTTGGGTGTACTATTCCTTTAATAGGCACCTTTACATTTGTCCTTGGATGTGAGTGTGTGTGTATGCATGCTATTTAGCCCCTGTGCTGTCCTGTAAGAGACACCTGGAGAGGATGAATGGATGAATGGACGGACGGATAATCATTTATTTGATGCGTTATTTAATTTCCCCCTGGGATAAAAAAGATTTTAAATTGATCTATATGAAACTGTATTATAAAACTGAGGCTGAAAACCACCAAACTGGTATTGACAGAATAAAAAATATTTACAAAGCAAATTAATTTAACATTAGTTATTATTAATGACTGATTTTCAAATCAATTCATCTAATTTGGGAGACCTTGAATGCAGATTGAGTTTGAACAATTTAAAATCTGTTTCTTCCATTGTTTCCTTTTCCTTCCACTTCCCAAATACATAACAAAACATGTAGGTCTTTTCCATAAAATCTTATTACAGTGTATCTAATTGTTGTAATAAAAAGTCAACATTTCCAGTGTAAATTTAAAATTAATTAAAACCTGATGGGGTTAATCTAGATCCAGACACATGAACTGCCCTATATGTTTAAAAGCAGGATTCAGACCTGCAAGAAAGCAGTAAGCCTGCACCCCCCAACCCCTTTGCATGAACAGTGGCCCCTGCTGGCTCCTCCGGTGCATAACCAACCCCCGCTCATCAGTTCCTAATCCTTTGAGCTAACAAACAAGTTTCTCTGTGTTTATGGAGAGTTGCCTAAACTTTCTTCCTCCCTGAGCTCCTCACATCCTCCTCCTGTCCACAAATAGGGAGCTTTTATTCCTCCCCCGGGTTGGAGGCTGTGAAACATGTGCACTTTCTAAACTTTCTCTTCTCTTCCTTTTCCATCTCTGCGTCTAATCAAGGCGGCGTCCCCGAGCGGATGGGCCGCTGCGGCGTCGGTAGCGCTTGGTCAGACTGTCATGCAGATAAGCCATGTCGTTGTTTAGAGGGGAGGGTGGAGGGATCAATCATGGTTTGCTGAGGAGGTGAAATTACACAGGAGATGGACAGCAGTGTGGATTTCAGAAGGGAAGTGCACTTTGCCAGGACATCGATTTGAGGAGACTGACCTGTATGGGTCCTCATTATGTCCACCACACGGCCTTAAATATAGATTCAGGTTCCCACAGGAGGACGAAGCTGGACAGATGCTTTGAGATTTCACCCAAAACCAGGAAAACCTGCATCCTGTTTAATATGGAGTTTGCAGGACTATAATGGTACAGAGAGAGGCGCCAAATAAGTTTCCTCCTGGTCCCAGCAATTTGTGCAGTCATTTGTTGTTGTGGCTGTTTCTACTTTCCTTTTTTTTTTTTTTTTCCTTTCTCCCCAGATTGCTCGTGGCGCCCCTTCTCTTCACTCTCAGATTTTCAAATATCTGTTTGCAAGGGGGATGCGTCAGTTCTGAACAGATGACCTAGTTTTTATGCACGCACCATCTTACAGGCATAATAAGGACCCCTCTACATACGTTACATGTCTGTGAACACGCCCGATTCGATGGTGCCATGCAGGTTCTGTTAACGCCGCAGATTTGAGCGGCTGTGGAAACACGTCAGTTATAGAATTGGTTAATTTTTAATTATCGCTGGCTGCTCTGTACACAGCTGCTCTACGGTTGACTGTTATTTTATTTATTTTTTTCCTTCAGTATTTAATTGGAGCTGAAACAGCATGACCTATTTTGTTTGGAGAGAATGTATACTTTATCTGTGCCTCCTCAGAACGTGGCCCTGAGCTTAATTTTGCAGCGCGGTTCTTCTCAAAGTGTAACACAGTGCAGATTATTCTAACCTGTTTAGCATTGCAAACAGCAAATTCATCAACTGGATTACATAAAGCCACAAATATATTCACCCCTTTTTGCCTTTATTTGCATGAATGGAATCAACAACTTAGCTAATAGAAAAGTGACAAAGCAGGTTTGGCTTTGAAGATTTGCCCTTTTTTTGGTTTCGTCTTCATATGAAGCACCTGCCATTGGGTTATGATGCGTGTGCCCTGTTGGTAGAAATCTGCCCGCTCAGGCTTTAGAGTGAGTCAGCAACAGTAATGAGGGGCCACTTTTCTGTTAAAGTGCTCTGCTGTGTCACCGAAGAGCAAACACAAAGGTCAGTTATGAAGCTGCGCTCTGCAGCATCAGATCAAATCAAGCCGTGCTCTGTGAAATAGTGCAGTCAGATTTTAGCCTTTTTAACCCCACACTGTCAAAGTGATGTAAAAAATCTGAGTGTCTATGTTACCAAGCCCTAAATTAAGACACAAACACCTTCAATTAAAAAAAATGAAGCCAAAAAATTTTATTTGATTTATATACAGGGTTTCCGCGCGTCATTAAATTATTATTTTTTAAATTAAGGCCTTAATTTGAAAAAAACCTTTATTAAAAACAATTTCATCAGATATATTGCAATATATTTGAGCAGAAAGGTTGATTTCGGTTGATTGTAAAGTCGTATATTTGGAAAAGAAGCTTGATGCGGAGAAAAAGCCAGAGAATAGGAAAATGCAAATTTCAACAAATTTGGCTGGAAAACGAATTCAGGAAATGGCTGCAGTCTGTAGATGGTAAAGATGACGAGATTATGCCGTGTGATTTATATACACTATATTGCCAAAAGTATTTGCTCACCTGCCTTGACTCACATATGAGCTTAAGTGACATCCCGTTCCTAATCCATAGGGTTCAATATGACGTCGGTCCACCCTTTGCAGCTAGAACAGCTTCAACTCTTCTGGGAAGGCTGTCCACAAGGTTTAGGAGTGTGTTTATGGGAATTTTTGACCATTCTTCCAGAAGCGCATTTGTGAGGTCGCACACTGATGTTGGACGAGAAGGCCTGGCTCTCAGTCTCCGCTCTAATTCATCCCAAAGGTGTTCTATCGGGTTGAGGTCAGGACTCTGTGCAGGCCAGTCAAGTTCATCCACACCAGACTCTGTCATCCATGTCTTTATGGACCTTGCTTTGTGCACTGGTGCACAGTCATGTTGGAAGAGGAAGGGGCCAGCTCCAAACTGTTCCCACAAAGTTGGGAGCATGGAATTGTCCAAAATGTCTTGGTATGCTGAAGCATTCAGAGTTCCTTTCACTGGAACTAAGGGGCCAAGCCCAGCTCCTGAAAAACAACCCCACACCATAATCCCCCCTCCACCAAACTTTACACTTGGCACAATGCAGTCAGACAAGTACCGTTCTCCTGGCAACCGCCAAACCCAGACCCGTCCATCAGATTGCCAGATGGAGAAGCGCGATTCGTCACTCCAGAGAACGCGTCTCCACTGCTCTAGAGTCCAGTGGCGGCGTGCTTTACACCACCGCATCCGACGCTTTGCATTGCACTTGGTTATGTATGGCTTGGATGCAGCTGCTCGACCATGGAAACCCATTCCATGAAGCTCTCTGCGCACTGTTCTTGAGCTAATCTGAAGGCCACATGAAGTTTGGAGGTCTGTAGTGATTGACTCTGCAGAAAGTTGGCGACCTCTTCGCACTATGCGCTTCAGCATCCGCTGACCCCGCTCCGTCAGTTTACGTGGCCTACCACTTCGTGGCTGAGTTGCTGTCGTTCCCAAACACTTCCATTTTCTTATAATACAGCTGACAGTTGACTGTGGAATATTTAGGAGCGAGGAAATTTCACGACTGGATTTGTTGCACAGGTGGCATCCTATCACAGTTCCACGCTGGAATTCACTGAGCTCCTGAGAGCGACCCATTCTTTCACAAATGTTTGTAAAAACAGTCTGCATGCCTAGGTGCTTGAATTTATACACCTGTGGCCATGGAAGTGATTGGAACACCTGATTCCAATAATTTGGATGGGTGAGCAAATACTTTTGGCAATATAGTGTATATATGAGGGTCACAGGTACTTGTTGATGGCATTAAAATTATTTCTAAGAGCATTAAAAAGCATTAAATGAAAGTTACTCATTCCTGTATAAACCCTGATTTATCTAAGTAAACTTGTTAAACTGTTGAAGAACTGCAAAATGTTCCTGCTTCCATCAAACATAGCAAATATGTCCTGCTGGGCAGATAATTGATTGATTGATCCTCAGCCGCTTCTTTAAAACCAAAATAATCCAAAACATTTTCCTGCTTTAAAGGAATAGTACACCCAAAACATGATTAGCCTTCATTTTCTACTCACCCCCATGCTGAACAACACTCTGGAGTACTTTTTTGATATCTCAAATGCATCTGGAGATCTGGGAGGCTTCTTGCTGTCTGCTGACATTCAAATAATGGAGGTCCATGGCGCCCGAGGCAGAAAGGTCCATAAAAGTCCACAAAAAACGTGTCAATATTCCTCCATACTGCTCGTCCAATGTATTCCAAGTGTCCTGAGTGGGTAGCGTCCATAATTTACTCGAAACGAAGTCATTTAGAATGTTTTTAGAGCATAAACAGTAGTGTATAGGATTTCCTAAAAGCACGTTCACGAGTCTACGGAAACCGCGGCAGACCAAGCCAGATGAAAGTGCGCATTCAGCTCGGCAAAGAACTCATGCTCTTCCTCAACACTGAAGTCCTCAGACATTTTTCTTTCGTTGTTTCTTTCTTTGCACAGGTAAACAGCACATTTCTTCTTCTACGCTTGCATTATCAAGAGCAGACGCTGAATGCGCACTTTCATCTGGTTTGGTCTGCCGCGGTTTCCGTAGGCTTGTGAACTCGCAGGCGCGCGCTTTTAGGAAATCCTATACACTACTGTTTATGCTCTAAAAACATTCTAAATTACTTTGTTTCGAGTAAATTATGGACGCTACCAACTCAGGACACTTGGAATACATTGGACGAGCAGTATGGAGGAATATTGACACGTTTTTTGTGGACTTTTATGGACCTTTCTGCCTCGGGCACCATAGACCTCCATTATTTGAATGTCAGCAGACAGCAAGAAGCCTCCCAGATCTCCAAATGCATTTGAGATATCAAAAAAGTACTCCAGAGTGTTGTTCAGCATGGGGGTGAGTAGAAAATGAAGGCTAATCATGTTTTGGGTGTACTATTCCTTTAAGTCATTTTTGGGACGCTTTAACCTGTTGTTACAGGGGAAACTCATCCATAATGATCTGCAAAAAAGCAGTGGCTGTTACTTTCTATACAGTCTGCAATACATCGTTCTACAGTGAGAAAGATTACTTTAGAAAATATTTCAGACAGCTGCCAGTCCTCTCAGGTATGGGTATTCCTTTCAATCAGGCAAGGCTTGAAGCAATTGGGGGAAAAAACAAGAACTAGTTCCTATGCTTTAAACGCCTTAGTTAGAAAACTTCATGTTAGAGTTCATAACAGGACTCCAAGAAAACATGGAGTCCTTCTTGGTAATAAGAGATGAAATACCTTTTCTCTTTGATAGAATAATGGGGAAACATCTTATGCTTCTGCGGGGCAACTAATTTGTGACAAAATGTGAGGACAAAACAGCTGCATGTGGTTGAAAAATGTTTAAAAATTTCTCCAAAATATCAAGCTGCTCCATTTTTTTTTCACCTTCCACAGATAAGCCAATCCCATTTTCTGGACGTTTATGTAATCAAAAAGTTTATTTATTCAGCTAATCAACAGTCATTATAAATATGAGCACAAACAATTTTAAAAAGAAATATTTGATTTGATATAGAGCAGCCATGTGAGTGGTTAGTGGTACTGCTCACATAAACTACCTTAAGCTGGGCATATACTGTGTGATTTTTTTCAATCGTTGCACGCAGCTATAGCTCACACTGTACGACAAAACTGCAGGGTTTACGTCTAAAAACTACCTCGGACTCAACTTCGCAGTGAGATGACGCTACCCGGACTCGTCTATCCAGAAACCAAGCGGGTTGAAGAGGAATATAAAGCTTACTAGAGTGAAATTTGCACGACTTGAAAGTCGCCCCGAAAACAGCAAAAAATGGCACAGTGTAAGCCCGGCTTTATTGGTCTATTTTTCTATTTAAATCCTATACATACACTACCATGGTGCAATGACCCAATCCATGCATGATCCGAGTCCAATTGTGCTTTTTCCTCCGGTGTAGGTGATACTCAATGATACAACCCTACCTCTTTGACTCTAAGTCAGGCCTAGAAGCAGAAGTGGAGACTCCTGAACCAGCTAGGATGCAGCAAGCAGTTTTTGTATGTCATTAAGTAGCCCATTACTTGCTTGTGCAAAATGACACATTGTTATAAAAATAATAAAAAACATAATTAAGTAACATACTTACATCTCAGTCATCTGCAGATTTGCAACAAAGAATACAGACAGAAATCCCTTCAGACGAAGCTTTTTGTCCAGCAAATAAATATTTGTTCTTCCCAGGAGCCAAAGAAGATATGTAATTGTTGCCAAAATATGTTAAAAGTCCTATAGGCTCCAATTGAAGTACAAAACTGTGTAAAAAGAGAACTTTGCTTATTAGATTCCCTTCAACAATTCGTAATTTCAACTATAAAGCAAGATGGTGGAGGACTGATGATACGGGGTCCCTGATATTTCTCTGGTGTCAGTCCTGGTATGATTAACATGTTTAAAGCTAAATGGACCTTAAAGTTTCAGAATCCACTCATTTAACTTTTGTTTTATTCAGTAGCTCACTCTTTTTAAATGCTGTTTTTCAGAAAGATCACGTCGTCCTGCTGGCCTATTATTTGTTACTTTTGCGATGAAAGCTTATTTTTCCCCCAATTTATTAGTAAAGCCCTTTATGTACACTCACCGGCCACTTTATTAGGTACACCTGACCAACTGCTCGTTAACACTTAATTTCTAAGCAGCCAATCACATGGCGGAAACTCTGCCTACATGTCTACATGCCTAAACTGCATTTAGGCATGTAGACATGGTCAAGACAATCTCCTGCAGTTCAAACCGAGCATCAGTATTGGGAAAGAAAGGTGATTTGAGTGACTTTGAACGTGGCATGATTGTTGGTGCCAGAAGGGCTGGTCTGAGTATTTCAGAAACTGCTGATCTACTGGGATTTTCACGCACAACCATCTCTAGGGTTTACAGAGAATGGTCCGAAAAAGAAAAAACATCCAGTGAGCGGCAGTTCTGTGGGCGGAAATGCCTTGTTGATGCCAGAGGTCAGAGGAGAATGGCCAGACTGGTTCGAGCTGATAGAAGGGCAACAGTGACTCAAATAACCACCCGTTACAACCAAGGTGGGCAGAAGAGCATCTCTGAACGCACAGTACGTCCAACTTTGAGGCAGATGGGCTACAGCAGCAGAAGACCACAGCGGGTGCCACTCCTTTCAGCTAAGAACAGGAAACGGAGGCTACAATTTGCACAAGCTCATCGAAATTGGACAATAGAAGATTGGAAAATCGCTGCCTGGTCTGATGAGTCTCGATTGCTGCTGCGACATTCGGATGGTAGGGTCAGAATTTGGCGTCTTCAACATGAAAGCATGGATCCATCCTGCCTTGTATCAATGGTTCAGGCTGGTGGTGGTGGTGTCATGGTGTGGGGAATATTTTCTTGGCACTCTTTGGGCCCCTTGGTACCAATTGAGCATCGTTGCAACGCCACAGCCTACCTGAGTATTGTTGCTGACCATGTCCATCCCTTTATGACCACAATGTACCCAACTTCTGATGGCTACTTTCAGCAGGATAATGCGCCATGTCATAAAGCTGGAATCATCTCAGACTGGTTTCTTGAACATGACAATGAGTTCACTGTACTCAAATGGCCTCCACAGTCACCAGATCTCAATCCAATAGAGCATCTTTGGGATGTGGTGGAACGGGAGATTCGCATCGTGGATGTGCAGCCGACAAATCTGCGGCAGCTGTGTGATGCCATCATGTCAATATGGGCCAAACTCCCTGAGGAATGATTCCAGCACCTTGTTGAATCTATGCCACGAAGAATTGAGGCAGTTCTGAAGGCAAAAGGGGGTCCAACCCGTTACTAGCATGGGGTACCTAATAAAGTGGCCGGTGAGTGTATATCTTCAATAACAATGGAGGTATGATACAGCACATATGTACAGAGGGTAAAGAGGGTGGCGTATCTGCTTGCATTTATTAGGTATGTGAATTTTCTTTTTCTTGATGTTCTGATAGGAGGCTCTGAAGAGGTTTGACCCAAACTTAGAGTTTCTGTAGATCAGTTTATTTAATTTGTGTCATTTGCAGTTGCCGCTGGTGGAGTGTTCTCGTCTCCAGGGGGGGCTATAAATTCAAAATGGTCTCCGATCATGCCAATCTGTTGCTTTTACCAGTCAGCTTTCTGATTTTCCTTCTGACTTTCTGATAATTCTGCAGTGCTGCCAATAGATGGCGCCACATCTGTTTCTGTCTGTTCATTGTGTCCTTTGCTGGAATTCTCTTTAGGCTTAAAAAGGATAATTTATCACAGACACTTTGTATATATTACCTTATTTTATGAAAACCAAATGGTTTTTCTTTCTTTTTTTTCTTTTTGAACAAGCAAATAGCCTGACTACAGGTGCTGGTCATAAAATTAGAATATCATGAAAAAGTAGATTGATTTCAGTAATTCCATTTAAAAAGTGAAACTTGTATATTATATTCATACATTACATACAAACTCATATATTTCAGATGTTTATTTTGTTTAATTTTGATGATTACAAATGACAACAAATGAAAATCTCAAATTCATCATATCAGAAAATTAGAATATTACTGAAGACCAATAAAAACAAAGGATTTATAGAAATGTTGGCCAACTGAAAAGTATGAACATGAAAAGTATGAGCATGTACAGCACTCAGTATTTAGTTGGGCCTCCTTTGGCCTGTATTACTGCAGCAATGCGGCGTGGCATGGAGTCGATCAGTCTGTGGCACTGCTCAGGTGTTATGATAGCCCAGGTTGCTCTAATAGTGGCTTTTAGCTCTTCTGAATTGTTGGGTCTGGTGTATTGCATCTTCTTCTTCACAATACCCCATAGATTTTCTATGGGGTTAAGGTCAGGGGAGTTTGCTGGCCAATTAAGAACAGGGATACCATGGTCCTTCAACCAGGTACTGGTAGCTTTGGCACTGTGTGCAGGTGCCAAGTCCTGTTGGAAAATGAAATCTGCATCTCCAAAAAGTTGGTCAGCTGCAGGAAGCATGAAGTGCTCTAAAACTTCCTGGTATGTGGCTGCGTTGACCCTGGACCTCAGAAAACACAATGGACCAACACCAGCAGATGACATGGCACCCCAAACCATCACTGACTGTGGAAACTTTACACTGGACTTCAAGCAACGTGGATGAAGTGCCTCTCTTCTTTTCCTCCAGACTCTGGGACCTTGATTTCCAAAGGAAATGCAAAATTTACTTTCATCAGAGAACATGACTTTGGACCACTCACCAGCAGCCCAGGCAAGACGCTTCTGACGCTGTCTGTGGTTCAAGAGTGGCTTGACACAAGGAATGCGACAGCAGAAACCCATGTCTTTCATACGTCTGTGTGTGGTGGTTCTTGAAGCACTCACTCCAGCTGCAGTCCACTCTTTGTGAATCTCCCCCACATTTTTGAATGGGTTTTGTTTCACAATCCTCTCCAGGGTGCGGTTATCTCTCTTGCTTGTACACTTTTTTCGACCACATCTTTTCCTTCCCTTCGCCTCTCTATTAATGTGCTTGGACACTGAGCTCTGTGAACAGCCAGCCTCTTTAGCGATGACCTTTTGTGTCTTGCCCTCCTTGTGCAAGGTGTCGATGGTCGTCTTTTGGACAACTGTCAAGTCAGCAGTCTTCCCCATGATTGTGTAGCCTATAGAACTAGACTGAAAGACCATTTAAAGGCTTTTGCAGGTGGTTTGAGTTAATTAGCTGATTAGAGTGTGGCACCAGGGGCCATCAATTTTGAACCTTTTCACAATATTCTAATTTTCTGATATGATGAATTTGAGATTTTCATTTGTTGTCATTTGTAATCATCAAAATTAAACAAAATAAACATCTGAAACATATGAGTTTGTATGTAATGTATGAATATAATATACAAGTTTCACCTTTTAAATGGAATTACTGAAATCAATCTACTTTTTCATGATATTCTAATTTTATGACCAGCACCTGTATGCTCCTTTAATGGCAATATTGTCCACTGTTCAGTTTAAATACCATTTGAAAAGAAACATCTAAACTTCCTCCAGTTGTCCCTGAATGGATCAACTCTACAAGCCATTGCTGATAGTTGTTCTACTTGTAGCTGAAATATGGTTGTAGTTTCCTCTTAATGGTTGCCATTTTACTCTGTTTGTCAGACTGCACTAAATAAACCCTCAACCTTATTTACAAATTCCTAAGAGGAGAAAAAACAAATCTATTGTCACAGCTGGAACACTGGACTCATAACATAAAGTGGTGTGCTTGAAATATCCAGCAATCAGCACAAATGCATTGAAGTGCTGTGTTTTCCCTGCACTGAAACAGCAGTTTCAGTTTACCAGCATAAGGACCAGATGACTGATGTTTTCATCCTAATGGAAGCTTAAGATTAAAAGTAAAAACAGTTTATTTGCTTCTAGACACACAGAAACACATAAGAAACACACAGAAACTCCCTGTACGGATAGTGGGACTGATCCAGCAATCCCTCCATTGTTGTGGTAAAATGGAGCTGCCTAAGCTGCTATAATCACTTGTTTAGTGTTACAGCAACAAATGCTTATTTTTAGATATATCCAATCCAATAATAAAGGTCCAATCCCTCATGAACCCTTGCTAATGCAGTGGTCCGTGCGCTTTTGTCGAGTTTATTATTGCTCCTAATAGGCCCTTTTCATCATTCAGGACCCTTCTGTCCATTTCAGATAATTCCATTGTGATTTGGGGAGACAAAGGAAGCGGGATGTCAGATTGAGCCGACTGAAGCGTCTCTCCTCAGAGCCTGAGTTAAAGCTGCGGCTCTATTGGCAGTAAAGAGCATTTTCCATTGTAAAGTCCATCATCATTTAATCTGTGGATAAATATGGCTGCGAGTGATTATGTCGTCCCCAGTTTGTGCTGATGGTGCAGGAGGGTGTTGAGCTGTTATTAAAGGTAAGGCAGCTGATTAGGGTTTGAGGTAAAAGAAGCACCATGCAGCTGATTGATGTCTCCAGGTATACAGACACAGATTAGTGTTTAGTTAATGCTTTTCATTGGTCCCTTCCTTTCCTGTCGTTGTCTCATTCGACTTAGCGTTTTATTTATTTAGCCGTTTCTGCACTTGTTCAATTTCATTGTCTTTGCATGTCCTATCTGGACAAAAAATCAAAGATTTATATATTTATGAGTGTAGAACTTCTTACTTCTGGAACTTTACCCATTAAGTAAACCCAATTCAAGAGTTTTGTGTCTATCATCTCTCCGGAAACAAAGCAAATTAATTTACTGTAAATTTTAAGTCAAAAAGAAGCAAAATCGTAATCGTAAATCGTTAGTCAAAAGGAATCAAAGGTTTTTTTAATTGCTTTTCATACAAAGGTGAATCTTACCCCAGTTCTATTCCATATATTTGTTTTCTCTTCTCATTGAGAAAACATTCAATCCATCATCTAAATTCTAAATTCAACCGGTGTTTGCATAAAGACATAAACTTACAAAACACACACACATACAATCGCTTAGGCGGTTTGAGAGGGGCGTGAAGGAAGCCATCTATGTTCAGAAAGAAAAACTAACTAAACAGAGAAGCTGGACTCAGATTTCTGCTTTCAAAAACCTACAATGCACTAATTGAGTTGATCCCTTCCCACTATCATCGCAACCCCAACCCCGGTACAGGAAGGCAGAGGACCTCGTCAATTCAGCCAGGCCAATAATTCCCTTTAACGACCCCCTTTCAGAGACATAGACGGGTACGGGGCATTCCAGGCTAACAAAAGAAACCAAACGACCCCCATTCCAAATGGGTGGACCCGTTTATCCGTTTCAATTTGCATATTTTCTAAACAAAAACAAGGCTTTGTTGGGCTACTGTATAAAACCTCAAACTCAACGCTATTTCTGACATTTTGAATTGGTAAAAGCTTTCTGGATTGGAAGCAAAACATCTTCAAACTTGGAAACAAAAATCCAGTGGATTGTTGTTCAACTATTTTGGAATGACTACGACCAGGATGATTGAGAATCTTCACGAGCTCAAATCTTTAAAGATTCTTAGTCATCCAAGTCATGAACAATCTTGAGAAGTTTAGTTTACACAACTTGAAGTGAAGTTTTTTAGAAGACATTTCGTCTCTCACTGCAGGCATTGATGCTCAATTCCGATTTTTTTGTGAAATCCAATTTTTTCGCGTTGCCGTTCAAATTTCCAAATATATGCGACTTGTATGTGATCTCCTGTGTGAACTGCAGTCTTACAATGAAAGCGTCCCGCATGCGCAGTAATGGACGCAATGATGTCACAGGCCAGCGTGCTCTTTTTTCCCGGAAGTAAACATGGATGGTAGTGCCGGCGTGCATCTAGCGGTCTTTTCCAACCATAAAAACACAATCTTTTCAATATGTTTAAGCATAATTACTGCTCTCTGCATCATCTCCGCCATGGTTGTTGTTTTTCTTGCTGCTTCTTGCGTAGCAGGACCCAGAATAGTGACCTTTGTCGGATATTAATGGCGTTCAGGTCGGATGAATGCGACCTGGCCGTTCACACACAGGTCGCATTTGAAAAGATCAGATTTGTGTTGGATTCAGGACCACATAGCCAAGTGGCCTGGGTCAGATTGGAAAAAATCGGATCTGTGTTGTTCAGACTGCCGTGAAAAGATCAGATCCAGGTCGCATATGGGCAAAAAAATCGGATTTGGGTCACTTCAGGCTGCGGTGTAAACATAGCCCAAGAGGCTTTCCCAGTTCTTACTGGTGGTGGGGAGCACTGAGATTAATATACTGTACAGTAGGTGGAACAAAATAATTGGGGGGAAAAAACAAAAGCATTATGTGCCTATACACTTATCAGTTGATGACTGAGATGGCTATTTGTTATAAAGCCAGAATTCAACTCTTGAAGACAGAAGCTATTAGCATAAATGAGCTTTGCTAATGTTACTAACCAAAACTAGGAAGAAAAAAGTACTGTCCCAAGATGCAGGATTTCTTGATCACAGGCAGTTTGTTGGTTCCACCCTCAAAAGCGACCAAAGTTGAAAGGAACGTACAGAAACGGGTCCACGTGTGTAGAAGAGAGACTGCAGGAGAATTAAAGTAAGCCATTAGCACAGAGAAGCAGCATGTAATAATGCTTACATTAGTGTTTATTAAAGGTGTGTTCTGTTGGCATAATTCTGACTTCATACTTTCCGATGCAACCAGAGTGAGCTACCAGGGTATAAATTTGTAAAGTCACAGACATAAAAGGTGTTTGCAAACTAAGAAACGTGTCCAGTACGCCCCTTAATGCTAAACCACCCACATATATGTTGTCTAGCATCATGGCCAGATAAAACTACCCAAGGCTGAAGTCCATAATTGGGACATTTTAATATTGCTTGTTTTCATGGCATGAGTTTCTGGTTACAGTCAGTAGCTTTTAACGATGTAAATTGTTGAATAAAGAAATACTACGCTGCAACATTGTTCTGTCAGTTTGCTTCCAGGCATCAGATCAATAAGCTTTTATCATCCTCCTCACATTACAGCCACGCTGAATGATGTCGTTTCATTACTGTGACAGAGCTGCCCATCTCTGCCATATTTCACCCTCCATATCTTTACATCCCCCTTTGTTCTGCGCCATTGGGGTGGGTTGGGCTGCATTGAGGTGTAAATAGCTGCAGCTTCTTGTAGCGTCGCCCTCCACTAACAGAGGTGCAACCCTGATGCCCCTGTAAGCAGTTGTCTCTGTCACTTGAGCGGAGGCAAGAAACTGAGAGCCTGAGGTTTGGATCTTTGCAGGACGCAGCACCGTCAGGGCATCAGGTGAGAACATGTCACATGCAATCCCCACTCCACCCAGAACCCTCCAGCTTCTTCCCACCCACTTCCACTCCACCACTCACTTAATCACTTCTGACACAATGCCAATTCCACAGTGAGCGCTCCACATGGCTTTATTCATAGATGTGGCAGCCGGGGCAGTGATCAGCTCCTAGAGTCTGTCATTGTGCATCGAGCAGCCGTCGCTTACATGCGCTATTGTTGTTTTTTTGATTACAAGTGCCCTGGCATTTACAAGCCACTGAAAATCACTGCTCTGTCCAAGGGCATTTGATGGTCCATGAAGATGTCTTTCAGCAGGATCACAACTGATGAAAGAAAGCAGACAGCGGATGACCTAGAACCCCTCAGCCTCTTAGGAATCAGAATACATAAGGGTGGACAACAGGTGCTGCTGTTAACCCAGTCATCGCTAAATTTAAGTCCTAACTTCAATGGAACCAGGGCCGTGTGTCCTGAGGGCACAGGCAAAACAATTTACTGAAGTGAGCCAGACATAACTGGAAACATCATGCCTGCCGCACGCACGGCTACTTTACAGCTCCTATTGTTGTCTCTGAAAAGCTGAACAGGAGCTGCGAAGCAATCATAAAGCATGCAGGGAAGCAATTTCTTTCTCTTATTCAAGTGAAAAATTATTCCATGCTGTCACAAAAGACTCCCTAACAAGGTGCTTTAACTCCCTGGCAGTGCATTGCTGCAGGGCGGCGAAGAGTGGGATAAGATATAAATGAAGCTCAAAGTCAAGAGTCTGTTTCTGGTAATAGGTGTATTTCGTTCGCTCTCCAGCCCGCTTTTGATGTGGAGCGAAGATTAACTGCGTTCAACTGTCTACTTGACTGTCTTAAATTAACAGCACGGGCTGACAGCCAGAGACATTCAGGGAGGCATATGAACTCTAAAAAGATTTTCTGTGGGGGGTTTTTTTCTTTTCGTGCAGCTTGTTGTGTCTATTTTCAGTCCCATGTGTATAGCACCTTTGGCCAGTGTGCATTTCTAAGAAAAGCCGTGGCATTTAAGGTGACAATAAAGAAATACTCTACCAACTGAGGAATGTTTCCCTTTCATCTCCTCCTAATCCTCCCATCATGCGATCCTGGCTAATAGTGGCTGAGAAGGGTGCAGGGTGCCAAGGAATCCCGGCCCAGCTGCTTTCTAGAAAGAAAGTGCTCCTGCGGGGCAGACAGACTCTTACATCCGACATGTTGCTCCCTCACAGCTAATGAGGCCTACTGTCTGGGCTTCCTTTATCAGCGAGCTGCATCCTGAGCCAAGCCGCATTCATGCATCATAAAGTTTACTCTGCTGGATCCTCAGTGGGCAGTTAGCAGAGCTCAGCGCTTCTCGCTCTCTCTGAATATAAACTACAGGTTGGACTCAGTTCAAACTAGGCTGAGTATTGAATATCATTTTAGAAATACTCTAGATCTTAAGTGCTCTAATTTTTATGCCCTTGAGGGAGTCAGATTACAGGTTTATATTTTCTATGTTGTTTATATGAGAGCAATGAAATGAAAATAACATCTAAATCAGAGTCTCAAATACTTTCAGATCCTGTTGTATAAGCTAGCGCTGCAGCACAGATAGCTGGTACAGTAAGTTAGAAAAGGAGCTGAGGCTCTGGCTGCAGGGAGTCTGTTATGTTTAGAACAGATATTACTTCCTGTATTGTAGAAAAATCTCTGCATCAATGTGGTATCTAGGAACCCAATCTAACCTCCTTTAACCTGTCATATACCACCAGTTGGCTCCAACCTTGAAATTTCAAAGAACAAATGTCCTATTTTTTTAACGCTATTTATCCCATCCCCTCAGACTAGTTCAATTTAAACACTTAGGGGCAAAGCACGCTAAATACAAATAAAAAAGGCTCCGATGTTGCCTTATGAGGAACCAACCGCTTCCACAGTTAAATAGGCAAAAGAGTTTTAAAATGCTAATTATCATTTAGTTGGTAATCTTAACTGATTTTGACTAGAAAGCAAAAAAAAACTAACTATTATTGTCAAACTTGACTTGGACGTGTTACCCAAATTTCCTGTGTCTGGAGTCGGATAATCCACCTTTATCTCCTCTCACCTCTGAAAGCTAAAGACCATGGATCTGACAACCATGTTTTCTACTCTCCAAAGATGCATTCTGGATGTTTGAACACTGTTGGATTCTCGTATGTTTATAACAGTCATAGAATGATAATATTGACAGATTTACAATTGTTACTTGGTTATTTGGTAATAAAAATAAAATAACTTTTCTTCGATGCTATTATCTTATCACATTTTGTGACAAAAACATGCTCCCCTCGTATTACAAGATATTTATCTTCAGCATAAAGAATAAAAGCATCCAAATCTTCTATGGTCAACAGGAGGCCGACAACTTGAACACACCGATCAACAGTTGTTTAAAATAAAACACCTAGTTTTGATTCATTACTAAAATGGCGGGTGTAAATCTTATATTATCTTGTTTAAAACCAAACAACATATGATATATATATATATATATATATATATATATATATATATATATATATATATATATATATATATATATATCATATATGTATATAATGCACAGATACCAGCACCGGGCAGGGGGCCCCAATACCTCACTAAAATGGTGGTATCGGTATCGGTGAGTACCAACAAATAGGGCACCGATACCATTTTGAGAGCCAAAAGTTTATTCAACTATTGTCACCCATTCCAGGTAGGCAATAAAAAGTGCAGACAATTAGAGGGACGATGGCGAATGTAACGAACGAGATGCAGCTTCCACCAAATTCGGTGAGATCCTTATTTATCTACCCGTTTGCCAGAAGAACATCCATGTTGTAGGGTAGGAACATTTCATGTCATGGTTATTGTGACTGTGACGAATCCACATCCTCTAACTTTGCGCGCCACACACACATTCCTGTTATACTGTGTTTGTGAGGACCAATACGCCCGCGCTGAGCCCAGTAGCTCCATTAACTTAAAACACACAAGCTGTCCTGGTTACCTGCTGGCATATTGAGGGTGCACACTTAATATTTCAGTGGGGTTAGCCGTGTGTGTGTGTGTTTGTGTGTGTGTGTGTGTGTGTACACGTGTTTATGCTACGGGGACTTGTCATCTTCAGTCTGGCTGCGTCTTTGCTGGGTTCAAACCCAGTTTGGTGTAACTGAATAAGTCAATGAATCTGTGTAAAATAATTAAGCTGTAAAAATTATTTGTTTTTGTACATCAATTGTTTGTGGAGGTAATATATGGACAAAACTGATTAATGAGAAGAAATCAGAAATAAGAGAGCCTGTAGGGGCTTAAACTATTTAATGAGGGCTGTGGGAAGAAAAGCGGCAATTTTTGTTTTCTGTTTCTTTGTTACATTGCTGGTAACTGGAGGGAGGCTGAGGCCCAGAGGATCTTGTATATGTTTAGTTTCTTTTGCACCCTGTTTTGAGTTTTTGAGCACAATAAATCACCAACACCGGTAACCCGACTGAGCCTGGATTCTTGGAGGCCAAAGAACCCCGTCACAGTGACCAAAATCATCACTGTTACTGTTATTATATAGTAAATTAAATCTTTACTGTTAAATTGTATGTATTGTCCAATTGTTTATTTGAATTCTTATTCCGGATTAGTTGGAGACGTACACTAGGCTATATCAGCCCCACCAAAAATATTTTTCACCAGCCGCCACTGATATATATATATATATATATATATATATATATATATATATATATATATATATATATATATATATATGTATATGTATGTGTGTGTGTGTGTATAAATGTATACATGTATATATGTGTGTGTAATATGTATGAATTATTCAAACTTAACGTTAGCAATTATTTTGAATTTCAAGGAACTTGCTTGAAGGGCTCCATGTTTTTTGGTTTCCACAGGGTCTAAGTATGATGGGACACCATCATCACCCACAGTGAGCAAGAGAGTATGGAGGGCAAATACAAAATAAACACACAAAATTAAGCTAACTTAAAGCAATAACACCCTTTTTCTGGGTCTTAAGCTGGATTTTTGCAGATTGTCTTTAAGGTGTCTATTCTTGTGCAATTCCACAATTCTTTCATAATGTTAAATAGGGCCAAACACAAACCTAAAAGAGTCTTAATTTCCCTCAAAAATCTAGACCCACTCAACTATAATTGTTTATTTATAAATAAACTTCCATCTGAAGCTAACTAACAACATAGCAGGTTGAGCTGATCTGCAGATGTTTCTTTTTTAACAAATGATGCTCCAAATCTGTCTTCCTGTCTAAACTGAGCAATACTCTTTTACTCTCCATAATATTGGGTCTTTAGAGTAAAGCAAATTGCTCCCTGCCTTCCTAATGCATGGTGTTTACAGTGGTTTAATAATTTAGCACCTCTTTACATCATTTATGCATATTAGAAAGTTTTCTTTCTAATTCATGAATGTTTCTCAGAGGCCTCATGTGCTTCATGTTTATTTGCTCTTCAGTTCTGCACAGCTGCCAAGCGCACCTTGATGATGAGCTCATTTTCTCTTTCACCTCTGTGTGCCCCTTGGAGCAGCAGCGTGATGGTGTGCTGCACGTGCGAGCTAACTCTCAGGCAGCGCACTTGGAAACTCAGACACTGAAACAAAAACGAAAGTTACTACCGTAACTACGGTTCTATGAATCCCGGATGACCGCCGGAGGCGGTGCTTCAAGCAATGAATGATTATTCTTGCGCATGCGCAGGTCGAGTACTACTGACAACAAAGTCAGCTGTGACCTGCCGGGGACCCACGTGACTCTATATAGTCACGTGTCACCCAGCAATCAATCCCTCAATCTTCTCGCGAAAGCAGAGATTCCGAGGGACCAAGCACTCTGGCGGTCATTCGGGATTCATAGAACCGTAGTTACGGTAGTAACTTTCGTTCTATTTCATCCCTACTGACCGCCAGAGGCGGTGCTTCAAGCACTGGATGACTCATATCAACAAGGTCACGAGGAATCAGCAACATTCAAGGAACAACGACTACACCACCCACCTAATGTGATGTAGAGGCATGCTGCTCCAAGATTCCTTGAAGCGGATGGGGCGCAGCCACATTCACCCTGTAGAACCGAGTAAAGGTACTAGGTGATTTCCAGGAGGCCACACAGCATATAACATCCAATGGCACCCCAGTCATAGCAGCAAACGACGTCGACATGCCCCTTGTAGAGTGGCATTTCACTCCTGCCGGCAGTGGCCGGTCCTGCTCGCATTCGCGAGCCGGAGCTGAGCTTGCACAGTAGAGGAAACCAAGTCCTCGCTGGCCAGTAGGGGGCCACCAGCAGAACCCTGTGCCTCTCCTGACGTACCCTGAGGAGAGTCTGAAAAAGTAGGCTGAATGGCGGAAAGGCATAAAAGAGGGTCCGGGGCCAGTCGTGTGCCAGAGCATCGTGGCCCAGAGGGCTGCTGTTGTCCAATGAGAACCAAAGGGGACAGTGAAATGCGTCCCTAGAGGCAAAGAGGTCCACGTCCGTCCTGCCAAAGACCTTCCAGATGCACTCCACCACGTCTCGGTGAAGCTTCCACTCCCCTGAAAGCGGCTTCTGACGGGATAGAAAATCTGCTGGCACGTTCTCCGGCCCTGGGATGTAGGCTGCTCTGAGGCTGGCTATGCGTGTAGCTGCCCAGGTTAGAAGCCGTTGAGTCAAGCACAACAGTTTCCTTGACCTCGTTCCCCCCTGGTGGTTGATGTGAAAGACCACTGTGGTGTTGTCTGACCTCACCAGCACGTGCTTCCCCCGCAAGCCTGGAAGAAAGCTCTGAAGAGCCAGAAGTACAGCCTGTAACTCCAGGACATTGATGTGTTCCCTGCTCTGCAGCTGGGACCATGTCCCCTGTGCCATTTGACCCCGCCAGGTTGCACCCCAGCCCGTGGAGGATGCATCTGTAAACACAACTTCCCGACGACACGGGAGGGAACCGAGCGGGACCCCTGTGGTCATAAACAACCTCACCCTCCATTGGGACAGAGACTGAAGACACTGAGGCCCCACCCGAAGTCTTCGGAGACGATGAGTGTTCCGTGTGGGATCCAGATTCAAGCTGTTCAAACACATCTGGAGGGGCCGCAATGACAGCAGCCCCAAGGGCACTACGGCGGACGCAGCTGTAAGCATGCCCAAGAGTCGAAGATACCGCACAAGAGGCAGTGCCACGCCGCGCCTGAATTCCGGGAGCACGCTCAATATACTGTCCACCCGCTGGGGTGACGGGCAAGCAGTCATTGAGATGGAATCCATGGCAATGCCCAGGAAGACAGTCTCTTGTGAGAGAGTCAGACTGCTTTTCTCCATGTTCACCTGCAAGCCCAAGCCTCCCACATGATGGAGCACTAACCGAGTATCTCGAACCGCCTGGTCCCACGTCGCGGCACAAATGAGCCAGTCGTCCAGATATGGGAGGATCCTCAATCCCTGTGCCCGCAGAGGAGAGAGGCCCGCTGCAACACATCGGGTGAAAACCCTGGGAGACAGTGAAAGTCCGAACGGGAGGACTCTCAACTGGAAATGCCTCCCTTGAAAAGCAAAACGAAGAAACCGCCAATGGGGCGGAGCGATCGGAACGTGAAAATAAGCATGCCTGAGATCTATGGAAGTGAACCAATCGCCCGGGGAAATTGCCTGCAACACTTCCTTGGTGGTCAGCATATGAAAGGGCATGGCCTTCAAGTACACATTCAGGCCTCTGAGGTCCAAGACTGGACGCAGGCCCCCGGTCTTCTTCGGAACCAGAAAATACATGGAATAAAAGTCCCCTGGATCCAGCAGGGGGTCCACAGGCACTATAGCACCCTTGGCCAGCAAGGTGCAGATTTCTTGGTTCAGTGCCTGTGCCTTCACCGGGTCGTGGATCACAGTCATCCTGACCCGGCCAGGGATAGGTGGCCGGCGGCGGAATTGAAGACGGTACCCCCGGGACAGGGTGGACAACACCCACAAGTCCGGGGTGTGGGCAGCCCAGAAGCTGAGCTGTCCTGGGGAAAAATAACCGACCGCCGGCCCTAAGGCATCATCTGCGGGCCCCCCAGCCCTTCGAAAGCCCGAGAGGACGCCGGCCAGATTGCGCGGCTCGAAAGGGATGAAAGGACCTTGTCCCAGCCTGGTCTCGAGCTCTGTTTCTCCGATCTGGAGCAGGTCTCTGGACCGATCTCCGACCTGGTAACAGACCCTGGGGCTCAGTGGAAGAAAGAGAAGGCCCTGAGGACCCCCGTGAAGGACCCGCAGCTGCCCAGGTGCTGACTGGCTGGCGATCACGTCTGTGAAGCCCTGCCAGCTGTTGCCTCGTTCTAGAGGCCTGAACTGTACGGTCCAAGGCGTCCAGTGCCGCAGAACCAAAAAGCTCCCCCGGGACCACAGGCAGGGCCCGGAGGGTCCTCCTACAAGGCTCAGTTAGTGGTGACTGCGCCAACCAGACCTGGCGGCGAACGTGAACCAGTGTGGAGAGTGTGCATCCAAGTTCCCTCGTCATAAGAGCAAAGGCCTGCAGAGATGCATCAACCAGGCCTTGCGTGGCATGATCCAGTGGAACAGATTCCAAGGAGGAAGACAGGGCCAGCATAAGATGGGAGAGAGAGTTCCCAATCCGGCCCATGCGGGCCCCAGAGTCATAGGCCTTGCAGAGAAGGTCATCGGTAATACGGCACTGAGGACGCGGACAACGGGCATTGGGCCGCAAAGCCTCATCAGGCGGGATAGTAAGAGAGGCAATGCCCGGTTCCACCGCTGGCATCTGCCCCAAGCCAACCTTGGGTGCCTCCTGCATAGCTGCCAGGACCCTGCCATCCGTTGTCAGACGTGAAAGCGCCTTGGTGTTTGACCAGCAAGCATGCAGTTCCCGCACATACTCCGCCAAGGGAGGAACCTCAAAGGCAGTCTCTGACCTACTGCGCCTAAAGAAGGCGCTGGAAGCCGTAGGCTGGGCCTGAGGAACACTAATTTGTAAACGGGCAAGAGCCGTTCGAATAGCGGATGTCACAGACTCCCCCGTATCCTCCTGGGAGGCAATGGAGTCCGACCCAGAGGCCCCGGAGCCCAGCTCCGGAAGGTCCTCACAGAAATGGGTGCCAGAGGCCACCACAGAAACAGCATCGTCGTCATTGACTGACGTTTCATCCTGCTCGGGAGGGAGAGCCGTGCCGCGATCATCAGCAGTCTGAAAGGACTGGAGGAGGGCTTTCATTTGGGCCAGCTCAGTAGTGAGATGATCCACTCTCGTGGACAACCTCCCTGCATCGGTCCGTCTGGCACGCTTTGTCGGTACCGAAGGTGCAGCCACAGTAGATCGTTTGCACACCGCTTTCTCCATCGGCAAATGAGCACGCGGCGAAGCGCCTGTCCAGTCGGTAGGCTGCTCCAGTGCAGCCAACCGATCCAGTCTGACCGACCGGGGCATGACACTTTTCACATTTGGGGCAAGTGTCATCTGACAGCGCCTCCCGGAGATGTTCCACACCGAGGCAGGAGGGACACAAGTCATGCCTGTCGTCAAGCTGAAGTGGAGCCAGACAGGTCAAGCAGCATAAATTATCCAGCATCATACTGCTGAAAGGCGTGATTAGCCCACAACCAACGACAAGTCAACACGAGCAGAAAACGCTACTGGAGACTCCGTTGTAGGAAAACCCCCGTAGAGGTTCCAAACTCAGCGTGAGCAGAAACGCCACTAGCAAATCGATTATTAACTAAAGATGAACTCAGCATGAGCAGAAACGCCACTGGTGAGTGTAGATAAACAAACTGTAGAAGAACTCAACGCGAGCAGAGACGCTACCAGTGAGTTCAGGCAAACAAACTATAGAAGAACCCAACGCAAGCAGAAACGCTACTGGTGGGTTTAGGAAAACAAACTGAAAACAACTCAGCGCGAGCAGAAACGCTACCGTGAGTCAAAAGAGCCACAAAATTAACGTGGCAAATCAAAGCGAACAGTAAACTACTGCTGAGAAAAGAACGAAAACTTACCAGTCACCGCAGATCTGGTAAGGTGAAAGCAGCTTGTGCAGCCCCTGGAGGGCGAGACTTACCCGCAGCTCCGACCAAACCCGGTCACGGGGCTACCAGCAACAAGCAGCCAGGAAACTAGTGGTATACACAGAAGCAACCAGCTTCACACGACCATACTCCTGTACTCAACACACCTGCGCGAGAAGAACAAAAGGGATTGATTGCCGGGTGCCACGTGACTATATAGAGTCACGTGGGTCCCCGGCAGGTCACAGCTGACTTTGTTGTCATTAGTACTCGACCTCCGCATGCGCAAGAATGATCATTCAGTGCTTGAAGCACCGCCTCTGGCGGTCAGTAGGGATGAAATAGAACAGATTTTTTTTAATTGTCTAGGTATTGTCGTTTGAGTATCGAATCGTTGGGTCAGGAAATCGATACTGAATCGAATCGCCATGATGGATGTGATTTACACCCCTACCCAGGAGTGTTTAGAGTTTGTTTTTGTTGTTTTTCTGGAGATGGGAACTGAAATGAAATTTTAACATAACAGAGCTAATTTTAAACCCTGAAACGATCTTCTTTTAGCTGTGAAGCACAGCTAGCTGCAACAGTACGCTAGAAAAGTAGCTACACATCTTATTTCACATTAGTGTATATATTTCATAAAACTCTACAACTATACTTTGGCATTTCAGTCAGAAAAAATGCACTGCTTATTTAATCGCTCTATGGGGGAATAGTATCGTTACTAATGCAAATCAAAATTCAGATGGAGAGTCAGAGTACAGCTAAAGTAGCGCTAGATTAGTTTCAAAAGTTTTACGCTACGACAGGATTTTGTCGACACTAAACCTTAAACCTGTGAAGTGGTTCTGTTTAGAAGAGAATTTAAAAAAGTGAATTAAGAGAGATTTAATTCTTATTCACCATAGTAACTCACTGGAGCTATGGGTCATGTATTTTCCATAGGATGCACCAGTGGTGAAAAAACAAATATATAATACCTTTTTAGGCAGATGTTATACATTACAGGGGTTGACGTTCAGGATTTCGGGCAAGCGACTTTCACATTTCATTTGCCCAGAAACAATTTTTACTTGCCCAGTATAATGTTTGATATACATATATATAGTTCCTAATATTAATTTTTGTATATATATCAATGAAACATGTTTGTTTTTTAAATGTTTTTTTTGTAATTCAGTAAGTTTACAGGTTCCTGGTGTGTATATGCATGTAATGAACTCAAGCCTACATTAGCGCGTTACCATGCTTTTCAATCCTTCATGCACATTCTTTTCAAACTAAACTTTGATTTAAACTGTTGTGTACTTGGAAAAATATTAATTGTAATGTTAAAAATCTAAAAAAAAACTTGACAGGTTAAAAACTTACACTACTACTACTCACCAATTTATAGTATTCTATTTATCTATTTATTTGTTATATTTATTTTGGTCACTTTAGTTTATTCTTTGTCAGTATTTAATAACATAACTCAGGTCTTTTAAGTTATTTTTCTTTAAAACAATTCTGTTATGGTTAAAAAAGTTGGTTAAATAAAGATTTAATTAGAAGTCTGTGTTTGTGTTCTTTATTATAATTAAATCATTTAGCAATATCATAAAAAGTCCAGGCAGAGCTGCACATAAAATATGGTTTCAAATCTTTTCAATAATGATCGATATCGATCAATATGCATTTTTTTTATCAATAAGCTTTTTTTCTATATCGCCCAGCCCTAACAAAACAACAAACATGGCGCCGGCAACGCTTGTGGGTCGTTTTCAGCGAATGTCTGTGATTTTAAAGTAATTTTGAGTGATAAATATTTGTACTCTCCGGACAATAAAAACCACTTGCCCCGGGCGATCGGGCAATAGTTAACATCGAGCCCTGCATTAGTTTGCTGCCGCCCTGATGTAACCAGCTGCCCACCTGCTTGTACCTTGAGCAAAAAGAAAAAACAATGAGAGAGAGCGCCTTATCTTGACGCCAGAGCAGATTTTACTGCATAGATCTCCTTTTTTTTATTCAAGTATCCTTTTGGTTCAAAGGGATCTAAGCGGTTGCGTACTCTGCTTTGCACCATAAGCACCTCTCTGCCCTTTATAGACAGAGAACACAAAAGCTTTTTAAAATCATTGTTGACATTTTACTCAAAAACATAAACATCGATAGATAAAATATAATGAATTTCAGAGGGTGAATTTTGAATCCCTCATTATATCCCAGCTAAGTTTCCAAAGGTTAGAGGCAAACAGTCAATTAACACGCATTCCATAACACCAGGATAATTACCCTTACATTCTGGATCCAAAAGGGTTTTTAATGAAGTCTCTTATTGATGAAGTAGATCTGTGTGTCTGACACTTGAACGCTTGAATAAAGAGACGGAGCCCAGAGAGGTCGCTCCCAGATGTCACAATTAGGAGCAACTCAAAGGTCAGGCCAGATTTCAGGCCCTGCTGCGTTATTGAAAATCAAATCTACTGTAAAGATCTTGGAAGGCCATCGACCTGCCGCCGTTTTCTAAAAAAGGCACAAAGAATCAGGGATGACAAAGGACAAACAGGCACCTGAGACGGGACTGAACCCACAGCCGGAGCTTCAAGCTCTAAAGGAGGATTGGCAGAAAATGTCAAGTCCGACACGTCGGCGCTGAAGCACAACACACAGAAGGCAGATGTCAGCGTCTGCATGATAAGGAAAGCTTAAGAGAACGAGAAGGAAGAGTGCTTCAGAGGGTTATGTCATCCCCTCATGAATCTATTTCAGATTGGGCGCCATTGCTGATCTCATCCAAATACCCCTCACCTGACCTATCACCTAAATTCCCTGAGCTTGAAAGCAGCTTTCTGATAATATTTACCTCTTTTCTCTCTTTTAGGTTCAGTCAGGGTCACGGTGTTTTTTCTTACCTAGCTGGTGTTAAATCAAACCTTCTGGTCTGGGCCTTCACCAGGGTCAGATGTCCCAGGAGGCAAAGGCGTACTGCATGTTAATGACTCCATGAATACCTTCGCTTTGACCTCCAGACTCTGCTTCATCTCCCCAGATTATTGCAGAGCTTCAAGTTTGTTTTTTTATTTGTTGCATTCATTGGGTTTTTGACCGAATGTTTTTGTGGTTTTTCAGGGCGGTGCTCCTGTGGCGCACCCGGAGGACGAACTAGAACGTCTGACCAAAAAGATGCTGTTCGACATGGACAACCCTCCCTCCGAGGAATATTTCGGTAAGATTTTGCAGCTTATCTCAGCCACAAATGGTCCTCTTCTTCCTGTTGTGCTCAAAGTTAATGACTTAATTTATGGTGGAATTTCAACTAACTGGTAAGGCTGAAGGATTCTTTTAAATGGTTTAGCCATTAAAAGTGTTTTATAGATAGTTTTACCTTTTATATCAGAAACAGATGTTTTGTTTTTTTAAACCAGATTCTTTTCATGGAACCCTGAGCTCTGCTATGCTCAGCCAGCCAAAGGTTGTTACCAGTGCTAAATGGGTTATGCTGCTATTGTACAGGGGCATATACAGGAAGTCTTTACCTGTGGCCTCACTGCAGCTAGCCTCTCCTTATTTACCATATAAGTGATATAAAAAAATGCAGAAGGCTGGGGGAGAAATTTGAGAATATATTTCCAGAATCTACTCCTGTATCTTCTCATGCAAATTCTTCAGCTGTGTCTCGCACACCAGGATCATTTTGGTCCTTATCAGTCACGGAAATCTTTCTGAAACCAACTATAAGAGCTGTTATATTGTACGTAATGAGATGGTTAAGAGGTTGCTCATCAACTGGGTAGAGGAGAGCACTTGTGCTCTTAAGAAGACTTCAAGTACTGCAGGAGAGATGGTTGTGGATTATTAGAAGAACCAGGAACAAGTTGAATGCTGTCAGCATCATGGGTGAAGAAGTGAAGGTGTTGAAGGAGTTTAAATTAAGGCCTCAACTAATGATTATTTTGCAAATCAATTAACCTGTTATCCATCCATTTCCATTTTCCGTCACGCTTATCCCAAAAGGGGTCGCGAGTGCTGGGTGCTGGTGGGTGCTTGGGTCCACCCTGGACAGGTCGCCAGTCCATCACAGGGCAACACAGAAACAAACAGGACAAAAAAACATTCAAACATACAGTCACACCTAAGGAGAATTTAGAGAACCCAAGTAAGCTAACAGTCATGTTTTTGGACTGTGGGAGGAAGCTGGAGTACCCGGAGAGAACCCACGCATGGAACATGGAGCACAAAATTTCACTCTTCTTTTGCTTTCTCAATCTCAAACATAGACATCTGTTAAATGTATACTATGCAACCGGGGTTGATTTTCCAGCGAGGCTCCCTCCAGAGGGCGAAAGTAAAAGTGCACTGTCGTAAATATGCTCAGCTGTTCTCCTGGTTTCTATGTCAAGCCAGGCGCAGTTGTTTTGAGCTTAGCAGACAGGCAAACGCAACGAATCACCATATCTACTGCGGTAAGTGACTCTTTTGTTCCAATTTTCCAGTTTGAACATTTCGCTGTTTTCTTGCTGGTTCCGCCATGATAACTGCACAAATATCGCAACTGTGCTAGCAACGAGCATGCCTTTCACTGGGGGCGTGTAGCAGTTCTCGCCGTAAAGCAAGACCGACTCTCGCGATGCACGAGACTTCTGAGCCTGTGGGTGCGGGCCGAGGGCTCCTGCAATTGCAAGTTCGGTATTTCCCCTACAGACCACCAGGGCGGCCGAGAAAACCTTTGTTCGACCTGAAATGACTCATTTAATCATCCAAAACGTTATAGAACACATTAATTAACTGAAAAATGTTGCATAGTGTGCCTTTAATAAGCAGCAATAATGAGATGTCAGCCCCATTAAAACGACACTATTATTATTCAAACCGACTCATTATGTCATTATCTACACATTGTGAGGTATTTTGTTTTACAAAAAGATTGATAAATAAATCATATTATAGTTTGGGATACATCAGTTAGTTGAAAAAACAACACATGAAGTACCACAACATTTCAAAAAAGAAAATTAAAAACAATCCACTGGACTTTGTTTCCAAGTTTGAAGACATTTCGCTTCCCATCCAGGAAGCTTTTTCAATTAAAAATTTCAAAAATAGCGTTGAGTTCAAGGCTTTTATACAGTAGTCGGACGAAACCTTGTTTTTGTTTTATAAACCTGCAAATTGAAACGAATGAACGGGTCCACCCCTTTGGAATGGGGGTTGTTTGGCTTCTTTTGTTAGCTGACAATACCCCATGCCTGTCTATGTCTCTGAAAGGGGGGTCGTTAAAGGAAATTGTTGGCCTGGCTGAATAGGCAAGGTCTTCTGTCTCCTGTACAGGGGTTTGGGCTGCGATGATAGCAGGAAGGGATCAACTCAATTGCTGCATTGTAGGCTTTTTAAAGCTGAAACCTGAGCTAAACCCCCTCTTTTAAGGTTGGTTTTTCTTTGTTAACATAGATGGCTTCCTTCACACCACTCTCAAACCCCCTATTTTCTTTGTTCAAAAAATGAACATTTGCGTCTTTTCCCGAGGAGGTCGCTCTTCTGCGTGGGCCAATATTGAAATAATCAGATAAAACCATACAGCCTGGGAATCAGGCTTTCTGAGCAAGACTCTTAGCCCCGAATGTTCCCCATTATCCCTTTACTAGAATGTAAAATTGCCTTAAGCTCAGATTCTTCTCTGCCTGTCAAATAACCAACTGGTAGAGAGCGGAGAATCCACATGTTCCAGTTCCACAACATTTGGTCTATAAGTGTATGAGATATGAGCTATCCACATGTTTTTTTCCATGCTTTGAGTCACTGAACGTGGTGATTTACGCTTTCTCCCCTCAACTGTAGGACAACTTAAAGAGCTGCTTCCTGTAATTGTGTTTGAATGGAACTGAACAGCAGGTTAGGCTATTTATGGACCTGTATCCCTCAGCTCAAAGTGCTGCTGGCATGACAACAGTCCCTTCATAATACCGGCACCCATAGGTGCTCGAAGAACCACTTTCTGAAGGAACATACCTAATGCATGTGTGAAGAAGAGCTTCGTAGGGAAAACAGAAAACCTATTTCAAGACATTTCACTGGTGTAATTATGTGAATAATTGTGCACATATGCTGTGTTTTTTTTTCTCCACTTAAACATTTATTGAAGCTGAAAGAAAACAGATTTCTTCTAGTATCGGTGTCCTGTGGGATAGCGGTCTATCAGAGTCAGGCTGTATAGATCAGGCTCCACAGTTTAGCTTTGCATCACTGGATACCATTTTAAATAAACATCTTGAGGCTGCGGGGTAGAGTGAAGGTGTTGGACCTGTTGCTGCTGCATTATTTCTAAAATGTAAAGTTGTCGACCAAAACAACTTCGCTCATTATTTACACGTTTTAAGATGCATCATGTTTAAGAAAAACAGACAAAAAAAATGAACTTCTGAGGCTTTATATTTTTATTTATGCAATATCTCTTCTTTTTTTCCTCGATGAATCATTTAATATTTGATCCCCCCCTCCCCTCCCCATTTGAAAATATAGAACTGTCAGGATTAAAGAAAATGCCAGTTTTAATACTATTCTGCAAAATAGGATTCAGGAGGCAAGGATTCTGTGCATTTATACATCATCTCTATTTTTCCGCCCTCTGAGCTGCCAGAGAGTGCCAGCCCTCTGCTGCTCCCCCAGCTTTAGCCTTTAATCCCCTTTGCCCTGGAATTAGTTCCCATGCCCATTAGATAGCTCATTCAGCGAGACTCTGAGGAAGGCTTTATATCGGCACATAATCACACAGCACACCGCGATAAGCGTGTGTAGGTGTATTATAGCAACAGGGAGGTGTATTTAACTGGTATTAAGGGATATTCAGCTTCACGTTGGTTTCGCAGGCATGTAAAGACCCTAATTGGTTCGCATTAGAAGTTCGGGTCAAATGGATCCCCCCTGAGTGGCCTGGGTGGACAAATGTAAGGCAGCATTTCTTGTAAAGTATTCATACCTATTTGTTGCACTAAAACCCAAATCTATTCAAATTTTTTGTGTGAAAAGTAAGCCCTGTGAAAGGAGGAAATGTTTTAAAGTTTTTCACAGATCAAATGCATTTCTTTTCCAACCCATCTTAGTTTACTAGCTGTTGATAAACTGGTGCAAATGGTCGTCTTATAAAATCCCCGGATTTGTAGATTAGTGAAAGTGTGGTTACAAAACAATCTCAAGTTTAATGTATTGTCTGGAATTTGAAAGGGTTTGATATGACTGCGAACCTCAATGGACCGTCCACCTAAAACTTACCAGGCAAGCAGAGACAGCGCTAAGGCTGGTTTATACTCAAAAACCAGGTCTACTTGTGTGTCGCAGTGAAGACAGATGTGCCTCCGCCCCTTCCGCAGACACTCCGCTGCTCCTCTCTAAAGGCCTCTGATTGGTCAAATCTACATCCGCTCTACACTATGTGTATTTCCTGTTTGGTACCTTACCGGCTTGTTTTGTTTGTATGTCCGCCATTGTGGAAAGTTGGACCAGCAAGAAGTGCGAGGTGCGCGAGAACACTGGGACCCTTTTTCCACTTGGATCCCCGCTCTTTTTCGCCCAAGAAAGTCTGCAAAGCTCCTAATTAACCATTCCTTCCACGTTATGGAGGAATGATACATGACCGAAAGAACAAGGATGCAAAAGGCTGAAAGTAGCTTCTTCCAGAGGAAGAATGGACTGAGTTTCTGAGATCAAGTGAGGAAGCTTGTTATCCAAGGAAAGGTTTAAAGAGCCACTGCTTCTCAGCAGCGAAAGGAGTCAGTAGACGGGGTATCTGGGATCTGATCAAGAAGCCCCCTTCTTTTGGAGCGTTTCTTGGTATGTCCAGCTGTGGGACACCCCACGGGACTCACTGATCACTCACTCACAGCTGATTCTGATGATTGCGGTTCAGCAAAAGCCTCTTAATCAACTGTCAATGTAAATCAGCTGTGCTGGAGCAGGGAAACCGCTAAAACCTGCAGGACAGCGGCCGTCGAGGACCGACTTTGGAATCCCTGAGCTGTAGGGTGTCTCTGGAGAGAGGGGTTGATGGTTCCCTCCTGGTTGTCCCGTCTCTCCATCTTGGTAAAGCAGTGGAAAAAGAATGGATACTGTGAGGATGTTTTGGATGGGAAAATGGACCGGGATGATGGACAGGGATGAAGACAGGAAGATCGCTGGCCAAAGGTCTGAATACACAAACAAGATTTAGCATCCGAACCAACGGGATCTTTGAAAATGAACTTTCTGCACACGACTTTCTGCAAAAGTGCTTGAGCAACTCTCATTGAATTAGACCCTATGCAGCAATTTGGTGGCAATGAGATTAGTGAGACAGGAGGAGAGACACGATTGCAAAGTATATTGCATCCACTTTAAGGGAAAATGCAAAGATAATTTGAACTTGCCAGGTTTTCCCCATTTGGAAGCAGTGTGTTAATAGCAAGCAGGGCAGACTTGGACATACCTGATGAATAAATAGTATTAATTAACAGTAAACTTTACAAACAGTTGGAGATCAGGTAATAGAAAACAAAGAAAGGAAAATAGCAATCCCATTTGAGCTTAAAACAACAAGTATGCTTATGAAGGACAGTGCATGCCACACTTTTCAGATTTTGATTTGCTAAAACACTGTTGGACCATCATAGGAAATTCTAGGTTTGAGAGTTCAAAATTATGACCATTGCAAATTGTTCAAAGTGTGTGAATAGTTTTTCTATGGAGAATATTAGAGAGGCTAACTGGTAAAAGAAGGAACATGGATGCTAAACTAAGGGGGGCTGAGTTCATAGAGACACGGGAGGAGAGTGATCGCTAAAGCCGGCCGCTGAGGCCACTGCTGGGACTCATTAGCACAGAGTCGGCCCACGCTGCTCTACAGATGCTCCCCGCTGAATAATGTACATACAGTCACCCCAGTTATGCTGAAATTAACTTCAGTCCGGCATGGGTTCTACTGTACATCCAGGGATTGGGGAAACAAGTCCCAGAGCAGGAGACTTTTGTAATTACCAAAATAAATCTCACGACACACAAGCCGTTTCTTTGTTTGGTGTGGGTTCACGGGGAAAGAGGGCTTCTGGTTGTTGACACCCTGAGGCTAATAATTAACAAGATTAATCAAAGTTGGCCTGGGAACTCCACACGCGCTACCGGACCGCATCTTTGTCTCCATTCTGCAGAGTTTTACTGGTGTCGCTAATGTCTTTGATGAAGTCGAATCTGAAGCAGCTGTGGTGAGTTTTTCTTTTCCTTCGGTCCAGAGGGGGTTAATTCAACTGAATTAACGTTACACTCTGACTCTGTGATGTCACCAGGAAACTTTTCATCAGATTCAACACAGCTTCCAAGTCCCAACGCATGATTATTTTTTTTCTTTTTTGCTCTACAGTCCAGCAATTATCACCGGACAAGTGTTTGAAGACTTCCCTCGGAGAAACAAGTCGAGAAATCCGCCCTTCTCCTGAAAACCTTATAGAGCTCTGAAAAGCACGGGGGGGTATAAAACATGGTGCACTATAAAAGAACGTCTTTTCTTGTGAGAAACCTGGTTTGCAAGCCAGAAATTCTCTCAATGATTGAAGCTTCTTTGAAAAGCAACTGATTAGTCCTGATTTAGAGTTCCAGATTAGATTTGAGTAATCTGAAGGAGCCTTTTCTCCAAATGTCATCATCCGTCATATTTAATCCACTTAGGTTGCGCGTAGGTGTACTGTGTTTGTGGAAATCTAATAAGACACAGCTACTCAGCGCGGCGTACAGATGCCTTGGCATTCGTGCATCAGAGGAACTCAACAATACTTTGTCATCGCTACGTTCCCAAAAAAAACAGGACATAAAGCTGAATAATTGAACGAATGAGATGCTTTGCATTATTCACAATTAGTGATGATGATACTTATGCAGCGCTCTGCTGCAGAGGATGACTTTTTATTCCTTCTTTTTTTTTTTTACACCCATGGAACATTCTGGGATGTGATCCCTGCTTCTGGGTGTCGTGCTTTATTCAACAGAATTGACATAAAGGTGAAATTCTAATATCCAATCAATATTTATACACAGGGAGAGCTTCCTGTGGGGATTTTTCTGAGCGGGTGGCATAAGTGTTATTGTCAGATTATGGAGAGGAAGTCATCAGAAATTAGGGGGAAAGCACGGCATGCAGGACTCTGAACTGTCGGGAAGAGCCTTTTTTCCACGGTTTGAGCCATGCTCTTTCTCTGTCGTTTGAGGGAGACAAAAAATGTTTTCCTCGTACTGTCAGCTGGAGGAGGCCTCATCATTTATTAGCACCTCACATGAAAAGTTCATGAGGAATCTTGGAAGAGATACAAACGGCAGCGATACTCCAGCAACACCACAGGCCAGAGGAACCGGAACATGTCGGCAGAGGTAACTGGGTCACAGAAAGTTCTCCCGCGGTTCTTCTTAACTCAACAGAACATCACAACTTAACGTATTAATAGACTAAGAGTTTAGACAGCTTTGTGCAGAGTCTAAGACACTGCGGTGGAATTTATTAGCATTTGACTGAGGTCGCCCTCAGCAGTCTCTGAGGAGTTTGCTTTTAGATGTGCCTCTACATGTCATAACAAGTAGGATGTGTGTCAGATTGAAAACCTTTGTGTTGCCTGAAACCCAAATCCCCCCCACACACACACAAACACACACTTCCTCTTTTACCCAATCAGCTTCCCTGACATGCTCTCGCTCCACATTTCAAAGTGCCGTTGGCCAACCTTCTCTCCCATTACAGAGACCCGCCGACATGTAGGTGTTCCTCTAATGCACCACCCCTCCTCATAGTTAGTGCTCATTTCATTCTTCACGCTCATGGTCTCACCATCGCTTCTCACTACTCTCCCTGTCTAACGGTTTTTATTATTTTCAGAATAACTTTGTGGTGGTTATTCTCCGCTTTCCAAATACTCTGTCTCACCTTTGATTCATGAATGTAATCAAGCGTTTTCTGCTTTCCAAGGACCTTGAAACATTTTTGCTTTTTCAAAGGGAACAGAGCTCAGGAACAGGTGTGCAGAAAACATGATCAATCACCCTGGTTTCTAAAAGGTGGATATTTATCTTGATTTGTTGTGTATGAGTTGTGTATGGATGATAAAACCTGGAAGACAAAGAATCATTAAAAAGAGGCAGTAGTAGATTAAAACAGGATCAGGTGAGAGGCATTCTGGGAAACCTCCATCTCTTCAGCTGGGGAAGAGTCCATGCATGGTCCAAACTCCAACCCAGGGCCGGCTCAAGCTTACATGGAGCCCTAAGCAAGAATTGATTTCAGGGGCCCCTATTTCTGCCAATGTTATGAATTGCTGCAATCAATAGTCAGATAATCAGAACATTCACACTCCTACAATGAACTTCATGTAAATGATCCTATGTGCATTCATCATCCAGCCAAAAGTACTAAAAAAGTAGGGGAAAAAACTAGAATGCTCTTTAATAGTGTTACTGGGTTTATAATAAATCTAAAATAAATCTCATTCTATAGAAATAAACATGATCAAATAAAACAATACAATCTAAAATACCAAAAACATGATGGAAATGGAAAGTTACTAGAAAGTATGTAAAACAAAAGCAAAAAAGTTAAGTAATTAGTCCTTTAAAATAGTGAAAAATGCATAAATATATTCTCTACCCAAAAAAGAAAATACCTTTACCCACACACTGGATCCTATTATGTTACTTATTATTTTTACTAATTTCTACATGATTATTTTATGAATGTAAAATAAATAAATGTTTGTGTTTTTGTTACTATTATCGTAAAAAAAATCATACAAGCAAGAGAAAATGATTAATGTTGCTCTTGGGGGGGCCCTAAGCAGCTGCTTACTTTACCTATGCCTTTACCCGGCCCTGCTAGAAACAATGACCCCTGGCTGGGATTCAAACCAGAGACCTTTTTTTGCTGCATTATAGGGAGCAACAGGAATGATAGCAATCTGGCAGTAAACCTTTGGTTTTAATGTTTTAAAATCTATTTCCTAGTTTACCTGCTTTCATTTAATAGCTGCTGTAACCTTAATTAGTCACATTAAAGTGAGTCAGTTCATGTTACATTTTACATTTAAAGGTACCATTTAGTGATAAGCTAAAAAATCAACAAGGCTAAACTGGTTTATAGATGTTAAATAGATAATTAAAAAGGCATTAAAATTGATATCACCACCATATTAATTCCCTACTGATGTTGTTTTATTTAATTGCTCATTGCTATTTTTTTTTTCTGAGGAGTGAAAGAAACTCCAGTTCATATATGTAATGTAGTATTAAATCTAATCTGAACCCAACTGTATGTTTTCAAGATTGATATTAAAATTGTTATTTAATTTCAAACACCAAAACTAATTAAAAAGATCAGTTTTAAGAAAAATAATTTGTTGTTTTCTTTTTTTTTTCAAACAAATCTACTTGGTTCCAGTGCTTATGAATAGTTTCCAGGAAAACTGCTTGCACTGCTTAAAAGTTATGTTTACATAACATTATTTCAATTTATCGTTCTCAGATTAAATCTGATGGACCAAAAGTGGAGATGTGCAAAAGAAACGAGGGGATTTAGATTTTTTTTACTTTACAGATAGAACATTTTAGAATATCAGTATTCTGATATCTCCAAATGAGAGGAGAGGAGAGGAGAGGAGAGGAGAGGAGAGGAGAGGAGAGGAGAGGAGAGGAGAGGAGAGGAGAGGAGAGGAGAGGAGAGGAGTGAAAGCATACAGGTAAAGGACTATAAAATGAAATAAAAAAGTAAAGAGGTTGAAAATAGACAGTAGTGCAAAACAAAAAAAGCATCTCGGGAAATAAGAAAATTACAGTTATTACAAAAGATTAGAAGAAAAACAGCAACCCATCCACAGCTCTAGGCTAATGTTTTCACCAAAGTCAGATGCAGCTAAATCACATTTAAACATTGCAGCGTTATAATCAGTTGTTGTTTATATAAACAATATTAACTTGCAAACAGTTAACTAACAATCTGGTAAACATGAAAGTCTTAATTCGAAGCCCAATTCTACATGAACATAATGAGGAAGTGCTGGTGCTCAAACTGCTTCTCTGAGCTGACAGAATCACAATATGTTAAGATAAAAGTGCAAAATAGACTTAAATAAAAGTCAATTTTAGTTTTTTTAAGCTTCCAACTAACCATCTCAGGGCTCTGTGTCTTATGGACTATCCTCCATTGCGATCACATGACCATCTGATGGTCAGCTCCTGTTGTTTAGCCTTTGGTAAACCAGCTAACCTCTCGTTCTCCAGCAGACTTGGCCAATATTCACTGATTCTGATCAGATCTTCCACTGTATCTCAATGAAGGGATGCTCTGCTCAAAATACAGTTATTTTATCAGGATTATTCTTTTCCTCATCACTGTTGGGGAAACTGAAGTGTGTCACAGCAGCATTAAAAAGTTGTCCTAAAGCTTTTAAAAAATTGTTATATAAATGAAAGCTGAGAAATTAAACAAGGCTTTCATGTTTGCAATAATAATTTTAGAAGAGAGAATAAATGACAAACCAACATGTTAAGTTCAAAACTTACAATAAGATCTATGTTATTTTAGATTTCCTGAAGGATTTTCTTTAAGAATTTCTAATAATATAATAATATTGGGGCGATTATAAAAATATCAAAAGATGAAAGGGATTGCCTTCAAGTCAATGAGTCGATGCAACCAACTGGTTTTCCTTAAATAGAAAACTTTGACTCTATTTGACTGGATGATCTGGTGAACTGTTAAGTTCACCCGATGACATGTGTGAGACATGTGAGATGATGTGTTGTGAATTGGCACTATAGAAATAAACTGAATCGAATAGAAATGATATCTAGATCTAAATAACCTGATAAGACATGATGTAAAAAAAAAAAAACTAAAAGCTGAAAGATGAGTGTTGTTTCTTTGGCACTTATTGGTGTGACTGTGATCAAGTAAAAAATAAAATTCAGTTCTATCTCCAAATATTACATTACATTCTCCCTCGGTAGGGGAAACAAATTCTGCCCCACTGATCTCTGCAGGCTCGGACTGGTAATCTGTGATATCGGGCATTTGCCCGGTGGGCCGGTCCTTATTTCAGCGTGCGAGGGCCGGCCCTCCTTAAATCATTCTGGCCCCAACACTTACTCTCCGGCCGAAGCTCCTATCTGTGAAAGTAAATAACTCAAGAAGCTCAAGAAGTAATACAATGTTAACCACCATATGATGCTTCCTTGTTATGCACATCCTTGTGACGGTTGGCATATGGTGTCATTTTCAACTTCTTCAAACTGTAAAATCCTTGCAACAAACTAAATTACAATAAAACTAAAATGTTTTCTTTAAACCAAACTACGATGTTTCTCTTATATTTGGTGAATTTATGTGTAAATATTTTGCAAAAATATGGTTCATGATGGGGTTTTGCATCTAGGTAACATTTCCCATTAAACGGCATTATAAAAGTCTTGGTGATGGTTGTCGTGTGATGATTGAAGATAGATTGGTTAATCCACAATGTGTATTCGTATTGTACATATTCAATTCGTATTGTATTCGTATTGTGTTTCACATATGAGAACCACTCGTTTCACTGTGCTTCTATTTATTTATTTTTTGGCAAGGGGGAGTCCATAAATGGACCAGGGTAGATGGAAAAATACCAGGGCCGAAAATCGTTCCCAGTCCGAGCCTGGGTCTCTGTTATGGTCGAGCATCACTAAAATCGGCAGGGTTGGCCATTTTATTTCAGTGGCATCATCTTCAGTATCACCAAGAGCGTTGCTTTGGAAAAACATAGCAAAATACGACTCACGTTGGTTACACAGGGGTGAGGCTGACTTCTCTCACAGCTGCAGCAGGCTTTTGTGTCCAGACCCCCAGCAGCGTCTTGGATGGTACATTTGATCGCTGGAATACATCGCTGGCAACTCCTTTGAACCACAGGGACACTCTCTGAGTCACAGAGAAAAGTTATATTTCTTCCTCTACCTGACCTGAGATTTTATATCTTTGGAGTCGCCTATAAAAACTTCCAACCTAAAGTCAGATGAGATTCAGCTGCCATTAATTAAGCAGATCCTAAATAAGGCTTCATAGGCAGTTTGGTTTGGGCAGGTTTTATTCACACTTAATGGGTGACTAAACCCCAAATCAACAGCTTTTTTTTTTTGCAGATAAACTATAAAAAATAGGTCTTTAAGAGTGATATCTTTACCAAATTTTAAGTTCTGCGCCCTTCCTCGTGGCCTTGTTCAGATTTTATGGAATACGCAGCAAGAAAATGTGTAGCTTCTCAACTATGGCTCTGCACAGAAAAACATGGTGGACGAACAACAGCTCCTTCTGGTGACGGTTAACAAATCTGAGCATCGAGGGGATCTATCAATATATATCAAGATATATCAACAAAGATCAACAGATCATTCTTGGATGACTCCAAGAGGCTTTGAAAACGTTGAAAACAGCTGCGTCTTCTAATTCCTGTCATAGTGTGGTGTTGTAAACATGCAGTTTGTGCCGTACACACCCCCCCTCACTGGAAGAAATCGAAATCTAGATAAGTCACTTTTTCTTAAAATAAGTGCATTTTTCTTGGATTGCGGAGGTAAAAGAGGCATTTTACCAATGGAACAAAACAATTTACATTTAAAATAAGAAAACACAATTGCATTGTCTTATTTCAAGTGCATTTTATCTAATTATCTTATTTTAAGAGTAAAAAATACTCATTCCATTGGTAAACTACCTAATTTACCTACTCAAATTAAGGGTAAATACACGTAATGTAAGACATTTTTACATATTTCTAGATCGTTGCTCCAGTGCTGGAGTCGGCTGGGACATTAGAGTTTAAAAGATATAGACATAGTGTCTGAGTGGAACCTACATGCATCAAGCATAACTGAGCCATTAAAAGCATGACCATTAAAAAACATAATTAAAATATTTCTTTTCATTTTGGAGAAGAAATGTAACTCTCAATCAAATTTCTTCAGTTGCACATTTGACACATCAATGCTATATGCGTATACTTGCGATTCAATCTGCATCCAATTACCTAATAAAATAGTACATAAAGCATGCAAAGAAAATATATCACACTCGCCAGATATGCTGATTATTTATACATAAAATCTGTCATTCTGTCTTTGTACATAAAGTCTTAGCATCTCCATTATTATCAGCCATTGAGGCCAGAAAAACTTCTAACAAAAGCAAATCTAAAATGCAAATAGTCACTAGTTTAACTTGGCTGTGAACTTTTTTGCTCTAACTGACCAATCAGAGGACAAAAAATGCTGACGTAGGGGTGGGAACGCTCACTGGCCCAGTGGGGCGAAACTGGTTAAAGAAAACGCTCCTGACTAATATTGTTAAGGACTCATCAGCCAGCACTGCCGATTTGATTGACATAGCAACGCACTATGGCTGCAATCTAATTGGACATAAAATATAGCGACCCCATTAATCTAACTGAAGCAGCGCAGCCAAGAGAAACGCTATAAAATCGAGAGAATGGATTGTTTGGAATAAATTAAGACAGTTGGAAAGAATAAAATTAAAGTATAGGCTGTGAATGTAGGTTAGGTCAGGAACCTAACAAGGGGTGAATCTAACATAAAACTGTACAATGCACTATATAAAAAAAAGTAATTCTTTGTCTTGTTAGGGGATGCCAGTTTCAGTTTGTTGCACAAGCTGAAATATTTGGGAGCCTCCACAGGAAGTTCCCTGAAACGTTGCTCTGCTTGGTAAGGAGAATGACTGAAGGATAGAAACATCAGCATCTTTCTTTGTCCAAACTGCCCTAACTGTGCTTGAAAACAATCCCGCTGCTCATTCTCACATCATCTTGGCTAAAATTCAGGAAACATTCGCATGTAAACAACCAAGCAAATATATTTATTATGGTCAGGCCGTTTGTTTAGGTATTATTTGGGTAATTATTGTGACAGGCCGTATTAAACCCCATGTGGTGTTACCAGGGCCCACATCCGGGTGCTTCTACCTTTCTTTTTTTTTAAATGGCATGAGAGCATCCAGCAGTGGCTGAGAGACGGAAGCACAATGCTGCTGGAAGGAGGTCATGGACCACCCAGGGGGGAGGAAACAAGCATACGAGGCAGTCTGGTGACATGGCAACTTGTCTTAAGCCCCAGCATCACTGTACCACCTACAGCGGATTATAATGTACGACAGCAAAAGGGCTAAATTATCCAACACAATACCCACGGATGATCCATCAGAGCTGCCTTTTACAGGAAGAATCCTGCATCCCTGTCCATGTGAAGCTGCGGATTTGACTTCTAAGAGCCTCCTTTTCTCATGGAAATAATGGGAAATGCTTTGAGTCCTAATCTACAAATTTACCAGGTTAAACAAATTCTGCAAAACCCAGCAGCTTTTGTTTTTGTTTAAAGTGCCTTCAATCCAGGCCTTTTATGAATGAGAGGAGATCTGTTTTTCTGCTGTGTCATCATTTCTCTGTGCTATTGTTCATGTGTGTGTTTTCAGTGCTTATTATTTAGAGTGTGCAGATTTTTTTAAGCTGTTTTGTGGCTTCCCTAAACCGTAGGATACTGACGGTATCCTAGCTGCTGCTGACCTTTCCTTCGCTGCTTTCTAGTTCTCTGCTACGGTATGCCAGCATGGGAGCTTCTCTTTTGGCAGCGGTTCACGTAAGGTGACCGCCCTTCCTTCCGCTCCCTTTGCCCTCTCTCTCCCTCCCCTCCCGCCAGGCTTCGCCGCTTGCTAACCCTGCCTCCATGAGACAGCTCCACTGAGGCTTGCAAGATCAGCTGCCGTGCGAGCCCAGCTGAGGCTCCCAGGCACTCACGTTGCTAGATTTCATCTGTGAGTGAACGTTTGACCACAGGAGTGAGTCTGCACGCCGCATGTTCATGAGCGCGGAGATACTGGTGCGCATGGATAAGCAGCGTATGAACACAAAGCCAGCTTGTCTACTAGCTCCACTTCAAACATGCTCACCTGTCCTCAACCCCCCCCCCCCCCCCCCCCCCCCCCCACCACCACCACCTTCACCAGGGCTGCGCTCTCCTCAATGTCGCCCCTGCCAACCTGCTCCTAAAACATGTAACCTACACTGCTCCCTCCCCTCGCTCTGCGGCCCCGTGGGCCCTGACGGGGCGAGCTGTAATGCTTCGTGGCACCGGCTCGCCTCTCTCCGCCGTCGCCCCAGCAGATCTGCGGACTGCTTTCTGCTGACACCGAGAATGAGATTACAGGCCGGGGTTAGGAAAGAAGCATTCGGAGATTGAAATGCAAGCAATGACGGCGATTTCTCTTGTCATTTCGTGGCAACAGTGGAGCCACAGCATCATCAGGCAACAGCACAGATTAACCCAGAGGGGGGAGAGATGAAAACGCACAAATTGGAGCCTCCGGCTCCTCGGCGGCCCGTAGATGAACTACTTATGCTTCATTTTGGTCTGAGAAACACTTGCCAGTCGGCTGTTTAGGTCATAATGTCGTTACATAGTGTGACAGGGAACGTTTAGGTCTTATGAAAATAAACAATCCTTGCTGAGTGACTCATACCCCTGGAAGTTGATCCTATTTCATCAAGTTTTACTGAGGTTTTATACTTTAGACCCACAGAAGGGCGTCATTTTGAAATAGAAATACAACAGGCGCAAATTAGAAAAACCAAGACATTCTGTCCATTCTGCTTTGCTAATCAGCTCCAGCTCCGTCACACTGGATGGTTGGAGCTTATGAATGACGCCAGTTCATCGCAGGGCAACACAGAGACAAACAGGACAAACAATTATTCACACAAAGACTCACACCTAAGGAGAATTTAGAGAAGCCAATAGTCAACCAAACAGTCATGTTTTTGGACTGTGGGAGGAAGCCAGGGTAGAGTCCTGCTACGTGTCGGGTACCCGCGGGTCCCCGATGGGTCACCCGCTAAAATGCTCTTTTGCGGGTGAAATATACATAAATAAAATAAACGGGTCGGGCAGATATTTTTTAGTGCGGGCGGGTAGTTGGTGATTTTTTTTTTATGCGTTTGTGTTGTTATGGACATCAGAAATGTTATATTAATCAGGCGCTGGGGTCACCCTTGTTGTAGCTTAAAGCCCTGCCGGCAGTGTGGGCTTCCCTCCAAAAAGGCCACAGTCAGTGCATACACGTCTGCTGCAGTGTTAATGGCGCTGTTCTGCAGCGCAGCGTACTATAGCCTATTACTTGATGTGTTAACGGGTCGGGTTGCGGGTTAAATATCAACGGGTCGGGTTCGGATTTGAATTGAAGATATCCGCGGGTGACGGGTCGGGTTCGGTAGTCATCCTAACGGGTTCTGACGGGTGCGGGTTGGTAAAACTCGACCAGTGCAGGACTCTAAGCCAGAGTACCCGGAAAGAACCCGCGAATGCTCAGGGAGAACATGAAAACTCCATGCAGAAAGACCCCAGGCTGGAAATCGAACCCAGAGCCTTTTTGCTGCAAGGCAGCAGTGCTACCCACTGCACCACTGAGCAGACCATAAAAAAGAATAGATAAATAAATATAGTGTCATGCTTCCCAATCATCTCTGACCAGTTTATCTGAGCAGAGTTCATGGAAAACATGCATTTCTGCAGCATGATGCTGCCACTACCGTGTTTTATCATGGGATGGTGTGTTCAGGTGGATGTGAAGCATTAGTTTTAGTTTAGCAGGCTAAAATATTTGTCATCTGAGTAGTTAACCTTTTTGCCATTTACACTGCAAAACGTTCTAAAATTAGAAGAAAATGTCTTAAAATAGGTGTATTTAACCTTAATTTGAGTAGGAAAATAAAATGATCTGCCAATAGAATGAGCATTTTTACCCTTAAAATAAAAACATTAGATAGTATGCACTTGAAATAAGAGACTGCAGTTGCAGTTGTTTTTTTTCTAAATTGTCTTATTCCATTGGCAAAGTGTCTCACTAACCTGCTCAATTCAAGAAAAAATGCACTTATTTAAACCAAGCAAGTCTTACTTAGATCAAAATTTTTTTGCAGTGTATTAAATTTGATCTCTACCTGCTGCAGGGGACAGTATGGCTTCCTTTAGATTTGAAGAGGACATGAACAATAGTGTTAACTGTCTAAACTAAATGTTTCTGTCCATAATTTCAATCTTCAATCATAATTTCAATCACAATTTAATCATTTGTTAGATGACTTTTGTGTTTTTTACTCCTAAATTGATCAGATCTTTGAATCCAAACATAGAAGATATAATCCCCCGAAATAAGAAGGATGTTGAACTCCTTTTCTTAGTTTTAGAAATCAGGTGCGGTTGCTAGCTTTGCCTTTGGGGTTTTGCAACCGTTGCACCAGCAGAATTTGATTCTTTGGTTACGTTGTGTGAAAAGTTTGGTCTCCCACAAAAAAAAAAAAAAAAAGAAAGAAAAAAAGTTCCTTGCGATCCTTCTTTACATGCACGATCTTTGATTTCTGACGATGTAAGATCAAATTGAGCTGCAAGTGCGCTCCCTCTCTGCCTTTCATGCTGCTTCAATATCACGGCTTGAAAAAACAAAGAAGGCAAAGACGGAGGGAAATCTGAAGCGTTCTGCCACTCAACATCCCCCAATCCCAAACAACGGCGTCTCACTGCCACTACAAATACATTAGAAATCAATTATTTATGGAACAGAGTCAGGGCCGCTTTAATCTTTTCCTTTTATCCAATTAAATTGTCTAACCATTCTAAGCCTCTGTAGCTCACAGGGAATGTGCTTCTTTAAAAAAAAAACGGGGAAAAGAAGAAAAGCTTCTCCTCTTCAGTCCTCCTTTTGACTTTCGATGTAACAGAGAAGAGGCACTTCTGAGGGTTGAAGAATGAAAGCAAAGAAAGTGAGTAAAGTGTAAATGAACTCCCCCTCCCACCCGTCGCCATCGCGTTGGTTCTACAGGAAATATTTGAAGTTTCTCATATGAAGACTCTGGTTCCACTCCCCGCGCAAAGGGGACGCAGGGGAGCGCCGCGGCTTTTCATGAGCCCTTTATGCCCAGCTGAAATAGTTCGAAAGTATTTGGGATGAACTCCGCGGGGGAAGAATGCGAGGTTGCTTCGCTCGCTGTCCTGTATTATTCAACGAGTCAATTGAAGTCGTGTCTCCAAATTGAAAAAGCTTATTTCCAACACAGCTGTATGAAATTATTGATGTGAAGAATGGTAAAACACTCCTCCCTGTTATCAGACAGCGAAGGCTTTTAGAAACAACACAGAGACTCAGAAAAACGATTTTGCACTTTTCCACTTTGTGGAGGAATTGTCCCGGCCCACACCGAGAGATTTCCCCTTTTCTTTCTTTCTACTTTTTTTTAACACGATCATCTGCAAACTTATTATGTAAAAGAAAAAGTGTGCTGCTGTTGCTGTTTTTTTTTGACAAATGCAGCTTTAAAACAATGAATTTCCTCTTTCTATGGACCATTTTTCTTCCATTTACTCCTGTAAAGTGGAGATCGATCTGCCGCTTGTTTTAAAGCCAAGTCTAATATGCATTTTTGTCACATCAGTCTAACTTATCCCAGATATGTGATTTTTGAAGCCAGTTTTGCTCCTTTTCCTCTATTCTGGTAAAAATAACACAAAGAAACATTTATTAACAAATCAAACAAAACCGGAGAATGTGCTTTATATGATCTTAAGGCATTGCTGCTGAATGGGGTAAGAAATCAGTGAAATATACCAGCCAATGCAAGAAAAAAATGCTAATATCTGCCCAAATTACCACCCTGCCTACTGCATTGTTTTACTTCTATTCGAAGGAGTTTCCTCCTTTGGTGACGCCTGCAGATTTCATCTAAGGCTTTCTGACCTGGACAGGCTCCTTCATCATCACCAAAAACACAAAAATTCCCTCATATCTCATTCAGTACCTATTATGTAACCGCTTAACCTAGTTAGAACAAAATAAATCTGATAAATAAATTAATTATCCCAGGGCTGACCATTTCAAGCATTTTAGCTTTTAAGTGATATGTGATCAAATTCAGACCTGCTTAATGAACAGGAAATTTATAAAACTGTTAAATGAACTCTTTAGATTGGCATCTAATAGGAAGCTAGAAATTAAGTAGAAACTGACAAAGAGAAAGATTTTATTTTAACAAAACATGTATTTTTCAAATAACCAATATAACAACAGATTAATTGAAAAAGCGTTCACAAAAACATTGAATTGAAAACTAATAATCCATACACGACAAAACAGAAATCATTGTTCAATGTGCCATCAAACTATGCATAATTTCAAAATTTTTCAGATTACTAAATTTAAAGAAAGAAAGAAAGAAAGTTTTTTTTTTTTTAACACCACATTTGTTTTTCAATAACAATACATTTTAACCTAGCTCAATACATCTTTCACACAAATATTGAACTGAAAACTAGCTCCTCATCAACCACAGAACATACGACATTATTAAAACACCACAACAATACTTTTACTCTACTTTTTACCAACAAAATAAATATCTTATCCACTCTTTCCCCCTAACCACCATTGACTTTATTTTTCCTATTAACATAGATGGATAATTTTGCTTGTCCAATGAAAAAATTTAACAAATTCCACTTACTCGACTGCCATTAAAGAAAGAAAGAAAGAAAGAAAGAAAGAAAGATAGATAGATAGATAGATAGATAGATAGATAGATAGATAGATAGATAGATAGATAGATAGATAGATAGATAGATAGATAGATAGATAGATAGATAGATAGATACCTACCTCCCTCCCTCCCTCCCTCCCTCCCTCCCTCCCTCCCTCCCTCCCACCCACCAGGCTAAAATTTCATCATATTAACTTAATTAAAAAAATAAGCTATACAGTTTTTAGATAGAATTCAAATTGAAAACATGAGCTCACTAATACAGACAAAGCAACAACTGATGGAATGGATTTTATGTGAATTTTAGGCTCTTAGAAATGTGAGGCTAAAAACTGACATTGTAAAAGAAAAGATATTCAACATAATCACACTAAAGGTTTGTTCTTGGATTTCTCTAAGGGCTGGAAAATCCTCTGTGCTTTTTTAAAAGATGTGGGTTTGGAAAATGTGTAGGAAGCCCGGTGTTTTAAAGTGTAGTTTCATTACAGCCGACACCAGAACTCTGGCTTTCTTTTAGGGGGTTTCTGCATGCTGCAAAGCTCTGCATTAAACCACGAGACACTACAAACAAGCTGCCTCTGGGAGGTTACAGTGAATTAATCAATGTCATATAATGCAGTTATTTTCAAAACATCCTTCAAACCAAAGTTAAATGCAGTTACTGTGGAGGTAAAAATATTAAAGGATAAAATTATTGAATTTATCAAATTAATTAAATATTTTGATTCTCCCATTTTGTTTTCTTTTAATTTATTAATAAAGAATGGTATTTGAGCTGAAATATTTCTTCAAGTAAAAATGTTTGCATGTTCAAGAATATTAGTACATACATATACATTTAGTTACTTCTGGTCAAGTTATGATTCAATTAACTAGACTACTTATAATCAGAAAAATCATCATTAAACAAATGTCTGCCTTCCTTTGAAGCTCAAACATGGCGTTGAACAAATCTTCAAGGACTGATTATCACTGGATTTGAGTGGCAGCCTTTTTCTAGAATCACAGATTATATGCTGACTGGTTTAAAAAAAAAAAGCTGCGTAGATGCGTGCAGTCAGGATCCCTCATCGTTACTCTCAGCTTGTTTAATAAGAATCTATTGTTCATCATCTGATCAACTTATTTCTTAACTTTAGCAACAGTTTGTCGTGTAAAGAGCTCTGGGGAAAATAGAGGAAACAAGATAATTATGTTTGAGATAATCCATGCAGATGCAAAGAAATGTGTCATAATTCCTGGTAAAGATAAAAAAAATTATATCAATTATTTTACTGCAGAAGCGCTGTCACAAAGAGGTGTATAAAATACAGGCTTTTGAGGAAGAGGAAAGAAAATTAAGAAATAACTGTTGAATGAAAATCACTTGTAGAACAGGTAGTGGCAATGCTAACCATATATGAATATATGTATATGATAGTTATTAGATATAATCTGTATTCTTAACTTTAATATAAGAAGAACTATTAATGACTAATGATAATATTTTCCACAGAGGTTTATTCTAGTGGGAATGCTTGTTATAATTTTTCCTCAAAGCCTGCTGATTCTCGCGGTTAAACATTGATATTATCTACTATACTTTTTGATTTATTAGCAATAGTTCAACACAAACTTTTATGCATTTTTTTAAGTTTTCCAGTTTCCCTCTTTTTTCACAGAGTGCTGTGTCTTTTAAAAAACATTGTGAACAAAAACAGTCCTAAGGCTTCATTCCCCTATCCGTCATAAATTAAACGGTGTATGAATGACATCAGTATGACTTATTATGCCAGAGTCATACAGGCCATTATGCCAGGATAGTAATGGGAGACAGTGGCTGAACAACACGTCGCTGCCTTTCCCAAACTGTTTGATGTACCAACATGAACTGTGGCTCAGATCATCTTCACACTTCTCTAACGCTCATATTGAAGGAATGCTTTAGCTATCTTTTCTGGTTTGGCCGCTGTGTGATTCGTGGGCCTCAGAACAGTAAAATTTCAAACCAAAATCTTTCAAAATTCTCCTTTTTTTTTTACATTGTCACTGTGGCTATGTCCTCTTTTGAGGAAACATGAACCTTGGCACTGCTGTTCATCATCAGTTACTGTATCTTGTGATCTAAAGATGTTTCTGTATCTTTTACACTTTTTGATATATTATAGTTCAACACAGCGTTTTACTCGTTTTACAATATGCAAATTTTGCTCTTTTCTTTTATAAAAGACTGTCTTTATTAGAATATTTTCAGTTTAACTTCCAGGTAAATAGATGCTTTTGGACTTTTTCTTCTGGTTAATCAAATTTTACGAAATGTTCTGCTTTTAAGATGAGTGTTCCTGCCATTATTCTGTTTCTGCAGTTTGAAGTTTCTGATTACTTCCTATCATTTTCATATGCTCTTCAGCTAATATATGTTTTTTTTCTTTTATTCAGCTGCTTTAGATCATTTTTCTTTTCTCATTAAGCAGAAAAAAGCATTCCCACTTGCTGTTTCTCTGAAACATCTTTTTCTAGTTTCTATTAGCCACTTCCAATGTCTCCCTCACATTCATAAATCCCTAACCTTTTCTCTCCCAACAGCAGAAGCATAAACATGTAGAGTTTCCTAAACTCCACTGGGACTCTAACTTGGACCAAGGGCTTTTGTCAGATTGAGCCTTTTAGCTACAAAACAGCAGCTCTGTTCTTTTGGGAGAAAGGTCCCTGATGCCCACTGTTAGGTACAGTGGCGACCCTGTTGTGATGCGGGTCTGCTTCTCTCTTAAAGCTCCAGAGGTACACACATGATATACCCTCTTAAATCTCAGGGGATACTGTATAAATACTAGTCTGGTGAATTCAAGATTTGCTCTGAATGCAGTTTTCTGACCAATCACCAAATTTTAAAAGGCCAATACACTGATTGATTCTGTAATTGATAAAAGTCTGTCAGGTGATAAAAGATCACAATAGATGGAAAGGATCAGCTTTACATTTAAGTAATGAAAGACTCCAGAAAAACCCTAAAATGGGTCATTATTAGATCTTTGAAAATAGAATACAAAATCCCTTTACTGTCCCACAATGGGGAAACTCTGGTGTTTAAAGCAGCAAAAAGATTATAGAAAGAAATGATCACACAAATATGGACCTGAGAAAAATGTATAAGAATAACATAATAGTGAAGAGTTAAAAAATAGACAATAAAACACTACATTCCAAAGTGTTTTAGCAATATAAAAACTGCACCTTCAGAATAAATAACCAATATACAGCTATGCACATTTGTACAATGATGGATATTTGAAAATAGCAGCAACATCAGAGATGTGCAAAATGACGGCAGCATGTTATTTAAGGTAGATATCCAAGATATATACTAAAGTAGAAACTGTGCAAAATCAGCATGAATGTAACAATTTATTGAGGTTGTTGGGAACAGTGATGGCCCCAACAACCTTCGGGCAAGTGGCTTTCACATTTCATTTGCCCAGAAACAATTTTTACTTGCCCAGTATAATGTTTGATAAATATAGTTTCTTATATTCATTTTTGTATATATATATATAAATTAAATATGTTTGTTTTTTAAATGTTTTTTTTGTAATTCAGTAAATTCAATTTTTATTCAAATTCAATTGATAGCGCTTTCTAGCTTGTTTTTCGCTTTGGTAACTACATCAAAATTACCGCTAGGTAGACAAAAATCACGCCATCTGGCGGAAAGTCACCCGTCTTTTTCAAATCACGCGAGAATGTGTACAAAACAACAAAATTGCGCCGGCAACGTTTCTGGGTCATTTTCATCAAATGTTGGTGATTTTAAAGTAGTTTTGAGTAATACATTTTTTTTTTTTGCAATCATTGCACTTGCCCGGCAGGCAAATGCAATGAAATTTGTACTCTACCGACAATAAAAACTACTTCCCCCGGGCGATCGGGCAATGGTTAACATCGAGCCCTGATTAGGATCATTTTGTTTCCCACCTGCTGCTGAGTGCAGAGGGCATCCAACCACAGAGCTGGCCTTCCTGATCAGCTGATCCAGCCGCTTTCTCTCAGCTACAGATAAGCCACTGCTCCAACAGACAGCTCCATAGAAGATGGCTGAGGCTACAACAACTTTAACAGGATAATGAGACAAAAAAAGACCAATACATAGAAACGGTTAAAAATAGCTGTCTTCGAGGTCCAATTTTGTCACCAGACTTAAATATCAAAAGAAACCTTTGAGGTGAGCTGAAGAGAACAGAGGATCATAGAGGAACCACAACTAAATGCATAGAGATTGTTGGAGGGGAATTTAGATTCTGTGGATGATACAGAAACGGAATTATTTCACCACTTCAGGTTTTCCTGGTTTCTATATGTAACTTTTTCCCAAAGCACATCAATTGTTGGATTTTTCTACATATTATAGAGCGAAACTTTGCTGCTCAATTAAAGACTTTCTCCAGTCCAAATATTTCTACACATTTGGACCCAGAATGCTTAAAAACGTGTCCACATCTATAAGTTTTTATAGTGATGTCCTCCTAGCAACAAAATGTTTAGCAGCGTACAGCAGGTTGAAGGCCGGCCTCAGATCCGCTGCTGTGTGGGTGCAGGCAGCTCGCTATACCATTCATGTCACCAGGTTTAGATCTTCCTCTCCACATGTGTGGCGTTGCCTGGTGAATAGATTTTTTTCCCTCCTCCCTCACTGTGATGTGTGAATACGTGCAAACATGAACTAGAGAGGAAGAGAGAGAGCGAGCGTGGTGAAACTTCGTACGTTTCACCCACAGCCGTGCACAAATATCTCCTCGGGCCCCTCGTGATCACAGACCGCCAAAAGGAAAAGGATTTCCGAGAGTTTTCCTGCTCGTTATTTAAAGTGGGAGCCCTGTGGGACATGTTTGGCATTCTCATCCACTCACTGAAGATGGCCTGTGATCCAAAGCCACTAACAGGCTCCGTCTCAATCTCTCTCTCTCTCTCCTTTCTCTTTCCCTCTGGCTCTCTGAAGTGATTACCCTGCTTGTGATTCCACTGACACCCACATGTCCCCCGGAGACGTGCCTTCACTAGTTTGTTTAATCTGCCTCCCCGTACAGTAGGTAACGCAGCTGTAATTGAGGTGTGGATAGAGCTGCGGGAGCAGATGAAAACGGATTGCAGGCTTTATGAAAACTTGTCGACGCTTGGCTTCGCTGGAGATGACGACCGTTTCTAGATTAACGTACAAAACGCAGCTGTGATAAGAATGTCAAGAAGTTAAAACAACAGGTCTTTGTTTTGTATTTTTTTTTTTGTTGTTCTTCACCCCCCCCCCCCCCCCCCCCCCCCCTTCCCCCCGGTGAATGATGAGCCTCGTTAACATCAGAGTTACGAATGCTCAGTATTCCAGCAATACTTTCATAAAATACCGCCTATGAAGCTGTGGATCTGCTCGTCCTTTCAGATACTTTTTCTCTGTTTTTTTTGGCGGAGCGGCCTGTGATGGGATAATGACTTTGTCTGAGATTAGCACACTATTAGCGGAGCCTCGCAGTCAGGCAGATATTTGATCTCTGCAAACACACGAAGAGCAAAAAAAGCTTTGCTGATACCTGAAACAGATCCCGCTTTCTGCCCCGTTTGAATTCATGATAGGAAAACAGCGAGTGGAACTGTGGAAAAAGCAACCATCAGATACTCTATCTCTCCCCATCCCACCCCGTTAGCGTCTCGCCTCTGTCTGTACCACGCTTCAACCGCTCAGCTCACAACAGTGCGTCAATCATCAATCCCAATCAGCTTTGAGATGAAGCAAAAAGAAGAAATACGAGGGGAAAATGATCCATTGAACTGAACTTGAATTAATTAAATATTACTGTATCATGCTTCCTCTGCGAGATTGCATCTGTCTTCAGATGTGTAAAAAATAAAACATTCTGATATCTTTTCAAACCCCATTATTTGGAGATACCAGTAATTAAATTGACAGTGTCATTAATTGGGTTGAAGATAACTTGCATTGAGTCGAGGACATCTTAAACTCATTTAAAGATATCTCCAACTCAATTAAAGATATCCAAATGCCATGTCCCGCAGTACGCAATCAGGCAGCAGATGTCACTCTCCTTAGTGATGTGTATGGGTTCTTTAATGTGGCATAATTATAGTATTTAATCCTTCCTTATCCAGGGTGTTTGAAACAGAAATGAAGATGAGGCACTTCTGACATGGAAATGGATTTAAAGGGCCAGCTCTTAGTTTTGGGGGCTTAGGTCGGAGAAGCGGAGCTGTCGATTATGTCTCTTCAAGCCTTTCTGCAGAGATCTTAATGGTTTTGATTGCCCACTGGTCCACAGGCAAACCAGCAGCAACAAGTTTTTAACTGGTTGGACTTGTTAGATGTTGGTGGATCCTTTGCAGACACAACAGGACCAGAGGTGGCTGGGGTTTACGGAATGCGTTAAAATAGCTGGTTGCCTCATAGAAGCATTCAAGAGTTTATATTTGGTTGTTTTGTGGGTATGTGTGAAGCTGAGGTTTGTGTTGTGTAACTATTCCAGCTGATATGTGGGGCTGCACACAGCTTGGCCACAATTCTTGGACTTTAGAGGCAATGCTGCAGAGGGAACCAACATTTTGTGACCAATTTGTTGAGCTTCTTCCGCCTACAAAAGTGTACTTTATATATGTTAATAAAAGAATAATTTAACACACATCCATTTTCCATCACGCTTATCTCAATTGGGGTCACGAGGGGTGCTGGTGCCTATGTCCAGCTGTCTACGGGCAAGAGGCGGGATACACCCTGGACAGGTCGCCAGTCCATCTCAGGACAATACCGAGACGCACAGGACAAACAACCATTCATGAACACACTCACACCTAAGGAGAATTTAGAGAAGCCAAATAACCTAACAGTCATGTTTTTGGACTGTGGGAGGAGAGTACCCGGAGAGAACCCACGAATGCTCAGGGAAAACATGCAAACTCCATGCAGGTAGACCCCAGGCCGGGAATCGACCCAGAACTTTCTTGCTGCAAGGCAGCAGTGCTACCCATTTCACCACTGAACAGCCCATAATTGAACATTTTACATTTAAATTAATATGTTTGGAATTCAAATACTGGACTAAATAATCTGAATGTAAGATCTGGGCAAGTAACAAAGCACATGACTCATTAACCATCACAGGCCCACCGGTTGGTACATGAGGTGCCAATAGGTTTTAGCCTATTTGACGATTACTTGGGTACTGCGTGTCTGTGTGGTAGACACGAATTGACACCTCTTTGGGACGAAACCTACTTCCACAGAAGGCACCGAAGACCACATGCCCCATAATCTGGAAAGGGGTGGCATAAACTTTACCTGGCAAACCAGATTGATGATTCATATCTCTCAGGTTTGGCTTTAGACGTTACCAATCTGACACTGCTTCCATTAATCTGTTTAGGTTAAGGAGGGGGGCTCAGCAAAACCCCCAAGCTGATTGGGTAAAGCAACTCAAAATGTGTCTACAAGCTTTAATAATGTCTAGGCCAGGGGTCTGCAGCCCCCAAAGAGCCATAACGTTTTAATAAAGACAACCTATTATTTTTTTCAAATATTCACCATAGGAAATCAGTTAAATGATCTGCAGTTTATTTGTATTTTTAGATGGTAAGATAAGGAAAAACATAAAGTGATTCATGATGAAGATGAATCTTTTGTCTTTTGTAGGATATATAATTTTAAAAAAGTACAGCATTTCCAAGCTAATTAAAAGATAAATAGCTCTAAAAACCTTTATTATCTGGCACTTTTAATGTCATTCTATTGTAAAAGCTTAATTAAAATATTCTTAATAAAAACAACAAACACTACTAAGACTGATATTTTTTATTATAGTGCATTGGTTACTTCCTTATATCATTTAGAGCTACATGTGGCTCAGAAGCCACAGGTTGCAGATCCCTGATCTAGACAAAGGTATCAGATTGGTTGTAGTTGTGAAATCTTCTTTTTTTTTTTTTTGTTAAATTCGTCAATGTCAGGGTTTTTAATCATTAGATCAAACCAAATGTGTCTGTTTCTATCCTAAAGCAGCAAAAAACATTTACCTTTCCTATCTTTTGGGTACTTTTGATCAACTACCACATATTGAAATAGCGGCAATCTCCTTAGACCCTTTTACTCCTCTCCCCTTCTCCATTCTTTTTGATCTTATGGCATTATTGCAGAGTATCACATCAAGTTTTTGTTCTATCAGCTTGCCAGGGAAGAGAGAAATATGCACATTAGAGGTATACAATAATATCCATGAAAGAGGAATTGATTTTTAGTTTTTTAGTTGATCTTTTCTCAGCCTCCTCTCTCCTTCTTCTACCCAGGACGCTGTGCCAGCTGTGGAGAGAATGTGGTGGGTGAGGGCACCGGCTGCACGGCCATGGACCAGGTTTTCCACGTTGATTGCTTCGTCTGCATGACCTGCAGCACCCACCTGCGTGGCAAGCCTTTCTATGCTGTGGAGAAGAAGGCGTACTGTGAGCCTTGCTACATCGTAAGCAACTTCCTTTATTGTTTCTTCCTCAGTCACCTTAGCCCCTCATGTTCTGTTCTTTCCTTCATCGTTTCCTCATGTAACCCTTTGCTGGAAGTGTTTTGTTTCCTCTGGTGTGGAGACTGCATCTACCAGATTATTAAAGCAGACGTTCTGGCTTTCTGTTAAAGGCCAATTCTGTGCTCTAATCTCTCATTAAGTTTAGTCTTTAATCTATTTACAGATTAGAGTTTGAGGGAACTGCCTCAACCTTTTCTTTAAAGCACTGTTTAACATCTTCCTCTGTTTGCCTCTTCATGTCTGCGTATTCTTGTTCTACATTAGGGTGCAATGATACCAAGAGCTTGTGAAATGGAACTCGATTTTAACAATATTGCTTCAGCAAAAGACTTGATCAGTCTGTTTCTTTTAGACTTTAAGTAAGGAATGATCTGGCACAGCCAGTATTGATGAATACTAAAACTAAATTCATTTATTCAGTCACGGTATTCTTGCTGTTTGAACAAATCAATGATATTTGTTCTGTTAATTTTCTTCAATTTAAACCTCAAATGATCCCCTTGAATACCATTTAAAATAATGAAGGCTTCTTCTGTAATTTAATGACCAAAATTGATGTCAAGATTAGTCATTTTCAGGTCTGGTGCAAAGTACAAGTACTTCATCTGTACCTGGGTGATGACTCCTTCAACCAAAAATCGATAACTCTTTGCTGCTGTGGCCTAAATCTGTCACAGTGATGCGATCATGTCATTGTGGACGAAAGCCTAAGAATATTTCTGACCCTTGTTTAGTCTACGGTACCACAAAGAATTAAGACAAAAAGGTAAAGACGGTCCTGCCTGACATGAATGTATCTTATCAATTGGAATGAGGGCATTTATGAAAGCAACTCCAGGGTTTTTCTCAAGACAGACTTCTCTTCGGTGACACCAGTGTTTAAAGGAAAACCATATATCTACACCAGAGGTAGGTAATGTTGGTCCTCGAGTACCACTGTCCTGCAGCTTTTGCATGCACCCCTTCTACCATACACCTGAAACAGATAAATGGTAAATAGCCAGCCCTCTGCTAAACCTACCAACCTGCCAAGGAGGTCATTTGGCCTTTAGTTTCAGGCATGTTGGAGCAGAGATTCACCAGTATATGGGCGACTTGAGTTTGACTGCTAAACTAAGCCTTAGAAACCTAGGCGTTATTTTTGACAAAACATTGTCGTTAGAGCACCACTCAAAACTGCTGACTACTGTTTAGACTACTGTAACAGTCTATTCTCATGTCTAAACAAAAAGGAGTTGTCTCGTCTTCAGCAGGTTCCGATCTCTACAGCGAGGTTACTGACTCGTACAAACAGAAGGGCTCATATTGTGCCATTTCTAAAATCTCTTCATTGGCTCTCAGTCTCTTTTCGGTTCCACTTTAAAATCCTGGTGCTGACATTCAGAGCCTTCCACGGTCAGGCTCCATCCTACATTTGAGACTTGTTGTGTCCGTATACCCCCTCTTGGAGGCTGAGGTCTCAGGACCAGAACCTGCTCATGGTCCCTCGTACTCGTTACAGGACCAGTGCAGATCGCTCCTTTCAGGCGGTCGCACCGGTGCTCTGGAACAATCTCCCGTTTTCCGTGCCCTTACTTGATTCTGTTGATGTGTCAACTGAAAGCCTATTTGTTAAAGAAAGCATTTTAATTCTAGTGGATTAAGGGTTGTTTTATGACCATCTCTTTTGTGACTGTAGAAGTATTTTTTTATTTGTATTATAATTTTGTGAAGCACTTTGTGATCTCTATGTCTGTAAGAGGCACTATATAAATAAACATTACTTTCTTACTTAAAGGGATTCATGCATAAGGTACAAAACAGTGGCACATTCAGACCAATTTTGCCTACCCCTGATCTACATATACAGCATTTTAGCTACAAGTATTTTTCCGGATAGTATTTACTTAGTTTTATTTGAGCCTAAAAAGAATTTTTGCACCAGACTCCAGTAGTGATCTAAATATTGTTGGACACATTCGCCATTTTTTGGCCATTTTCTGGCCTTCAATAATCTCCAACATGCGTATTTTTCTTAGCTCAACTCCTTATTTACTTGTTGTGTACATGCACAATATATTAAATTTTATCATGAGCTCTTGTTATGGCAAATATTGAAAATGTGCAAGTTTACCAATGATTGGAGTAAAAACAATATGTAAGACCCAATAATATTTATCAAGCCAACAGAGCAGAAGTCATTGATTTGAAAGCATTTGTATGGGACCAGAGGGAGCTACTGGCGTACTGTGGAAAGTCCTTAAGTCATTGTGCTTGAATTGGCCGCTTTAAATTACACAAGATGACATTCTAACTAGGGGTGAGTATTGGCGTGGGTGTCACCATACAATATTATCACGATATTGCAACATCACTATATACTGCGATATTTCTCCCAGCTATCAAAATTAAATGTATAGATGAAAGAGCAAGTGCTGCATATGTTCATCAGAAGATATTTATCATGTAGGTATTTTGGTATCCATGGTGATTAGGGTTTGAGGGAGTCAACGTATTCCACTGTGACTGCCTCAACTACCGATAGAAACACGATTTATCACCAAATTGATTCTTTCCTACACTTTTATATTTTTAGCTTTTATCTATCCGAAAATGCAAGAGCTAATTTCAGTGCAGAAACAATATTTGTTACTTTAGTGAAAAGCTGATCAGCCTATGAACTAGTTTTCATGGTCAATGACAAACCAAAACAACATCAAAGACTGATGGATATTTGGGAGAAAATTTTCCAGCATGATGTATAAACTCTTAATGACCAGAATGCAGAGAGATGAAACCCCACTGCCTCAACGATAGGAAGATATTTTTAACAAAATAAAACCAGTAGGGCCATAAAAATCACAAGAGCTTGTTGAAGAAACCTCTGCCACTAATTAAGATGGGTTCACTGAGTAGGTAACCCTGTAACCATGGTAGCTGAATGAGCATCTCTGCCATTATTAGCTCAACAACCTAAACTTTGATATAATTATATAATAATAATTAGTTTTACATAAAGGACCTGAGTAATCACACATGCCTGTTTGGGTTTTTACTTTTTCCATCCCAAGCTGTGACTCCATATTTCACCAAAGATGCATTCAAAGATTTTCCTTTTCACATAAGTGTAAGTCATGATTGAGTAACAAGATTAAGTAATAAGAGATTTTAACCCTCTTTATTGATAGGAATTTCCTTCTATAATTTCTGTTTAAAAAACCAAACAGTATTTTTGTAAGAGATTACCAGAAAAAAAAGCCATCTGCTAGACAAGAGATCCCAGAAATCAACAGAGTTATTTTTAATGTTCAGGGTTTTTTATTCCACCTCAAAAATCTGTGAGCAATCACTGTGTTGCACAACAAGTGTAAAAGTGTTTCCTCTGCCAAGAAGGACGTATCGTCTTGTAAGACCACAGGGGAATCATTTAGCAGAAGTGCCCATCGCTCGCCTTCACACCTCCCCTACAGCTGGGACTCAGAGGGTTGGAGGTTCTCACGATCAGCCACAAATGGCAACAGGTTGCTGTAAACAAGAACAAATATGCGGCTAATAACTTTTTAAAACTTGTCTCTCTTGTGTCTCATTTTAATCATCAGGCCCTGAGAAAGTATTTGCCTCCCTAGAGCCATCAAAGAGACATTTTAGATCCGTTCTTTTATGTCAAATGACAGATTTATTTATTTATTTATTTTTTAACAGTGTCCTTTCTGGCAATGTGGCAATAAGAATAATTATCTTGATGCCAAAAAGAGCCCAACAGATTTTGCTTTCAAAGTGGAGCAGTGCGGCTATTGCCATAGTGTTCCGCTTGACTTATGCATGTAAATAGCTTTATTATAATTCATGCACGGAGTATTACAGATTTTATGGACACTGCAATGGGAAAGTGGAACAGGAAAGGAAAAAGGAGAAAAGATAAAAGAAAGGAGATAAAAGGGAGACAATGATAAAACATTTTCAGTCTGCTTCATCACCTGCAAAGAGATGTAAAAAGAACAGCAAAACCAAGGATATAAGAGATACACTAAATTAACCCCTTGATATTATTGCTGAAGTATAAGTAGTATTATTTAATCTGACATGTATACTGTGGTAGCTGAAGATAAGAATATGGGCTTTCTGTATTAAAGTGAATCTCTAAGTACCTGGAACCAAGCACCTGTATTTGTTTGTGATTGTGCACTTGTGCATGTAAAGTTTATCCAAAGGAAAGATGCTCAATAGCGGTTGTGAAGAGCCAGAGACCCGCCCCCCAGATTGACACTGTGCAGATTATTTAAAAATATGTCAAAACCAATAAGGGAGAAAGTTTTAGCACCATTATTCTAAATGATTTTAACATCTTTTTGATGTATGTGGATAAAGTTGAAGCCTTTCTTCTTTGCTTAATATTAGGATTTCCAGCAGTCCTAAGCTGTTATTTTGTTATTTTAGCTATTCAGACACAGACTTGCTTTGAACCATTGTTCATCTCTATGACCCAAGCATTTTTGAACTTAAGGTATTGAGCTGATGGTCTGACAGCATCCTGGAGGATAGCTGGCCAACCCTGATTTCTGCTCATTTTGTTCAGCCTCCTGAGAAGCAGAGCCCTCCCTTCCCAGACCATCACTCTCCCACCTCCATGTGTTCAATGTCAGCATGATCCTCTGTAAATGAAATGTTTTGTTTTTTTTACTTTACACCAAATGTAACCAGATAGTTTCCACCATGTTCCACTTTTAATTGTCAGTCAGACTATTTCCTAAAATGATTTTTGGAACAATCAAGATATATGTGGCGAGCAGTGATTTGCCTTTAGAGCTTTCCTGTTGAGGTAGTTTTTGTTAACTATTGGATACTGAGGTTAGCATAGGCAAGCGATAGCCTTCAGAGCCTTGGATGTTGTCCTGTATTTTGTTATTCCCTCCTGGTTAAGTCATCAATGCCCTCCTGGAGTAATTTAGGTAAACCACCCACTCCAGACAAGGGCTCCCACTGGTTCATGGATAATGGCTCTCACTGTGGTTTGCTGTAGTGCCAAAGCTTTAAAAATGAGTTGGTGAGCATTTATGGGCTAGAAAATGTAATTCATTTGTTCTTAATCCATTCTTGGATTTTTTTAGATCAGGGCATGTTTTTCTAAATCTTTTATGAGCCTCCTTCCTGACCTGAGTGAAGTTGGCCCCCCACCTTCTTCAAATCAGACAAAATTAGTGTCAAGCGTTTGTGCTACGTTTGTGCAGCAAAAATTTTCGTTTGTGCCGCTGTCATTTTAAAGATATGAAGAAATATTTCTAGAGGTCATCAAAGGTCAACCAGCCCCCCATCTTCTTCAAATCAGACGAAGTAGGTGTCAATTAACTCAGCTCCGTTTGTCCTGGTTTGTGCAGCAAAAAGTGTCGTTTGTGCTGCTTTGGCTTTGAAGATATTAATGAAAATGTAAAAGTCAAAAGGTCAACCAGTCCCCCCACCTTCTTCAAATTAAACAAAATTGGTGTCAAATGTCTGTGCTGGTTTGTGCAGCAAAAACAGATGTTAACTGACCTTTGATGACCTCTACAAAAAATATTATTAATATCATTAAAATGATAGCAGTACAATGAAAATTTGTGCCATACAAAAATATTACATTTTAAAATAAATTTTAAATATAAAATATTTAAAATATATTAAAGAAATTTAAAAATGCATATTTTGAAATATATACATTTTTTGTACTGCTATCATTTTAATGATATTAATAATTGTTTGTAGAAGCCATCAAAGGGCAGTGAACATTTTTTCATTTTGAAAGGGAGTTTTTCCTCTCCACTGTCGCTACAAGCATGCTTAGTGTGAGGGATTGTATTTGAGTCAATGAGTCAATGCAATCAACTGGTTTTCCTTAGATAAAAAACTTTGTATCAATTTGACTGTATGATCTGGTTGAACTGTAAAGTGCCTTGAGATGACATGTGTTGTGAATTTGGCGCTATATAAATAAACTGAATTGAACTTTGAATTTCATATAGATTATAAGTTGCTAACCTATGATAACCTATATAATTTTAAACTGTAAAAAAATGATAGCGGCACAAACGAAAATTTTTGCTGCACAAACCAGCACAAACTGAGCCGTGTTAATTGACCCCCATTTTGCCTTATTTGAAGAAGGTGGGGGGGGGGGGGGTTGGTTGACCTTTGATGCGGCACAAACAAAAAATTTTGCTGCACAAACCAGCACAAACCTTTGACACCAATTTTGTATAATTTGAAGAAAGTGGGGGGGTGGTTGACCTTTGATGACCTCTAGAAACATCTCTTTATATCTTTAAAATGGTAGCGGCACAAATGAACATTTTTGCTGCACAAACGTTTGACACTAATTTTGTCTGATTTGAAGAAGGTGGGGGGGGCAACTTCACTCAGGTTGCTTTCTCTTGTTCTTAAAACAGTAGGTACAGTTCAGGTCAGGCAGTATTCGGGTAGGTGTGGCTAGTGAGAGGGGGTTAAAAAGTGTGATTAATCAAAGTTAGTTCAGTATCAAACAAAAGGGGTTTAAGTCAAAGATGAGGTGTCTTGTAAAGGAGTGGCTCTGAGCAAACTGCTAAATTTTTGCAAGCAAGTTTAAGATCTTGAAGACTAATTAGTTTTGGAGGATTCCTGTGAAAAAGTGTGTCGACAGTGTTTTTTCATTTTTTCCTCTGCATGGCTTGCAGAAGACATCTTGACACTGGGCGTCATGACAGTCGGAGCCGAGGCAGGCCATCTCGGAAGTCATCCCTCTTCGGGGGCACTCACAGTGATTGTAGTTGTCTCGTCTGGAGGTTCTCCAACTCCGATACAAGCACTAAAGAGGAGTGGGATAATTTAGGAACTTTATTTATGCATTTCATCAGCATAAATGTTCTTCTGGCCCTAGATCAAAAGGATGGAGGAAATCTGAATTTCTTAATGAAAGTCATTTCTTCTTCTTTTATTCTCATCCTGGGGGTCATACGCCTCTGTACGACTAGAGAGCAAACGTGAAACCCCAGAGCCTCTAAGGAGCGTGCTGGATCCCACGGACTAGAGGGAAAACTTCAAACTCAGTCAGTCCAGGAATGTCTCAGATCTGACTGACAACCATTTGGCAAAAGGTTTTTTTTTTTTATTTGTTTTAGATTCTCAAGCTTTTTTTACCCCCATGTCACAAAAGCAGTGCTTGTTAATCTGTTGTGTGTGTTGCTCAGTGAAACCCAAACTCAAAGAGGAGTTTAGTGGGAAACACTGACCAGCGGTTAACTTGCAGGAGCCAGCAGAGATTAACTGATTAGCTAATGGATTTTTCTTTTTACAAACTTTGTTACAGTATTACCGGTCCTGTTATTGCTCACCATTAGAGCAATTGACATTAGGCTGCATTTAGACCTTTTCAGAGAGCCGAGCAACTCTAACTTTTGAGTTCAGATCAAAAAGCATACATCACAGATGTTTGTTTTGCAAACGGTAAAGTCACCTGGAAGAAATAGATTAGGTCTCTGAAATAAACCTAAAGCCAATACATCATCAGAAGAGTTACTTTATACCCATAGTTAATCATTTTTGGAGTCTCATATCTAAACGAACCTTTGGACATTTTAGTTTGATAAAATGTCTACCACTGCTAGGATAAATGGAGACTGCAGCCCCTGCAGCATCACCTATAAGTGAGTTAAGTGCAACAGTGATGAAATTGTACTTCATTGCACTTTAAAGTTACAGGAAATCCAAACCAATACAGACCGAAACTGCTTCAACTTTGAGGTTAAAGAAATCCTGATCGCATCATTGCTATGGTGGGTTGTTCTTCTACTGGCTTCCGCTTACATGCAGCTTTTCTGAGTTCTGAGTCTGATTTATCTCTTATGGTCAACAATACTCTGATTTGACTGGAAGCCATTTCAGCGGAGAGCTTTCTTGGAAAACACTTGGTGGCTGTAAAGCTGAAAGCTCCGTTTGTGACGGACAGTGACAGAAGCCTCGCTGGCACCCCCCCCACACACAGGCTGTCAGTTCTGTTATATGTTTTGTGTAAGATAGGTTCTGTGTCTGTACCTTGAAGCTTTATCTCTCCGGTTCTTATCCCTGAAAACAGATCACTTTGGACAAACTCTTTAAATAACACTTAACAACTTATACTGTATGTAATAAATAACCATGAGACATGACAGTAGATTCTGATTCTGACTCCGATCAGAGAAGTTTCTCAGAATTACAGAAGGAAGCTACATACCCCCGGGCTCACCTCTCAGGAAGTGGCCACAATTAAAGCTACAGTGTGTAATAATTACAGGGATATACAGTCAGAAATGTAATATATTATACATAACTATGTTATTTATCATCATCTACGAGCTCAGCCTCTTAACCTTAATATTTGCGTTGCCTTAGAATTCGTTATTTATAATTACATAGGAGCGGGTCTCGCAGCCATGGAGGCAGACATCTTTGCGCTACGGCAGCGCAGAGCCAACAAACTAGCGATTGCGAGATCGCCAAAATGTCACAACGATGTAGAAAAAATAACGGGTATATTTATTATCTTAAGTCTACATGAAATCTATACCCTACACAGACTAATGAAATACTATCTGTAAAATTATCTATGTAAACAAACCTCATCACTTGAGAAGGTAGGTGATGCGGACGTCGTGGAAGACATTTTGTCCCGTAACGCTCGCCGTACTGTTGGGGGGGAGAAGCGGTGGGGGGGAGATGTTCATGTTGCTGCAGTCTGCAGTCTGACCGCTAGATGTCGCTAAAAGTTACACACTGTAGCTTTAACAGTTAAAAAGGCATTTTATACAACTCCAGTGAGCCACATCTTCATATTTTACATCATACATGTTAGCAGATGAGGAGACATCCATGGCTCCAGCCTTATCAAAATATTGCACTTTATTCTTAGCTGAAGGACACCGCTCTCATTCCATTCCCAAATCTCTGCCACTTATAGAATGAAGATTATAACTGTATATCCTGAAAGAGAAAATGTCTTATTTAGATCAACTATTGGGGAAAACATCAGTTCTGACATGCAACAGGCAGCTAATATTAAAGTCTAATAAACTCACACATCATCAATGATAATTATCCTAACAGTTTATAAGCCAAGTAAATGGAAGTAGGGGAACACCTCAGGCAAATGCCCCTGAGACAAAGAGACAGAAAAAACAAAAGGAAACTAATGACGTGCCGATGCTCTCGCATCACCACACATTGAATCACATCATGCAAAACAAGACAATAATTGTACGGCTGCAGAGTTTATCAGCAACACTGCATATTCAAATAGGCAGTGATAAGTCCACTGTTAGGGGAAAGCTGCAGCAGTTAGAGGGCAGGCGGTGGCACTGAGGTTGGTTAGAGAGAGAGATAGCAGCGTGTAAAATCAGGAAGTAAGAGCTGCAATGATAACAGGTGCGGGTGAGTTCCTCTACATTACTAAAAGGAATCAGTAATATCTAGGCAAACAGTCTGAACAAGGCAAATCACACTGGGGAAGAGATACCTCTCCCCTGCTTAAATGCCACCATTGTCCCCTCCCCGCCCAAATATGTAAAACGGCAGCTCAGATACGCGCCCTGCTGATCACCGACTTTGATACCACGCAGTGTACTTTGTTGGATGGCAATCAGCGTGCAAAATGTATTCCTGCAATTCCTGGCAAAGGCAGCAATGGGGTTTGTTTAACGCTACACACATTCAACACCGAGGGAGTTTTTCCCCAGGGAGCTCTTCTACCCATAAGACGTCCCGGATCAGATGTGACGAGCTTCCACGGGGCGTTGGGAAAATCCATTTCACACGCAGAGAGCAGAGAATACGCAACCAAAACAAAAAGAAAAAACTGGGGAATGAGTTTCCAGTTTAAATCAGATTAGAGAAAGTTTAATACATCCTGATGTATGTTCTGATTTTCAGCAAGTTCTTCGTTCCCCAGAGCTTTGGGAGCAAATAAAATCTTTATTCAAACTTTTAGAGCCAAAACGAGACAATGTTGATTTAGCTGATGGGGTTTGAGATTTTTAAACTGTATACTTAAACAGAACAAAGAAATAAAGGAAGAAACCAGCTATTGACTTAAAATGTGAGTCATTATTATTTTATCACAGGTTTTATTTTCATCTTCTGAACCAAAGTAGGTCCTTACTCCCATTATGCCAACCAAAACCATCCATAAGCATTGGACTTCTCCCCTGTTATCACCTTTTTGTATTTTATTTTGATGCCTAGTGGTTAGGGCATAGAGCTTGAAATCCTGTGGTTCTGAGTTCAAGCCCCACTCCCACAGGCTGCAACTCTGGGTCTCTGAACAAGACCATTAACCCCACACTGCTCCCTGGCGCCGCACAATGGCAGCCCACTGCTCCCCAAGGGGATGAGTTAAATGAAGAGGTAAATTTCTCCAATGTGAGATCAGTAAAATTCTATTATTATTTATTAATAACTGACAGAAAAAGTCTGGTTGAAATAATTATGAAAAAAAAAGCTTAGTCTTTTGTCTTTTGATTACATTGTTAATACCAACTTTTTTTTTCTACCATGAAATATCACTAATGTAGCACAGATGGTTCACATACATCAGTTTAAATCATGTTTTTTGGAGATAAAAAAACAAACAAACAATGAATTCACCTAAGCTGAATTTCTGTTCTATTTATTGTATACCTTCAGTTCTAGAAGGTATGGAAAGAAATGCAGCTTATGGCCTTGAACCTGTAATGATGAGCCTTTTCTGTTGCTACATTAACTCATCCTGAAAGTTAGATATCTGATAGATGTATATTTCCCAGTAGTACAATCCACTCAGTGATTATTTTAACACATTAAACAAGTATAATGAATTAGCCAATCACAAAGCTAGGGAAGTTCAGTCCAGCAGCCCTGGTGACATGATCTGCCAAATCTAGCGACTTTTTTCTGCTAATGGAGACTTTGGCGACAACATATAAAAGCACCGAACTCTGCTCTCCAGAGCACATAAATTGGTAACCCCACCTCCTACTCTCCTTTTTCTTGTCTGCTGTCATGATTCATGCAGCTATTATTTCATCCAAATGAAAAATGGAGAACAGATCAGCAGATTATGGCTTGTCTACAGTGAAAAGAAGGACTGGGTTATTTACTTTGGCCTTTTTGGAAACACAGGAAGGAGCAATCAGCTAAGTGAGCTTAGTGATTGGAAAAAAATTTTTAATTCCTTCTGAGACAGCATGAAAAGTCAGCTGAGTACAAAACATAGAGAGGAAAAGAAGAAAAAGGACAAGAAGAGAGGGAAAAAAACGTAGAACGTAGAATAATGTATGTATATTCTATAAAAATTTCTGTATAATGGGTCTGTTTTATGTGTTGTCTTCTGAATTCAGAGGGCCGCCTGCCTGTCTTTGCCAAGGGCCCCAAATTTCCTGAATCCGCCCCTTATATATATAAATATATAAGTGAAATACATCTGAAGACTTTTTTGATTTCAGCTGCAACATGTTGGTGTCGGTGTCAAAATTTGGCATAAACCCCCTTTAAAATTATATGAAACACTAGATTTTCATTGTGGATGTTATATTAATAAAATCTGCTGCAAATCTCAGAGAATAAAAATAAACGCTGTCCAAGCATTTATTAGCAAGGTGTATCTGATAAAGCAGAGCAGAGGGATGCTGGATATGAGCGTTCTGAGTTCTTACAGCTCTTACCTTCATTTAAAATGCCTCAATCATTGGGACTAACGAGTCAAAGCTGTTTAAAAAGTGAGGTCTTGCAAGGGAAGGGTAATTTTCGTTGTATTTTAACTTTAGGGAATGTGCCTCTAACCATGAGAGCACATTAGTTAACAGAGCTGAGAGCAACTGGGACCCGTCACATATCTGATGGCTCCGCTGGTCTTTGAAGAGAAGAGGTTCAGCTCTGGGATTCAGTGTCACCGAGGTTAATTACTTAGGCAGGTTACCATGCCTACTGTTCCACCGCTCACATCTGCCTCGTTACCCCAGCAGCACTTTTCTTCAATGCCATATTTCCACCGCCAAGTTTTGAGTCCGCCAGGTTCCAAATTCTTTTTTTGTTTTTTTCAAAATGCTCTTCAGTAACCCCCTTTTAGTTTAGATTTTCTCTTAAATGGCGACAGTAATGCAAACAATCCGCTGTGTCGCATCTGACCCATGATCGCCTCTCTCCGTTCCTGTTGATTGAAATGTTCGGAGGCAGATTCTCTGGAGGGCAGCTGGTTTAAAAGTCTAGTAAAGAAGTGAGGTGACATCAGGAGCTGAGCTTCATGCTGAAAGAAAATGACTAATTTTGACTAATGAAAAGATGTTCCAATACAAAGAGCTTTATCTGGTTCGGCCTCTTTTGACAGAATTTTTGAGAACACCGAGGTCACGGACGCCATGAATGCAACAAAGCGCATTATCTTCCGTTATTTAAAATAAATTAGCTTTGCCCCTTTTGGCCTCTCTGAGGAAGATTTCTCCACCCTGCTGTTGGAAAAGACAAACACCCTGAACCACTAGTCATCAGGAAGCATGATTGGCTGATGAGCTTTTACCTCCAGCAGTTTGAGGGTCTTGGAAAGTCAGATTTCTGCTACTGTCCGTTTGTTTTTTCTCCTCTTTTATTACCTTCGCAGTTTCAGTACGCTAGTTTGGTCTGTTTCTTTCATGCACTTTAAATGGTGCCGCATGTTTAATTCACTGACAAAAACCTACATCAGAGCGGAAACTAATTTTTAAACTGACCTTGTTTTAATCGTAGGAGGTAAAAACATTGTGTGCACAGAACAGAACCTGCAACCCGTTTAGCCTTCCTGGTCTGATGCTGAACTTACAGGTGAGGTTGACAAAACATCCTGAAGGCTGCTACAAACTAAAACCTTTTGGCAGATGGCTGCTTTTCATTCGAAATAAGTTAAATACAAAACAACCAAAACTTTAAAAGTACGACAGAGCATTGAGGTAATACGAAAAGAAAAGTTAAAATTTTTTTTAGAATTTTTAATCGGCTATATGGAACTTTTTGGGGTTTCCAAGACCTAATTTAAAAGATCCTATTGAAAATTATTTCCTTCTCCTTTGGGGGTTAGGTACCAGTTCTCTCTTACATGTCTGTCACACCATTGCTTATCTGTTTTTTATTTTCATAGCATCAAAAAGCATGATCATATGAGACAGTAAAGCTCTCACATGGGCCTCACATACATTTAAAAGCCTCTAACCCAGTCTAGGATAAAGCAGATCACCCCATATTTCCACTTTACACCATATAAGCTGCACATGTGAGTCACTCTCACAGAATAGGTGAAGATCTGGATCTAACCTGTTATTAATGACCCAATAATAATGGTACCTAATCTCATCTAAGGCATACTCTGTTGTCCTTTTTTAACTCTTCTAAAAGGGATTTTACCACCTTGAGGTTAAATTTCAACCTGGGCAAACTTAACTTTTTTTTCAGACCTGAAACATGTTCAGTTGATCCAACAATAGAAAAACAAAAAGTGTGAAAGGGCTGTCACTTAAAGGTACAGGGGTAGCGGCTTTGAAAAACCTCATAGGACCAAATAGTTTTCTCCAGACCACCATTTCCACACCTTTAAATGTGGCACATATTATTATAGTATACATCATCTGTACCTGGCAAGCTGGGAAACAGCAGCTTTATAGTCAAATTAGTGTTTGTTGCCTATTCTCCAAGAACCAGGAGTCCTGAACTTAGTTTAGGTCTAAACAGTAATAACTTTTAGAATAAAATCGCAAACAAAAAAACACAGTTTTCAAATCAGAAGCACTTAGTTTTTGTTGTTGGTGTTACATTCAGTTTTCTCACCATACATTAAAGAACATCATTTTCAGACAGCATGAAGTTCTGTTCATTTAGGCTATTAATCCAATAACATGGACTTTGGACAGGAGAGGCTTCAGGGCCATGCAAACAATAAAACAATGGCAGCAAACATGTAGATGAAAGAAAACCAGGATTTTTCTTTGTTAAAGATGTTTGACTTTGGGTAATTCAGCTCATTCTACCTTTATTGCTTTACTTAATGCTGGTTTCCAGCCAGGTCTGCGAAAGAGGATTAGGGCCGCTGAAAAAATTAAAAAAAAGGTAACAGATTTTCAAATTTTGTTTCAGTATAGAGGGATTATTTGTTTATCAACACGGCGGATGCGCGCACATCTTGACTGCAAAAAGTGCCGGGTCCTTTAAAGCGTCTGGTCGAATGTTGTGATTATACGCGGTTATTTAGCAGTTGCGATGTGCTAGCTAGCGATGTTGTCAGCGTACTACAACAGTTTATCACCTAGTGATAAAATAAGTTATGCTGCTAAATTAACACTAGTTAATGGAATACGTCTTAATGACCCATACGCGTTACATGCAGGTGAGTGGATAAATGACGAGAAAAAATGGAATCATGCTTGTAATCAGACAACAATCAAGCACACAGATGTGATACTTACCGCTCCAGTTTTGCAACACCGTCTTTGCCGGGCTGGATTGAGTATGGAAAGATAGACGGGACAAAGTCTGGGCTGTCGATGTCGTCTGATGCCTCTCCTGTACAAATAATGTATTGACGCAATCATCATCATCATCATCATCAACCTTTATTACAGACACTAGTCAATCAATTGAAAAGACAGCACACACAGAGAAGTTTAGACCAGACAACGTGATGATGTTAATGATAAAACTTATGGCTGACCCGATGAGTTGCAACTTGATAAGACTGAATCAAGGTACATTAGCTTGTATGCTAGTTATGCTCCAATGTGTTTTGTACGATTCATTAATCACCTTTATATATGTAATACTTAATAATTGTATGTAAAACCATTGTTTGTAAAACCAGCGATGCCGTTTGGCTTTTTTATAGATAAGACTTACCTGATATAAAGTGATCGCTGCAGATTGATGCATTTTTAATCGTCTGCTCGTTCCAATCGCTTCTTCTGATGGCTTGCAACCAAAGACGTCTCTTGTTTGCCTTGAAAGGGATGCGAGTTGATGGGTTTTGGTAAAACTTGGGCGTTTTATTGTTTTTATCAAAACGGTTCGTGCAACCAACAGCACAACAAGACATGTTAGCGGCTCTTTCTGCAGGAGACATGCGCATTGGTGCCGGAAGTGACGTAGAGTGACGTTGCCTGATAATCCCTCTATAATAAGAGAAAAAAGTCAGAATTCTGACTTTAATCTCAGAATTCTGACTGAATTCTGACAGCTAACAAAGCATCAAGCCGTAGCATCAAGTAATAGCCATATCTTTTTTTTTGGAGACTAAACTAGCTCTCTTGTTGTAATCACCTTCTGCTCCTCCATTAATGTAATAGCATCACCGGGGGGCCCTCGGGCACGTAAAAAGTTGCCTAATTCCATCATTTTCCATCAATGTGTTACAGGCCCTCCCAAACAACTCACATTTTGTCAGTGAAGCTGAGTGCTCCCACATCTCTTCCTTCATGGTGCCCATCTACAATAACATCCACGATTCTGAGATTAAAGTCAGAATTCTGAGATTAAAGTCAGAACTCTGAGAAAAAGTCAGAATTCTGGCTTGGCAGAATGGCATTCTGATTAGCAGGACATTGCTGCTGCATAGCAGACTTTTTCCCCTTGTTTTCTGAGGATTCTGGTGGAGTCTGGTGGGCACCCCACTGCTCCCCAAGGGGATGGGTTAAATGCAGAGAGTGAATTTCCCCATTGTGGGGCAATAAAGGGATTTACGTTAAACTTATATTACACAGAAAGTAGATGACCAAGCATGAAATGTAGATATAAAAACATTGTGACAGAGGTATATTGGTTGTAGGTGGAGTATTCAGTTAGAGTTGCACACGTTCAGAAGATGGCATGCCTGGGTTGGTGTTGACGGGTTCATCTCTCAGTAAGGTAGGGGGAAAGTCAGCTTACAAACTCAGCTCCATCAAGGGCAACAAATTATCCATGTATCAAAGGCAAGCTCCACAGGGGACCCGGGGGCCACAGTTAGGGTGGCAGCTGTATCGGGGCCCCTGGTGATGGATGTCCTCCACAGAACAGGACAACTAACTCTCCAAACTAACAAAGGGATATCCCCAAGAAGTCCCCCCCAAGCTGCTGCTGTCATTGATAAAGGACACATGGAAACAACGAGCCTAACAGAAAACTCCACCAGAATCCCCAGAAAACAAGGGGAAAAAGTCTGCCATGCAGCAGCAATGTCCTGCTAATCAGAAACGACGGCGCGGCGCCCACTCACCTGTCACTCCACTGTGATGGATATCCAGGTAGTCAGATCAGCCGGAACGGTGCGTTCAGGGAACCTCTGCCGAGGCTACGGGGCCGGTGGCCTCGCCGCTTGTGCACCTACACCCCTTTGCACTCGCAGAAGCACAAAGGTTCTGCTTTCTGCTGACTTTGTCATCAAATATGCATGGCTGTCTGCATTAGCTTGGCGACTTCTAATTGAGTTCAATATATTCAGACGTGATTAACTCAGTCTAATTCCTCAAAGGAGAGAACCAATTAGATAGCACTTGCATGAATAGCATTTCACATCTTGGTGTGTCTCCGGACTTGCCAAGACAATTATGTGTGTGTATAATTTGTGCTGTACAGTGGGTGTTTGCCCACAGAATTCATGCTAGTCATTACTTTTTATTACTGACCCGTGCTACAGGAAATGCAGCTGTCCTATCCGTTACAGGCGAGTGGGGAAGAAGCACCAGAGTTGTTAAGCTACACCAAGAAGCAACATTTAAAATGTTTGCTATTGTTTTGTTTTATTTCTGCTCCAGATTCACACAGCTGAGAGGCATAAGTAGACCTGCGCCTAAAGGTCACCAGGAAGACGCAATCTAGACCTGTTTTTTACTCAGATGGTGGTTGTACTGTTAACTGCACATCTCACCAAAAAGAAAGAAAATGCATTTTTTCTAAGGGGTGAGACCACTGTTTTCTTCATGGGGCCACAGAATAAAAAGAAAACACAAAGAAAATTAAAGAGCCACTTGTAACTGTAGAGGTGCCAGATATAGCAGGTAAAAAGTAGAGGTTCACATTTTTTCGGCTCACTTTTCCTTTATTTTAAGAGACGGCTGATCAGCTGATACTTCTCTACAGAGGTCGGAAAAATAGTCCCAGTGCTCTAGGTTTTTCATTCATATTTGAGAGCGTTATCCTGTAGAGTTTAAAGAAGGTTTTATTATCTATAAAGGCGTTATTCGTTTCTTCAATAGCATGTTTGGGTTTATTATGATGTTTTAACTTCTGCTGGATTTTAAAGATCGGTTATCGGGCAGAAACCGCCTTAAACTGGGATGCTATCTCAATACACCTGAAGCTAAAAGTATAACACCTACATTTCTAAATCATTGTGAAACATAAGTAGTAAAAGGTAAAAACAAGAATAAATAGATTTAAAAGACCAATTACAGTTTCCGTACTAAAAAGTCTGGTCTAAAATGAAGTAGAAATTTCTTAAAATAACTATATTTTACTTTAATTTGAGTAGGTAAATATGGTGATCTGCCAAGGAACTTAGTACATTTGCCCTTAAAATAAGAATACATTTATATTTTCTAATTTTTTTATGTAAATTGTGTAATTACATTGGCAAACAGTCATGCTTCGTTCTGGAAATAATGGGAAAATACAATTCATAAAAAAATGTACATGTAGATTTAAGTTTTGTTGTGTGTCCCAGCGCATATCAAAATAATATTCCTTTAGCATCACGCTCTACAGGAGCACTGGCCCCCAGTGGCCCCTGTCTAGAACCACCAATGCTGGAGTACATCGTTTGTTTTAAACCACAACTGATTCTGCAGACGGTGGCAGACAGCAGAAGGTTGGATTCCCTTTACTCACACAGTTATAGAAAAAAAAGTATTGAGTGAAGCAAATCAGAGTGTAAAATGACTAATAGTAGTTTTAATCAAATCTTTAGCTTCTCTAGAGGTGAGCTGGCTGTGCAGATTCTCCCTGCCTCACCCTATAGAAGGATTGTATTCGCTGGAATATCAGTCCCCCCTCAATGGAGAGGTTCACTTCCTTTGCCTGCTTTCTTGTAAGGAGCATATTTCCCCGTTAAGTCTTGATAAAGAATTGGATACTTGTGCAAACTGAGGTTTTGCAAATATTTAGTACCTGCAAACCAACTGTTTACTCCAGAAGTCCCGATTAGCGGACCGGGTCTGGATCCGGACCCATCCACTTGCTAATCCGGACCCAACCTGATTTAAAACATTTATGAATTACTGAATGTTGTCCGATGACAGTGTCTCAACCTCACTTGCACCGCTTCTCCTATTAATACGGTAAAGCCATCCCGAGCGTCCGGCACCAGGCTGCACGTGATAGAAATCAGCGAATGAGCTGCAGTCAGTCTGGGTTGCTGCTGCTGCTACTTTTAGACACAGCAGTAAAACCTGTGGCAAGCTGGGCGATGGGAAAGAAGGAGAAGATGATGAGAAAAAGAGAGCAGAGAAGGGTGGACGGCTGGAAATATTGTGGTGAACTGGTGAAAGAAAAGTGAAACGGCTTGCTCAAAGGTGACCCTGCACATTTTGAGTATGTTTGGCTCAACCTGCTGCTGTGAAGCAGGATTCTCCACCATGAACAGAATCAGAAATAAATATCAATCCAGGCTCAAAATGAGCACCTTGATATGTTCTTTAGAATGGCTTTGTCTCCATTCAAACCCAGGTTTAAAGCCTAAAGCCCACTGCTCTCATTAAGCCAGAAAAAAGAAAGAAAAAAAATGGTCAGTTCAAGTGTTTTATAAAAAAAGTGAGTCAGTAAATTGACTATATACCAAACTGATCAATTGACGTTATCTTTTTGAAAAGCAATTTAGATTTTAAAATGGAAATACTTTCTAACATGGATAAATAAACACCTGCAAATTATTTCAGTGTTAAATTCTTTTTAAAGTAACAGATCATTAAAAATGTCTCCGGACCTTTACTGGTTGTTGATTTTCTTTATTTGGACCCTGCTGGTTTTTAATTGTTACCCCTGGTGTACACCATCTAAGTGAGCAGGTTCATGTAACAGGCTGGTCCTCTGTTTGCCTCCTTAAAATGTGTTTGTTGGTCCAACTCTCTCAGCGAGCTCGACAGGAACAAGCAAGAGAGGGAAAAAAAATCCATGTGACCCACTGCTGACCCACCACAATGTCACTCTAAGTCATGGCATGAACGCGCTGCTGCCCGAGTCTTTGTCAGTTTCTCTCTGTAACCAGAGCAGGAGACATTGCCCAAAGTCCGGAGGGGTCGCATTCTGCTGCGGAGCTGAATTTAAGGCAGACAGGCAGGCCAGCTCAGAGAGAGAGAAGGATCTGGAGGGGCCCTGCTGCAACCTTTTTTATTTTGAAGAAAGGCCTGAGCAAGTCATGAGCTGCATGTCAGCCCTGTCTCTCCATGTTGGATCCAGTTGGATGATATCACGCAGCTAAAATGAGATATCTGAGTGAACAAGTGAAGCACGCAGCAGAGCAGAGTATGAATCTCACTGGCTGCATGTTGTTAGATTAGATTCACCTGACACCTCTTAAAGAACTTAAAAAAAGGGAGCTTAGTGCGCTGGGACTCCTGAGATGGGTCCAACTGGGTTTTTTAAAGCGGGAGGCTCTGGCAGGATGCCGCCCCATTCCTGCATGCACTGGTCAGCTCTAAAACCGTGTGAATACCTCGCCCTGACGCCGTGAGCCTGAGCCAAGCTCAGGGGAAAACGCGGCCATTCCAGGTCAGAGACAGCGAGACCTCAGATCGCTCGTCCGTGTCACAAACTCTCCGTCTGTGACTTCCAGCTGACGGTTTTAAGGTCACTGAGCCTCTGAGTTAGCAAACCATTAGTGGAATCAATTTCCGCTGCATGACATTCTCACTCAAACCCACACGCAAACAAAACACCTACACCTCAGTTATGGGCAGCAGACATGAAGACCCGAGTCAGTGATTTACGTAACACGCTCGTATAAGACAGGGTTTTGTAAAGCTGTCCGGTCCTGTTTGTGTTTCTTTATATGATATCTGTAGCGGTTCTGATGCGTGGAGACGCCGCAGACGGATGGATGGACTCAGGGTGTCAGAGCCGCCCCCTTAAAAGCAGTCAGGGATAAAAAGTTTAGGTCAAATGCCAGGGTCTGTTGATGTAAACACCTCAGACCTCTCAGGTGAGAGTCGCACACAGAGCTAGACCCAAACTTCTCCGCTGCTGTCATCGGCCAACCACAGGTCAGGAAAGAGTGATTATCCCTCTGTCCTTCCTCAACTTTGTGATGGTTAAATCCAGCTAAGCTTCCCCCAATCAGAGCTAATTTTTTAGCATTTTCCAACAGTGGCTTGGTTTGTCTTCAGAAGGCGGTAACACACCCTTCCCCCCCACCTCACATGTGATAAATCCTTCTGTTGCTCAGTGGACCGACCAAAGGTTAGCTCCCCAAATCTCTGCCCATTTTCTGCGTTTTAGGTTTGCTTTAGCAGTATTCCTCACAGGCTGCTTCTTAGTTGGAAGCAGCTTTTGTTGGAGAAACTGAAAGTTTAATCTCAAAAGCATCATTAATGTTTGAAACTTAGAGGCTATTTTGTCAGGTCTGCTGCTGAAAAATGCATTTACTTCAAGTACTTAAAGGCATGCAGAAATTCTCCTTTAGTTCTTTTGGAGGACAGAGGTGGGTTTATTCACTGCTAGCTGTTTGAAATCAAGCATAACTGAGGATGCAAAAAGAAAATTATTTAATATAGCAAATTAAATACAGATTTTACAGATAAATTAGTATTTTTTTTATTTAGAAAGACAGATTTCCATCACATCAGTAAAGATAAATGTATATATGTATATAAATGTATATATAGATTATATTAATGCTCAGGATTTGAGGAATTACTGAAACAGTTTTTTTTTTCTCTTCATAGATTTCAAGTTCAGTTTAATAAATGTTAGTAATACGAACTGTAGGCATCAGTTTTATCTCCACGCTCTAGCGCAGAGGTCACAGATTAGCGGACCGCTGTCCGGGTCCAGACGCACCTGCTGGCTAATCCGGACCCAACCTGATTTAAAACATTTATAAATTACAGCATGTTGTCCAGTGGCACTGTCTAATTTCACTTGGACTGCTTCTGCTGTTTGTACTGTAAAGCCCTACAAAGCGTCCGGCACCAGGCTGCACGTGATACAGTTTAGCCAATGAGCTGCTGTCAGTCTGGGCTGCTGCTGCTGCTACTTTTAGTGTGAACTACTGGAAGAACTGCAGTGAACTGGTGACAGAAAAGTGAAATGGTGTGCTTATAGATGACCCTGCACATTTTGAGGATTTTTGGCTCAACCTGCTGCTGTGAAGCAGGATTCTCCACCATGAACAGATTAAAAAATAAATATTGATCCAGGCACAAAATGAGCACCTTGATATCTGCTTTAGAATGGCTTGAAATCCATAAAAAAACCACAAAAAAAACAGTTCAGGTGTTTTATAAAATATGTGAATCAATAAATTGCCTATATAACAAACTGAATGATTGTTATTCTCCACTTAAAAAAACACTTTAGAAAAGGAAAAATTGTCTTTTTTTATATATACATATTTTTCTATTTATTTAAAAAGTCAATGTATAACATGGATTCATAAAAACCTCATTTTATTTCAATGTTAAATTCAGATTAAAGTAACAGATTATTAAAAATATCTCCAGACCTTTACTGGTTGTTGATTTTCTTTATTCGGACCCCACTGATTTTTAATTGGTTACCCCTGCTCTAGTGCTACACGCACCCCTATTCTGACACATCTATATTATGATGTAGATTATATATATTGTTTTATTTACCTCTTTTTTTTTTGTTCCTTTTCTAAATTTTAAAATACCATTCAGAAAAAAATCCAATGTGAAAGTCGCTTCCAAAGGTATTTCCATCTGGGCTCTTTATTCAAACTAGGAAAAAAAACAAGAGTTTTGTTCTAAACAAAGCATGATTTTGATCCTCCTCCTAGATCTACTTTAATCTTGTAAGGATGCTAACATTAACTTGCCTTGTTTAAGAAACTATTGTAAAGAAACCATGGCAAACTGGTAATGTTGCTAATGCTACCCTAATTCACAGCTCATGTCATCTTAAGGCTCTTTACAGAGATAATTCAACCAGTCATCATACAGTCAGACTGGTTCAAAGTTTTCTATCTAAGGAAAACCAATGGATTGCATTGACAGCAATCCCTCATATCAAGCATGATTGTAGCGATGGTGGAGAGTAAAACTCCCTTTGTAGGAAGAAACCTCCAGTAGAATCAACTCCATGTAATTTATTTTCTCCTAAAACTGATTGAGCATGATTTAAAGACAGTTTCAGAAATGCTGATGTGAGTTACTAAGATCTGACTCTGTTGGAAAAAATCAGTCTTTTCGTCACAGTGTAGCGCTTCTTAGTTGGAATTTAGGAAGACCAGACATTATGTGAAAAAAGGAGCATCATCACAGATCTTCCTCCCAGCAACTGTTATACTACATTCACACCGCAAGCAGCAGGAGCAGCAGAAACACGCGTGCTGCTTCTTTTTAATGCTTGTTTCAGTTCAGTTGTGACGCGCAGCTGTAGCATCGTTTCTACTCTAGCTGTGTGGTCGAAAAGTGGGTCTGATGCATGTTGGACGGAGCTACCCTATCCTTTCTGAGTAAAACCTAGTTTTAATGCTTTTAAGTCAGAAAGTCCACCAGAAATCACTGAATTTCTATAAGCACCTATTAATACCTGTGTTAAGTTTGCCCTCATTCTATTAGTTTTTTTTTTTATATATATTTGTCTCTTGTTATCTGAATGCTTCCATTTACCAAAATTAATAACATTTATAATAGCAAAAGTTGCCTTTAATAGGTTAATGTTTGTCTTTATAAAGGATAGAGGTGAAATTACTTTTCCCATATACCGGCTCTATCTGGATGGGCTGATGTTCCTGATTTGGAGCATCCTGTCTTGTTCGTGCCTCTCTTCCTTCTCAGCACCTGCCAGGCTTATGAAGCTACCTGTCATGTTAGAGGCTGCCATGGTTTGTAATTAGCTCATGATGGTTTTTGGATGCAGGATTTCTGTTTGTCCTGCTAGATTGGCCCATATTAAACAATAAAAGAGAGAGAAGCTGCTTGTCAGGGTTTGTTAAATCAGCAGACACCTTCCCTCAGGAACTAAGAGGGTCAGTGTTTTGACTCACAGTTCACCAAGAAGTCAGTGTGTGTTCTCTGCAGAGAAAGCCGAACAGCAGCAGAGCTCCTTCTTTTATCAGACCCTTGTTCATTATGGTGTACTTGGTTTTCACGCTCCAAGTTCAGCGTGCTAGAAAATAAATTGCGTGCATTCTCGCTGCTCTCCGGCCTGCCTCCTGTCAGTCCAACTTGGTTGTGTAGGAAAAAAAAGGATTGGATAGGTGTAAAATCTGTGTTGATAGTGTTGGCAGAGACTGCAAGTAGCTTAATCTCAGCAATATGGTCCGTCACATTCCCAAGTGTTTCCTTTTTAGGTTGGAAACGTGCTGAAATCCTCAGTTCAGGCCTGGTTTTACTGCCTGTGGTCCGATTTCTCCTCTGAGCTTCTTATAATAGAGTAGGAATCCATTTTTTTATTGCTAACTTTTGTTTTGGTTTACTTTTTAAAGATTCAATCATATTTTTAGCATCTTTTTTCATGTTTTTTTTATTAATTAGGCTCTACTTCTCAGACATATGGAAACTGACTGCTATATATCAAGAATCTTTTTGATCTTAATTGGTCTGAGAGGCACGAACCAATCAAGTTTTCCCTGGCCACCAACGACTTTTGTCTCTAATTCCCATTTTCTCTGAATTTCATCTCATTTTGTACAAAATATAAGACATTAATAAGAAAAAAAAAACAAAATGGTCCATATTCTTTGATTAGAGGTAGATTGTTCATAGTACATGAGTTTATAGACTGTAGATGGTAACCCAGGTTTGCCAAAGGGAAATTGGCAGATTCTGAATCTGGCTGGATTTCTGATCCTTAATTGATCTACATGCTGTTTTTTTTTTTTGAAAGCATCAAACATTTTAACCCCTTTTTCTTTTGCTAGTTGTTTATCATATCTGTTAATAACATAACAAAAGTATTCAAAAAGGTTGGTCTAATTCCTCAAAGGAGAGAGCCAAGATTTTAAAAAAGTCAGTCTTCAAATTACCTCATTAAAGGAACCAAGCAGTTCAAACCAACCCAACCCTATCTGACCAGTAAATTACTAACCTTTTTACTTCAAATTACAGCAATATTAATCCATTTTTTACTCTGTGTAATGGGTGTTGTATTAATCTGTGAAGACCAGGCAAGTTAAATTCCTGTATAGGACTGATTTCAGTCATCACTTACGAGCTTAAGTCAACAGCTGTGCTTGCCAGCAGTATCTCACTAAAGGATTGAAATCTTTATCTTTGGCACTGATGTCCTTTGCGAAGGGTTGCAACTGCAACAGTTTAGCACATGTCATTTTTTATACCCACAATGATGTATTTCTTGTAAATTAATGTTTTATTTGAAGGCTGAAGGAGGCTCTAAAACTGGGGGGCAGCCCCCCTTTATTTGGAGGTTCCTTCATGTAGTTACTGGAAGTAACTTATCCCTTTCTAAATGCATAACATAGTGTAAGTATTGATTTAGTAAGTTTTATAACCAAAACATTACTTATAATTTGCATATAACTTTATATCAGGGGCCACCAATCTTTTTAGAGCTAATTCAGTGGTGCGGAATCATAGGAAGGGCTGCCATTGCTGACCTGTCAATGGAGGAGTCAGGGTTCACCTAAACCTCATTCATAAAATTATTTTTATTTCTAATTTTCTTTAAGATATTGTTTTGAAATCTCTAAATGCTTAAATGTTCAACAAATGGATAAAAAAGAAGAGGATCAGGATAAAGTAGCCCAGCAGTGAGATATTCTACTTTCATTAGATACCCAGGGCACCTCATGGGGTCCCTGAAGGCCCCTTGGGGCCCGCGTACACCGCGTTGCTAACCGCTACTTTATATCACTGTGTCTCTGTACATCATGATGAGAATATCAAATTGGATTTAATGATCAACTATAGGAAAAGATAAAACTAAATATCTTTTTTACCCGATGTCACCTACTGTGACGTTGGGAGGTCAGGCTAATATACAGTCAGGAGTCAAATTTGTCACTGGAGATTAAAGAAAGAAATTTGTTTTTTATCTGCCAGGAATTGTCCTTTTTGTCACATTATTTGTCCGTTTTTAATATTTCCTTATAGCAAATAAAATACCAGAGATGGTAACTTGTCTTTATTACATTATTATTAAATAGATGTTAACCGTTACTCTTCACTTTTTACCTTCTTGGTCTCTGACTTTAGTAATTTCTTGGAACTTTTACTTTAGTAAAAATACAATGGAGTAATGCGATACTTGCTCGAGTGCAATTTTTGGGTACTTTACCCACCTCTGCTTGTGGATGACTTCTCCACATAAGGCAGCGGTAAGGCCGGTCTGTTTCCCTCCTGATAAATTAAATCAACATTTAAGGACTTCTCTGCATTTACTCTGCTCGTCTTTTAAATCCATTTGATCTAAAACAGTTAGGAATGATTAAGTAACAGCTAGTTCTGGTATTCAGTGAAAACAAATAAAATACTCAGCATCCTAATAACTAGATGGCAATTAGTAAGCAATCAGTATACGAATACAACTGTTTAACACACTTTAATCCTGTTCCTGAACTAAACAGTCTTCTGTGCCGAACTCCATCCCGCAACCTGTTAATAAATACTTTTGAGCAATAGGGAGAAGATGAAATCAAAAATACAAGCCACAATTGACTTTAACGCACTTCACTCACCCCTGGGTTGGTGAGGCTGGCTGACCTAAATTCACTTTACCTCATCTGCCTAGACATTTGTTTAGCCTTCTGGGCAAACACTTACACAAATGTATGAAGGAGAGAGAGGTGGAAGGGATTGGGGGTGGAAAAGAGAATACATATGCTGGAGAACATCACATGTAGTGAGGGGGGGGGGGGGGAGCAGCCATCCGGACATGTGTTGACGTATGCAGCCCTCTAGTGGCAGACGGCAGAGGGACGAGGACGTGTGAACGAGAGGGCACGGACTGATTTATGCAGAGGCACTCAGACCGTGAGTGGAAGTGGAGCCCGGCCAAAAAGGCCGGGAGCACGTGCATGTTCCTCCGTTTTGACATCATAGTCGGGGTGAAGGGGGTGGGGGTGGGGTTTAGTTTGTGTAACAGAGCAAATAAACGTTACCTAACCCAAAACAAGACAAGTCACGAGCCAAAGCCAGAACAACAGGAGCTGAGCAGAAAGAAGGAAAAAAAAATAATAATAAAAAAACGAGCGAATTCAGGTCATAGAATCTCACCATCAGAGGAATTTTTTTTTGTATCTTTTTAGTAGCGAACTCATTACAGTGGCCCGGAGGATCCGTGTGCTGTGAAATCATATGCTCTAGTTAAGCTAAACAAGGCCAAGGTATTCCCACATGAAGGCCAGATGAGAATAAGGAAGCAGGAATGCAGACAGACGAGTTGAGGATGGTTTAGTGCTGCTTGGCCCTGGTATCTTATTCACATTCTCAGGTTGTAAATATACCCCCCCCCCCCCCCCCATCCATGCATCCATCCCCTCCATCTCTCTACCTCAGAGTCTGTGTATGCGTGAGGCAAACCTCAAGGGTTCGGAGCAGCGAGCTCATTAAAGGCTTTATTCCACTTCCAGGATCGCAATATGGACATTGTTTACACACAAATGTTGCCCTGGGAATAATGTTTATTTCTATTACCATCTTGGAGGCAGAGAAGGAGGAGGAAGGCGGAGGGGTTGTCTACACACATTGCTTTTCATGAAATACAGCCTCTCCAGGAGTGCTTTGAAGAAACTGACATTTTTCAAACCACTTTCCTCTGCAGCCTCAGGTCGTCCATCAGCCGCCGCCCGCCCTCCCTCCCTCCACGCCGTCATGTTGCAACTATGATATCATGAGCCGGTTTACGAAGCAGCCGGGACATTCTGGGCATAAAGGGGGGAGCGTTCCCCACTCATTAGCATGTAAACTATAAATGTCAGTGCGTGTGAGACGCAGCCTGAGCGGGGAGGACGGCTGGGAGCTTTACCCGGGCCGAGCGGTCACATAAGTGTCATCCTAAACGGCAGGGCCCCGCCGGCGCATCTGGGAGGCAGCGCGTGACGCAGCGCAGTGTTGCTACACACCCGGAGCCGTGTTTGGAAACACTGAGGCAGCTTGCTGCTACAGCGGGGGCCAATGGGAACAACTCAACCGTGCACTCTTTTGCCCAGCCAAGCGCACAGACGGGGGGGGGGGGAGGGGGGGTGCAGAGATCCAGGAAATGCCTGAGCCAGAGGCTGCGACATCAGCTCACACACAGCCTCATCAGGCCACACATTGATCACCCTCCCATGATATAACAGCGCTGCCGTTTGGAGAGCCAGTCGTTATTTATGAAATATTGAAATAACAAATGGCCTCTGTGGGCAGATATTAAGAAGAGAGATGCCACAGATAAGTCAGAGGCGGGCGGCGGGCGTGTCTGCCTGAGTCGGCTGGCTGCAGAAAACCTGCAGTCATCACAAATTGGAAATATTTACAGCGCTCGCTCTTGCATAAGGCAGGATGGAGTGTGGGAGACGGCGGCTGAAAAATGGCTGTGTTTGTGTTTCAGCTTCAGAGGCTTTTAAGTCCAGATCAGCTGAAGGTCTCCATGGTGGAAATGTTTGTTCCACAGTAGAGGAAGCCAACTAACTAAAACCCCGTCAGCTGCTCTTTAAAGCTTTTACAGGTTTTCACTGCATAATCACGTTTGTATTGTTTGCAGAACACTCTGGAGACCTGCAACAGCTGCAGCAAGCCGATCATGGAGCGCATCCTGCGGGCCACGGGGAAGGCCTACCACCCGCACTGCTTCACCTGCGTGGTGTGTCACCGCAGCCTGGACGGCATCCCTTTCACCGTGGACGCCTCCAACCACATCCACTGCATCGAGGACTTCCACAAGTAAACCTCCTAAATCAGCTTTCCTAAAACTATTCAGTCCTTTTAAGCTTTTCTACGTTTTCTATTTCAGTTTACGCCCCCCCTTTACACTGATACCCCTGAATAAAATCTGCCTGCAGTGTGGAATTTAGACTTATGTGATCTTGTAAGAGCTCAGAGCTTTTTTAGCCAACATCAGTAGATAAAGAGCACCATAAAGACCAGGGAACGGGTCTGGAGTTCGAGGAGGAAAAAGTAATGATGGCGTCAATGAGAGAATCTATTCATGGTAGAGCTTTTTTTTTATCTGCCCCACCAATCGGTTTTTGATGGAACAGTTGACACAACAGAGCCACAGTTTTTCACAAAGCCAGGCAGATAGTTCTTGCAGCAGGTCTGAGGAAGATGGTGCTCTGGTTTAGAAAACTAGAACCAAAGACCTATGTGAAATGATGTCAGTTTTATATATTAAGCACTTTAGAACAGCTTGTAAATGCACCACAGAGTTGTACAGGTTTCAGAAAACCATTTAAGCACATTTAAAATGAAACTAAAAATAAAAACAAATAGGACAGACTTTATTTAAATTATCCAAACTAGAAGCAGATCCTTTTTTTAAACTATTTAATCAGTCAGTCAATCAATCAATCCACATTGTGGATTAAGCTGTTCATCATAGTAAGTGCAGTAACAGCAATGTTAGCTCTGGTCTACTTTTAAATATGGTTCTGGGAACTTGTAGGAGTGGTTTGTTTGATCGTAGTGTTCTGGAAATAGAGCAGCCCTGCAAGAGATCTCAAGCTAAGCAGGGAGCGAAACCATTTAAATATTAAAATGTAAAAAAAAAAAAAAATTATTAAAATTGATCAGATAAGATGCAGACAGAAAAGGCATTACTGGAGTTACATGTTCACATTTCTGGATTGCAGTGAGGAGTCAAGCTGCAATGTTTTGAATCATTTGGAGAAGCTATAGAGAGAATTGGTCCATGTTTTTTTTATAATGAGTTACAGTAATCTAAGCTTACGGTAATAAAAGCATTCATCATTTTTGAATAAGTCTTCAGTCCAGAAGCCCAATTTCCCCTTTTCTAGACAGCGCTGATTAAATGATCTTGCTGTATTTTGAGTACATTTATCCTAAACTGCATTAACTCTCCATCTATCTTACAATATTAGATCTAATCTGAAAATCTTTTATATTTGTTTTGAGATTGATGCACTAAGCAAGAATAGATTCTGATCTGATCTGGATGGACTACCCAAACATTTGACTCAAAAGCACTTCTTTTAAAAACATTTTTTTACTAAGCTATAAGTATAAAGTTGTCACCCTTGAAATAACATACTAAGCAAAACGGCCCATCGAGTACTGATTGTTTGTTAATAACGTGATTTATTGTTTATAGTTATGTAATCAGACTGTCAGTCATTGCATCTCAAAATAAGAAATACAGATGAATGACATGATTGCAAAATAATTCGTGCAAATAAAATATTTTTTTTAATCATTTTGAGCTTATAAACAAAACTAACGGTGGGTAAAAACAAATAACTTTACTGTGTTTTCAAATGTTCTTCAAATAGCTTAACTTCCTCAGAGTGAATAGAGTAACCAGAATGCAGCAATACACTGGAAAAATTACAATTAAATTACTTGAGTAAAAGGTAAAAGTTGTAGTATCAGCTTGACCTCTTAACTTAAGTAAAAGTGAAAAAGTATGTGCTCCAAAAACTACTTAAAGTATAAAAGTATAAATTAACCTTAAAAAAAAAACAGCCAGATGCCACCATATGAATTGAAAGCTAAATTTTTCGACAATTTGGAAAAATTCTTTGAGATGGGGCCAAGGACGAGGGAGGTCTTGTTGGTCTCCGTCTGACCTTGACCTGTTAGACATTTCACCATGTTTTTCTGAATCCATCATTGTAGCATGGCATAGACAATTCACGTTAGCAGTTTGAAGAACACCTGCTTGCTTCTGATGATTTCCTTTAGCTAACCAATGAGTGTTTGCGTTATATGACTCATCCATTACACTAGTTTTCACTAGATGTGGATGGAGCCAATGATCTGCATTGGATGGCGCACATGACGTGAAATCAATATTTATAAACATAAAGTTGAAGCCAAGAGTAACGAGTAAAGTTTGTTTTAAAAATGTAAGGAATAGAAAGTACATATATAAGATACTTGTGTGAAAATGTAATGAGTAGAAATCAGAAGTAGGAAGAAATATAAGTAATGGAGTAAAGTATAGACACCTAAAAAGTGTGCTTAAGTACAGTAACAAAGTATTTGTTTTTTGTTACTTGACACCTCTGCCTCTGAAAATGAATGCAGTAATCTTCTAGTGCAGTGAGATAATTATACTTGGTAAGACTCCTTGAGATAATCCTCAATATTGTCTAAATGTCTTACTGCACAGGCAGATTATTGCATTTATGTCTGAGTAGGTCATCTAAATAATCTGCTTTTGTTCTAATCTAAAAGTGTATCAAAATACTTTTTGGCTAGTAGTAAGACAACCTGAAGGTCCATCCTGGTCTCTCTGTTGGACGTTTTTGGGCCTACAGGTTATTTTCTTGCAATAAACTGGTTAAACTCGACTGGTCGCAAGGTTCCAACCTGTCGCACTGGAGAGCAAACTGTGTTTTTTGAGCTGCTGATACAGGATCTGAAGACTTCCTTGATGGGAATTACTGTCAACATTTTGAGGAATCAGAGTGAATCCTGAGATGTGGCCATACGATAAATGATGCGTTCCTGTTATTGAATCAGACATCAGGGGTTTCGTAAGCATCGTTTTACCAGAAATGTTCTCACTGACCAGAAGGGAAACAGAAGGAAACTGCTGGCTCTCAGTGTGTGTGTGTGTGCGTGTTTGTGCACTATGTGGCACATCCGCTTGGGACCTGCTGTGTAATTCCACATGGCACGTGTGACCTCAGCAGTCAGGCCTTTGTTTCTAGGAATTTACAAGCTGTGGCCCGTGCTGAAAAAGCAAGGCCGTGGTTGCCCAGGGCCACACGCAGCCTTTTACTTCCTGACTCACACATAGTGAATAAGGATCCGGATTAGAGGAAGTACCAAAACCAGATTTCTGGTCACTGAGCAGGACCTAAAAGCTCAGCCTGTTTTTTTTTCAGATCCTCATTACTGTGGAAATCTCCATGGTTAGTTGTGTGCAGTCTCATTTGATAGATAGGTATTGTAAATATAGTAAATCCCTAATTTTTTACAGTTACTGACCTGATGTGATGGGGAGAAAAATCTCGCTGTGTTTGATCTGATTTCTGGGAATTTTTCCATATAGTTTCATTGGTGAAAGAGGTTTGAGAAATTTTTAGTTTTGGTTCAGTAGAAACAGAACTACCGTCATTTTCGGACTGTAAGCCGCGACTTTTTCCCCATTTTTGGACCTTGCGGCTTATATAACAATGCGGCTTATCTATGGACTTTTACAGCTAACGGCTACTAGCGTAATACCTAAATCTATGGATTTTACCATCCACCATGTTGACGTCACATTTGCTTCAACACACAAGTACGGTAGCCGCGCGCGGGGGAATGTCCTCCGGAAGCAGACTTCTACCGCGAGTGGTACAAGACAGAACAACAGCGAGAAAGATGGACATTAAACATAAAAAACCTGCGGCTTATAGTCCGGTGCAGCTTGTATATGTACAAATCATGCAATTTAGCTTCTGCGGGTTATGTTCAGGTGCGGCTAATATAACGAAAATTACGGTAATTGTTTTAGTTTATGAGGATAAGTAAAGTTTGACCTGGGTACTGCTCAGTTCAGCCTTTTAAGAAAATAGATTTTTTTTTAAACAGTTTAAAGCCACTTATGACATTCCTTCCAGTTTATAATTAGACACTGATGTGATTACCTGTAAAATAAAATACCAATAAATTCCCTTTGGTTTCTGATCGTACTGTGACACATTTAAAGAGGAAGGAAGCAGTGATTTGAAGTTTGTGCTGCATTTTCTGCCTCTGCTCTGAGCTCCATCTCTGCTGTGTTTCTCACAGGAAGTTTGCTCCACGCTGCTGTGTGTGCCATGAGCCCATAATGCCGGCACCGGGCCAGGAGGAGACGGTCCGTATCGTGGCCCTGGATCGTGACTTCCACGTGCAGTGCTACCGCTGTGAGGTACGTGTCCTTCCTCTGTGTGTTTTTGTTTCCGCCGATGTATCAGAGTGCCAGGTATCCGCAGCGTGAAGCTGCTGAACGTACAAACACGTGGCTGAGTCACCTTTTCAAGGAGGCAAGTGAATCATTTCTGTTCTGAAATAACTTTCGCCCTCTCCCAGGCGACCATGATGATCTTACATGGTAACCAGTCTGTCAGAAGCCGTGCGATTAGCTGATAAGAGCAGCTGAGACAATATGTGCCCGGCTGAAGGAGACGGGTTCATCACATTTTCAGAAAGCTGTGCTGCTGGCAGATGGAAAGGTCAAAGGAAAGCAAAGCAGATTAGTTCAGCTGAAGAGGCTCAACAAGAGAAGAAGGAGGGAGGACTCTGTGTTTGCAGAAAAAAAGAAGGCACAGGTTAACTTCAGGCTTTTGGCATCAGCAGGAGGGATATAATGACAACTCTATCCTCCTTTTTCCTCCTGGCCAAAAATAAAATGAAAAAATAACAATCATTACAAGTTTTTTAAACCTTTCTAAGGGAAACATTCTGCTGGGATTTTAAATTCATCTGATTAGATTAGAGATACAATCTTACCACCTTATAAATCCATGAAGAGGGTCAAAGTTTTGATTGGGGGTGAAGCGAGTGATAAATCAACACTTTATGAGGCAGACCAGTGCGTGTTGGTCATGTTAGACCAAAGCATCTGGTAAGTCTAGGATTTTGTTGCCTATAAATGACTAAAAATGTTTTTTTCTATAAGTAAGAGGGGGGCAGTGTTATTATCTGGGCCTGGTTCAGATAAAGCTGGGTTTCTTTGAAGCATGAACGTTATTTAATTACACTGGGACTCAATCTTATTCAATTCAGTTTATTTCTATAGAGCCAATTCACAGCACATGTCATCTCAAGGCACTTTACAGTTCACCAGATAATCCAGTCAAAATGATACAAAGTTTTCTATCTAAGGAAAACCAGTTGATTGCATCGACTCATTGACTGAAATGCAATCCCTCACACTAAGTATGTTTGTAGCGACAGTGGAGAGGAAAAACTCACTTTTAACAGGAAGAAACCTCCAGCAGAACCAGGCTCAGTGAGAGCGGCCATCTGCCGAGGCCGACTGGGGTTCAAGGAGACAGAAGCAGAGACACAAAAAGCAGCTGTAAAAGGCGGCCCCGTCCAGGAAACACAGCCAGAGAGACGAGCTCTGAGCTCGTCAGAGGACGGAGAGAGCACATCCAGCCAGTCACAGTCAGAGAAACAGGACTACACTGAAAAACAGGCCGAGCTCAAACATCTATAAGCAAAGGTGTTGATGGAAGCAGCACAACTGATATTTCTCTCCAGGATGAAGTCACAGCCAAACAGGAACAGACAAGGCGAAGCTACTATGAGAAAAAACAGAGAGAGCAGAACGTTAGAGATTGAACTAACAGATTCTACAGTGAGAGTTGGATGTATGTCTTTCACAAATCCAAATGTACTGCAGATCGCTGAATTGCTAAAGTCAAATTTGAAAATCTGAAACTAAAAAAGAAACTGTGTGATTACTCAAAAATCCTTGTACAATACAACAAATGTGATTCTGTTAAAATTAGATTGATGGCTTATCCACGGGTCTATAAAGGTATTAATAGGGCTAAACTATTTGTTAACATGAGGTCGTGGGAAACCTGCCGTAATAATGTATTCGTTTTTTGTGTGTATGAAAGACATAGATATCAGAAATTACAAAATTCTTACAGCATTTTTCTCAGTGACTTAATTTTACAACGTTAACACAGTTGAACCATAAATCCCTTCATGCAGGTTATTATCACTGAGTTCCTCCATTCCCTGCTGTCTAAGTAAAGCCGGTGAGCTGCTAAGGTTCCCCTTCAATCTAAAACATTGGCTTTGTGAAAACATAACTGCAGTGGTCTGGGGAAAAGCTTTTTGTGCAGCAGTCCTGATGTTATCATATGACCCAGGATGTCTATAGAGTTGGAACATAATCACTGTAACAGAAACAGTCATTATTAGAAAAGGTCAAAGTTTCTCTTGCTCAGAAGTTCTCAGAAACGCTTCAATGCAGCATGTTCTAAGTAGCTGCTCTGCACCTTTACAAGGATAAAACGTAATTCACAAGGCTGTAATAAAACAGCCAGGCCTTTTCAGAGAGCACTTTTTTATATCTAACAAAGCAGGAAAGGCCAAGGTGCTGCACAGCGAATAACTAGAAAGGCTAATATATCCATCTAACTACAACTAAGCTGCACAAATACTGACTGATGAGTTGGTGCACTCTGTCTACTATGGTTACCTTTTTACAAACACATAATGACATTAATGTGAGTCCATGCTGGAGTTTCTATAATAACTACTCCTGGTTAAAATGTATGGAATTAGTTTTCAGGTTGGTTTTTGAAGAAAAATGTATTTTTATCCAATTTTATCCTGTCTTAGCTTAATTATATCATTTTTTTTTATTTGCTAAATCCCAGAACAGGGAAAGAGTTAATTTTTTATTCCTAACTTTCTTTGCTTTCAATCTATGCTGGGAAAACATCCTCATTGTCCTCCCACAAGCTTCCAAGTCGTGGGCTGGAGTTTGCATTAAATATTTGGAGTCTGGTATCAAACGTGGCTCCAGGGATCCACTGATAAATAAAATAAAAAGTGTCTTAAATACTTTTGAATTGTAAAACATAACGCAGTACCGCTGTTTAGTGAAATTGGACGACTAACGGCCAGTTTTCTCCCTGGCATGATCGTTAGGGAACAGAGCTACCCAACAGCTGCCGACAAATCCGAGCTTGAAGAAAATCATGAGACACCCTAAAGATTCAAAAAGCAAACAGTGATCATAGCGACGATCAGCTGGAGACTCTGTGAGGCTTTGGGCAAAATTACAGACGACGACAAGCGAACATATTCACAGGGACTCCACATCATCCTAATTAACTGTGAAGGACAAGGCGTAAGGAAGTCTACGTCATCCCCATCTGTACATAGTCTCTAAATTAGGTTAGCTGCTTCACATAGCTAGTCTATTTAAAGCACAGACAAAAACATTCACACGTCTTTTTTTGTTGTTCTCAGTTTAAACCACAAGAGTCAATGTGTGTTATTGAGATATATGAGATAAACACAAAGAAAGGTGAAATGTGATGAAGCAATGCAAATTTAAAAAGTCTGGTTGTATTCAAGCCTCCTTTGGACGTAATAAATTATAGATCTTTTTTTCTAATCATTTAGGATATGTTGCTCCTATGGAGGACTGACTCTGCCATATACAAAAATAAATACAGAAATAAATAAATGCTCAATAAATAAATAAGCATACAATTAATTGCCACCAAAAATACAATAAAAAAATAAATGCAAATAGAAATTAAATGATACAGTGAAACATAAATGTATATAACTCTTTTAATTAGCTTCTTTATTTATTTGCCTTTGTAATATTTACCTTATTTATATTTTTGTCCTTTATAATCTTCAACTTTATTTATTTTTTTTATGTTCATGTTATAATATTTTTGTCTGTTTTATTCTTCCTTTGTATTTTTTTACCCTAGTTATTTATTCGCCGCTATTTATTTCTGCCTGCCCTTTTAACATTTCTGCTTGTTTTGTATTGTATGCTAATTTATTTATTGAGCATTTATTTATTTCTGTATTTATTTTTATATATGGCAGAGTCAGTCCTCCATAGGCTCCACGCTATGTTATCCTAAAATAGTTTATATTGTAGCAGTAAGAGCTGGGATAACTGTCAATAAAATACTTGTTAAAGTTTTTTACATTTGTAAATCTAAGTCAATGGATATTAAAAATGTAAAGGTAATTATTTGTTCCTTGACAACTCATAAATACATGTCACATCAGATATTTCATCTGTAAGAATACACGATCTGAAGTTTTGAAAACAAGTTACAACTTTATTACAATGCAAGTACAGATCACATATATTCTAACGTAAATAACAAAATACTGAGTTAAAATCTATGACCTCTGAGGAAGCTGCTGCGCTCCTCCTTTGTTCTTGCAAATGTAAAATGTATACTTGAATTGTCTTAAGGTTGTTCCAACTTGAATTCAAAATCACTAAACTTCTCACAGATAACATGTCTGAGGTCATATGTATGTCTGAGTTAACAGGGTACAAATACAAACCTTAAATCCATGTTTGTTGACTTAAATTCACAAATAAAGAAACCTAATGCACATATTTTTGATAGTTATGTTAAACCAAACATTACTTTGTGTTGCTCTCTGGCATAACATATCACTGTGATACATTAGCATCCATTTACCTTTGCAAAGCTCTGCACTTTTCAGGGAAATTTTCTTTAATCTTTAACTTGAGAAAACATTTCAACTCTGTATGCATCACACTTTTGAAGAAGACTTGAAAGGGACTCCTCCTTTGAGTCGTCTGATTAATGCTGAGCATGTGTCTCCTACAGGACTGTGGCTCTCTGCTTTCTGAGGGGGACAACCAGGGCTGCTACCCTCTGGATGGACACGTCCTCTGCAAAAACTGTAACACCAGCCGCATCCAGGCGCTCACCGCCAAGGCCACCACTGACCTCTGAGCGGCCAGCCTCCCGTTCAGCTCCACTGTGATTGCCCAGCCAGCACTCTTTCCTTCCTTCTTTCTTTCATGCCTGCATTCCCATCCACCAAAGCCCACTCCCTCCAGCATCCACGCCGTATATCCTCCTATATTTATAATCACCTAAAAGTTATGAGAAACAACATCACGTGTAGCACTGACGCGGTACAATCACTGCAGGGAAGCATTTTGTTATTGAACTCTGCTTTAAAGCCTTTAATTACATTACTTTTTATATTCCCTGCCACTAATCAAAATAATCCCACATTTATGTTATAAGTCACCCTCTATTGCTGGGCCTCAGGCTGCATGAATGATTATTTATCAGCCCAAATGTTTCTCCTCCAGTCTTCCCTCTTTGATAACCAGTGTGCCTCACCAGTATACAGCCTCTTTTACAGCCCGCCTGTGAGGTCATAGATATTTCTATTTGTCTGGCTCAGATTTATGCTTTTTATTTGTTCCTACTCATTCAAAAAAGGATGAAATGACGCCGTGCCGAACAGAACACGGCGAACGGACACCAAAGACCTTACTTCAAACCTCAACGTTTCCTCATTTGATGTACATCTTTACTAAACGTTTTTTACTTAATGCTGATCAGGACCACAAACAGTACATACAATCAGCTCTGAGTGAGAGGAACAAAACTCCCCAACATTCGCTTTTTTGGTGCCTTTATGATGCTGTTTCTGCCGCATTCGGTAGATCAACTTTAATTGGACCAAACAGTTTTATTATCTATCCGCTCTTCAGATTGATGCATGCAATGACTATGCTCCTATGCAATTTTCAGCCTTAAGTGCATTGACACTTTAGAAAAATGAAATGATGAATAAGGAAAATATTTTACTTGTACATATCAGAATTAAAGTGTCCCTATAGCAACCCTTACATCCAAGCTCTGATGTACTTTGAGGTACTCGTTGTATCGCTGTGCTGTATGCCAGTATTTACACTCAGCTTTTATGTTTAGTGTTAGTTTGAAGTTAATGGGAGAACAAGGGACCAAGACAGATTGCCTGAAAAGTATTTTTCCGCTATCGTAATGTAATCTGCCAAACAAACAGTTTGTTTCGTCTTTCTCTTCTGTCTGATTGCTTCAATTAGACTCATAAGTATTTATGACAGGGCTATAAGGTACCGTGTGAAGTTGGAAACGTTAGCTGATAGTTGTTTTCTGGGACATGGCTCACAGAGGACGAGCTCAGTCCACATAAAAAAAGGTGAAACATGTTAAATGTGGAGGATCGGATCCACCGATAAACGATCCCGTTTAGTGGCTGGTTAAGAAACCTCCCAGGGTACCTTTAAGCTGTCAGCCTAGTGTAAAATAAAGACCAGTAAAACTCTATTTCTGATTTAATTATGGACAAAGACTTTAATTATAGTATTTTCTCTTCCTATTGTTTATTTTACTTATGTGTTCTAGTGACAAATGATGCTATAAAGAAATGAAAAGAAAACCTGTCTGCAGTCTGCAGACCAGGATGTGATTAGACTGGGGCTATATCGTTACCATGGGAACACTTTGTAAACATATATGCTAATAATACTTTTTTTCTGGTAACTCTAAGTGCTACATTGATAATTGTTGACACATTTGCCTAAAAAAAGCTCAAACTCTGGAACTGACATGTAATATTTCAGGGTGAGAAGGTGGCAGGCTGATAGACAGAATAAAGCGCCTTGAGCAGGAAGTAAGCGATAACTGCTCCTCCAAAAGGTTAGAAAACCTGAACTCCCAAATCCTCCAGGATTTTACCATCAATGTTTGGAGCCAGTTGGGTTTTTTTTGTGGCCAATTTCTATGTCGCGTTCCAAACCAAACAGACTGTAGGACTTGGACAAATAGGGCAACATTCAGACAGATTGTGCTTTTTTTTAAATTACACCTCAGCTACTCTGAATAAAATGTTCTTCTCTTGGTTAAAAGACATTTTTCCTTCAGACAGATACATTAAAAATAATTAATTAGGACCAGTGCTTGTTTATTTCTAGATTTTGGATTGTAAACACTATTGTGTTGAAGCAAAAGTTAGCTAGCAAGTGTTTTAAAACGATCAGCCATTGTGTTTACACACAAAAAAACTATTAAAGATTAATGGGATAGTTCAACTGTTTTCTAAATGTTATGTTAAGTTATCAAAGGTGGATAGTTATCATTTTGGCTGTATAATGGTAGAGATCTTATCTTGCTCATCGAAGGCTAACAGTTAGCAAGGCAGCTATAGCGGGTTTAGCTGATGGTAGCAGCTTGAAATAATTTAAATATAGTAGCATTTATTAAATGTGTACCCAGTGAAAAGAAACAGTTGACTTTTAGGGAAACAACAGCCATGTTACTACTTGGTTAAAAACATGCCTGCTCAGCTGTAAACTATCAGTTTTGAAGAGTGCTAATGATGCTAAAGCTAGCCTTTTGACTGTTGATATTTGTGCAAGTTTTCAGTCTGTTCCCAAAAGCTCTTGTCCAATATGTTAGGCAGCCCATAAAAATAAATTAACCTACTTCTTTAGTCTCTTTTTTTTTTTTTTTTTAACCAAATCAAATATGCTAAATTATGTAAAAAATTATATAAAAAAAATTGGTTTATGTATCTTGGTTATAAATAATTATAGTGGAATTTGATATAAATAGCTAAACCAAGCTTAAACTGTATTTTTTCACTTTTATATAATTTTTGTTATATGGCATTTTAAAATAACTTTAGAGTTTGTGAACCGTCCCTGTAAAATAAAGATTATCGACCTTCTGCTTTTAGATCTTCCTGCATGTCGGTGCCATCTATGAGCATTTTTTTTTTTACAAAGTGTCCCCATGTTTTATATAGTCCATTTCTGTGAAGCATCATATAGTTTACAGTTTTACATGAGACCTCTGATTCCAGAAGTGAAAAGATCAGAGGTCTATGTTTTCTGCTTTGCCTGTAAAAGTGCCTTTAGCAGAGCAGTATCAGATCACTGGACTGTTGCTGTTTATCTCCTTTCTAGTTCGGCCACGAATACTTTGTGTTGTTTACCTGTTTTTTTTAACCAAAGTGAATAAAGCTTCTCTCTAGTTTGGACCATGCCTCCAGCAGGTCTGAGTTTAAAATGTTGATCAGAGTGAATTTTTCCAGCCGGTTGTTAAAGCAAAGCATCTGTCCTGATTCTGTACAGGGGTCATCATGTAGTCCTGTCTTTCTTTTCCTCTTCAATAAAAGCTTTGCAAAAGCATTCTCTGTCTCCTTGTTTCTTTTTAGTTGTTTTACCCACCATTTTTTAATTATCCTTAAAAAAATTGTATGCCTGTTTTTTTATCTTTTTTTTCTGATCCATGTCCAGCAGGCCCTTTCCTCCGCTGCTGCTTGTTAACACTTGCCCTTTTGGCCCGCAGTCCTTCGGATCGGGCCGGTTAATGAGCAGAATCTCTCCCTCTGCTCCTCATGTTCCCTTGGATTCTGCTGGTGACCTCTGGTGCAGGAGACCAAGCAGACCAAAGGTTTTATTTTTTCTGAAACAGTACAAAATAAGAATGCTTTACTCCTTTTAAGAGTCACTTTCAAAGCCCCTCGGCAGGCCCCAATAGCTGCACGCTTTCTCAGCTCGGATCCATTGCTTTGTTTTTCCACATCAGCTCTTCAAATCTGAATGAACCCGTCTGAGAAAGTGCTTTAATTATAAGAACACAAAAAGTCATTTCTTTTCTCCAGGAGAGAAGTGGCCGACACAATCAGGAAATGCACTCTGCGATAAAGTATGTGTACTGCTTAGATCAGCGAGATGGAGTTGTAGGAATAATTTAAATACCCTGTTTTCAACGTATGCCTCTTAAGGAGCTGCTTGATTTAATCCTCTTCATTTGTCATCTTTATTCGTGTGCTGCAAATCAGCAGTGACTCACGCAGCATTTTGTTTCCTCCTGCAGATGGCAAAACAGAAGCAGCGATCGGGAACCGTGAGAACGGCCCGCGTGGCTCTGAATACCATAGGCTGGTGGAATACGAGATTAAAAACAGCCTGTTTATCTATGGCTGACCTGCTGCTCACATTAAATTCTGCGGTTACATCACAGTTTTCTCTGCCTCTTCTCCGGCCTGCAAACAGGGGAGGGTGACCTCTTTCTCGGCTTGGAATCTGTAAAATTTCCTGGTGATTTTTTTTTTTTCCTGAACATACTGGAGGACATGATCTGATCATCCAGAAATAGAGAGAGGGGAGCCTCCAGCAGATGAGCCACTGACTTGCTTTGCTCCACATAAATCTGCTGTTTACAAACAAATTGATGAGTGATGGACCCTCCAGCCAACATGATGTACCCTCCAATTTCTTCCTCTGCATGAAAAAAAAATAAAACTCTGCCGTTGAGTCTCCAGGGCCTGCTTTGGCAATTTCTGGAATGTCTTCGTCTAATGCGCAGAATGACGGCCTGAATTATTTACCGGGAAGCCAGAGATGAGGGAGCAAAATGGGGCCGCTATCGTGCATAATCTTCCGCACTCCAATTTAAATGAAGCTGTCATCCGGTCAGATTTACATAACATTACAATGTGGACTGACTTAGCAGCACTCTGAGCTTAATGTTATTAGCTTTTAAGTGAGTTCCCACTGTGCATTTGCATCAGGAGCATTGATTTTGTGCGTCCTTGACTTGGCTAAAGGCAGTGATGTAATCTTGGAGGCAGGGTTGCTCTCTGTTAGACTAAAATCGCTCCGGGACTAAGAATCCGAGCCGTCCCAGTGTGAGTGTCACATGAAAGCAGCTGGCTTCTGTTCTGCAGCTGCAGACTGAGATGATCCAGCATCCAGCTGAGGGGTGGGGGTTTAGCGTTCAGCTGTGTGCCGATGAGAAAAACTGCACTCAACCCTGAACCAGCCTTTACTCCTCCTGGGTTTGCGTTCGTCCTCCAGATTCATGAACAGATGTGAAGGTTTTACAAGTAATTCATAAGTTAATATGACTCATTTTAAACGGCATTATCCATGGAGCGCTTCTTCTTCATCCACTGCAGTCATGTAAATTAGAACATAACCTTTCCTTTAGACTGCCTCATGGAAATAGTTTTCATTAATTCCTGCATTAGTTTTATGCCGTTTGATTTTCCAGCCATTCTTTTATTTTAATACTTTTATTTCAATCTGAAAAACTCACAAGAAGAGAAAAGACAATTAGAAGAAATTTATAGATAAAATTACTTTGTCTTTGGCGCTCAGACCTCGGCAGGAAGCATAGCTGGAAGATGGAAGTCCAGTAGGTTAACACTGAGAGAACCTGTCCATGGTGAGCAAGCATGAAGCGACAGTGGAGAGGAAAAACTCCCTTTTGGGAATGAACCTCTGGCAGAACCAGGCTCAACATAGTGGCCTCTACATCGCTTTGCATTTTAATCCTATTATGCTGTTTTTTTTGCATTACTCTCTTAAAAAAAAACAGATGTTTTCAAAGAGCAATTTATACTGAGATGAGATTTCATATGTTAATCAGCTAGTTGGTAATTAGGTGATTTCCAAAGGTAAAGGGTTACCCTGGATTTTATTTCAGTAGTTTTAAAATGAAGGGATGTACATTTAAATCCCCAGCACCCTTTTTTTTGTTATTCATTTTTAAAGAAAAATAATGTCGTGCATAATTTCCCTTTTTTCAAAACAGTTTTAAAAAAAATTTCCATTGTTTATTGCAAAAAATATATATTAAATGCTCAGACTTCTGTGCTTTGTAGTATGACAAAATGTGAAAAAGTTGGTGGTATGAACACTTTTGAGTTAAAAATCATAAACTATTATTTAAGTTTATTAAAGTTGAACCAACCTTAAAAAAAAAAACTCCTTTTAATATGTAGCATATGTCAGGATTTGACGGTTGCTTTCAGGATACAATTGCAATGAGTTAAAGAATTTTAATGATAAAAGAAAAAAACGTACAGAAAACAAAAAGGTACAGAACATGGAGGATGAAGAGGAAAAACATGGAGGCTAAACGAAGAACTCGCCAGCCACAAGGAACATGAAGCCAATGGAAGAGTCCAGCAGTGAGAGTGGAAAAAGGGAGAAGCATGTCAGTCAGGTGAGAATGAGGAACAGCTGAGACCAATGAAGGGAAAGAGAGCTGACAGAGGGAAGAAAATGAACATGAGCAGACAGAATCCACATTTACATTGTTACACACATTACAAATGTGTCCAAAACTGTAGATATTCTGCCCATTTCAAAAGGGCAAATGTCACGAGGGTCATCGAAAATCATTAAGTCATTAAATTATAGTTTTTTAAATTAAGGCCTTAATTTGCATTAAAAATCATTAAATGTGATTATTGTGGCATGCTTTGCTTTAAAACAAAAAATGTTTATTAAAAAAATGTAATCAGATATAACTGCTTTCGCGCGTTTGCACGGAGCTGCTTCCGGTTGATCGTATGTATGTTGAGCTTCTTTTCTGTATGTTCAGAAAAGAAGCTCGAGGCGGAGAAACAGCTTCGGGACATGGCTGCAATCTGTCAATGGTAAAGATGACAAAGGATTTTGCTGTGTTTTATATATATATATATATATATATATATATATATATATACATACAGTATATGTTGAGATATACATATATATATATATATATATATATATATATATATATATATGTGTATATATGTATATATATATACATATATATGTATATCTCAACATATACTGTATGTATATATATATATATATATATATATATCTCAACATATACTGTATGTATATATATATATATATATATGTATATCTCAACATATACTGTATGTATATATATATATATATATATATATATGTATATCTCAACATATACTGTATGTATATATATATATATATATATATATATATATATATGTATATCTCAACATATACTGTATGTATATATATATATATGTGTATATATGTATATATATATACATATATATATATATATATATATGTATATCTCAACATATACTGTATGTATATATATATATGTATATCTCAACATATACTGTATGTATATATATATATATATATATATATATATATATATATATATATATATATATACACACCCTATAATCATGGGTACTTGTCGATCGCATTAACATTTTTTCTAAGAGCATTAAAAAGCATTAAATCAGAGTTACTCATTCGTGTATAAACCCTATGTATTTCTACTGAATAAGAATTGCAACTAAAATTGCATGTGAAAATGTTTGGTCATGCAAAAACTCCTGAAAACAGCATGGCAGCTGAGGATGTAAACACGTCAGGTGTAATTCCATATTTCAGCCACGGCTCTAGTGCTCAGCATCTCGTGAAAAATAATCAGTCTCCTCATGAATGTCAATATGCTGTACTATCATTCTCCAACTTCTTCTGGTTTTTCATCTTTTTATAAGGGTAGGGTACAGTTGTAGACCATGTGACTCGTATGATGAACAGCTAATGTTGCTACATTCACATAAACACATATACACAATTATACATTTTTGTGCGTACCACCCTGTTAAAAAAAAAGAAAACAGGGTATGGGGTCAAAACGAGTTCTATTTAAGTGTATTGTATATGTGAAAGGCCAGGTTATGATTCTATTATTTATTTATTTAATATTAAGGGAGGATGTTTAATTTTTATGTCTCTCTTTTTATTTACTCAGGACACTAGATCCGGTATTAAAACACAGGTTATAATCAGAAACGCCAAAGTGTGCATACACAAAAACAAAATAAAATTATCAGTGAGGAATTATTCCCAGCATCTTAGATACTCATCACCTAGATGGCCAAGAAATGATGTTTAAACTAATGAACTATTCACACACTACCCGTCCTCCTTTACTAATCATCATTGGCAGTCTGACTGTTGTCACAGCAAAAAACAAAGAACACTTGCTTTAAAAAAAAGGGAAACAACTAGCTTAAAGCTGATATATGCACCACGTTGGCTTGTTTTTGTACACAGTAAATACAATCAAACACCATCCGCCATAAGATTCCTACATGAAACAATTTCAACCATTCAGTCTTCAAGATCCATACAGTAGGAATGACTGGTTAGATCTGAGGCATGCAAACACTGATGGACCCAGCCACAGCAAATAAAGCATTTTTACATGTGGTGTTAATTAGAGCAGTTTATTTGTTTTGGGACCAGAATATGAATGTGCTTTGGAGGCAAATATCACAAAATCAGCCCACTCACAATAAAAACAAAGGCTACTTTCCCAAGTTGCCAGGATTTCTGGATGTGTCTGGTGCTTTGCCAAAGGCCAATCTGTTCTTTACTAACAGAGAACCATTTAAGACGCCCTGCCGCGTGTTACTAGGTTACAGTTATACAACCTTCCCAGAGAAACCCCTATCCTGGTTGTCATCTTATTCATACATTCACATACTCCCACACACACATAATGTACCATATTCAGTGAAAATAACACTTCCATTCATTGCACAAATCAACGTTTGTTAATGTTGAGTTCTTTGGTTCCTCGAGGTTTGTAGAGCCTTCTAAAGGTGCTCCATCTCATGTCAGAACATTTTTCTTTTTGTTATGCTTGAACCAGGAATTTTACTGTGCAATTCAAAATTATGTCGTTTTCGAAACTGTGGGAAAAACAAAGGTTTTCTGCTTCTAATTCTGTAGTATATGTAAATGTATAGGTGTGAAATTGGAGGACAAATGATGTAAGATGTAATGTATGTCACATGATTTGTTTTTGTGAAAAAAACCAAAACAAAATAAAAACAGAGTGGTGCCCCTAGTCAATGCCTTGGAGAAGCTCCTTTCTCACCCACTATAGCTGCTTGTCTACTGAGGTATATCTGTATTGGCTTTATGTATCCAGACATTCACATTTTCTAGCGTTGCTTTATTACAGAATACATTTAGCAGCTGGATTGGAGGAAAAAACATCAGAGAAGCTTCACTCCATAGTAGAATGATGTAACTTCTAACAGGTGCCCTTCCAAATTTATACTAAATGTGTTTCTACCCACTTTGCCTGTCCCTGCTAAGTAAAAGCATTCCCACATCATGATGCCTCCACTACCATATTTCACTGTGGGGATCTGTTAGGAATCCAGTTTGTGTGGCCTGTTTGTGTGTCTCCGTTTTCCACCACCAGGAGGTGCTCTGTCTTCGCTGCCCCTCCCTGCACACCTGCGGCTCATTGGACCATTATCTGGAGGAGTATTTGAGCAGTGGACTGTCACTACCTCAACGCCACAGTGTTTGCCAGTTTTGGGTACTCTAGCCAAGCTGAGATTAGCTGAGTCTAACCTACAGTAGCTTTGTTTCTCTGAGTCTAATGAGTTTTTTGTCTTTGCTCTCCTGTGTTACTGGATACCTGGACCTTCTCCCCCCTGGAAGGAAATATCGAGTTCACTCTGAGCAGGGAAAAGCCTCCCCATGTTCCGTTCAAGTTCCCATCGGAAATCCGAGTTACAGTCCGCTCCATTACTTCTCCGGGTCCAACGCTTGTCTACCTGTCCGCTCTCCAACGTGTGCTCTTTTCACTGGATACCCCACACAGACTGGATTCAAGCACTAACCGGGCCCCCCTCAAACGTGAGTCCCATTCCTGCTTTATCTAAGAACATCCAAGATTCCGACAGTCCCTGAACTGACCTCTGAACTACCCTTCTCACTTCCAGTTCCGGTTCACCAGCTCACTGGGTACCGGATCCTACTCCTGCTGACTTCCACAATTAACCTGTTAAACTTTTACCGAGCTCTCTGAGTGGTTTCTCTACATGTGGGTCAGATCAACCGATCATGACAGTATCATCACACATGGTGTTTTAATTGTTGGTCTAAAAGTTTACTTTGAGTTTCATCTGACCCGAGCACCTTCACTTCACTCACTAATATGCTCCACATTATTGTAATCAGGTGTGTCACTTCCACAGGTGCATAAAATGAAGCAGCTAGTCATGCAGATTGTTGTTACAAACGTTTGTGAAATAATGGGTCGCTCTGAGGATCTCAGTGAATTGCACTGTGGAAATGTGATAAGTTGCTGCCTTTGCAACAAATCCACTTGTAAAATGTCCTCACACCTAAATATTCCACAATCAACACTTAGCTGTATCATAAGAAAAATGAAGTGTTTGGAAACAACAGCAGCTCAGCCAGATAGTAGTAGACCACCTAAACTGATGGAGCGCGGTCAGCTAATGCTGAAGCTTATAGTGAGAAGATGTCACCAAGGTTCTGCAGAGTCAGTCACTACACACCTCCAAGCTTCACATGGCCTTCAGATTAGCTGAAGAACAGAACTTCATGGGATGGGTTTCATTATCCAGCAGCACCTAAGTCATACATCACCAAGATTAATGCAAAGCGATGGTGTAAAGAACGCAGCTATTGGACTCCAGAGTGAGGAATTGTTCTTCTCCATCTGGAATCTGATGGACCAGTCCTGGTTTGGCGGTTGCAGGATAACAGCCCTTGTTTCACTGCATTGACTCAAGTCTAAAATTTGGTTGCTCATATGTGAGTCAAGTGAGGTGAGCAATACTGCTGGAAATATAGAGCATGTTTTGCCCTCTACTTGACTTTTAGCAGAGGTCCAAGCAGACTTCTTGTGGCCTTATTTTAGCCATGCCTTTCCCCTTACTATGCTTCCATTAAGTCCAGATTTGTGGACCCCGTGGTGTCTGCATGTCCCGTCTTCTTCCTGATGCTGTATGTTTTCTAGCAAACCTCCAACAACCATCCTTACACCACAGGTAGCAACGTGTTGGCATCAGTATGAGCCTTGCAGAATGATGCATTCCCATGCAATTTTATCACCTTTTATTACATTAAAACGTAAAGGAGCTGACATCTTTGTGGGGCGACAGTGGCATTGGATGTAGGAGTTTGCCCTGAAATCAAAGGGTTGACGGTTCAAGCCCCGACTTGCCCCGTTGTGTCCTTGGGCAAGACACTTCACCTGCATTGTCTACTGATGGTGGTCAGAGCGCCCGGTGGCGCCAGTGTACGGCAGCCTCGCTTCTGTCAGTGAGCCCCAGGGCAGCTGTGGCTACAATGTAGCTTGCCAACATCAGTGTGTGAGTGAATGGGTGAATGAATGTAGTGTAAAGCGCTTTGGTCAAGTCTCCTAACTTGAATAAAAGTGCTATATAAGTACATGACATTTACCATCTTTGGAAGAAAAGGAAACAGTGAGGGCATGGGTTTGGTGAGATGGTGAGTTCTTTTGTCCCATCTTGTTCTCACAATCTCTATTAGAATTTAAAACACCCGTCTAGTCTCTGCAGGGTGATTTAAAGTGTGAGATTCCTCAGCGATTCGTCTTAATGATCCTTTTTGGTTTGTATCAGAAGGTAACTTAATGCATGTAGCATGATGGGCAGATTTATGTGTAGATTACATGCTTTTATGCTAATGGATGAAACCCAAAACGTTCCCAAGAGTTCTTAAAGTCTCCAGAGGTTTTGGTTACTTTTTAATGTAAATCCCTTCCAAATCAAGAGTAGCTGAGATCTTGATAGAAATTACCATCTCATGAAGTCTCAATGTTTGAGGTAAATGCTTATATTTGCTAGTTATTCAAAGCTTACGTTGGCATGGCAACGTTAGCCAGTGATTGGTTATTGTTGTTGAACACACAAGGTATTACTACCTACTGAAGGCTCTAAAGACAAATCAAAAATTAATCCTAGGAACTAATTAAAAAATAAAAATAATTTTTACTTTCTCACATTTTAAAATCTCCTCCTGCTTATATTTTCCTTCTGAACTAACGGCACAAGTAGTGTAGTGTTTACCCCTTGCTCACACTGACTCCGGTGCGGTTACCGAGCCGACGGAGACCGCAACTCCCGCACACCCCCTCTCACACCGCCCTTTTGACTACGGTGCGGTGCGGCTCTGCGGCTCCGGCAACAGGTCCGGAGATTTAACTCGCGAGAACAGAAGTTCACTTGAGTTCACGTAACTTCACGCGATAACACGGCCCAAATAAGGATATTTGCGAGAGCTTGTTGCGGAGGGCTCCGGCACGCCGCAAGGCTAGCTTTCTTGCGGAATTTTCTGCAGCGCCGGAGTGTCTCGGTAACCGCAGCAGGACAGCTCAGCAGCCGGTGAGAGAGGTTTACGTCTTTTTAATGACTTGGAATCACTGCGGCGCCGCACCCACCGCACCGCAACGGTAAGACCGGAGTCGGTGTGAGCCGGGGGTGAGTGTTCCCTCAATGCTTTACATAACTTCTATGCCAGTGGCGGCTGGTGAAAAATATTTTTGGTGGGGCTGATATAGCCTAGTGTACGTCTCCAACTAATCCGGAATAAGAATTCAAATAAACAATTGGACAATACATACAATTTAACAGTAATGATTTAATTTACTATATAATAACAGTAACAGTGATGATTTAATTTACTATATAATAACAGTAACAGTGATGATTTTGGTCACTGTGACGGGGTTCTTTGGCCTCCAAGAATCCAGGCTCAGTCGGGTTACCGGTGTTGGTGATTTATTGTGCTCAAAAACTCAAAACAGGGTGCAAAAGAAACTAAACATATACAAGATCCTCTGGGCCTCAGCCTCCCTCCAGTTACCAGCAATGTAACAAAGAAACAGAAAACAAAAATTGCCGCTTTTCTTCCCACAGCCCTCATTAAATAGTTTAAGCCCCTACAGGCTCTCTTATTTCTGATTCCTTCTCATTAATCAGTTTTGTCCATATATTACCTCCACAAACAATTGATGTACAAAAACAAACAAATAATTTTTACAACTTAATTCTTTTACACAGATTCATTGACTTATTCAATTACACCAAACTGGGTTTGAACCCAGCAAAGACGCAGCCAGACTGAAGATGACAAGTCCCCGTAGCACACACACACACACACACACACGGCTAACCCCACTGAAATATTAAGTGTGCACCCTCAATACGCCAGCAGGTAACCAGGACAGCTTGTGTGTTTTATGTTAATGGAGCTACTGGGCTCAGCGCGAGCGGATTGGTCCTCACAAGCACAGTATAACAGGAATGTGTGTGTGGCGCGCAAAGTTAGAGGATGTGGATTCGTCACAGTCACAATAACCATGACATGAAATGTTCCTACCCTACAACATGAATGTTCTTCTGGCAAACGGGTAGATAAATAAGGATCTCACCGAATTTGGTGGAAGCTGCATCTCGTTCGTTACATTCGCCATCGTCCCTCTAATTGTCTGCACCTGCACATGGGTGCAGAAGCCTGTTAAAGCGCAGTATTTTCAGCGCCCCAAGACCATAAAGTTCTGAGACGCTGATTGGCCATTAAATTCACCTAGCAATAGTACATGATTGACAGATTCTCTGCAAATGTGGGGCTGTCTGATCACAGCCCCCAGAACAGAGACGGTAGGAGTCTGTCTGTGGAAATCCACAAATGAATGACAGTAGATATGGAAATGTAGTTTATATAATTTGTTTTGCTTATAGGTACACACTCTAGAGAGTAAAACTGACATTTATGAGTTAATTTCTAAAAATATATTTTACGTTTCTCTCTTCTTATCAGGGAGGGCGGTGCCCCAGCGCCCCCTATGGGCCGGCCGCCACTGTTCTATGCACAGCATGATGTGTTTGGTAGTTACTGCTTGCATCCTACTATAGATGCTATTTCTAATGAGCTTTTCTCTCTGCAGGAATAGGAGTCTGACTTGTTGACATCACGGTGAAACCCATTCTGAACTTATTGATCGTAGAGTGTGACAAGTTTCTCTCTCATTAATATAAGCTACCATGATAGTGGAGGTGAGAACCCACGCTTGAGCTCCTCGCCCTTTTGCCACTCTCTTATCCTTACATCACTCGCCGTAGAGCCAAACCATTGATATGCAACGCATGAGGAAGCGTTCAGATCCGGATAAATCCACAGATTTTACTGACTTAATGTAGGTGCGTCTCCGCTGCTCCGCTGAAAGGCAAAGCAGTTCTCGTGATTTAAGGCATTCTTTGAGCTGTCACCTCTTGACCTAAGAATAAGCAGCAGAGAGCCGTCTGTGGATTTAGTGCAATACCTTGTGCTTCAGTCTGAACTCTCATTCTCACACTAAAGCAGGCCAACTGATTAAGCCAGCCGAGGTTATCTGAATTCTAGAACAGCAGGCACAAAATGAATAACTTTGTTTCCTTGAGAGTTGGTCCTGTAGTTATGTTTGAGGCGGCTCATGTTAACTTTTAATAGGTATGAAGAAGAGAGAAGTCATCTAAAACTGTGATAATTGGTGATTGGAGAGTGTTTGCTGCTTCTGATGTTGCATAAATATGCAAAAATATGCACGAAATACCTAAAAAATCATTAGACACTAAGTCATTTTTATTAGAGTTGATCACATTACAATTACAAATGTATTAACTGGGATTTCATGTAATAAACCAACTCAAAGCACGAAGTAACTTTGATCGGAAGGGGTCTTTACTGAGGGACACTTGCAAAGGAAGGCAACCTGACTGGATGCCCAAACCATCTTAATTAGATTTTTTTCAATGCAAAGATGCCCTTATACTCAAAGCTTCTTCTTAAGCGTTGCCTCTTCTCATCCCCTCTTTCTAACCTCGTCTCGTTTATTCTTGTCTTTGTTGTTATATGTGTTGCTGCTGCTCTCCTGGATCCCCTCTGCATATGTCCAATAAGATGGACTGATCCAATATGGTGGAGACTGAAGGAGGGGGTTCTTATGGCACACATATTAGACAAATTATTCTAGTAGCTTTTAACAGAATACTTTTTTTTTATCAAAAACATGCAAGAAAGTAATAACTGTATCAACCAGACGTGCATGGCCCATGTATGAGTTCTGTATTCACCCACTTCAGCAGAATTCATCCAATGTGGTCTGATGGCAAGGGCGTAGGTTTGATTTCAACTTCGGTATGGACACTATTCTTCAGTTTCATTGGTCCTTTGCAAAAATATGCATGCTCTTTTTTATGCTTAATGTGAGCTTCAGGGCTCATTTTGTTTAAAGAGAACAGCAGCATTTCTTGCTACATTAATAGAAATCTTATAAGCACTACATGCTCTAGATGCTGTTTATCAATATTTAAAGCATAACTTGCTCTGATGAATGTGATATTAGGACTTTTTCCACTTTGAAAAGGATTGCATTTAAATTTACCTGTGACTAAGTCAGTGTCTGTTTAACCAAATATAGTCTATAATATGTGGATTTATCCTGTGTTTTCTTCTGAAGATAGAGAATTGTGCAGAGGTAAACCCCACTCTTATTTTTTTTAATCTAATATGCTCTCTCTGGATCATGCAAAATCATACATTCAAGGGACAGCAAATAAATGTATTGTATTTACATGTGCACTGGAACTAGAAGAGGAACTGACACTGAGCATTTAAAGTATTAATATTAGAAGTTGTACATCTGGGCTGTAGTTACTCTGTGTAGCTAATTTCATGTATTTTATCTATGGCTGAAACAATTAATCATATTAACAAATTATTTAAATAATCGTGAACTATGTAATTGATTAATCGTTAACTGGAATATAGGGCCACTAAAATGTGCCTTTAGCCGACAGAGCGACCCACTTAGAGCAGGAATTATACAAAGAATGTAAAAAATATGTAAACATTTTGCATTTAAGAAGTAAAAAAAAAAAAAAAAATTGTCTGTCAATATTCTCCATCCAGAACTCCTCCAAAGGAAACGTTTAAACGTTTCTGTTTCACCTGGTTTCATTTCATAAAAGATCTTCTTTAAGGAGCCTTTGGCTATCTGATTAAAAGATAAAATAAAAGAAATCCTAACGTTGTTAACTTACATTTCTCAAGTTCCAGAAATCAATAAAAACTCTCTCCTGCTTCTTTACAGAACTCCAGTCGGAAGCTTTCGCCTGTTTTAGCGTAGATAAAAAGTTTTTTAATTCGGACTAGTTTCGTAGCCCAATATAAATTTATTTTAGCGTCTTTTTTTCGCGTTCCAAGCACCCGCGCGCGCACATACAGACTAGAAAACACGCAATCATAAAGAGAGAAGGCGGAACTTAAGGCAGAATAAGTTAAACCGCGCAGCACAGTTGATGCGCTGCTATGTGAAAGGGACAGGAAAGAGGAGGCAGCTGCAGCTACCAGGCAGAGAAGCTGCAAGAGGAAAAGAAGCGGCTGCTGTATAGTAAATTATAAACATGTTGTTTACATCCAATTATTGGTAGGGACAAAAAGGTCCGTCCAAAATTTTGGTAGGGACATGTCCCTATGGTCCCTATGCAAACCTACGCCCATGGCTGATGGTATCAGTTACAAACCCCACAAGGAGCTTGATTTACCAGACCAACTATAAACTTTGAACTTTTCCACCTTTTGCCACATTTCAGGTTTCAAACATAAAGATATAAAATTGTAATTCTTGAAGAATCAACGACAAGTGGGACACAAGTGGAATGAAATTCATTGGATATTTTATAGTTTTTTTAACAAATACAAAACTGAAGAGTGAGCGTGCAAATTAATTGGCTACAAAGAAAACTGTAGAACACATGAACAATCAAACACAGTGGTGGGAGTGTGATGGTCTGGCTCTTCCTCTTTCAGGAACAACATAATTTGTACCATTCGATAGAATCATGAGTGTTCTTTTCATGAAAAACCTGAAACAGAGCATCAACTCATCATTTTCCGAATTCTCCTGAGTGTTGCACGACTTTACACGAATGAATAAAGTGAATGTGATTGATCGTTTATCAAGAGGGTGGGGTTGTTGTGGCGGAAGGTTCACAAGCAAGTTTGGATGTGTCCAGTTTGTTGGAAGCATCTCGCTAACCAGTTAGCAACTTAGTGCTAGTAGGTTCCCAATGAGAAATTATAATGGGACCAAGTAGCACTAAATTGGTGACTGAGAAACGACACTGTCAAGGAACGCTATGGACAGAGGAAACATGCAAGAGGAGGAGAGATTAGTGTCGGAGGTAGTGGATGAGTTTTTTATTTAGAGGAGGAAAGCGGGGATGAAGATGTTGTGAAAGAGGACGCCAGGGCGGCAGAAGCTTGGTTTGGTGTAGAAGGCTTACAGGTGCTGGTCATAAAATTAGAATATCATGAAAAAGTAGATTGATTTCAGTAATTCCATTTAAAAAGTGAAACTTGTATATTATATTCATACATTACATACAAACTCATATATTTCAGATGTTTATTTTGTTTAATTTTGATGATTACAAATGACAACAAATGAAAATCTCAAATTCATCATATCAGAAAATTAGAATATTACTGAAGACCAATAAAAACAAAGGATTTATAGAAATGTTGGCCAACTGAAAAGTATGAACATGAAAAGTATGAGCATGTACAGCACTCAGTATTTAGTTGGGCCTCCTTTGGCCTGTATTACTGCAGCAATGCGGCGTGGCATGGAGTCGATCAGTCTGTGGCACTGCTCAGGTGTTATGATAGCCCAGGTTGCTCTAATAGTGGCTTTTAGCTCTTCTGAATTGTTGGGTCTGGTGTATTGCATCTTCTTCTTCACAATACCCCATAGATTTTCTATGGGGTTAAGGTCAGGAGAGTTTGCTGGCCAATTAAGAACAGGGATACCATGGTCCTTCAACCAGGTACTGGTAGCTTTGGCACTGTGTGCAGGTGCCAAGTCCTGTTGGAAAATGAAATCTGCATCTCCAAAAAGTTGGTCAGCTGCAGGAAGCATGAAGTGCTCTAAAACTTCCTGGTATGTGGCTGCGTTGACCCTGGACCTCAGAAAACACAATGGACCAACACCAGCAGATGACATGGCACCCCAAACCATCACTGACTGTGGAAACTTTACACTGGACTTCAAGCAACGTGGATGAAGTGCCTCTCTTCTTTTCCTCCAGACTCTGGGACCTTGATTTCCAAAGGAAATGCAAAATTTACTTTCATCAGAGAACATGACTTTGGACCACTCACCAGCAGTCCAGTCCTGTTTCTCTTTAGCCCAGGCAAGACGCTTCTGACGCTGTCTGTGGTTCAAGAGTGGCTTGACACAAGGAATGCGACAGCAGAAACCCATGTCTTTCATACGTCTGTGTGTGGTGGTTCTTGAAGCACTCACTCCAGCTGCAGTCCACTCTTTGTGAATCTCCCCCACATTTTTGAATGGGTTTTGTTTCACAATCCTCTCCAGGGTGCGGTTATCTCTCTTGCTTGTACACTTTTTTCGACCACATCTTTTCCTTCCCTTCGCCTCTCTATTAATGTGCTTGGACACTGAGCTCTGTGAACAGCCAGCCTCTTTAGCGATGACCTTTTGTGTTTTGCCCTCCTTGTGCAAGGTGTCGATGGTCGTCTTTTGGACAACTGTCAAGTCAGCAGTCTTCCCCATGATTGTGTAGCCTATAGAACTAGACTGAAAGACCATTTAAAGGCTTTTGCAGGTGGTTTGAGTTAATTAGCTGATTAGAGTGTGGCACCAGGGGCCATCAATTTTGAACCTTTTCACAATATTCTAATTTTCTGATATGATGAATTTGAGATTTTCATTTGTTGTCATTTGTAATCATCAAAATTAAACAAAATAAACATCTGAAATATATGAGTTTGTATGTAATGTATGAATATAATATACAAGTTTCACTTTTTAAATGGAATTACTGAAATCAATCTACTTTTTCATGATATTCTAATTTTATGACCAGCACCTGTACAGTCGTACATGTTTGAGCCCTTGCCTCACAACGCTGCCAGTTCTGTTAGCTCTACGCCTGCTGAAGACACAGACGTCCATCCCCGTGAACACTGGGACGGAACTCAATGGGAAAGGAAATTATTCTTATTTCAACCGTTGCGTATATCAGCTGTGACACCTGAATCAAGATACTATGACTTAAAAAATTTGTTTGACAGATGACCATTGATATATGATTGGCCGAATTTAGGTTAACATGCTGACTTATAACTAACTGGCCTGCATAAAATAACGAAAAGAACCCCCACAGATTTTAAGACAGGATTTTTTGTTAAATATACATGTTTAAGCCAGAATGATTTGAAATTTAAATATGATTTACGATTGATTTTAAATTAGGTGGAGGTTGATTTGAATAGCAATTTGCATTTCTGTTTACTTAAGTTTATTTATTCATGAAATGTGCTTGATAATCTGAAGCATTCCTGTGAACCCAAAGAGGAAAACAGCAAGAATGTTGCTTTTCAGCTGGGAAAAAATTATTTCATCAAAAATATGTAGCCAATTTAAAAGAAAATACACTTGAGTGCAAATAAATCATCCATTGCTTCATGCCATCTATGCAATGGTAATTTACATTTAATAAAATTCCTTGCATTCAAAATGAATTAAGCTGCTGTATTAACCTGATCTTAATGCTTGTCCTATATCCTCTTTCAGTCTGAGGTCTCCGGTTTATCAGCCGCTCCCGACTGAGTAATAGAAACTAACGGTGCTTTGTTTGGACGCAACCATCTGTGGTTAAGGGGATTTGGGAGGGATTTGTTGGATTACTACTGCGACGTTTGTGTGTAAACAGCTGAATGTCACAGGTTGTGTGTGCTATCATGACTGAGTCAATTCACTTGACAGAGTGGATTAAGTGTAGAGGCATCAAACACAATGCCTCCCGCTCTGCCAAACAGCTTTTCTCCCCAGTCCCCAGTAAAACTGAAATAACAGTTTTACACTTTCACCTCTGAATGGTTTGTTTTGCTGGCAGTGCAGAAAAATGTGGACTAGTCAGTAAAGGAGGAACGCCTTAAAATACTCTGTGAGGAAAGGTTCCTAATAATTCATCTTCCAATACTTTAATGAAATATTAAAAACAAATCAGACAGGCTTTATCCCATTCTTATACTTAGATGTGCTATAATAATAAAAACCTGTGCTTCAGACTTGAAGCTGGATATGACTGGACTTCACGTGAGTAATTACACTTCATGCTTTTAAATTATTATTAACCTTATCCTAAAGAAAAGGGAGAACTGAGATTATTTCATGTATAAAATATAATTTTACACAATATATGTTTCTCTAATCCTAAAATTAGACCCTTTTTTCACTAAGAGCGCTGGGATTTAAAGCCCAATGTATTATTAACGACTTACCTTTGTGAATGGACGTTTTGGACCGGCTGTTAAAATCCAAAATGTCTTCTTCATCAGAAAATGCCAATAACTTGTGTTATAATTCAAGCAGGATTGTTAATCATTACCCACAACGAAAATATCTGTCTCTGTCTATTCAAGTTATTAACTCAAAGGAAGCAAGCTCTGCTCTTATGCTACAATCACACAGAACACGATTTGAGCGGCAAAGAAGCATGTGCTGCTTCATTTTTTATGATTATACACATTAGGACAGATGCACATCAAGAGCATCTTTGACGCTCCTGAAGCGCGTCCATTAAAGTGTGTCCAGATGCATCTGATGCTTTTGCTGCTCCCATGTTCAATGGCAGAGAACAGCTTTGCTATATTTGCTGTGATAAGTGGGTAAAAAGTAGTTTCAATATATCTTTAAGTGAGAAAAAAATATATATATTTTGCTGATGGAGCCACACAGACCCCCACATGCTGTGTGCTTCCCCGACATTTTGAAATGAAAAAGCTTCCTGGATGTGAAGCGAAACATCTTCAAACTTGGAAACAAAGTCCAATGGATTGTTTTCAATTTTCAAAAACATCATACTAATGTTTTTGGTAATCTTCAGTTCATTAGCTTAACTGTTGTAATTCCTTAACAGCTAACACAGCCAATCCACAGCTGACAACAGCTACAAACAGGCTGCAAACAAGCTACTACCATCAGGCTTATTCTGGTACATTAGTAGCTAGACCAGGATAGTAATTGGTTTTCCTAGCAGATGCTGTGGGGTGATAGTGTTGAAAGCTGAACTGAAGTCCAGGAACAGCATCCCTACGTGAGTGTTCTTCTCCTCCAGGTGTGCCAGGCTGAGGTGGAGAGCAGCAGAGATGGCGTCCTCAGTGGAGCAGTTTCATTGGTAGGTGAACTGGAACGGGTCGAATGTTGGTGGCAGACTGGAGACGATGTGTTCTTGAACCAGCCTTTCGAAGTGCTTCATCATGATTGGAGTCAGTGCGACAGTTCAGCAATCATTGAGTGAGGTGACCTGAGGCTTCTTTGGGACTGGAATAATGGTGGCAGATTTGAAGCATGCATGCACTATGGATTGGTCCAGCAAGGTGTTAAAAATGTCTGTGAGGACACCAGCCAGCTGATCTGCACACACCTTATACACCCACCTAGGTACACTACCGTTCAAAAGTTTGGGGTCACATTGAAATGTCCTTATTTTTGAAGGAAAAGCACTGTATTTTTCAATGAAGATAACTTTAAACTAGTCTTACCTTTAAAGACCTTTAAACTCTATACATTGCTAATGTGGTAAATAACTATTCTAGCTGCAAATGTCTGGTTTTTGGTGCAATGTCTACATAAGTGTATAGAGGCCCATTTCCAGCAACTATTACTCCAGTGTTCTACTGGTACAATGTGTTTGCTCATTGACTGAGAAGGCTAATTGAAGATTGGAAAACCCTTGTGCAATGTGTCTTAATGTCCACACATATGAAAACAGTTTAGCTCATTACAGAAGCAACAAAACTGACCTTCCTTTGAGCCGATTGAGTTTCTGGAGCATCATATTTGTTGGGTCAATTAAACGCTCAAAATGGCCAGAAAAAGAGAACTTTAATCTGAAACTCGACAGTTTATTCTTGTTCTTAGAAATGAAGGCTATTCCATGCGAGAAATTGCTAAGAAATAGAAGATTTCCTACAACGGTGTGTACTGCTCCCTTCAGAGGACAGCACAAACAGGCTCTAACCAGAGTAGAAAAAGAAGTGGGAGGCCGCGTTGCACAACTGAGCAAGAAGATAAGTACATTGGAGTCTCTAGCTTGAGAAACAGACACCTCATGGATGTATGTTATCAGGCCCTGGGACCTTTCTTCGGTTGACTCTCCTCAGAGTTTTCCTCACTTCAGCTCCGTCCAGGTTTAGTGCCTCCTCCCCCTGGTGTGGAACAGCTTTCACTGCTGGAGTGCTGTTTAGTGTCTCAAACCTTCCAAAGAAGTTGTTCAGTTCATTTAGGAAGTCAGTGTTTGCTGCATCTACGGGGGGGGGAGGGTGTATTGTAGTCTGTGATCATCCGAAAGCCTTTCCACATCCTCCTGGTGTTGTTGTTGTGGTGGAAAAAGATCCTGGATTTTCTGGCTGTGGTTCTGCTTCGCTGATCTGATGGTACTGTTTAAGTTGGCATACACTGTTCTCAGTGCCTCTTTATCACCAGAAAGCTGAGTTCTGTGCTTTTAGCGATTTCCGAACCTCTCCATTTATCCAGGGTGGTCGGTTGGCCCGGGTGGTGATGTTCTTTTTGATGCTGACGTCCTCAATTCATTTGTTGATTTAGGTTGACACAGTCATGGCATACTCATCAATATTTAATAAGTTGTCATATGTTGCTGCAGCCTTGAAGATGTTCCAGTCAGAGCATTCAAATAGTCTTGGAGTTTCTCCATGGCGCCCTCAGACCACACTCGGACCTCCTTAACTGTCGCTTTAGCCCTGATCAGCTGTGGCTAGTATGCAGGGATTGGCATCTGAGTGGTGATCTGATGACGCAAGGTGAGGGTTGGGTGCTGCTCTGAAGCATCTTTGATATTAGAGTAAATCTGGTCGCAGTTATGGATTTACTTTAACAGTTAAGAGTGTCCGTATTTAAAACATTTTGTGACCGTAGCTCCAGCAGGAGTTGAAGGTCATGGATGTGGGATCGATGCCTGGTTTGTAGCGTTTTGAACGGCATATTTCGTGGAAATGTCGAGAGCTGTTCCTGGCTGCTGCCTTTAGGTGCCACAATGATACGTCTACAGGATCTGTAATGAATTACAAATCCCTTATCTAAAGAAATTGTGCTGTTTTGGTTGTTTTATTTAAATTCCGTGTGCTTATTTCCATGTAGAGCTATTATAAATAAGAAGATAAATAACACAGTATATAGTAAATAACAGTATTTGCAAATTTAATAAGGAAAAAACTTGACCTGACATTGTTTGGCCGGTACCATAAAAGATTGGGTTAATGTGTTTAAACGAAAGTCCATCAGGATCCTTAATTTGAAAATACACTTTTTATTGAGCACCTGGCCTTTTAATCGTCTTTTTTTTACATTAGCTCAGTGCCCATCTATCACATCATCCAGATTCCTGTTCAACCATTTCGAAGACCTACTTTGCTGTGAAGGTAAGCTGTAAGATCAGCAAACACAAGTTCAATGCAGACTCTGAGATAAAAACGTATCTCTGGATTAAACTTAGATATCATTTTACAATGTGAAACTTCCGGAGGGAAATGTGTGAGCCACACCACAGCACATTTGAAGGGAATCATTAACTATTAAGAACAAGCGGTAAGGGCTGACTCATAATGGTCGCAGAGCAGCACGAAAGCGGCAAAGCCAGCTGAAATAGTAATGTGTTTTCCTGTGAAGATGTCAGTCTGATCACATATCCTTTGAGTTGTGGAGACAATATGTGAGATTCAAACAATCAGCCTAATATCGAGCTCATTTCCAACAGGTACCTGAGAGGGAAAAAAAAGGATTGGCATTGTTATTTCTGTTTCATTACAGTTGCTTATACTTTTCTGCCAACCCTTTACTTCTAAAACAAAAAGAAGGAAAATATCTAACTGTAAGATGAAACTGGATGTCCTATAGTCCTGCAGTGAAATATGGACTTTCTGGACATGCCTTTGTAAGTCCTCAGTTATCCTGGTCATGGCAACCACAACCAGGCTTAAAATGAAAGGCAACCGGACATTGTCCTCAGAAATACTGAGCCAAAGTCCGGTTGCCTTCCAATTTAAGTCTGTTTGTGGTTGACTTTCTGGATGCTTTTCAAGGCATATTTTAAAACCTAAACTGGTGTCTTGTCTCTCAAAACCAAGAAAAAGTTTTAAAAAATCATAAGACAGGGGCAGATAAACTGACATATTTAAATTATTTGACATTCACTGTACTGTAGCTTGTCCCAGAGCTCAGGTTAAAAGGTTAGAGGGTCATAAATCTGACATACATGATATATTTAGTCATTTCTCAGAAGCATTGCCCAGCGCTCACCTCACTCTCCCAGCCGCCTCATGTTTAATACATATCACCTTTCACACTGAATCTTCATCTCTCATATTCCCCTGGAAGACAACGAAAAACTAGAGAGATCCAATGTTTTTTCTATCTCTAATGTGTTCTTTTTTGTTTTTTCAGGTGCGGTTTGGAGATATTGAGGATTTGGGGTAAAGGAAGAGCCAGTTCTAGATTTTGAGTAATGTGTCAGTACAAATTTCAAGAACGCAATAAATACACTCTCTAATTAAACCCATGCTAAGCACAAAAACATCTGTCTAAACTGAAGACTATCTTCCTCAACACTGTATATAGACACAGTAAGTAACAAACACCATGAAGAACCAATTAAATGACTTAAATGGGACCCAGTGGTCCAATAAAACTATGATAAAACCATCCAGCCTCATCCAAACCCACAATGCATCAGCTATTAAATGTATTCAAGTGTTAGAAATGCACTCCACTGGGTTCATAAGATATTTGAACCAGATTATTTTTTGATCCAACATCTGTCATACGGTGGAAGTCACACTATAGAAGGTGTTCCCTCCACTCTCATAACCAACATAAAGCCATGGTTTGGACAGGAGCTGGAGTGGAGGTATCCCTTCCTATATTAACACATCTTTTATATCATGTGTCCTAAGTGGTACCTTCTCACTCAAAACCAATAACTTGCTTTTAATTAAGAACTTTCTCCATTAAGTTACATCATCATCATTCATTGTTAACAATTATAAATCATTGATCATCATCAAACATCATTGTCAATCATTATCATCATCAACAATCATCATCATCAATCAACAACAATAATCATCATCAATCAACAACAATCATCATCTATAATCATTATCAATCATCAATTGTCATCATCATCAACCCTCATCATCAATCATTGATCATTATCAAACATAATTTTTAATCATCATCATCATCATCATCATCATCATCAATTATATCATTGATCATCATAATCATCATCATCATTATAATCATCATCAATAATCATTAGAAATCATCATCATCAACAACAAAAAAAACAATCATCATCAACATCAATCAACAATCATCATCATCAATCATCAATTGTTATCATCATCAACAACAAAAATCATCATCATCAATCAACAATCATCATCATCAACAACAACAATCATCATCATCAATCAACAATCATCATCATCATCAATCAACAATCATCATCATCAACAACAAAAATCATCATCATCAATCAACAATCATCATCATCAACAACAACAATCATCATCATCAATCAACAATCATCATCATCGTCAATCAACAAACATCATCATTATCATCAACCATCAATTGTTATCATCATCATCAACAACAATCATCATAATCAATCAACAATCATCATCATCAATCATCAATTATTATCATCAATCATCATTATCAATCATTGATTATCATCATCAACATCAATCATCATCAGTCATCTTCATCATCATCAATCATTCATCATCATCATCATCATCACGGAGGTAATTTGGGGGGAGGGACACAGGGGAAATGTCCCATTCGCGTTTTACTATACAAAAAAAGCTACAGTAAACTGACAGTGGTCGAGCAGTAGGACCAAGCAGAATTCTGCTACTCAAGCTGAATGCAATTTTATAAATCCAAGCTCATAATAACTATGTAAAAAACTATGTATTTTTTTTATGGATTGTTGCGCAGCTAATTTTCTAATTGTTTATGTCATGCATCCATATTTATTGTCAGGAGAGGGAAAGCAATGATACAAGAGAAAGTGGAGGAAACCAACACAGAATATCTAAGAGAAATCATCCTTAACTTATATAGTAGTTATATTAAGAAATGCTTGCGCCCCCCCCCCTGAAATAAAAATTTCATCCATGATCGTCATCTTCATCATCATCATCAATCATAATCATCCGTCATCATCTCCTTATTAAGCCCTTTACAAACCAAAGCACAATTAATTGCTTTACAGGTGAATAAATAAAAATAAAAATAACTGTACACACAACCAATAATCAGTACAATATGAGGTTCACAATAAACAGAAAAAAACAGAAGAGATGTTAAAGATCTAAGCAAGTTAAAAAACATGACTTTATGAATGAAATGTCTGGTTATGGATTAAGACAGTTGATAGACCCACCAGGACAACCCAATTATGTGCTACATTCTTCTTAATGTCATTTTCACAAAGAGTCATGAAAACCCAGAGGCTTTCCATAAAGTGAAATAACTGATTTTGACTTTAAACAACAAACTGGTTTTTAAAAAGCTCCCACATAAACCCATAAGACTTAGGAGACAAAAGAACAGAGGCAGACATTTAAAACAGAACTTCTAAATTATGGTTGGGAAGGGGTGTTTGTGGAAGTTCCAAATTTAGCCTTTAAGGCGCTTATGTCCAAGTTTCTACAACTTTGCAAAAAACATAGTCTAGTAAAAATAATTGGTCGAAGGCATGTGGGTAGAGAGAAACCATGGATGGCAAAAGGCCTCTCAGAGGGAAAAAAAAAATTATCTTAAGTATCTAAAAATCAGAACCAGTGAAAGAGAAAGTACAGTAGTTAACATTTTTATAGAAACAGAACATCTAAATCGAGTAAAAATAAATAAATACTTTGGTCAATGATCATAGGGGTCCTGTGATAGCTGTGATATATAAGCAAAGAGTCACAGAGGGTCTGCAGAGGCTGCAGATTTTCATCTGAAATGGAAAGTTACATTTTTAAACTTGAACTTAGACTTAGATCACTTTATTAATCCCACCGGGGCGATTCGTTTGAGCAGTAGATGAGACGAACAAAAATAAACATGCCATTACATAAAAAATAAAATGATCTAAAAGCAGAAAAAAGAAATGTGACAGGAAGCTTAAGGATCAGCATTAATAATAATTTAAAAACACAGAAAGATACTAAAAAGATAATACAGTTGTCTTTAAAAACACACACACACACACCAGCTATCCTACATTGAATAAATTAGTGGAATGGCTGTTGGTATAAAAGAATTTGCATAGCATATTGTTTTACAGTGAGGTGTTACATAGCGGCGTCCTGAACGCAACAATAAGAAGAATTCATTTTTGAGAATATTTTCTGATGAAGAGAAGATCACTTAAGCTTTTTTGATATTTCTTTATTACAAAAGGAAAAAAAGTCCCTCTGGATCACTCTAGTGATTTTAGAACAGATTTTAACAACACGATTCAGACTGTTTTTATCTTTCAATTTTAGGCAATTATACCAACAGACCGTTAACCGCGTGGCTAAAAGTAACTATCCCCTTTAAGAATATAAAAAAAAAGTGAAGTTGAATTTCAATCTAAAGACTTTAATAGATAAAATGAAGACAACGATTTACCTCCCCTTTATATCTCCACATATGACATATAATAGAACTGTGGGGGACCAGTTGATGTTCCAGCTTTATTAAGAAAAATGAGCTGTAGACGTACAGTTAGCTGACCTCTATAGTTTAACTAAACCATCATTTCTAAATACAATCTTATAAACATAAACTTCATGAAATAGCTCTAAATGTTTCTTTTATTTAGAACTTAAGACATTCCTTGAGAGTTTTAAAAATATTTGTACGAAAGTTGAAAGTAATAAAGCTAAAAAGGCAAATGCAAGTTTATTGTAGCAAAGGCTGAAGAAATATAACAGATTTTTGTCTCTTCATGGACCTTAGTTGAGGAACAATGTTGGTATAGAGATGAAAACTTGTAATGAATTTCTTTCTAAAGAGAAAATCTCACAACAGATCCTAAATAGCTACCTACCTGAGTTTGAATGAATTTAATGTGTATGAAGGTCATTTTTGTCTTTATTTAATTTCGTTAAGTAAGTTAAATAATTTAAAAATGGCTGCACTTCAGATGTAGGCATATTAGTATTGTTGTTCTGCCTTGTTTTGATCTAATTTCTTAATTGCTTTCTATATTTAAAATTGGATCATTTATGTTTTTGTGTAAAAATAAATGAACAACATCTAGAAAACACTTAAAACGTGTCTAAAAGTAAATTGCGTTCAACATACTTCACAGAAAGAGAGAGACAGTCTCAAAGCAAACAAGCTGTACCTCAAAAAGCTCTCTCTATGCCGGCTACAAGCCGAGTCCTTTGAACAGTTAAGAACTTTCGGTCATAAGAGTCCTGATATATTAACTTCTCAAATAAAAGGAAACATGACCGTCTCATCTAGTAAAATTCATAGGAAATTGATCACATTTAGCAAGAAAGCTGGGGGGACCGTTGGGATAAAAAAAGCACCTGACATTAGTCCAGAAACAAAGCTTTCCACAATATTAGCGCTAAACAGTTTTATTTAGCTTACCAGCTCCTCACAACTAGCCTCGTGAGACCATCCTGATCTCGCGAGCTTTCAAGGTTTCACTCGCAGATCAGTCTGGAGACTCTCCGTTAAAGAAAATTTGGAGCCCTTCACCAAACGAACGTCCAATCAGCGTTGGCTTTGAGGCGGGTTGAGGTGTGACGCAACGAGAAGTACGACAGTTCAGTCTAAAGAGCATGGCGGCTTCAACCAATGAAACTAGTGTTAGCGTGGCTATCGAGCAAGTTTTATCGGAATTACAGAGTATTTCTTCACTGAAAGAAGAGCAAAACACTGCTCTGGAGGCTTTTCTCAGAGGAAAAGATGTTTTTGCTCTTCTCCCGACTGGTTTCGACAAGAGTAACCTGGCTTGTGGTTGTGTTTTCGTCGTCTCTTTGTTAGTACGTCATATGGTTCGTTGATCTGATTGGTTTATTTGGCCCGTCTTATCACCAACATAGGCCAATCAGCTAACCAGTATTTTCGCCCCTTCCCAAAATTACTTCAACAGAAGGTTTCCAGATGGATATGCGGAGCAAATCCATCTGGCGGAATCAGGTTACCTCACAACACCCACTAGACTGAAAATATTTCAAAACCAGGTAAGCCCGTAATAAATTAATTAAATGTTCCTGCGCTTTGTAACGAGCCTGTAAATGAAAATTGAGGAAGAATCTTCTTTTTCTTAAAATCTCAAGTTTCCTAATAGTCTCTAATTGTGCCAATATTAGGTTGCACCTAACTCTTAAATATGCTGTATGCTCTCTGGATGCAGAAACTGCATCTTCTATTCGTTAAAGGTTTGATAAATGGGATTGTAGGCGGTACATGATAACATTTGCACAGAATCCTCGCAGTATTTTGGTAATTCCAATAATCAGCCCATGTTTTGCATGCTAATTTACTTATTCTAAAGATGCTACCACCATATGCAACTAGATAGTAGATCTGCTATTAATTGCACACGTGTTTCCATAACTGCAAGCCTTTAGTAGATCAGGCAGGGCCATAGATCTCTACTGGTGTTGTGTGAATGTAAACGCTCAATAAGGTAATGAGGTGCTGGATCCTTGAGACATTTAAAACCATTCCTCCAAGTCCCTAAAGGCACAGGCATTCAGTTGAGTGAATGTAAAACATACCTTGAACCAGTTGAAGATGGCAAAGAAGAGACGAACCAATCCCTCTGTAGAAGGAGTTGTGGTAGTCCCATCTAGAAGTCATAACAATATTAATAAATCTCTTAATGACATCAAGAGGCTGATAATCATTGACCTTACTGCTGAGTTACAAAAGAAAATAGCAACACTAAAGCACTTTATTAACCTGTTTTTCAAACGTAAAATCTGAGCCAAAGTCCAACACATGATTCCCAAAACAACCACAAGCAGAAGTTAATCCAATAACGCTGCTCCATTCTCTCAGCAGATTTACCAAATAAATTAAGCTTAGTCTCCCAGTCCCAGACTCTTGGCTGACTGGTGTCCACTGGATTTTCATTTAAGATAATTGTGAGTCACAATACATTCCAGAAAAATGTATCATATGAAGGATTTTGTGTTTTATTAGAAGCATTAAAATTTAATATATTATTTTGAAAAGTTTGCATAGTTATGGAAAAGCTTATTGGACCCTTGTTTTCTTCCATTCCTTTGACTTTAGTTAAAATCCTGAGCTATCTCTATAGTTATGCTGCTATAGGCTTAGACTTCTGGAGGACACAGGGACCCCTTTTTCATCAATCTGTTAGTTCAATCTCTAACATAACAGCTGTGCTGCTGCCATCAACACCTTTGTTTATAGATGTTGGAGATCTGCCTGTCTTTCAGTGTAGTCCTGTTTCTCTGACTGTGACTGACTGGATGTGCTCTCTTCATCCTCTGGCATGGGAGTTGGCTCGGAGCTCGTCTGCCTGGCTGTGTGTTTCCTGGACAGGGACAGTTGCTTTTTGTATCTCTGCTTCTGTCTCCTTGAAGCCCAGTCGGCCTCGGCAGATGGCCGCACACATTGAGCCTAGTTCTGCTGGAGGGTTCTTCCTCCACTGTCGCTACAAGCATGGTTAGTGTGAGGGATCGCCTTCGAGTCAATGAGTCGATGCAATCAACTAGTTTTCCTTAACTTTGAATCAATTTGACTGTATGATCTGGTTGAACTGTAAAGTGCCTTGAGATGACGCTATATAAATAAACTGAACTGAAATCTAATTCTCTACAGGTGCATTTTCAGAAGAACATACAAAAGAAGAAACACAGGTGGTTAACTTTTTTTCTTGACTGTATATTATTAACGCCCTGCGATAGACTGGTGACCTGTCCAGGGTGTACCCCGCCTCTCGCCTGTAGACAGCTGGAGATAGGCACCAGCACCCCTAGCGACCCTGCTTGGGATTAAGCGTGTCAGAAAATGGATATATGGATATTATTAACAAGACTTAGGCAGGTTCCCAAAGGAGTGGAGAGGAAGAATAGATGACATTTTGGGCTCTCAGGCCCTCACACATGTTATTTTTTTACCTCCAGACTTCCAGGCAGCCATCTGGTTAAAGATTCAAAGAATATCTTACTCTTGTGAGCCTGGGAGAGTCAAGCAGCTTGACCAGCAGCTACAACAAAAGTATTTTTGAGTAAAAGTGCATCTCAATCTGGGGGATTTAGAAACCAAGCCAATATGTAGCCTCTAAGACATTTAGAGCCCAGATATTGTTCGTGGATGTGATGACGGGTGCAAAGAGTTTATGCTGCACATCTGACCCGCCATGTTCCCTTTTGGCTGATTGAAAAATTGAGTAACTTCCTGATGTTTTCCCTGCAAACAGCCTTCTGCCGCACATACTTGTGGGCTGTTTAGAGAACATTTTGTTCTTGGCATTATGTCTCAGTCCTGACAGGCCTAAAGTGAACAGAGGACTGGGGGAAAAAAACAGAGACTAGATCTGACTTCTCATTCTGAAGAACCAATTCCAAAGTTTGCCTTAACTCTTTAAATCACAACTGAATGCATTCACCACATAAAAGATTTTAATGAGAGCTTTAAAGAAACAAAATCAATGTGCAGGAGCCTCCCTCGATCTGTTTTTCCAAAGAATATTTTAAGGTTTATGTTACTAAGTCTTAAAGACTTCCTGCTCTTCTGTCTCCTTGTTGATAATTGGCGTTCTTAGGCAGATGGCAGTGTTTAGAAAAAAGCCAAGTTCTGACACCGAGTGACTCCCTTAAGACTTCTCCCCGAAAGCCTCTAAATACATCCCGACAATCCATTACTGTTCTTCACTTTCTGCTGTTTATTTCTATTTACAGCAGTTAATACAATTATTCCCAGTCGTGACCTATTTAAGCGGAGCATGCTACGAGCCATTAGCATTCAGAGAGTCTACAAAGTTATCACATTGATGGATTTGTAAAAGAAGGTTGTGTTTTTAACTACATGCGTAGGTGGAGGTTCAGAGGCCTCCTGTTTGTCTTCATTTAACTGATTTTCTGTTGCCATAGAAGCAGGCGCCTTTTTTTTTCCTCCCTTGAAAGTGCAGCACTTCAGAGCGCACTGTCTGGATTCAGATCAACAAGAAGGTGTCAGGGGAGTAGTCCAGGATTTTACACTCATCATCGCTCCCATTACATGACTCGCAGCTCACTTTGGAGAGAATGTTTAGTTTAGAACATCGTTTTTATTCCAGAGCCATTCATGATGATGTTGTAATGTGGTTTTGGCAGATCTTTGAAACCGGCATTCAACAGCCGCCTGTTTGCAGAGTGAATAAGTTTGGAGCTTCTTTTTTGTCTACCTTGATTTCTCTCACAAGGTTTTAAAAGGTGGTAGCTTTGGATTCACTCTTTCTTTACAGTCTTTAAGACACTTCTCTGTGAAAGTTGAAAAGGAAAAGGGCAGCAAACCCTCTGGAAGCAGACTATCTCACTCCTTTTTGTTTACTCAGTTATCTGTGGCCTAGCCTATTTTTTTGCAAATCAGTGGCTCCTAATTTTTTTGTCTGAACTATTCCTATGTCTGTCGCATCCAACCAGATTCGCTCTCTTTAAGCGGAGTAACTAATTAAGCTAATTTGGCTCTTCCTAGATGAAGTCTGCCAGTTACTGGAAGGAGAATTCTTGCATGATCGACGAAATGAGTTGAATAAACATGGACTAAACTGTATTAAATATAATTATGTTGTTTTTCTTTGTAGAAGATACAAAAAAATGAGAGAAGGGGAAAAAATATGACAACATTAAGACAAACTTTCCCCATAGAATTAGATTATTCATAATAATGTCTCTATTAGAACATGACATGCTGATCAGTGTTAAAGTTATGTTATTATATTTAGTAATATTCATCAGGTTAAGATGGGCCTTGGAAAGTACAAATAACCTGCATCTTTCCTTCATCAATAAACATGAATTTATCTGCCTATTTGCTATTGTACACCTGTTCAAATGCTTGTCCAAATAAGCCAATTGCATGTCAAAAATAGAAAATGACTTCCTAAGTATCAAACTGAGCATCAGAATAGGGAGGAGAGGCATTTTAAATAACTTTGAACATGGCCTGATAGTCTGAGTCTGCTGGGGCTACATACAGTAACACCATCATTCAGGTTTACTGAAATTAGTTTGAAATATGAAAATATTTAGCTGGTTTACGTTGCGTTGTATTAAATGTTGCTGATGTCAGAGGTCACTTTTTAGCCTGTTAAAATCACAGTATACAGAGTCCCATTTCTCGCTGCAAAGCATATCAAACCTTTAAGCAGATGGGCTACAGCAGCAGAAAATTATCACCATGTTGGTATCTGATGAGAACAGGTATGATGAGTCCTGAATTTAATCCGTAACATAGTTGAGGTCAGAAATGTATGAAAACTACATTAAAACACAAAAATGTTTCCTTTTATGAATGTTTCAGACTGGGGGCAGTGGTGAAACGATGTGTGTCTGCATTTCATGTATTTTCATTCTTAGCGTGATTCAAAGACCACAGCCTTCCTGAGTGTTGCTGCCGACTGTATCAAACCCTTTCTGAGCATGTTGTATCAGGACTGGCTATCTACTCTAATTTGAGGATCAGATTCGGATAAACAAGATTTAGAATCCATTCTTTTTTATTTTTAACCAATCTGACCTGATCACAAATTGGATAACTGGTGTTAAAATCATATTTTATTGAGACAATTCTTGAATGAAATGACCGTGTAGTTATGAAACACAACGATACTTGTATTATATTAACAGTAAAATGCAGCTACACAAAATAATATTAGTTATTGGCAGATGAAATTACATTGGACAATCTTTTTTAATCAGCGTTACGTCATACAAATCTATCTTTAGGAATTAATATGAGAATCGATTTACAATCAAACAAAAATGTTTTCTTTTGACCTAATCTTGCTGTGTACCAGTGGTGATTACTTAGGTTACATGGCATTTACAGGTTTGTCATGATTTTATCTAAAGATCTGACTATGCAGAAGACCAAACAGAAAGACCAGGGGAAAGTTTAAAAGGTTTTATTGAGAGTAGGTTTAGAGGAGTCCAGTGCTGCTCTGAACACTGTCGAACAGGGACTGAAAAGTGAAGGGGAAGATTCTGCGGTTAGTTCAGGTTCAGTGGGAAATTTGTGTCTTAGATTTGAAGGAGGGAATTAAGGCAAAAGGAGTTACGTTTCCAGAAAAAGGTGTCTCTTGTTGAATCCAGTCGGTGTGGGTTGTTCCAGTGAATGACTTGCTCGTTGGAAGGCGGACAGGGTTTACCCAGGTTGCAGTGTTTCCTTGAGGGACGGAGGACCTGACTGCCATTAAGTTTTCCTGCGGTACTTGAACGGTTTCTTGTGGAGAGGAATCCCCTGCTCAGAGAGACGCCCAAACGTACAACTAGCTTGAATCCTCAGCTCGGTTTGGTGCTCAGAGAATCCTTCCAGGGGGGAGAAGGTCCAAAACATCCAGTTTGCAGGATGACTTCCTGCCGAGAGGCAAAGACAAAAACAGCAAGGTTAACACTCAGGTTGACAAAACTCAGTTTTAGTCAGCAAAACTCAGCTTGGCTAGAGTACCCAAAACTGGCAAACACTCTGGCATCGAGGTAGTGGCAGTAAGCAGCTTAAGAGTCCTCCGGTAATGAGGTAACCATCCACAGGTGTGTGAGGAGGCAAACGAGAACCAGGCGCCGCCTGGTGGTGGAGGGAAGACAAACAAAAGCACAACCCACACAAACTGGATTCCTAACAAGGTTGAATACTAATAAGGCTAAACCTCCCCATTTCACAAAGTAATTGGTGACTCCGTTAATGCATTGTTAACGCTCATAGTGTAGTCATTAAACTGCATTAAACGTTTGAATAAATGCACTTAATTTCATCAGTATGTTTCACATTAATCATCTGATGAGTGAGCTGTCGGAAGCAATATTCCCTCTGCTATGGAGCAGCAAGAAGCAAGCATTGTGCATTGAAGCAATCAGCGAGGAAGTAGGGCTCTGATTGGATAACACGCAGAAATCTGTCACTTCCAGTGAAGCTAAGCTTCTAATGGGGAGTACAGAAGAGGAGGGGGTCATAAAGCTTGATACTGATTGGCTGAACAGGCAAAGAGAGTTGACTGACAGCAGTCTGACTGTGAGGAAGTTTTCCTCACGTGTCAAGGGGGGAAAGTGATCATTCAGTCAGAGCAGTCGTCTTGTGCTGAACTCTTGCCATCGTTTCTGGAGTTTATTATTATTCCTGGCCGTTTCATAACAGTTATTTTCACTCGTTGTAGTGATGTTTTTTTATGTGCTTCAACACGTGTTAATCCAATACGCAACATTTAGATTTAATTAACACCAGTCAGCCTCCCATGTCTCACAGACCGACAGCCGCCACTGGTGTGTACCCATCTTCTCTTGGCTACTGCCAGCACTATAACACATCCAAAACCTTTTTTATTTAATCAAAGCAATGACATCACTGTTTTTCTTAGGCCTCCACAGTCTCAGGCTGATGGAGGTTTCTGAAAACAGACATCAGTTTCTTTGCATTTCACAATTCTGTACTACTTTGTGTCGGGTTTTACAAAAAAATCCAACTATGTACATTTAAGTTTGTATTTGTACTGTACCATGATAAAATGTATTTCATCTTTTGGCACGATGCTGTGTGTTGTGAGCTATGTTGACAGTAAAGTAAATAAATCTTTGATGGCCTTACCATGGGCATTGTTCATGCAAAAACCATAGCTTTCCTAAGGTAACATTTAAAAGGTGTTATTCTCTACTAACTACTATGTTCATTGTTGCAGAAGATCCTGGTTATAGCCTGTGATTAGGACTTTCTATGGTTGCTTAAAAAAGTACTTAAACACCACAGAAACCCCATCGATTCCCAGCCTTTAACGCAACCACATAGAAACCAGAGACTGCAACTGGTAATATAAGAGGAGTATGTTGCAGGGGATGTCTTCACCACCTTAAGATTAGAAGAAAAAAATGACTTCTTTTGAGTTTCTTATATTGTTTCTGTGATGTGATACATCCTTTTTAACAATGCAAGTGAGTCCGGGTTGAAAAAGTGGGTCAATGGAGCTATTTTTAGTAGCCATTGCACACCCCCTTTTTGCAAACAAGCAAATGCAAAAATTCCGGATTAAACAGCACCCAGCCACATTGAACAAATACTCAGAGTGAAACCAAGGTGTTCAGCTTGCCGGTAAATGGGGTAAGCTATTTATCTGGTTTCAAACTTCACCTCCCTGCTGAGATGAGAAGATGTGTGAGGGCATGAAATGACTGGGAAAGAGGCGGCTCTGCCTCCCGAATTGCCTTTGATAAACTGGGAGGGGGGACTTGTAAGACTTTTGGGTCCCTCTGTTCTAAAGTGGGCTTCTGTTTCATCATCTCCCGGTCCCGGAGCCTTGCGTGGCTACCTTGTAGTAATTCCTCCAAGTTTTTTTTTTTGTTTTGTTTTCAGTTTCTCTCTCATATTGCCTTTTTATTCCCAAACACACCATTTGAAAAGGAAGTGTTTTCTGCCTTCCCCTCTGTTAGAAGTGACACAGTGGGCGATGATGTGATGGAAGCATACCGGAGACGCCGTCCTCACATGCGCCAGCCTGGTTTAATGTTCTGCAATTGAGCACAAAAGTTTGTTAACTAACGGAGCATGAAGTGGCGTATGCTGAAACTGGAGTCTGAGGGAACGGGAGCGAGCCCTGTATAGTTTGAAAGAAGGAGCAGAGAAAGTGAACAAGTCTTAGACAGGCCTCTGCTAGGATCATATGCTGTTAATGAAGGCAGGGAAGCAGTGAATTACTGCGTGCCTTGAAATCAGACTCAATAAATCACATGAGAGTGGAAACGGCCCCAACAAATGGGCGAGAGGACGGCAGTGGAGCAGAAAGGGATTTTGCGACTGAGCAGAAAATGCACTGTATTCCTGCAGGCATTGCATGACAAATCTCTGAACTCTTACTAAAGAGAGGTGGAGCATTGTTAGCAGGAGTTCATAAATGGCTGCATTCACCCCGGTCTAACCTCTGATGAAGGAGGCGTAAGCAGTGTTAATTGTGGCTTTGTACAAAATAAAAAATGGATGCTGATACTGAGGATGTGGTGGCTGCTGGCAGGTTCCCCCAGGTACGTTTCTCCCCTGTTCATGCTGGTGTCACCTGAAGCACCAGGAGAGCCATGCAAAGCTTATAGCCACAACAGGGGAAACTGTGCTGCAGCTGCATAAGCCGAGAGGCCAAAACTTTAATCTTTCCAGACACCGTGACAGAGGTCATGTTTCCAGGAAACCCCATTTGTAATTTCACATCAAAAATGAAACTGTGATGAAACATATGGTAGAGTATGGCTTTCTCATTTCTGCTTTTTTTTTATATTTGTCAAAGTAAAAATGAAAGTAAGGAGGAAGTCTGATAAGGTTATGTAAAAGATTGCTGAAAATATCCTACCTTGCTCAAAGGCAGTGGTTTAGAGTAAATGTGTTACTTGCCACTGTGGATTCATCAGCTCAAGTCTAGCTTTCATCCTTCTGACATTGGTTCCACATATCAGGCAACCGTTTTTCTGGCTACTATTCAACACAAGTCACACATTGGGCTCCAGGCGAGTCCTCCTCAGATGGGTCGGAAGCATCAAAATTTTGGAGGAATTATACAACGGCGGGTCGCTGCTTCCTGCAGAGTTTCAGAAGGAAGAGTCCAGGGTGACAGTGCGTGTCATCCTGAAGAGATGCTTGGATCTGTAATGACATCTGCCAGAAGGCCTTGTCTGCTTTGCAGTCAGAGGTGATGTGAGAAAGATGAGACAAAATCAGGCTGCCAAGTAAAAAAAAGGAAAGCAAACAAAATCTGAATAAACTGCTGCACAATATGATTATCTCCCTTTATTAGGCATAAATTATCTATTTCCAGACTGTTTTGTTAATGCATGTTAAACATGTTGTAATCACCCATGTAGGACATGGATCTGCTCCCTGTGGTGCTGCTCTGCTTGTTCTGCTGCTGCCTGATCATCACTGGATCAACACTGCCACTCAGTGGCCACATTATCTCTCCCTCTGGCAGATGGGATCATGAGCAAATACTGCTGTTTGTCTTTTCTATCATGTGTGCAGTTAAATACCTCTCTGTTTAATGCTGCTTCAACATAAGAAAACTGTGACATTTTGTTTTCACTTATGCTGCAAAAACAATGTAGAAATAAGTCAAAATGTCTTATATTAACTGTATTTAGCCTCACCTCACATCTCAACATCACAACCTCAAATCTCTGTGTTACTCCCTTGTATTTTTTTTATTCCTTATTTTTATTCTTTTTATTTATTTTTATTTTAGTTTTATTCCTAATACACCTTTTCCTCCTTTTTTGCACCTTCTTTAATTACTATGCCAATATGTGACCAGTGAATTTTTCCGCTGTGAGATCAATAAAGCGCATCTAATCTAATCTAATCTAGCCTTAATTTAAGTAGGTAAATAAAATTAATTGCCAATAGAAGGAGAATTTTTACTCTTAACATAAGGTAATTAGATAACATACACTTGAAATAAGACAATGAAATAGTTATTTTTTCTTATTTTAAATATAAATTGTCTTGTTCCATTGGCAAAGTGTCTCATTTACCTCCTCAATTCAAGAAAAAAATCACTTATTTTAAGAAAAATAGGACCTATCTAGATTTAGATTTTTTCAAGGGAATAAGGTCCTTTGCTGTGTTGTCTTAGCATTAATTGTTGCTTGTTTTACTGCATATAAAACAAATACAGTCATGGCCAAAAGTTTTGAGAATGACACAAATATTATATTTTCACATGATCTGCTGCCTTGGGGTTTTTATGTGTGTATGTCAGATGTTGTCATCACATACAGAAATAAAATTGCAATCATATTATGAGTAACAAAAGCTTTTAATGACAGAAATATTTAATTTAGCAAGTCAAGATTTGCAGTGTTGACTCCTCTTCTTCAGGACCTCTGCAATTCTCCCTGGCATGCTCTCAATCAACTTCTGGACCAAATCCTGACTGATAGCAGTCCATTTTTGCACCATCAATGCTTGCATTTTGTCAGAATTCCTTGGTTTTCGTTTGTCCACCCATCTCTTGATGATTGACCACAAGTTTTCAATGGGATTAAGATCAAGGGATCTTAATGTTCTGTGTGTTAATCTCTATGTTTTGTTCCCTGAGCCAGTTAGACATCCCCTTTGCTTTATGGAAAGGTGCTCCATCATGCTGGAAAAGGCATTGTTCATCACCAAACTGCTCTTTGACGGTTGGGAGAAGTTGCTCTTGGAGGACATTCTGGTACCATTCTTTATTCATGGCTGTGTTTTTAGGTAAGACTGTGAGAGAGCCGACTCCCTTGGCTAAGAAGCAACTCCACACATGAATGGTTTCAGGATGCTTTACAGTTGGCATGAGACCAGACTGGTGGTAGCGCCCACCTCGTCTTCTCCTAACAAGCTGTTTTCCAGATGTCCTAAACAATCGGAAAGTGGATTGATCAGAGAAAATGACTTTACTCCTCAGCAGTCCACTCCCTGTACCTTTTGCAGAATATCAGTCTGTGTCTGATGTTTTTCCTGGAGAGAAGTGGCTTCTTTGCTGCCCTCCTTGAGACCAGGCCTTGCTCCAAGAGTCTCCGCCTCACAGTGCGTGCAGATGCACTCACACCTGACTGCTGCCATTCCTGAGCAAGCTCTGCACTGCTGGTATCCTGATCCCGCAGCTGAAACACTTTTAAGAGACGGTCCTGGCGCTTGCTGGTCTTTCTTGGGCGCCCTGGAGCCTTTTTGGCAACAATGGAACCTCTCTCCTTGAAGTTCTTGATGATGCAATAGATTGTTGACTGAGGTATAATCTTTCTAGCCGCGATTCTCTTTCCTGTTAGGCCATTTTTGTGCAGTGCAATGATGACTGCACATGTTTCTTTAGAGATAACCATGGTTCACAGAAGAGAAACAATGATGCCAAGCACCAGCCTCTTTTTAAAGTGTCCAGTGGTGTCATTCTTACTTAATCATGACAGATTGATCTCCAGCCCTGTCCCCATCACCACCCACACCTGTGTTAATGGAGCAATCACTAAAACGATGTTAGCTGGTCCTTTTAAGGCAGGGCTGCAATGACGTTGAAATGTGCTTTGGGGGATGAAGCTCATTTTCTAGGCAAATATTGACTTTGCAATTAATTGCTGTTACGTTGATCACTCTTTATAACATTCTGGAGTATATGCAAATTGCCGTTATAAAAACCGAAGCACTAGACTTTTTAAATATTAACATTTGAATCATTCTCAAAACTTTTGGCCATGACTGTATATACAGTAAATATTTAAATATTTTTTTTGTTCTGCCATGTCATAATTTTCAGGTGGAGTTGCTGGTATAAAATCTGTGAAAACATTGATGATATAAAGTTATTACATGCTTTTATGTTATAGGCTAGCATTCCAGTTGGCTAACCTGACCAATTGAACAGTCTGCTGTGGTTTTCCTACCCCTCAGTATTATAAATTAAAGGGTACATGTGAAAATGCAGTCTACAATCAACCAGACAAGGAACCATTAGCGTTATCAGAAAACCTCCTGTTGATTTTCAAAGGTTAGTTTCAAAGCAGCTAGAATTAATAGTTTTTATAAAGGAGGCTTTATAGGAAGCTTCAAGTTTCCCATCCAGGAAGCAAAACGTCTTTAACCTTGTAAACAAAGTCCAATGGATTGTTTTAAATTTTCTTTTCAGTGGAAACATTTCAACTGTAGCACAATAAAGACAGTCAGGGTGGCAAAACTCTAAAGCCCTCCTTCCCACTGAAAATACCAGGTTAATGCATGTTTTTCAAAAAACCCTTCAACTATTTATATAACGAGTGTATATAATGAGTGTCTTATTTTTGAAAAAAAAAAAAAAAAATGGTGTAAATGTTGTAGCCATGACCTTTCAAATAAAACTATAAAAGTTTTAAAAAATGTAACGGTTTCAAAGGACTGCTCAATTAGTTTCTGTGCAAGCGCTTCTCATCATAAAAAAAAAAAGTATCTTTATTACCCCAGTAAAGGGGCCAGACAAGGGATCAGTATCAGTTCTATGGGGCATTGGCCCTTTTGACCCCTTACTAGGCCGTCTGTGGTGCAGAAATATTCTAAGCAATAATGACTTGAAAACTACAAAATTCAGGTTCAGGTCTACCTGCTTACCTATATTTACATTTTTCAGCAACATTCATCATTTTTATGTTTTCATTCTCAATACAACAAAAATTAGTTAAAAATGACTTTTGTAAAATGAAATGGTGGATCTTTTACCTAAAGTTAACTCCTGCATCAACCGTCTCCTTTTCGGTACATGAGTTAGTAATAATTGAGTAGATTCATGTTTTGCTTTGTTTTCTAGTTTTATTTAGTTTTTTTGTTGCCCTCTTGTGTTGGTTTCCTTTTCCTCCACTCCTTCACTTTCCTAGAAGCCTCTGTTCACACCTGCTCCCAATCAGATTGTTAGTCCTTCCTTTGTTTGGTCAACCATAAATACTCTCCCTGTGCAGTTCCTCAGTGCTGGTTCCTCGTCTCTCCTTGTCTTTCCCTGGCTCCTCATGCTTGTTTTCCCCTGATGTCTCCATAGTTCTGGTTTGTTTAACATTTTAAGTTGGATTTTTTGGATTCCTGCCTTTGTTTACTGTGGTCAGTAATTAAAACTGCAAGAACTCACCTCTGCCTCCCTGCCTCTGCATCTGGGTCCTCAAACCTCAATCAACCTGACACAAGGACCCCCAAACTGATGGCGAGATGGAGCGGGGACCCCCTACTTCTATATATTGTATGAAATTGTGTTCTATCAAACTGGTCCTTTAGTCACTCTATTACAGATGGAGTAATGTAACGAAAGTAATTTCTCCCTGGGATTATTAAAGTATTTCTGATTCTGATTCCTGGTTGATGGGACAGGTGTTGTGAATAAAATGGTGCCCAACTTGAAAGAGCTCTTGTGTGTCACTGGATGTGTGCATTGATGACTGAAAGACATCTTCTGCCTTCATTTATTTGTTTAATCAATAAATCAATCTTTATTGTCAACTACAATTTAAATTGCAATCGAAATTTCAGTTTCAGTACAAACAGTAAATACAACACATACATTAGGGTGGGGAGGCTGAGAGGAGGAACGGATTCACTGAGGCCATGCGTGCCGCAGAACGCTGCCCAGAGGCCCATGGCTTGCCAGGTTCTCACCGGTTAGGTGGCTTCCCTGGTCCCAGAAGGTTACCTATAGTGCTGCCTTTATCTCTGTGGAAAGATAGGAGTCACATTTGGAAAGAAAGGGGAGAAAAAAAGCATATTTCACACACTATCCTTGACAGGACACAGCTTGAGATATCAAAAACACTCAGCACAAAAAAAACACATAAAAACATGAGACATTTCAGCAGAGGGTCACATCAGAGTCACATGAAGTCAATCTGACATTTGAGACATTAGTTGTGTGTGTATGATGAGTGCTTTCAATATGACAGTGAACGCTGACCACAGGAAATGTCCTTGAGGAGATGGAAGTTCTGAGGGCATACACCGATATTCGCGGGTAGGGGAGGGGGTAGCAGTTCTTCTGTGCCCTTTCACCATAACATCCAGGGGAGATTAGATAAAGAGGGTAGGTGCAAACCTGAATAACACTTTCGCTCCGAATTTGTTGGGCTTTTTGCGCCTTGAATCGAGCGTGCGCATAAAAGATATTATCCCATCTCACCTTTGAGTTTATCCACTGCAGCCAACCTGCGTTCAATCACAGTCAGCATGCGGGTCATCTCCCGATCCTGCTCGTTCACAGCCTTTGTGAGGGCATCAACCACTGCCGGAAGCCTGATTAGTGCCTAAATTGCCGCTGACATCCTCTGTAGTTGTAGATAACCCCAGGTATCCTGCAAATCCAAACAGGAGAAATCTGAGTATCATAGAACCAAAAATCCATACAGCTTTGATATCCTCTACTGACGTTTTGAAACACACCATCCTCCAAGCCTTCCAGGAGTCCATGGTGTATCCCACAAAATATGCCCCGGCAGGACAGTACGGATCTCCTTTTCCCTGTCTTCCAGTTGAATAAATTTGATCAATTGCATTTAGAGACCAGATCCATTTTTTTTGAGTTTGGGTGATATAAAGAGAGAGCTCAGAAAAGACAAAGACACAGCAAAGCAGGGACAGGAAGGGAGGTGCAGGAGCAGCAGGCGAATGCGACCGCCTCCTTCAAGAGTCAGAACATAAACTGTTTACTTCAGTGTGTTGAATTCATGTTAATGTGTATTTAAAGACATTTCAATCAGTAGAAAAATTGCAGGGGGGGATATTAAAAAAAGCGACCCCCATATAGTACCTCTATGGAGCCCTGCGGTTTAGATTGATTTCCCATCTGACAGAGGAGCTATGGCTTAGCAAAGCCTAACTATAGACTTAGTTTTAAAAGACAAAAGGCATGTCATACCTTCACTAACTTTTACAAGTAACTTTTCAATATAATCATTCTTTACTTTTAAGAAAAAATGTCTTACATGCTGCATTTCAAACTGCATACAGCTTTGGTTTGACATTATGCCTCATAACACCAAATACTAGCCACTCACTCTGTGATCTTGATAGATAAGGTCAGTAGTTTGGAGAAACAACAGCCAACTATATCGTTTTAATTTCTTGCCTTCCAGACACCAAACTGAATAGTTTCTTCTGAATGTCTTTGACCTTAGATGTCCTAATGAGCCCTTCCTAACAAGTCGGTTCAGCTGGAAATGGATCCCCATGGCGAGGTACAGAGAGGTCAGCTGGAGGTCATGATCTGCTCTCCTACGCCACAACGCTCTAGATTTAGGTCTGCATACAGTCGTTGTGATCTAATCTACAGTCAGAGTTAAGTTCAGTGCAAATTTACAGGCATTGTCTTTGCTGTAGTCTTGCAGGATGGTTATAATTTATTAAAAATTTTGCTGAATAATCCCATAAAGGGAAGCTTGTTTATAATGTTAAATGTTTTACAGATTCCCTTAAAACTTGGTTTACTATGAAAAATGTTATTCTTTGGATCAAATTATATTTTGTGGAGCTTTTACTAGAGAAAAATGCTGGTGGTTCGGGTATTTTACAGCTCGTCTCGTCAAACTCCTGCTGAGTAAATGAATCCTCATAGCCCATCAGCTCCAGCACAGTTTAGTTACTATTATGTTGAACGCAACATCAAACTTCTATTGAAATCAAATTTGGATGCCTCTTAGACAGGTGTAAACCGAAAATAAGCCGATAAATGAGTTTGAAAAACCACACAATGAAAAAGAGCCAACATAAGTTAACAGTTGTGATGAAAGTATTAAAATACCGAATAAACAGAGTGCATCAGGAAGGAATTAAAAGGCACAGAAGAAGATGTTAATGTATCATTTCTAAATCAATTTTATAGAAAAACTCCTTGGCTAAGGTGTGCTCTGATGTCCAGAAAGCCTTAAACGCACCATCTGGATGAGTCTGCTGAGGAGATTTTTGTAGAGAGACAAGAAGGATTGGAGCTTTAAGCAAACCGGGTTCAGGGATATAAATACGCATTAATTTTAATGAGTTACAATCAGATGTGTTTAAGGAAATCCAACAATTTGTCATGATGTTACAAAAGTTCAGACCCAAATGCAGAACACCGAACAGAGAGACCAGGGAAAAGGTTTAACGGGTTTTATTGAGGAAGTAAAACAGGGGAAGAAGTGTTGCTCTGAACACTGCTCAACCAGAACTGTAAAGTGAGGGGAAGACACAGCGGTTAGTTCAGGCTCAGTGAGGAATCTGATTCGTGAACTTGGAGGAGAGGATTTGGTTGCCGACTCACGTTTCCAGAGAAGTTGTGGAATCCTTGACTCGTGTCTTTGTGCTGTGGTTCCAGTGTTTGTCTGATTCGGTGGAGGGCAGAACAGGGTTTACCCAGAATGCAGTTGTTAGCTGGTGAACGGAGAAACTGACTGCCACTCAGATTTCCTGCGTTACTTGAACGGGTCGTAGTGGAGAATTATCCCTTTCTCATTGAGAAGCTCAAACGATCTCTTGTGGAAAGTGGATCCAAACCTCCTGTTTGAACCCCAGCTCAGTTTGAAGCTCAGTTGATCCTTCCGGGGAGTGAAGGTCCGAGAAATCCATTTTGCAGGATGACTTCCTGCCGAAAGGCAAAGACAAAAACAAAGTTAAAGTCAGGTTGACAAAAGCTCAGCTTGACTCAGCAAAAACTCAGCTTGGCTTGAGTACCCTAAACTGGCAAACACTCTGGCTTTGAAGTAGCGGCAGTCAGCAGCTTAAGAGCGCTCCGTTTAACGAGGAAACCATCAGCAGGTGTGTGAGGAGGCGGACCAGAACCAGGTGCCTTCTGGTGGATGAAGGGAGACAAACACAGAAACACAAAAACAGGAGTCCTGAGACAATTGTACTTAATCAGAAATTTATTCAAAGTTTTACTAAATTCAAGTAAAATGTAGCAAGAAGTGACTCAAACCTTTTCTTAAATGTAATTAAATTCTTGGTAAAATATGCATTGTCAAACTTAATTCATATAGTCATTAAACTATATTAAATATACCCTAAAATGCACCTGATTTAATGAGTATGTTGTGCATTAATTAGCTGTTTATTGTTCCGCTCTCTGAAACAATCGCCCTCCGCTCTGCAGCAGCAGGACGCCTTCTGTCAGCCTCTATGAGATATCTGTTGAGGTCTGAGCCTCGTTCTATTGAGGCAAGCAGGGATAAATTAGAGCCCCGATTGAATAACACCCCAAAATACGTCACTTCCAGTGAGGCTAAGCCAAAAAAAAAACATTTCTTTTTATATGTTGACACTTTTAAAAATAAACTTCTCATATATTGGAGAAAAAATTGTAAATTAGTGATCATACAAACTTAGATGTGTGCAGTTATTCAATTTGGTGCTTTAATATTTTATATAAAACAAAGTGTTTGAAGTACAACTAAGTTTAGAATGACAAAATAAATATAAACTAGTGAAAGGACGAGTTTTTAATGTGCGTTTAATAAATGTTCTTAGTGAGATTTATCTGGGCAAAGTGAGAAGTAGAGGAAAAAAAACACTCCAAATTGAGAGCTGACAACCCTGCAAAGACTGCAAGTCTGCCCTGAGCTATCTCTATATTTACAGTATGCTGCTACAGGCTTAGACTGCTGGAGGACATAGGGACCCCTTTTCATCATTCTGCTTCATTCTATCTCTTTTCTCCCATTCTGCAGAATTAATTTGTTCAATCTCCAACGTTATGCTCTCTATTCTTTTTCTCACAGTAGCTTCATCTGGTCTTTTCCTCTGTGGCCGTGATTCCATCCCAGAGAGAAATATTAGCTGTGCTGCTGCCATCAACGCCTTTGTTTATAGATGTTGGTCCTTGGTCTGCTTTTCAGTGTAGTCCTGTTTCTCTTACTATGATTAACTGGATGTGCTCTCTTTCGTCATCTGACATATAAGCTTGCTCGGAGCTCGTCTGCCTGGCTGTGTGTTTCCTACACAATTTAACAGCCTTGTTTTGTATCTCTGCTTCTGTCTTTTTGAACCCCAGTTGCCCTCGGTAGATGGCCGCTCACTCTGAGTCTGGTTCTGCTGGAGGTTTCTTCCTGTTCAAAGTGAGTTTTTCTGCTCTACTGTCACTACATACATGCTTGGTGTGAGGGATGCTGTTGAATCATTAGTTGACGCAATCAGCTGGTTTTCCTTAGATAGAAAACTTTGAACCAATCTTACTCTATGATCTGGTTAAATGATCTGTAAAGTGCCTTGAGATGATATGTTGCATATTGCTACTTTATACAGTAAATAAACTGAATTGAATTCAGCCATACACCTGGTCTTATATAACCAAATAATTGAGATTAGAGAGACTAACACCCATCGTGACTATCAGGGGAAAAAATCTATTGATGCTGGATAAAAGAATAGAACAGAGTATTTAGGAGATATTTTATTCATTACCAGCAGCAAAATTACTTGTAAATCAAAATCTGAAAACAGAAAGTAGGAATAATAATGAAAATAACATTTTTTTGATAAGAGACTGTACATTAAGGGTAAATTAAAGCAAAACAAAACTGTTTTGTAGATTTATTTAAAAAGAGGAATACTCAGATTGTTATAGTTCTATAGCAGCTTTATGCCTGGGCTGGTGGCCTTGTCTGCCAGTACTGTTACTGTATATCAGTCTTTCACCACCTGCATTAGGCAATATTTATCATCTACCGTTACTCTAACAGCTTCTAAGAAATTAATCAGACAGGATTTCCTTGAACTTCTGCTGCCATCATAGTACAGCTGTAATAATTAGCATAGATTTTTCTAAAGCACACAATTTGTTCTGTGTCCATCTGCCTTTGCTCAATGTGAATATTTGACAACAATTAGACATGAAACAACTTGAGCTGGGACTCAGAACCTGCAACATAACGTTGTTACAGGTGAGCATTACCTCCTGAGTGAAATGCATGCTGAAAAACTAGGACTGCCTCCTCTACACTCATGCTGCACACTATCTTGTTTCACCTACCGCATCCATGCGATTAAGATCTGTATTATTGATTCTATGATTAATTTGCGTTCAGTTCCAGCGCTGGAGTAGATGGATGTCTTTGGAGAACAGAGAAAAGCTGCATAAAGGGGCTGAGTCAGAAACTGAAGATGTATAGTTTGGTGGTGCCAACTGAAATGCTTACAGCTTGGCAACAGAGAACACTTCAAAAATATGCAGTGCTGATTACTTGGCCCAGATACAGCAATGCAGATTTCTCTTATCTTCACTCTCCTGAATCATGTGATGCATCATAGGGCATCATAGGGCAAAAACTTTCTAAATTGAATGGTTTACAGAAACTTACTTGGGCAGAAATCCAATGATGTGTTATCTAGACCGGGGCCTCTGATTCACTGATGATCAGGGGCCTGAATTAATGCTGCCTTTAACTTTCAGGGCTCTGCATGGCTAAGCTTCATTCTATATAGATGGTTTAGTAATAGATGGTTTTGATTTATTTTTCTTCCTTTCACATGTTGGTTTGTAACTTATCAAGCATATAGCAAACTTACCCTTATTTTTGCACTCACCTTTTTCCAGTTAAAGCATCAACTGCATGGAATAAAGAAACATCTTGTTTTGTATTTCTAGGTGCATTAAGCATCATAAACATTAGCTAATGCCACTTAATTTCAAGCTTTTTCCTATATGCGCTCCCTCAGGAAAAGAGATTAGTGTCAAAAAATAGATTAGGGTGGATATTGATACTTTTACTTGCTTTCATTTGGAATCCTAACATACTCTTAATATGTATCAAAATAAAAGGCCTTGGTCTCCTTTAGTTGGCCCGGAGCCCTACAGTAAGACTTTTAATTGGAATAAACAGAAGAGCTCACATCTTGTTTTGCTCAGAATGTACCCTATAAAACCCTGCTTGGTCAAGCTTCTTCTTATATTACTAAAAAGTCTTTAAAAAAAATCCCATCATGCTCCAGGTCCAGGGCTGGCTTCTTTAGTTTTCTTTTACTTTGTCCTTTTTTCTAATAATTTCTAATATTTAATATTCTTCTTGTCTTATCGATCATATTTAATTGTATTGTACTTAAATGTCTATACTGTTTTCGAAAAATCACCCTTTGATTTATCTGTGAAAGATGGAATATGAATAAACCAGTCCTTATGAACTCTGATATGTCACTCAGCCTCACATTGGATAAATGGCGTCACTCCATCTACTTTAGAAGTAATCTTTTTTTAGTGATTTTTTTATAACACACCCTGAGAAGGATTAACAAAAGTAGTGAACTTTGATATAATTCAAATATATAAATACATTTTATCATGATGAAATGGATGCTGTCAGTTTCTATAGCAAGTGAGTCATCCAAAAAAAAAAAAAAGACTGAACATTGCAGAATGCCTCTTCCTTTAAAGATTTTGTAAAGTGATGCAGCTGACTTAAGAGTCTTTCATCAGCTCCTTATAACTTAACATGTTGTGGTCTTGCATCATCTCAGAATGTAAGGCCTCTTGAAGAAACAAAACCCATCAGATACAGCTAACATTTTCATATAAAAGTGGATAAAAAAAAGTTTCTCTTAAACTGCAAAACATCAAGATTGAAGGTTAAGGAGGTAACGCATCAAACCGACTTTTTTTTTATCAATGCATTTAAATCCGAATTTTCATTCAGTTAATCTGAAAATGAGCTTTTATATTCTCAATTTGTGTTAAGATTTTAATGTATTATTTAAATGAAACAAGTTGGGAACTGAAACAAGCTTAGATGTCCCGGTTACATTTTACAAAACACTAAAAACAAACACACTAAATGAAATAGATGTCACAGATTAGACAGAGAACCTAATAGTTCAGCCACACACTGTTGCAATTCAAAGATTTATTGAAAGATTTAATGGACTGAACTGTAGACTTTGGCTGGTCGCAAGTTAAACATGGCTGGTGACAGAATGGAAAAGACTGAAGACAGGTGAAAAGGCTGTTGAAAGTCTGAACAGGCTGGTGGCAGGCTGGTGACAGGCTGTACAGACTGGCAGCAAATTCAACAGGTTGGTGGCAGGCTAAAATGTTGAAAATGGCTGAACAGGTTGTTGACAGGCTCAACTGGCTGGTGGAAGCTCAAATTAGCTTTGGAGATAAATCAGTGAAGGAGCCTTCAATTTAGCCCTGACCCTGACGCAAAGCTGGTACCAGCTTGTAGAGACATTGTAGCTGAAGGAACTTTGCAGTGACACTGAACTTGTCTCTCAATGAAATATGCTGCAGCTAAAAATTATTTACTTTTTTCTTCTATACTTTTTAGAGGAAATTTAGCATTTTCAATATTTGGCATTCCAATGTTTGAATTTTCAAGGTTTTTTTTCAGTGTTTTACTTGTTTTAATGCCAAATCTTACATTTGATGTTGATGCAAGCTGTCACTGATTTAGAGACATAGGTTTACATACTGTATATAAAATTAGCTGGTCTGTTTAAAAAAAAACACTCACACATGATACTAGGCCTGTATGAGATTTTCATCATATGATAAAAAGTGGTAAAATTTGGAAAATTGTGAGAAATTGAGTAACTCTGCAATGTATTTCAGAGTTACTTACTGCTGTTTCAGATTGTAACTTATCAAAATACTCTATTAAATTATTTAAAAGAGGATTCAACAATATCTGCCTAAATCTAAACACAATGTTTCAAATCACCCTCCCATGACTGCTCGTGATCTGAAACAGAATAATGTTCATGAGATGCAACTTTAAAAACTGGAACAGGTGCCTCAGCCCCAATCAGAGCCTTAAGCAAAGGACGATGTACCCTTCTTACCCTGGCCTGGTCATGAACCGGTGCCACCAAGTACACTGCGCCACCCTCTCTGGGGATTTCAGTAACTATATGTTTCACTGAACTCCAAACATCCTGAGTTTTCTGCCGACCTTTACTTCCCAGATTTCGGATCAATACAAGTTGTCCCTCCTCAAGGGGAGCTTCTTTGATGTTTTTATCATAATTTGCTTTTCTGTGTCTGGCAGAAATCTTCAGTTTTTCTCTAGCACCCTCAAATGCTATATGCAAGCGGGTCTGATGTTCCTTTACCCACTCATGAACAGTTCCGACTACTGGGTTTTGAATTCTTCCCAGCAAGAAGTCAACTGGGAGACGTGGTTCTTGACCAAATATGAGGAAAAATTGTGACTCACCTGTTGACTGAGGCGGGGTGGTATTGTATGCATAAAGCAACTGGGGCAAACAAGCTGTCCAGTCTCTTTTCTGGGATGTGGGCAAAGTTCTCAGCAGATTGTGAAGCGTCCTGTTAAAGCGTTCACATTGTCCATTACCAGCTGGATGGTAAGGCGTGGTACGAGATTTAATGATACCATACAGACTGCAAAGCTGTTGGATCAAAGTGCTTTCAAAATTGCGGCCCTGGTCTGAATGGATGCGTGCTGGCACTCCAAATTTTGTAAAACCATTCAGTAACTAGCACGTGCGCTACGGTAGAAGCGCGCTGATCCCGGGTTGGGATAGCTAATGTGTATTTTGAAAAAACATCAGTCATTACCAGAACATTTTCTAGCCCGGATGAAGTTGGCTCCAACAAAGTAAAATCCATGGCCAAAATTGCATTTGGTTTTGATGCCAGCAAATGACCCAAGAAGCCACGAGCAGGTGGTTTGCTATCCTTGGCAACCTGACATCGCTCACAGGTTTTACACCAGTCTGCTACCTCCTTTGACATACCTGGCCAATAGCAGCGAGACCGTAGCAATGCTAAAGTCCACTCCACACCCTGGTGCCCATGCTCCTGATGGACCTGATTCAGGATGTCCTTTGTTAGGGCCTTTGGCAGGAGGAGTTGGTATACTGCTCCACCGCCATCTGGGCGAAACACCTGCCGATATATCAGACCATCCACTTCAGTCAGGCGATCCCACTGGTTGAGCAATGTAAGGGCAGATTGTGAAAGCCCTTGCCGCTCCATACGGGTTGGCCGCTCTTTTCTTCGCCAAAAGGAAAGAATTTCTTGAAGGACCGGATCAGCCTGCTGGTGGACATGGAGATCACCAGGGTCAAAAGAAGGATAGACCGTTACAGAGCACTGGGTGGTTTTCATTTGCTCCCTCTGCACAGCTTGCTGCAATGGCTGAGGCACCAGAGTACCTGAACCCACAGATGTCCCTTCCAGGGGATCCGGACAAGGACGACGAGACAAGAAGTCAGCATTTTGATTGGACTTAGCAGGCCTATATTTTAACTCAAAGTTAAAGGAAGCCAGCTGGGCTGCCCAGCGCTACTCCACTGCTCCAAGCTTAGCAGATTCAAAATGGCTCAGAGGATTATTATCTGTGTAGACAATACACCTGTGACCCAAAAGGTAATCTCTAAATTTTTCTGTCATTGCCCATTTGAGGCTCAAAAGCTCCAATTTCATTGAGCTGTAATTTGACATATTTCGCTCACTAGATCTTAAACCACGGCTAGCAAAAGCAATGGGTCTTATCTTCCCATCTTGTTCTCGTGACAAGACCGCTCCCAACCCACTGTGGCTTGCATCCACCTCTAAAATGAAAGGGAGGAAAAAATCTGCATAAGCAAGGACTGGAGTAGAAGTGAGCTTTGTTTTAATAGCCTCAAAACTCTGTTGACACTCCTCCGTCCAGGCTCCACCAATGCTCTGGGCAGCCTTCTTTTTAGACCCTTTCCCAGTTAGCTCTGCCGCTCTACGATGCAAAGGGGCAGCCATCTTAGCAAACCCTTCCACAAACCTACGGTAGTAGCTAGCGAATCCCAGAAAGGAACACAACTCAGTGGCCGTGGTGGGCACAGGCCAATTTGCTACTGCCTCAATTTTGGCTGGGTCAGTGGCTACTCCCTTGTCAGAAGTTACATGGCCCAGATAGTGCAACTCCTGCTGGAAAAAATGACACTTACTCAGCTTGGCTTAAGGCCCTCCTTCTGAAGCCGTTCTAACACCAAAGCCAGCCTCTCAAGATATTGCTGTACAGAGGATGAAAACACCACAATGTCGTCCAAATACAGCAAGAGCTATTGGCATTGCGGGTCACCAAAAATGCGCTGCATCAATCGTTGGAACGTGCTTGGGGCATTGCATAGGCCGAAAGGCATGCGATTCCATTCAAAAAGCCCAAAAGGTGTACAAAACGCAGTTTTATGGCGATTACTCTCTGTGACAGGAACCTGATTATAACCACTGGCCAAGTCCATTGTGGAAAACCTCCGGGCCCCTGTCAAAGCGTCAAGGGACTCCTAAATACGAGGGAGTGGAAAAGCATCCTTCCGTGTTTTGATGTTAAGTTGACGATAATCAACACAGAGCCTAATGCTACCATCCTTTTTGCGAACCAGCACAATTGATGATGCATAGGGGCTGGAACTTTCCCTAATTACATTTGCTGCCAAGAGCTGATTTATGTGGTCTTTCACAAGTTCATACTCTGAGGGAGGAATTCGACGGTAGCGCTGCCGAACGGGAACGTCATCAAGAAGAGGAATGTCATGGCTAATCAGGTTGGTCCAACCCAAATCCTGTTCATTAGTGGCAAACACAGAAGTGTATTTGCTCAACAGTGCTCGCACCTGACCCTGTTCCTCCTCAGGCAAGGATGATAAATCAATCTCCTTTATCCCATCTGTGGTGGGAGGAGTCACTGTCTGGGAGGACACATTTACACATAAGGGGACTTCAGTTACACCCGCAGGGAGAGTCACCACGCCAACACTATTTAAAGTTCCCAAAGTGGTACGAGGGTAAAGCAACACATCTGTGTGGCCCACATTTACCACTGGGACATAAGCAGTCCCCCGGATCACCTGAACTAGGGAAGGAGATGCTAACAAACCAGCTGGTAAGCGAGATTCAGATGGTTCAAACAAGACAGTAGAGCCTGAGTATCTCTCCCAGCAGGTGGTAGGCACAATCTTCCTTACACCTCCTGGAATACGGCAGGCCTTCCTTCCACGCACCCTAACCTTACTAGGCTGGGTAGGAATCTGCTGCTTTTCAGCTGCATGACATTTCTGTAAAGCTTTAACCAAGGTTTTGGGAGATTCCACCACTGGAGTCATAATAAAGAAAGAGTTACCATGCTGTCCAAATAGCTCTCGGTAACACTTATTTATGACATTCATCCCCAACAAACCAGGAACGGCAACCGACCCGCTGTCAGGAGGGTTTCTCACCACCAACACTCCACAGTGGGGCATCAACTTGCCACACATTTCAATAGATACTTCCAAGTAACCGATGTAAGGGATATGTAAACTGTTGGCTGCTTTTAACTGTAGCCAGTGGCAAGCTCTCAAACACTCTTCTCTTCTCAGGCTCAAAGAATTAATTAAAGAAGCCCTCTGTAACAGTAGACACCATTGAACCAGTATCAACCAGGCAAGGCACCTTTACTCCAGCCATGGTTACTTCAATATGTGGGCAAGAAGCAATTAATTTAGGTGCATCTTCTGAACACAAACCAGTCATTGAGCCTATGGATACCCCACCCGAGCTGTGGCTCTGCAACACGGTGGGCGCTAGTTTTCCGGAAGCTGGCTTCCCTGACGTTGCCCTGATGGCTGATTGGAGGGCACAGGTGGCGCCCTGCACTCTCTAGGAATATGTCCGGGTTGTTGGCATCGTCGACATATAATAGGACTGTAACGTTGAGAGCGGCTACGCTCCTGTGCAGTTTGGAGGAGAGTAATGCTTTGTGCAAGCTGATTAAGCTGCTCCTGTTACTGTTTTAACAGCTCTTTTATCTCATTAATCTCCCCCAGTGGGGCTAGCAATTGCTGGTAACCCACCATGCACAGCAAACTGGAAACTGGGCCCTGGAGGCAGAGAATTACTCCGACCTCGCAAACTAGCTGGCAAGCCCTCTAATTCCCACCTCATTGCCTCACCTCTGACATCAAGCAATGTCGCTGCCGGTTTCAAACGTACATACTGTTTAAGTGCACGACGGAGCGCACCATCAAGAACATATTCCATAAATTGGTCACGCAAATGAACTTCAGCATTAGGCATTTCCCTAGGTGCCTGGGCTTTTATCCTCTCCATGAGGCTCATCAAAGCAAGGGAAAACTCCTGTAATGTTTCCCCCTCTAGTTGCTTTCTGGAGAAGAAAGCCTCCTGTAATGCAACATGTGACTCATTACATCCATAAAGCTCCTTGAGGATAGAAATTATTTTAGACGGATCCCCTCTATCCTGACTAGATCGATATTTTATCTCATCCCTAGCCTCTCCTTCTAAATGGTCATACAAAAAGAAGGCCTGATCTGCTGCTGACAGATTTCGTGCCCGCATACATGCCTGTACTTCCTCCACCCACTCGCTCACACTGATCCCCATCCGTCCCCTAAACATAGGACACTTACGATCACGTGGGACAAACACTGACCTGTCCGTTAATTGGGCAGCAGGTGGTGCAGAAGCTAAAGATGGCACAGCACTGGAGCTCGATGTGGAAGGTGAATGCTCTGCACGCAGCTTCTCATTTTCAGCCTTTAATTGGGCAACCAGGGTCTACAATTCCAGTAGCTCTTTCTCCATTACTAAAAATGACCAGCTCAGGAAAATAAATGAATGGCTGCTCTTTGTCCTCAATACCAAAAAAAAATTACTGCTTCAGCATAAATATTACAAAAAAAAAAGTGAGAGTGTCTCAGCCTCAAGACTGTAAAAAAAGAAAGTCCTACCAGCAACGCCAAAATGTAGTGGTACCGAGTGATCCAAATTGGTAACTGCACTTTAAAACTGCAAATTTAATGTAAGATTGCAATAATTTCCCTGGAAAGTTACCTTGAAGGCACAACAGGCCCGCTAAAGATGAGGCTTGAGACAATCTCACCAGATTCAATGATTTTATTACAATTATTGGAACAAAGCAATTTAAAAGCACTCACACATTAAAATAACAGTCACAGCTCAACTCCAGGATTGCAGTGTAAATCAGGGTAGTGACCTACAAAAGAACACAGCAAAAAAAACAAAAAAAGAAAATCGTGCACCAAACCAAAAGGAGTACCACCACCCGGAAAGTCCACCACCAACACCAGGAGCTGGCCGTTTCAGTCAAAATAAAAAGACAGTCAAATCACACATTTCATATATAAAAAAAAAAAAAACGTTCAGTTCACAAAAATCAAGCAGGATGAACCCCCACGCCGCAGCAGACACTATACAAAGATTCACCAGAAGAATCCGTACACGCCAGTCACAGACCGGCCGAATCAGTCACACTGGACGAGAGACAGGAAGCAGCGTCACGCTGACCAGGACAGCGGGCATGGAGCCGACAGCCAAAGTAACAGGCAGCCGGCGACGGACGCCTACAGGCGGACTGCCGGCCGGAAACAGCAGACAAAACAGCCGGCCAAGGACAAACAGCAGCGTCTAATCAAACATGCATGTCAAAAAAATATAGAATCTAGAAGCATGTGAAGAATGAGCTTTTCACTTACCACTGAGCTCTATGTAGTGCCTCTGGCAAGGAGGAGAATCAGGCAGCTTGTATGGGACACCTGTATATATTTATATCAGTAAAGCTGAGCTAAGGCTAAGCTAACAGAATTAAACTATAAAATAACTCTTACCACAAGAAGGCTTGATTAGTGCTTAGTTTAAAGCGCATCATTCGAGCACGCATCCGTATGCAGCAGTTTTAATTAAACTTAAATTAGATAGAAAAATTAAGACATTATATAATCATGCTGGTATATTCCCCTTTTGTTTACCCAAGTGGCTTAATGGTTAAAAAGTGAAGCTGCAAACTGAGGCAGAATCCTGCTTTGTTTAGCCATATCAAGTTTCCAAGAAAGACCAGCAGACCTGTTCAAAACATAAAACAGCAATATGATACTGTATATAGCCTTATTTCTATATTTTCTGTGTATTAAATCCATTTGCCAAAAGTAAAACTGTGAAGCCAGATAGTCAAGGATGTGGTGTACTGTGTCACAAGGTAAGAAAAATATCAGCCTGGCCCACTTTGCATCCCATCATGCAAATTCTCATCCCATGGCAGAGTCCATTTCCTGTCTCGGTACCTGCTACATGACAACAAGTGTATTAACCATGAAATAAATAGCTTGTTCAAAAAGTTTTCAACTAACCCCGCCCCCCTCTATGATATACAGAGAGATGGAAAATTGAGCAAATAAACATGACCGTAATAGGAAAAAAACCTACAAAGCAGGTACATAAAAAAAAAAACGGTCCAAACAATCCTAAAGGCATTGAAATCAAGAGTCTAATATTATTAACACAATGTATTTGATTATCTTTTTAATAGATAAGTCCTTATTGGCAATTGCATATTTTAAAAATGCATGCAACAATAAAAGTTTCACCTTTACAAGAGCTAAGCAAAGTAATCTTATTTTATCAATATACAGTATGTATCTATGAAACATATTTGTTTAGGTTATATCTATTGATGAATTGCTGTGAAAGCTTAATCTGTCACCAGCTCAATGCTCCTGTATGTTGAGGCTTACTGGGGAAATGCTTCTTAGCTGAGCCTACAGGATCTTTTACAACTGTTTAGCTTTCTCTGATTTTCCTGACTCAAGCGCTCCCAGTGTTTGCATACTCCACCAGTAATAAAGCTTTGAAGATTCCAGCAGAACAATAAAACAATCAGCCAGTGACACGATCCAGAAGTGAAAGCAAGTGAGACTCTGTCCTCCCCCCTAAGTCTTTGAATGGCAGCACCAGTTAGACATCAGTTTTCGTGAGTTTTAATGTTTCCTGACGTGAAGTGCTGCAAAGGCCACTTGTTCCCAATGACAGCTCTGTCAGAGAGCTCTCCCAGTGTCTTGTTTAAGCCCAATCCAGTCACACTCCGCTCTGTCAAAAGATTCGAGGCATTCTCCTGTTTCTTAAGGCATCCTTTCGTCACGGTTGCTTAGCTACTCCCACGGGCTGCAGCATCAAATTGTCATTGTCATAAATGTTGCGAATGGCCTCTAGCATTTATTTCTGATCTTTAGATATTTTTTATTTTTTCTAAAGTGATTGATATTTCCTTCGAATGTCAAGCAGATTCATGTCTGTGCATTTCAAAGATCCTTTGCATCTTCTATGGGTTCTAGGTGAAGTGTCTCAAGTGCTAACAAGAAAAAAATGCTTGAAAAACTTTACAAGTAGTAGGGGAAGTCAACATCAGATGCGAAAGGAAATTCTAATATTGTCAGTGTTTTGAAAATGAAAAAAGTACTTATATCTTTTATAATAAAAAAAACCTTCAGGTAAAAAAAAGAATCTGAGGGAAAATTACTATTTAAATAATAAGTTTTGAAAAAATGATAGAAAATCAGACTGTAGAAGGAAAAACTTTGTGACTGAATGGAAGAGAAATGTGATTTGGACATAGATTGGGTGGTGCTCTACATGTCTCGTAGCCTTTAATAATAATAATTTTACACACAAATATCAGTGCTAGTACCATCTATTTGAGTAGGTAAGCCTTCCTATGATGAAATACTTTGCCTTTAAAAATGCCCAAACTCTTCATATTCAACAACCTGTCTGAATTATTTTTTAAAAGCGTTGCTATGGTTTAAAGATTTCAACAAATTTGTCATTGTTTTCTATAACTCCCTTAACCACTATGGATGGGTGAAGCTAATTGGCTTCATACCACTTCCAAAATACAAATGTTGTTTATTATATTTATCTCTGGTTCCAAGGATACCCTAAAATGCACTTTAATGTAATTTAATTGTCGACAGTGTGAATTAAACATGATCCATGTAGGGGCATGGATGTATTTTGAGATGGTTATTTAAACAATAAAATAATTAATACATTCACATTTTCTGTCTTTTGCAACTGATATATAAGAATGGAGACTGTCTGAAATTTGACAATATATTTCTTATTTTGGGTTTTAGGCTTTTTAGCTTCACTAGGCAAGTAAGGAGCAGAGTTTAGTAAATGTAGTTTAATTTGAGTGTAATTGCAGAAAATGTCAATTAAATGGATTTATTTTAATTTTGCAAAAGGGAATCTAATGTTAAGATAATAAAAAAATGAATAAGTGAATATGTAATCATACAATTTTACATCCTGATACCACATAAATTGATTAAACATGCATATAGACGATCCTAGGACCATACAGTAAAGTCAGTTTTCAGCAAAATAGAATTTAAAACACTGGGTCACAGATAACCAGTGGTTGTCAAAAAAAAGCTTTTATTTCATTTCTCTGTATTATTAGGAAAGTGCATCAAAGCAATTTCAAACACGTTGGTAATGAAAGATGCTGATGAAGGTTCTCAGTCATCCAGGTCATAGTCATTCCGTAAAAATTCAAAAAATATCCACTGGACTTGGTTTTCAAGATTTGAAGACGTTTCGCCACCTCTCCAGGAAGCTTTCTCTATTCAAATGTCTGGATCCGCAGTGAGTTTGAGTCTTATATGGACAAGGCTTGTATTGCTTGGAAACAAGCAAATGGTAACCGATGAATGGGTCGTTTAGTTCCATCGTTAACCTGTAATATCTGAACCTGTCTATGATTCTAGGGGTCGGTCGTTAAAGGGGGGATTGCCATTAAGGGGGGGATTGTCTCCTGTAATACCTGAAACCTGTCTATGATTGTTAAGGGTCGGTCGTTAAGGAGGTATTGTTCACCGGCTGGAGTGGGTGGATATCCAAACTAGGCTTTTATCAAATCAGCAAGGAAATCCAAAAGACTCGCAACAGAAGACAGCGATGGGAAAATTAAACGCAAAAATATCACAATCCCTTATGTTGCTGGAGTGTCTGAAAAGCTCAAGAGGATTTTCTCCAAACACAAGATCCCAGTACATTTCAAGCCAAACCAAACCCTTAAACAGAGGCTAGTGCATCCTAAAGATAAAACCCCCAGACCGAATATGAGCAGAGTGGTATATGCTGTTCAGTGTAGCGAGGAATGCTCTGATCTTTATATTGGAGAAACCAAACAACCGCTCCACAGACGCATGGCCCAACACAGAAGAGCGGCCGCCTCTGGACAAGACTCCGCAGTACACCTACACCTTGTGGACAAAGGACATTCTTTTGAGGACCAGAATGTCCATATTCTGGATAAAGAAAATAGGTGGTTTGAGAGGGGCGTGAAGGAAGCCATCTATGTTAAGAGAGAAAAAACAACTTTAAACAGAGGTGGTGGACTCAGATTCCAGCTTCCAAAAACTTGCAATTCAATCATAGACATGATCCCTTCCAGATATCACCAAACCCCCCACCCCATCACAGAGGAACGAGGGACCTACCCGCTCCAGCCGGTGAACAATACCTCCTTAACGACCGACCCTTAACAATCATAGGCAGGTTTCAGGTATTACAGGAGACAATCCCCCCCTTAATGGCAATCCCCCCTTTAACGACCGACCCCTAGAATCATAGACAGGTTCAGATATTACAGGCTAACGATGGAACCAAACGACCCATTCATCGGTTACCATTTGCATGTTTCCAAGCAATACAAGGCCTTGTCCATATAAGACTCAAACTCACTGCGGATCCAGACATTTAAATTGAGAAAGCTTCCTGGAGAGGAAACGTCTTCAAATCTTAAAAACCAAGTCCAGTGGATATTTTTTGAATTTTTACGGGAAGAGTTGGTAATGAAAGCATGTTCACGTGTTGATTCAGTTCTAACAACGTTTTGTTATTGCATTTATAAAATAGTTAAAAGATTGAAACTTCTGTGCCATTCAGATGCCAAATGTCACTAATTAGCAGCATACCTACATTCAATTCAATTCAGTTTATTTATGTGTCATCTCAAGGCACTTTACAGTTCACCAGATCATCCAGTCAAATTGATTCAAAGTTTTCTATCTAAGGAAAACCAGTTGATTGCATCGACTCATTGACTCAAATGCAATTCCTCACACTAAGCATGCTTGTAGCGACAGTGGAAAAGAAAAACTCCCTTTTAACAGGAAGAAACCTCCAGCAGAACCAGGCTCAGTGTGAGCGGCCATCTGCCGAGGCCGACTGGGGTTCAAGGAGACAGAAGCAGAGATACAAAAAGCAGCTATAAAAGGCGGCCCCGTCCAGGAAACACACAGCCAGGCAGATGAGCTCTGAGCCAGCTCCCATGTCAGAGGATGAAGAGAGCACATCCAGCCAGTCACAGTCAGAGAAACAGGACTACACTGGAAAACAGGCCGATCTCCCACATCTATAAGTAAAGGTGTTGATAGCAGCGGCGCAGCTGATATTTCTCTCCAGGATGGAGTCACAGCCAAACAGAAACAGACGAGGCAAAGCTACTATGAGAAAAAGCAGAGAGAGCAGAACGTTAGAGATTGAACTAACAGATTCTGCAGAATAGGAGAACAGAGAGAGAATGAAGCAGAATGATGAAATAGGGATTCCTATGTCCTCCAGCAGTCTAAGCCTATAGCAGCATAACTATAGAGATAGTTCAGGATAACCTGAGCCACTCTAACTATAAGCTTTATCAAAAAGGAAAGTTTTAAGCCTAGTCTTAAAAGTAGACAGGGTGTCTGCCTCACGGTCTAAAACTGGTAGTTGGTTCCACAGGAGAGGAGCCTGATAACTAAAAGATCTGCCTCCCATTCTATTTTTAGAAATTCTAGCAACCACTATTAAACCTGCAGATTGAGAGCAAGTGCTCTGTTAGGGACATAAGGATAACGATAACCTCTATTTAATATAATTTATTATACCGTAATATGTGATTAACAATGCAAAAAATTTTTGTACAGCTGAGCACAAATAGAGATATTAAACTCCTTCAAGCCTGAATCTCTTTAAAAATAAAATAAAAACAAAGTCAGATCCATATCAATGATGTGCAAGCATACTGTATGTGTGAAGTAACTGAAAGCTCTACTTATAGTCAAGAATACAGAAAACATGAGTGTTTGGGGATAAGACAAAGCTGGGTCATTAGTAAGCAGGAAAAATGTAATTATGTTCCACAGATCCTGAGACAAGGAATTACAGTAATTCAGTTAAGAAGTGGCGAATGTATTTTCCTCATTAATAAGAGGAATTATTTTCTTTTTCTTCTTCTTATGTTTTTATTGGCGGATGGCAACCAACCTAAGGTGCATTTACCACCACCTACCAGAATGTGTGGTCATCAATGATGTCAGAGGTAAGTTATTAATACATACCTCAATGGTATGCACAAATCTGCATATTAACTCACATAGAAATTAGTATGTGTGTATATGCACATGCATACACACACTTATATTCATATTTTAAATGCGATTAAATAATCCAGTGTTTTTTTTATTTAATTGATTGATTTCTAACAGAATTTGATTTACTTGCTAAAAGGTTTATCATAGAAAACCCTATTTTCTCTCTATTTAGTATTGAATTTAAGTGCTGACCTTCCTGTGAATATTTATATGTATTATATTTTAATAATACATGTTCCATTTTCTCCATCTGATTGGAGTGATTACAAGTCTATGGAAGAAAAACAGTCTATTTTGTACACTGAATTTTAAAAACTGAATTTTCTTTATAGAATTCCTTACCCTGAGTTTTTATCTGGTGAAAATTTAGTTGCAAAAAAAAATGCTAGCAAACGATTCACCTGCAACAAATTTGACTGCAAATGTGCTGACCTTTTCTAGCCAATGAAATGAGCTCATTTGGTTGTGTGACACAACAGTTGGGCATAGCTTTGTTCCGGGCTGAATTAGGCTGAATAAGGATTTTATCTTGTTAAATAGACATGATTACAAAACGTCAGGTAGCTACTAATAGGCAGCCATTAGAGTTGTCATCTAATCAAACTGGGTGAAATAACTGAGCCGATCACAGGTAGTAAGGCACCCTTGGCTCTTGTTTTGATCTGGAAGAAGTGGCTGCTGGCAAACTTTGTTTTTTTTTCTGATCAAATAAGCTAATTTCCTTGGCTAGAAGCTGCTCGACTGAATCAAGTGTTGGTTGCTTTGGCTTGAGTTCACCAAAGGTCAACACATTTGCAGTTGAATTTTTTGCAGGCAAATTTTTCACCAGATACAAGTTCAGTGTAAGGAATTCAATGTGTTAAAAAATTCAGAGTTTAGAATTCAGTGAACAAAAAAGGCGTATTCCAATGAGGCTTTTTTTCTTCTTTAATCAGAATTCTTCCATACTCCACTAGTGTCATGATAATCCCAATGTTCCTGCAGAACCTTACAGATTTTAAACAAGATTTACCCTTTTGCTTAGAGGAATATTAATAAGTTATTGATATGTCTGATTCTAAGGCCTGTGTAGCTAATATATCTAATTAATTTCCTTCAATGCCAACATGAGCAGGAATCCAGACAAATCGTACAAAACATTTCTTATGATGAAGCTGAACTAATAAGTGGTTTATATCTAATAATAAATCAGTAGTTCTGAGAGCTGATTAGGGTTTGGTTTGGATTGATTTATCAGCGCATCCTGCCTCTTCTTCTTCCTCCTCCTCCTCCCTCCTCCTCTTCCCCCCTTCTCCTCCCTGCTCCTCCTTCCTCCCTCCTGCTCCTCCTCCTCCCTGCGCCTATTCCTCTTCTTCCTCCCTCCTCCTCCTACCCCTGCTCCTTCTCCTCCCTGCTCCTCCTCCCCCCTGCTCCTCCTCCTCCCTGCTCCGCTTCCTCCCTCCTCCTCTTCCCCCCTTCTCCTCCCTGCTCCTCCTTCCTCCCTCCTGCTCCTCCTCCTCCCTGCGCCTCTTCCTCTTCTTCCTCCCTCCTCCTCCTACCCCTGCTCCTCCTCCTCCCGGCTCCTCTTCCTCCCTCCTCCTCCTCCTCCCCCCTGCTCCTCCTCCTCCCTCCTCCTCTTCCCCCTCCTTCTCCCTGCTCCTCCTCTCCTTCCCTCCTCCCCCCCCCCGCTCCTCCCCCCCCCTGCTCCTCCTCCTCCCTCCGCTGTAACACGGAACAAGGAAGTTCAACACCTGCTGCTTTCGCCTTAAATTACATTCCACACATTCGTTTTTCTACATTTGTTTGTGAATTCAGGTGAGTCTGGTTTTTACTGATAAAAAGTTATAAAAGTTATAAGTTAATAATAGAAAAGTTTGGGGGAAATTAAAGTTTATCTGTTAATGACGCAAAGAACAGATTTGATTTACATCCGTCAGACAGTCCATTAGTGAATAAACCTGCATCGTGTTTGGTTCGCTGCGTTATTTTATTCGCCTGTTTGTTTGTTTATTGTTTTTAAAGGACATAATGACAACCGAGGGGGAAGGAGTTCCTGTTGAGAAGGAGCAGATGCCGGTCCGCGCCTCCTCCAGCGGGGCAGGGAGCTGTCAGCAGGCCGATGGAGGAGTGAAGGACAGCGGGGAGCAGAGCACGGAAGCCGGGGAGGACCGCTTCCAGCTCGGCAGTCTGTCGGTGGATAACTGCCTGCAGCAGTTCAAACTAAGGAAGTTCTTTGTCCTCAGGGTAAAAATGTATATATTCCCATCATAATTAGATAATTGTTTTACTTCTACATTTTTTTTATCTCGTAACTTATTTATTTATTTAGCCTGCATGTGATTTATTTATTATTGCTGGTATGTTTCTGCAGATCCTGCCTAATAGGTGAGTGTGAGGCTTTGGATGGTAAAATCAGATAATTTTCTTCCTTCCCTCTGCTGCTCTGGCTGTGGAGGTTCAGTCCAGCTCTGCTGATCTGAAAGCCAGAGCCTGGATACAGATGTTTTAATGGGATTTCATTTGATAGACCAAAACAGAATCAACACATTGTGACCTGGGAGGAAAATGCACAATTCTCAAGACATATTGCAAGTTAAAAACCTGAAAAGAACCTTTGTAATCAACCCCCTTTACTTTGATGACCCTAAATAAAACGCCACTATAACTTTCCCCAGAGTTATTAGAGGTTCACCTCTAGCATAACATCTCAAAAATTACATTTTCCCACTTCAATTTTTATTTGATTATTTTTGTTTAGGTTTTTGCAGCACTATCCATCCATCCATTTTCTGTCATGCTTATCCCTAGCTGGGTCACAAGGGGTGCTGGTGCCTATCTCCAGCTGTCTACGGGCGAGAGGCGGTTGCCAGCCCACCGCAGGGCAACACAGAGACAAAAAAGAACAAACAACCATTCGCACACACTCACACCTAAGGAGAATTTAGAGAAGTCACTTAACCTAATGCTACATTCACACCGCAAGCAGCAGGTGCAGCAAAAACCTGTGTGCTGCTTCATTTTCGATGCTTGTACAAGTTCAGTTCTGATGCACAGCTGAAGCATCTTTGTTGCTCTGGTTGGGCGTTGGAAAGTGGGTCTGATGCACGTTGGTAGAGCTACCCTATCCCCTTTAGGGATAAGTGTGAAGGAAGATTGATGGAAGGGTGAGTTTTACAAATTGCTTTCTTTTCAAACTGTGTTTCAAAGAGAACATTCACTTTAAGCACAATACACTCACTAAAATTTTTTTATAATGTCCATGTTTGCCAATAGAAATGCATTATAGACCCTCACTCAGGAGGGAAGTCGCCCCCAGAAGTGAAGAGAAGGAGATCTGAAAAGAATGCATTTCGTAAAGGAAGAGAAATAAAAAAGAAATTTGAAAAAAATGTTATGAAAGAAAAATAAAAAAATAATAAAATATAAGGAGAAACAATGAAAAATGTGTTCTGATAAATCAGTTAAGTTACTCTCCAAACTTAATTTTGATTAAGAAGTTTTTCAAAATTTCCTTTGACAAAACTTCTTGTGACAATAATAGAAAAAAATTCCCTCAGTAAAGTTACCCTTATCTGGTTTCTATGGTTTTTATGTTCAGCTATAGTTCATCAGCCGTGCTGCTAATCTCCAAGGCCTTGTAGACGGATTCTGAAATGCGTACACGGATCCCGTGATGAAGGAAGCTCTTTGACTTATCATTAAACTATTCAGCCTCCTCTGAGCTTGCTTTAAAACAGTCTGTTTCATCCACGTTCTCTTTAACCGGTTCGGAAATGTTCATCTCAGGAGGAGTTGTTCGAAGCAGGCCTGCTGTTCTTGGTTTTAGTGGGAACGCATCCCCTGCTGCCGGGGCCAACTTTGCAGTCAGCCCCAGCCAAAGATTACAGTAAGACTGTCAGGAGTCCTCAATATGAACTCATAATCTGTTTTAAGTTCTCCTGCTTGGCGCTGAAATAATGGAACAAGGTGAACGGATGGAATAAGATGATTGGAAAAGCCTTGTGGCTGACAGTTTGAGCGTAGAGCTCCTTCCTGAGTGTCTTCAGACGTCTTTGTTACTCGGAGTCGTTCATGTTCAGCTTCCTTTATACTGTAGTCATTCTCACCTACACGTCATGTTTATTCTTTGTTTACTGTGATTTCACCTTTTGGTTTGGTTGTTGTCGTTGACGAAGAGCTGTGCTGACATGTCCCTCACTCCCTGCTGCACATCTGCCTCAAAGATAACCCTTAAAGCCTCTCTCTCTCTCTATGCTCATGTTCTGGTTGCCACAGCGGAACGTTTGAAAGTGACACCCGTGCATTTCTCCTGTCTCCTCAGCCCGGCACTCTCAATCAGGCCATCAAAGACGTTGAAGCTCTGGTGAAAAAAGAGGAAGACGGCAACGTTCACGGCGTCTGGCTGATAGCAGAGTGAGTTCACAGTCATGCGTGTGTCCCCTTCATATCAGCATGGGCGGAATGTGATATAAGCCAGGGATATAGTTTTAGAAAAACACCAAAAAGAACAGGAGAGCAGTTATTCCTGCAACTATAGAAAATGCATTTCTTTATGTGCTTTTTTACCTTAGTATAAATATTCCCTAAAATAGGTACTAACATCAATTATTCAAAGGGTCGGATTAATGATTGGGTGTTATTATGTATATTTCATGCTCATTCCACCTTTAAATGTATGCAGTTATAATGTAATGTGATAAATAATTCAACATACTGTTGACTATTTCTAGCTCAGCAGTAAAAATGTTCTTTAATTTTAAGACCATTAGTAGCGTGCTGTTAGGGATGCTCCGATCCACGTTTTCCCCCTTCCAACCCGATTCTGATACTTGAATTTAGATATCTAGCGATCCTGATACTTTTTTGATACCAGAGCTGTTTGCTTTGATGTTCTCATCATTACTGTTAAGGCTGTCATAAATTCTTCTCTACAAATAAGTGTGAGATGTAAGAATCTACAAGTATAAATCCCAAAGTGCAGCACGAGGGGACTATAAGGTCAGAAGGAAGTCATAAAAACATTACTTTTTTGCAGCATAACCAGCTAAATTAAAATATACAGTGAAATTAGGCTAAAATGCTGAATTTTAATGAGCTTTGGAAACTGTGTTTTTAAACACTTTTACCACCTTATTGTTGCATGTGAGAAAAGCGTTGTCAACCGTGCATCTTTTACACTTAGGCTACGTTCACACTGCAGCCTGAAGTGACCGGAATCAGATTTTTTTGCCCATATGCGACCTGGATCTGATCTTTTCATGGCAGTCTGAAAAACATAGATCCGTTTTTTTTCCAATGCGACCCAGGCCACTCGGCTATGTGGTTCTGAATCCGATACGAATCCGATCTTTTCAAATGTGACCTGTGTCTGAACGGGCAGGTCGGATTCATCTGACCTGAAAGTCATTAATACCCGACAAAGGTCACTATTCTGGGTCTTGCTACACAGAAGCGGCAAGAAAAACAACAACCATGGCAGATGATGATGTGGGGAGCAGTATTTATGTTTAACCATATTGAAAAAATTTTGTTTTTATGGTTTTAAAAGACCTTTAGATGCACGTCCGCACTAACATCCATGTTTGCTTCCGGAAAAAAAAGAGCATGCTGGCCTGAGACGTCATTGCGTCCACTACTGTGCATGCAGGACACTTACGTGGTATGACTGCAGTTCACACAGGAGATCACATATAAGTCGCATATATTTGGAAATATGAACGGCAACGCAAAAAAATCTGATTTCACAAAAAGTAGCCTAAGTCATCGACTCAGACTCACTCTGAGCACGTGCTGGTAGGCAAACACATGTGCTACGGCCCCGCCATCGACAGGGAGCCTCCTTTGAGTCAAGTATTCCCCTTCAGAAGGACTCTCAAATGGCTGGTCTGTGGAGAATGTTCTGAGTTTGTTTTGTTTATTTCTACCCTGATAAAATGCAGCATCACTTCTGTGTCGGTGCGTAACCACGGCTACAGGACCACAGATTTTTTTTCCTACACGTTAACATCCCAAAATGAATTTTTGAAACCTGAACAAAGAAATGGAGTCCAGAAAGATTGGACGCCTGAAATAGAAATTCTGCACCGGAGTGGTGGTGGTAAAACCTGAATCATTTCATGTTTCGTCATCATTTAATAACATCGATTTCCTCCAGTTTTCCGCCTTTATTAGTGTTTGTTTTCTCTCCCTCTCTTGAATTGTTTCCCACAGAAATATAAGAGCCCTTGCATAAAGGTAAGCCTGTCATTATTCTAATAGAAGCTGTTATTCCAAGTAATTGTCGTAGATTTCCGGTTGCAATTACCAGCTCCCTGAACAAGCTCGAGGGAAGCTGTTTAGGGCAGCTATGTATAATATTTTCAATCTAGCTTCAATGCCTTCACTAGTTTTCCCCGCCAAGTTCTATCATTATCCTCATATGTAGTTATAATTAAATAAAATCTTAATGTTTATCCACAGGTGCTTGTTAAAAAAATATATACCTGTGTAATTTGAGACAAGCTTTGATTCAAAGGGGCTTTTATTATTCCTATATATACAAATAAATATATGAATATGTTGAGATCATTATATTGCATATAAAATTGACATGTTGAATAAATGTTGCCTCCAAATCCGAGGCCATGGTCTTGAGCCGGAAAAGGGTAGAGTGCCTTCTCCGGGTCAGGGGGGGGGTGTCCTGATCCAAGTGGAAGAGTTTAAGTATCTCGGGATCTTGTTCACGAATGAGGGAAGAAGGGAGCGGGAGATCGACAGGCGGATTGGCGCAGCGTCTGCCGTGAAGCGGGCGCTGTACCGGTCCGTCGTGGTGAAGAGAGAGCTGAGTCAAAAAGCGAAGCTCTCGATTTACCGGTCGATCTACGTTCCTACCCTCATCTATGGTCATGAACTCTGGGTCATGACCGAAAGAACGAGATCGCGGATACAAGCGGCCGAAATGGGTTTCCTCCGTAGGGTGGCTGGGCTCTCCCTTAGAGATAGGGTGAGAAGCTTGGTCATCCGGGAGGGACTCGGAGTAGAGCCGCTGCTCCTCCACGTCAAGAGGAGCCAGTTGAGGTGGCTCGGGCATCTGGTTAGCATGCCTCCTGGACGCCTCCCTGGTGAGGTGTTCCAGGCACGTCCCACCGGGAGAAGGCCCCGGGGAAGACCCAGGACACGCTGGAGAGACTATGTTTCTCGGCTGGCCTGGGAACGCCTTGGGGTTCCTCCTGAGGGGCTAGAAGAAGTGGCTGGGGAGAGGGAAGTATGGGCCTCCCTTCTTTGGCTGCTGCCCCCGCGACACGACCCCGGATAAGCGGAGGAAGATGAATGGATGGATGGATGTTGAATAAAAACAGAATTAAAGCTTTTCTTGTGTGTAATAATAAATGTGTAGGTGTTAGAGATCTGCTGATGCAGGTTTGTTAAGGCTGATGCTGACATCAGTTATTTGGCATCAGTCTGACCGGTCCACGATACGTGCTTCCAATATTTTTAGGCTGATTATTGAAGTGATATAACTTTTTCTTACTCTATTCACACGATAAACAGGAGGCCAAGGGACTTTTCAGTGTTCACCGAAAAAAAAGCATATTGGCTATGAATCCTTTACAGAAAGCGCTGTGAATACTTGCACTGCCCAACAATTTCTGATGCTTTTGTAAATACATGAATTAAAAGAAGTCTACTGCTGCTTGCTGTTTTTTCTCTTCATTTTTTCCTCCTGTCTTTCCAACTCCTGTTGCACCTGAATTTTTGCAACACCATGATCCACAATGCTCATGCCTAGTCAATGTCAAGTTATTTGATTAGTACAGTCAAACCTCCCCGCCCACACCTATCCTATGATGCCTCAGCTGTGCAATGAACTGTCTTCTTCGGCCCCTGGCTGCCAGCTGCAATCATGAGTGGTTTGCTGGGAGAGGGCCACACATGCTCGGCTCAGTGGGCCGTAAGAAAAAGAGCCACTCTGAGGGAATCCATGCCACCATGAATTAACTCGGCTGTAAGGTAGCGTCTGTATGTGTCTGTGTGAATAATTAAAAGAGAAAAAGATTGAGAAATCAACCTTTTTAATTACTTTTAATTAATGGAAGTTTTTCTGGACACTCGATATGAGCTTCTGCTAAACTGACTGTCCCAGTTCTGTTTGTTTTTCTTTTTCTGCTTTTGTCAGTAAACTTTTCAGGGATTTTGAAAGGCTTGCATGCATATTGTATAATGTTTGCCGAGGGCACTTTTAGAAATTGTGAAACTTTTACAGTACATAATTGAATAGCTTTGGAAAACATGTTTTTTGTGTCTGAGAACTCAAAATAACCTCCTACTGAGTTTTTACATCAAAACTGAACGATTTGACAAAGGAATTGTGACCAATTTGGGATGTTTTTGTGCTTTTTGCACAATTAATTCTTTGCAGGGCTACTTTTCTTTTTCATGAACTAAAGAATGTAGTGTAGTTAAAGGCAAAGATGTCAATTCACAGTATATTATTGATTAAAGACACCTCTCTCTCTCTATATATATATTTTTTTGTTTTTTTGTATCAGGATTTTATATTATTAATGAATCGTTTCATTATTGGTTTAAATAAGTTAAACACACATCCGATTCCACATGCAGAAAGTACTTTTTTTCTCTTTTTTTAATGAACAAAAACTAGATTTTTTAAAAATTAGATTTGCATGTTTTCCCTCTAATTATGGAGAGGTCAAACATTTCTACCTTATTTGCACGTCCACTGTTCAGTCCACATATTAAAATCACAATATTTTTTTATTTTAAAAATGTTTTTTGCACGTTTCTGCTGCAAATAAGTATTTTAACACCTTCCAATTAGCAAAAGTTCTGTCACCAAGTTAATATCTTCCTTCAAACTTTCCCATCATGATGATGTTGCAGCTTTATGACCGATAGAATATCTTATATAAGTATTCGCAGCCTTTGCTTAAAGGTCTCGTATAATCTTTTTTCAAGCATTTTAAAATCAATTATCAGTGGATGAAATGAGAATTAATAATTCTTTTTAAAATGCAGAAGACCTTTAAGCGAAGCCGGCTTTCCTATCTGGCTGCTGCCTATTTTGTGATGTCGGTGTATCCCGCCACTTGTAAAGTCTGAGACAGTGACTGTGTACAGTCATGGCCAAAAGTATTGAGAATGACACAAATATTATATTTTCACATGATCTGCTGCCCTCTGGTTTTCATGTGTGTATGTCAGATGTTGTCATCACATACAGAAATACAATTGCAATCATATTATGAGTAACAAAAGCTTTTAATGACAGAATGAGTTAATGCACCTCTGCAATTCTCCCTGGCATGCTCTCAATCAACTTCTGGACCAAATCCTGACTGACAGCAGTCCATTCTGCACAATCAATGCTTGCTATTTGTCAGAATTCCTAGGTTTTTGTTTGTCCAACTGTCTCTTGATGATTGACCACAAGTTTTCAATGGGATTAAGATCATTGGAGTTTCCAGGCCATGGACCCAAAATCTCTGTTTTGTTCCCTGAGCCAGTTAGACATCACCTTTGCTTTATGGCAAGGTGCTCCATCATGCTGGAAAAGGCATTGTTCATCACCAAACTGCTCTTGGACAGTTGGGAGAAGTTGCTCTTGGAGGACATTCTGGTACCATTCTTTATTCATGGCTGTGTTTTTTGGGTAAGACTGTGAGAGAGCCGACTCCCTTGGCTAAGAAGCAACTCCACACATGAATGGTTTCAGGAAGCTTTACAGTTGGCATGAGACCAGACTGGTGGTAGCGCTCACCTCGTCTGCTTCGAACAAGCTGTTTTCCAGATGTCCCAAACAATCAGAAAGGGGATTGATCAGAGAAAATGAATTTACCCCAGTCCTCAGCAGTCCACTCCCTGTACCTTTTGCAGAATATCAGTCTGTGTCTGATGTTTTTCCTGGAGAGAAGTGGCTTCTTTGCTGCCCTCCTTGAGACCAGGCCTTGCTCCAAGAGTCTCCGCCTCACAGTGCGTGCAGATGCACTCACACCTGCCTGCTACCATTCCTGAGCAAGCTCTGCACTGCTGGTATCCTGATCCCGCAGCTGAAACACTTTTAAGAGACGGTCCTGGCGCTTGCTGGTCTTTCTTGGGCGCCCTGGAGCCTTTTTGGCAACAATGGAACCTCTCTCCTTGAAGTTCTTGATGAGGCAATAGATTGTTGACTGAGGTACAATCTTTCTAGCCGCGATTCTCTTTCCTGTTAGGCCATTTTTGTGCAGTGCAATGATGACTGCACTTGTTTCTTTAGAGATAACCATGGTTCACAGAAGAGAAACAATGATGCCAAGCACCAGCCTCTTTTTAAAGTGTCCAGTGGTGTCATTCTTACTTAATCATGACAGAATAATCTCCAGCCCTGTCCTCATCACCACCCACACCTGTGTTAATGGAGCAATCACTGAAACCATGTTAGCTGGTCCTTTTAAGACAGGGCTGCAATGACGCTGAAATATGTTTTGGGGGATAAAGTTCATTTTCTAAGCAAATATTGACTTTACAATTAATTGCTGGTACACTGATCACTCTTTATAACATTCTGGAGTATATGCATATTGCCGTTATAAAAACTGAAGCAGTAGACTTTGTAAATATTAACATTTGAATCATTCTCAAAACTTTTGGCCATAACTGTAGATTAACCGCTAAAAGAGCCACTTTGTCTTAACTTTGAGCTGTAATCATCACACGAGAGCTATAGTTAAACTGACAACGCCCACGTTCATGGCAGTTGGATATTGTAATACATTGGGTAAAAGTGAAAAAAAATTGTTATTTTACCTTTCCGATTCATGATTCCTCCACGAGTTTAGGGCTGGTTATACTCCCGCAGCAGTGTGTCGCAGTTAGCTTGTCGCAGGTATGGTGCAGACATTTTTGATTTATGTTCAATACTAAAGCATGTTCTGGGCTATGTTATTCCAAGCCACAACGCAAAAGGGGACAATCACAAACTAGCAGGTCTACATACGGCCGAGGCCACAAGGAAGTGGAGGCAAGTTTGTGCAACAATGGAGGGACATGAGGGCAAAAAAGAGCAGGGATCCAGGTGGAAAAAGTGTCCCAGCATTCTTGCTCACCTCGCTCTTCCAGCTGGTCCAACTTCACAAGTCTTTTTCCACAATGGCGGTCATACAAACAAAACAAGCCGGTAAGGTGCCAAACAGGAAATACGCATAGACTAGAGCAGATGTAGATTTGACTAATCAGAGGTCTGCGGTCACCTACAATTTCGAAGAGTTGCACCAGAGTGTCTGCAGAAGGGGGGGGCACATTTGCATTCATTGCGTCCCAACTTGAAGAAGGGAGGATTTGTCATGAAACTTCTGGCCAGAGAAAAAAACATGTCATTAATCTGTTACTCTCTGCTTCGCATAGTGCACTGGTCATCACCATCATGGATAATAGCGCGTTGTGACAAGCACCAGATACAGTACAGGGACTTGCCCAACAGCCGATACCGCACTGTGACGTCACCAGTAGGTGGCAGTAGTGCTCTTTGACAAACATGGATGCCTCCAGTAAAGCACATTCAAATGAAAATTACTCTTGATTAAAACACTTATCCTTTATTGAAATGTATGTAATAATTTCCAATTTAAAGTCCCGTCAGAAGTTTGAATTCATAATGTGACCGGACTTTTCCGTTAAAGCTCAGAGAAGTTGATTTTACATGATATTGGCCCTTTAATACTTTATTGATTAACCTTTGGGGGTGATTACTTCCTTTCTTTCTTTCAGCACATCTCTGGCTCCATGAGTTTGGATGGGTCATTTTGAGTTGACCAAGTGCATTGTCCTGCATGTTTGAGATGTTTTTCAGCTTTAACGCACCTTATCAAGACGATTGCAGCGGAGAAAAGCCTGTTAAGCAGCAATCAGTTGAAATCAGGTGTGTAAAAGCAGGGAAACATCTAAAAAATGCAATGCAGTGTGCCTTTAGGACCAAGATGGAAAAAAACCCTGCTATCAAACCATTGATCTTCTAAATGCAACATGTTTGTCTGCTGATCGTCAGGCAGCTGCATGCGTTGCAGAATAGAACACACTAAGATAACGTTATACATCTATTCCAAGCTGTTATTTAGTAGGTTTCTGTTTTTTACATTTCATTTCCAAAGATGATGGTCTTGGAAATGTCATAATCATGAACTACTCACAGAGTGTCTGATGTTAGGTGTTGTAGTTGATTTTTCTTTTTTGGCTTATTTAAATAGAGCGGAACAGAGCCAGTTTGCACGTCCTAACTTTTGCATCTGCAATCTTTGTAGATTACTTGCAGCATGCCTTCTTAGGTCACAAGCAACATTTTTTTCCCCATTTGTTTGTGTAATTTAGCGGCCATAGTGTGTTCCTGATAGTTTAGTTCTGGAATAAGGTGTGATTTAGCATTGCTGGATTTGATTTTTGACATGCTTTACTTGTCAGAAATCAGGTTTAATCTGAAATTCAGACTTAAAAGCAGCTCAATAAAGTTGTTTCCATTAGGAGTTTGAGTTCTTTTGTAAGATTGTTTTCCCAAGGTGGTGCTGACCAAATCTCAAAGGTTTCTAGAACATTCAGAAACAATCTGGCCTCTGATATGGGTTGAAATTCTGTTTCACTAACATTGATGCTGTTTCAGGGTTGATCACTGGAACAATGAAAAGGAGCGCCTCGTCATCATCACAGACAAAACCCTTCTGATCTTCAAGTACGACTTTGTGCTGCTTTGCTGCGAGCAGATCCAGAGGATCCAGCTGAACTTTATCGACCGAATCTCCCACGGTACCTTCAGTTTCCCAAAGCACTCGCTACTCAAGTAAGTCCCTCCTCTCATACAACTGCATAGTTTATATATTCAGGGCTATAAGATTTTGATCGAACGTTTGATTTCCTCATTTTGTTTGTTCTAGTGTTATGACTTACATTTAGCAATTTTATACCCCATTTACACTACCCTTGAAAAATCAATCCATGCCGAGACCGGTCCGAGCTTAGATCAGTTAACCAGGCCGAGCTCGGTTCTGACGACCGTTTACACATCACGCTATCTCGGTTCCTCGACTCCTCGCCTCCTAGTGACCACCTGCGGTATTACTGCCAGTATTGAAGGAGGAAATCAAGCTGTTGGTGGCGGTAATGCACCAAAAGTTGTTGGCCAACCGCCATAAAACACAAGAAGAACAAGAAGAAGGAAGGAATCAAGCAAATGAAAATGGCGGCGCCCGTCACATTCAGAAAGTTATGCTTGATTATTATTACTGTACTTCGGTGTTTGCGGAGGGTCAGGCGAAGACGGCAACCATTATTTAAAATGTTGCATGGAGAAGATTTCGATTGTTGTTTATAGTTGTTCTTCTTCTGTTTTGTGTTGGTTGGCAAGCAACTTCCGGAGGGGCATTACCGCCAACTACTGGAATGGAGTGTGAATCGGGATGTGCAGCCAGATGTAGATGACGCGTTCTGCTCATGCGCTCTTGTTATCAGAGAACCGAGCTAGGGAAAAACCGAGCCGAGCCCACCTCTGAACTGGTCTGCAGTTAGCGCGGTCCGGTTGTGTCTAGCTCGGTTCAGTTCAGTTTGCTTTCCATTTACACATGATAAATTATCTCAGTTACTGAGCTCGGACCTGTCTCGGCGCGGTTTTTCACGGGTAGTGTAAATGGGGTATTAGTCTTTTGTATGTGGTTTGTCACAAGACCATTATTTAAAACTCGATATCGATACCCAGAAAAATATCAGATGCTGTGAATAAAAGATGCCAAAATATTAAAAGCATAAAGAAATATTCATCAATTTGAAAAGCTGACCTTTTTCAATGCCAAAATTTAACATTCTTTAACAGATTCACAGATTGTATTAGTCAGATAAGTGTGCTAATAAATGCTACAAATGTATTTTTAAAAATATTTTTAGGTAATTTTTAGGTATTATTATTTTAATTTGCATATAATCTAGAAATCTTGAATTAACAATAGCAACAATATTTAAATCACATGCATTTAGTATTGATGCAATGCCACATTAGTATTGTATCCAGATATATTGAGTATTGATCAAACTTACACTCATGATGTATGCCTTTATCTCTCCTAAGGATCCTGAAAATTTGTCCCTCAGCCCTCGAGTTTTACACTTCTACTATAAAACATAAATGTTTTGTGTAAAAACAAAAACCTGGTCATGCTGCTCTCTCTCTCTGTAGCTTCCATCTTGAGTTATTATTAACTTCAGTTCGTTGTAGAATTGCTTTTATTCAGCAACACTGGAGAAGGACATCAGGACAATTTGTCCATGAACTGAAGGAGGAAAGTAGCCCAAAACACAGACTCTGTGTCCCCTGGGGTTCCTTACACCAAAAATTTGTATTAACTGCAAATATACACTTAAGTTGGCTGTGATGTATTATAAATTAGGTCAAATTGGTTCGTGTTTAATTTAAGATGACACATTTCTCCATGATTAGATTTTTAGTTTATATACAGGTGCTGGTCATAAAATTAGAATATCATGAAAAAGTAGATTGATTTCAGTAATTCCATTTAAAAAGTGAAACTTGTATATTATATTCATACATTACATACAAACTCATATATTTCAGATGTTTATTTTGTTTAATTTTGATGATTACAAATGACAACAAATGAAAATCTCAAATTCATCATATCAGAAAATTAGAATATTGTGAAAAGGTTCAAAATTGATGGCCCCTGGTGCCACACTCTAATCAGCTAATTAACTCAAACCACCTGCAAAAGCCTTTAAATGGTCTTTCAGTCTAGTTCTATAGGCTACACAATCATGGGGAAGACTGCTGACTTGACAGTTGTCCAAAAGACGACCATCGACACCTTGCACAAGGAGGGCAAGACACAAAAGGTCATCGCTAAAGAGGCTGGCTGTTCACAGAGCTCAGTGTCCAAGCACATTAATAGAGAGGCGAAGGGAAGGAAAAGATGTGGTCGAAAAAAGTGTACAAGCAAGAGAGATAACCGCACCCTGGAGAGGATTGTGAAACAAAACCCATTCAAAAATGTGGGGGAGATTCACAAAGAGTGGACTGCAGCTGGAGTGAGTGCTTCAAGAACCACCACACACAGACGTATGAAAGACATGGGTTTCTGCTGTCGCATTCCTTGTGTCAAGCCACTCTTGAACCACAGACAGCGTCAGAAGCGTCTTGCCTGGGCTAAAGAGAAACAGGACTGGACTGCTGGTGAGTGGTCCAAAGTCATGTTCTCTGATGAAAGTAAATTTTGCATTTCCTTTGGAAATCAAGGTCCCAGAGTCTGGAGGAAAAGAAGAGAGGCACTTCATCCACGTTGCTTGAAGTCCAGTGTAAAGTTTCCACAGTCAGTGATGGTTTGGGGTGCCATGTCATCTGCTGGTGTTGGTCCATTGTGTTTTCTGAGGTCCAGGGTCAACGCAGCCACATACCAGGAAGTTTTAGAGCACTTCATGCTTCCTGCAGCTGACCAACTTTTTGGAGATGCAGATTTCATTTTCCAACAGGACTTGGCACCTGCACACAGTGCCAAAGCTACCAGTACCTGGTTGAAGGACCATGGTATCCCTGTTCTTAATTGGCCAGCAAACTCTCCTGACCTTAACCCCATAGAAAATCTATGGGGTATTGTGAAGAAGAAGATGCAATACACCAGACCCAACAATTCAGAAGAGCTAAAAGCCACTATTAGAGCAACCTGGGCTATCATAACACCTGAGCAGTGCCACAGACTGATCGACTCCATGCCACGCCGCATTGCTGCAGTAATACAGGCCAAAGGAGGCCCAACTAAATACTGAGTGCTGTACATGCTCATACTTTTCATGTTCATACTTTTCAGTTGGCCAACATTTCTATAAATCCTTTGTTTTTATTGGTCTTCAGTAATATTCTAATTTTCTGATATGATGAATTTGAGATTTTCATTTGTTGTCATTTGTAATCATCAAAATTAAACAAAATAAACATCTGAAATATATGAGTTTGTATGTAATGTATGAATATAATATACAAGTTTCACTTTTTAAATGGAATTACTGAAATCAATCTACTTTTTCATGATATTCTAATTTTATGACCAGCACCTGTATCTGTGTATAAACCTGTGTTTCCTGCTACTGGCTGTAGTATGACAGTATTTGTGTCAAATAAATGGAGTGAAAATATAATTACTGTAGACCATCAATGTCTTGTTTTTCTAAAATCTACTAAGGGTTTAACAGGACACACTCCAATTTTGGTGCCTTTCGTCTTTAATCCTGCTCCGCTACTCATTTTGGCTGCAGGCTCCTCTGATCCTCAGTGGCCCTCTTTCCATCTCCTGCAGTTAGCCTCTAGATGCTAGCCTAGGCCTACCATTGTCTCTTTCTGATCTGTCACCCTGGCCACTCATATGATGTCACACCGTTCTCCTAATTGTTAGAAATATTAATGATATTAACAGCTTTCCTTAAAATAATGGTAAGCCACAGCCACTCTGCCCCACTTTCGGACCTCTCTCCGCCCAGCAGACAAATTAGATCTTCCGCCGTTGTGCTTCGATCCTCCATGGTTAGCATCTAGTTAGCCCGGGCCTGCTGTTGCCTCTTCCAAGCCATCAGCGCTGTTTCCTGACAGGCCTCTCAGAGTTTCCGCTGTGCTCCTCAGCTCTCTTTCTGAGCTAGTAGTGGCTATCTGCCACCTCTGCTGCTGTGGTTTCTTAGCCACAGAGGGCGGCATAGCTGGCTGGCTCTTCCCAACTATGGAGCATTCACAAAAAACACCCCAAAAAACGCAACAACCTGCGCTTTAAATCAGTCATCTTTAATGACTGAGTGGTTGCCAATCCTGGCTGGTGTAAGAAAGTTACATAGATAATTTTATAAATAGTATTTTATTAATGTTATTGTATTAGTCTGTGTAGGATTGTATATAGGCCTCACTTGCTGCAGTCTCATTTGAGTGTAATGGTGATCTCTACGGTCACTAGTTTGTCAGCTCTGTGCTGCCGTAGCGAAAAAAAATGTCTGCCTCCACAAATGGGAACCCACTTCCATGTAATTAGAAAATGGCAATATCTGAGGCAAGATAAACATAAAGACTGTGACTTTCAGTTCATAGGTGATTATAAATAACATACCTACAGGTAATATATTACATTTATGTCAGTAAATCCTTGTAATCATAACACACTGTACCTTAAGTTGCCTTTAAATGGTACAGCTATACACTGGATTGGTGGTTTTCAAAGTTTGTCCTTTGCTAGTTTTTGTGTAAATGCACTACATGGAGCCAAGATTTAACATTTCTCTGACAACAATCAGAACCACCTGTTTAAAGGCGCTAATAGCAGTAGAAAGTGTTTCCACCGCTGAATGAAGGATTAGACTAAAAACAGAGAGCTGTATTACAGTTAGTTGACTTCATTGAACCGGATTAGCAAATAGTCTGACGTGTTAGAGGGACATACACTGCCTTTTAATAATAGTTTTAACGTCTCATAAATTCAAATCCATAACTGTTTCACCTATATTTTTTTCTGTTTTTTATTTTTATTTTTTATGCATATATATTTTTATAAATAAGTTTAATAATATGTACTGACACATTTCTGTTTATTCAGCCAGTATTTAATATAACTGGTACAATAAATGAAAATGAAATGATGTAATTATTTGTTTTTAATGTATCACTGTGTAAAAAGAAATATTGAGCCCATCATTTTATGGAAATATTCTCTTGATACAAAAGAAATCTCTGGTTGTTCAAAAATCTGCGCTAATCCATTACTATTTAGTTGATAAGTTCAAGCGACTTTAGATGAATTCATTAGATTTATATACTGACTTGTGGTTGGAAGTGGAGACCAGGTCGCTGTTTGGCTTTACTACTTAAAACGGCCTCTTTTCAGGGAGTTGGTTAGCAATTCAGAACCTTAAAAAGAACTCAGCTTGGAGGATTACAAATATTCGCCCTAATTATGAGCTCTGTGCACTAATTAGTTTCACAAAAGCTAAAATTCCCTGTGAGGAAATGTCCTTATTCCTCGTGATTAATCAGTATTCCTTGCAGCCGAAGCATGCTTGCTCACATTTTTGACCTACTTACTATGGTTTGTAGTTTGCTTTATTCTTGTATCAAAAAAGAGGGATCATTTTAAAATAAATATCTGAGGATGTAATGAAAAGTGTAACTTTCTTTTGATTGGTGCAGGGAGCGCACAGGGATAACAGGAATGTGAACATGCCTGACAGAGGGGGATGGAAAAGGCGAGTTTTCCCTTTTCCAAGACTAAGGAGTTGCATCGCTGTCACTTGGAGCTGTCACTTCACTGATTAGTGGCAAAAATTAATGTCCTCCTTTCATGTAAACCTTTTAAAGACGGCCCGAGGGATACCAAACCAACTAAAACTAATTTGATGAATAAAACGTAATGTGCTGTGAAGAGCTTAGAGAGCGCGGCCTTTATTGGAGGGTTTATCTCTGCACATTGCGCTGAATTATACATAAAACGCCTGTGAAAGCCAACCGGGAGTCCAGCTGTAAAGACACAGTTTCAAATAGCAAAGACTCGAGCCTCAAACATTCCCGCTGTCTTTCTTCTCTTTTAGCTCCTTTTTCTTTCTCACATTTCTTCTTCTCCGTCCCTCAGGAAGCGCGTCGTTTTTTTGTCTTCGTTGTGGATCTGAAACCATGCTGATGTGTATATAAAAAGCAATCCGTGGTGCTGCTCTAACATCCCACAAAAGTTTGTCTGCACTTCATTAAAACAAATCTGTCGTGAAACATGAAAGGTCAGCTGAGGAAATAATGCATTAACAATGCAGTAAATAAATAAAAACTCAATAACTAGAGATCTTTTTGTAAGTTGTTTATTTGGCTCAGGCTGAGTAATGAGTCTAGAAAACGTGGTGTTGAGAAATTTAAAGAGACCTACAGTGTTGGTTTGACTGATCTGCACAAACCATCTGGGTCATGCAGACGCCATCATAGTTATTTTTGAATAGGGGTTTTGAAGGGGAAGTGACCCAGGTCCTGTCGCAAAATTGCTCTTTTGTTTTGATTTGGTCAGGATTGTGACTCAGCCAGGGCTGTTGATCTGTTATCAGCAGTCAGTACCAGCCCTCATATGTTATACACACTCGTACACCTCTGTGTCCTACACATCATGGGAAACACGATCTCCTCTTCATTTTATCTGGATTTTATGTGATGTTATGTAAAATGCATGACATAAAACCAGGTCAAATATTCTTCAATGAGCACAGATGGATTTTAGATTATGGTTTTTAATAAATCGGGTATGTCAAATGTTCTGAGAACCAACGCTGAACAACAAATGAGAGTGTGAATCGAGCTCAAATCAGTCAGTTTACTCTGCACACATATGGAATAAATTCACAACTAATTTAATTGAAAATATAAGATTCTATCAACAAAAATAATTCAACTCTGGAAAAAAACTCTTTACTAAACCACAAAAACTTAAGTAAAAGTACATTAAAATATCTTAAAACCATTGGATCTAGGATTTAGAGCAATTGAATGTGTTCAAACTGGTAAAACCAATTCTATGCATTCAGATGCAAATCCAAGAAATAAATTCAATTTTATTTGGTGAAATAATACTAAATGATTTGCTTAAATTAGTAACCATTTCGAAAAGTTGTTCTTAAACTTCTGATTGTTCCAGAGGGAAAAATTATAGTTGGGAAACCCTTAACTTTTTTAGCCATGTTAGGTTTTTATGAAAATGTAGCTAGTAGTCATTTAAAAGGACTAGTCATTTTTTTTTTAGCAATAATTGTATCAGAAAAACTTGGAAAAATAAATCTGAGCATCAGATTCATATTTAAACCCTTATTGAACTAAAGTTTGTCATTATTTTATAAATAGCAGCTTAAAAACATGTCATTATTGAGTTTACTACCATGTGGTAATTATCAACTCCTTGCCTGCTTGATCAAACAGTAAAAAAACATGAAATGATTTGAAATCATGAAAAAAAAAATTAATTGTTTAGCCGAAAACTCTTTCTGTAACTTTGCCAGACCTTTAACTTCTCTAGATCTCTGATCTCCAAAGTTTAGGAAAGTTTAGCCTGTATCAGTAGCTGGAGGGCCTAGTCTGGAGGCTAGGTGGATGGTTTTGTTTGGTCTCCTGGCTAACCACGTCTGGAGACCTCTAAGCTACTCTTGTAGATTTGGTGAGAATGTTACAGCCTATTTTGTGGCAGTATGGTTTTGGTGGAACTGAATTAATCACGTTTTAATCAATTATTGAAATAATCATCAACTAATTTAGTAATCAGTTAATTGTTAACCTGAGTATAGAGACTTTAATGCATGCCTTTAGCTGACAGAGCCACCCACTTAGAGCAGTAATAATATCAAAATTGTGTAAAAAAAAAAAAAAAGTTTTGTATTTAAAATACAAAAAAAATGTGTAGTTTTACCTGGTTTCATTCTGTAAAAAAATCTACTTTCAGGAACCTTATGCTATCCGAACATTGATTGATTAAAAAAAAAAAAATCAGCAGATTAAATAATTAGTAAAATGGTCGTTAGTTGCAGCCCTAGGTGAGAGTGAGATTTCCTGGCCTTCAGAAGATCCCATTCAGGAGTTCCTCCTCAATGTAAATTGGGATTGAAATACCTTCATTCCAAGCAGGGGGCGGCCATTACTCCTTCCTTTAATGTGTCTTTGGGAGGTTTTTACAGGAGAGGTGGTGCAGCTAAGGTGTCTGCACAGCTGGTTAAAACCACATCTTCCTCGAAATTATAATTTTTATTGTACAACACATATATGAGAAGACAAGAAGATGCTAAAGAAGTATGATTAGAAAAATTAAATTTTATTTAAAAATGTGCACGTTAAGCATTATTATAAACAAGCTCAACTTTCTTGTAATCCAAAGGCAGGCAAGGTTTGGGAATCACTGCTACAGCAATAACACCCTATTATAATCGCTGAGCAGTTTTATGCACCTTATTTGTCAATGTTTATCTTTGGTGATGAGTAAAGATTTACCAATGCAGATTTTTTTACTAATGTATAAAACTTTTCTGTCCCTTATAACTTGTATTATTAAACAAAAAAATCGCCATCATAGCCAGCGGTCCTTCACTATGCCGAGAGACGGCTGCTGCAGACGGGCTGGGATTAGAACTATCTGCTGTTACCGTTTGCTGCGGTCCTCTCAACTTCAGAACTTTTTTTTTCTAAATTACGCATTAAATCGTTAAATGGGCCAGATAGTGACGCTTAAAAGTATAATGTTCTCACCTCAAATGATCCTAAAACGTACATTCATTGAACAACAGCAACAGGAAAGAGAACATTTAACTTAATACTCTGATCTCTGAGTTAAGAAAATGAGCCGCCAACCAAGGGGCAGACGTTTACCCTCTAAGACACACCCTCCTCATTTGCATAAGGAGGCAGAAATGTATACAGAAATGTAAAAACTTCAGGCACAAATAAATCGCATGGAAGAAATAAATAGGGTAAAAAAATACAAAGGGAGAATAAAACAGACAACAATATTATAACAGGCATGGATTATTTTTGTACCTGCAAAGTTTGATGCTCAACTGTCCATTTGCTCTAAGCATTTTACTGAAGACGTCTTTCAAAATCTTGGACAATTCAAAACAGGATTTGCTAAACTTCTTTTCCTGCAACGAGGGGCAGTTCCGACCGTAAGGCCATCACAACCGCAAGCTGAAAGTATGATTCTGTCGCTAAGCTGTTGATAACAATGCCAGCATATCTATGGTGACCAGATTTGGAATTCTTTTTTTTTTTTTTTGCTGATTGGACCAGACCGGGCATTCGAACCGAGCCATCAGCTCCGGGGGTTGGTCCGGAGCCAGACGGGGACGGCCTTACCGGGCAAATGGGATCGCGGCTACGGTTACTGTGTTGGGTTTGATCGCTCCGTCCCCCCGCTGGCTCCCTGCCGGAGTTCCCGGACCAGATGGCTCGGTTCTGCTGCACTGTAGTCGACTAAATCCCGGATGATTTTGAAATTCCCCCGGACATTTTTTCAGGTTTGAAAAGTAGGACATGTCCGGGAAAAAGAGGACGTATGGTCACCCTACCATATCAACAATTAGATGTTTCAGTGAGTGAGTGCTTGTTGCTATGATGCGTCTTTACTCGGCAGCTTTGCTTGTTGTAAACCAACCAATCAGCGCACAGCTCATCTAATTATTCATGATCATAGCATAAAAGGAAGAAAACCTTCCTTTCATTCTAGGGCTTATAACGAAAGTTACTACCGTAACTACGGTTCTATGAATCCCGGATGACCGCCAGAGGCGGTGCTTCAAGCACTGAATGATCATTCTTGCGCATGCGCAGGTCGAGTACTAATGACAACAAAGTCAGCTGTGACCTGCCGGGGACCCACGTGACTCTATATAGTCACGTGGCACCCGGCAATCAATCCCTCAATCTTCTCGCGAAAGCAGAGATTCCGAGGGACCAAGCACTCTGGCGGTCATCCGGGATTCATAGAACCGTAGTTACGGTAGTAACTTTCGTTCTATTTCATCCCTACTGACCGCCAGAGGCGGTGCTTCAAGCACTGGATGACTCATATCAACAAGGTCACGAGGAATCAGCAACATTCAAGGAACAACGACTACACCACCCACCTAATGTGATGTAGAGGCATGCTGCTCCAGGATTCCTTGAAGTGGATGGGGCGCAGCCACATTCACCCTGTAGAACCGAGTAAAGGTACTAGGTGATTTCCAGGAGGCCGCACGGCATATAACATCCAATGGCACCCCACTCATAGCAGCAAACGACGTCGACATGCCCCTTGTAGAGTGGCATTTCACTCCTGCCGGCAGCGGCCGGTCCTGCAAGGCATAAGCCTTGGAGATCAAATCCACAACCCAGTGTGCAAGTCGCTGCTTAGAAAGTGCCTGACCCTTCCGTGAGCCAGCGTAGCAAACAAAAAGGCTATTTGTCTTTCGGAAGGATGCCGTGGCATTGATATATGTCTCAAGGGCACGAACAGGACACAGTGGTTCAGAGGGGCTTCCGGAGTCAAACCAGGCAAGATGGAGCGGCTGGGTACTGCCTGCTGGCAGTGATACCTTAGGAATAAATGCTACGTCAGACCACAGTGTAACGCCTGAGCCATCAGGATTCCACCAGCAGCAGGGTTCGGCTATCGAAAGAGCCTGTAATTCCCCCACACGTTTTGCGGAAACCATAGCTAAAAGGAACACATTCTTCAGTGAGAGCCATTTGAGGTCTGCCGACGCCAGGGGCTCAAATGGGAGGGACCGAAGAGCCTCAAGCACAAGAAAAAGGTCCCACGCCGGTGCCACAGGGCGGTTGGGCGGGTGCAAACGCCGAGCACCTCTTAAAAACAGTACAACATCCTTGTCTCGGCCCACAGAACAACCATTCAGCCCAACATGCCAACAGGAAATGGAAGCCACATACACCTTTAAGGTAGATGGAGACCGTCCTTGATCCAGTAATGCCTGCAGGAAGGTCAGTATGTCAGAAACTGAACACTGCACCGGGTCCTGCCCTCTATCACGGCACCAGGTCGCAAAGCCTGCCACTTGTTAGCATAGACAGCTCGCGTGGACGGCGCCCATGCATTAGCCATTGTATGCCCTATGGACCCAGTGTATCCTGAGAAAGTGGACCCTGGCCTTGCAGGGGCCTCTCCTGACGTACCCTGAGGAGAGTCTGAAAAAGTAGGCTGAATGGCGGAAAGGCATAAAGGAGGGTCCGGGGCCAGTCGTTTGCCAGAGCATCGTGGCCCAGAGGGCTGCTGTTGTCCAATGAGAACCAAAGGGGACAGTGAAATGCGTCCCTTGAGGCAAAGAGGTCCACGTCCGCCCTGCCAAAGACCTTCCAGATGCACTCCACCACCTCTCGGTGAAGCTTCCACTCCCCCGGAAGCGGCTTCTGACGGGATAGAAAATCTGCTGGCACGTTCTCCGGCCCTGGGATGTAGGCTGCTCTGAGGCTGGCTATGTGTGGAGCTGCCCAGGTCAGAAGCCATTGAGTCAAGCACAACAGTTTCCTTGACCTCGTTCCCCCCTGGTGGTTGATGTGAAAGACCACTGTGGTGTTGTCTGACCTCACCAGCACGTGCTTCCCCTGCAAGCCTGGAAGAAAGCTCTGAAGAGCCAGAAGCACAGCCTGTAACTCCAGGACATTGATGTGTTCCCTGCTCTGCCGCTGGGACCATGTCCCCTGTGCCATTTGACCCCGCCAGGTTGCACCCCAGCCCGTGGAGGATGCATCTGTAAACACAACTTCCCGACGACACGGGAGGGAACCGAGCGGGACCCCTGTGGTCATAAACAACCTCACCCTCCATTGGGACAGAGACTGAAGACACTGAGGCCCAACCCGAGGTCTTCGGAGACGATGAGTGTTCCGTGTGGGATCCAGATTCAAGCTGTTCAACCACATCTGGAGGGGCCGCAATAACAGCAGCCCCAAGGGCACTACGGCGGACGCAGCTGTAAGCATGCCCAAGAGTCGAAGATACCGCACAAGAGGCAGTGCCACGCCGCGCCTGAATTCCGGGAGCACGCTCAATATACTGTCCACCCACTGGGGTGACGGGCAAGCAGTCATTGAGATTGAATCCATGGCAATGCCCAGGAAGACAGTCTCCTGTGAGGGAGTCAGACTGCTTTTCTCCATGTTCACCTGCAAGCCCAAGCATCCCACATGATGGAGCACTAACCGAGTATCTCGAACCGCCTGGTCCCACGTCGTGGCACAAATGAGCAAGTCGTCCAGATATGGGAGGATCCTCAATCCCTGTGCCTGCAGAGGAGAGAGGGCCGCTGCAACACATCGGGTAAACACCCTGGGAGACAGTGAAAGTCCGAACGGGAGGACCCTGAACTGGAAATGCCTCCCTTGAAAAGCAAAACGAAGAAACCGCCAATGGGGCGGAGCGATCGGAACGTGAAAATAAGCATCCCTGAGATCTATGGAAGTGAACCAATCGCCCGGGGAAATCGCCTGCAACACTTCCTTGGTGGTCAGCATATGAAAGGGCATGGCCTTCAAGTACACATTCAGGCCTCTGAGGTCCAAGACTGGACGCAGGCCCCCGGTCTTCTTCTGGACCAGAAAATACATGGAATAAAAGCCCCCTGGATCCAGCAGGGGGTCCACAGGCACTATAGCACCCTTGGCCAGCAAGGTGCAGATTTCTTGCTTCAGTGCCTGTGCCTTCACCGGGTCGTGGATCACAGTCATCCTGACCCGGCCAGGGATAGTTGGCCGGCGGTGGAATTGAAGACCGTACCCCCGGGACAGGGTGGACAACACCCACAAGTCCGGGGTGTGGGCAGCCCAGAAGCTGAGCTGTCCCGGGGAAAAATAACCGACCGCCGGCCCTAAGGCATCATCTGCGGGCCCCCCGGCCCTTCGAAGGCCCGAGAGGACGCCGGCCAGACTGCGCGGCCCGAAAGGGATGAAAGGACCTTGTCCCAGCCTGGTCTCGAGCTCTGTTTTTCCGATCTGGAGCAGGTCTCTGGACCGATCTCCGAACTGGTAACAGACCCTGGGGCTCAGTGGAAGAAGGAGAAGGCCCTGAGGACCCCTGTGAAGGACCCGCAGCTGCCCAGGTGCTGACTGGCTGGCGATCACGTCTGTGAAGCCCTGCCAGCTGTTGCCTCGTTCTAGAGGCCTGAGCTGTACGGTCCAAGGCGTCCAGTGCCGCAGAACCAAAAAGCTCCCCCGGGACCACAGGCAGGGCCCGGAGGGTCCTCCTACAAGGCTCAGTTAGTGGTGACTGCGCCAACCAGACCTGGCGACGAGCGTGAACCAGTGTGGAGAGTGTGCGTCCAAGTTCCCTCGTCATAAGAGCAAAGGCCTGCAGAGATGCATCAACCAGGCCTTGCGTGGCATGATCCAGTGGAACAGATTCCAAGGAGGAAGACAGGGCCAGCATAAGATGGGAGAGAGAGTTCCCAATCCGGCCCATGCGGGCCCCAGAGTCATAGGCCTTGCAGAGAAGGTCGTCGGTGATACGGCACTGAGGACGCGGACAACGGGCATTGGGCCGCAAAGCCTCATCAGGCGGGATAATAAGAGAGGCAATGCCCGGTTCCACCGCTGGCATCTGCCCCAAGCCAACCTTGGGTGCCTCCTGCATAGCTGCCAGGACCCTGCCATCCGTTGTCAGACGTGAAAGCGCCTTGGTGTCTGACCAGCAAGCATGCAGTTCCCGCACATACTCCGCCGAGGGAGGAACCACAAAGGCAGTCTCTGACCTACTGCGCCTAAAGAAGGCGCTGGAAGCCATAGGCTGGCCCTGAGGAACACTAACTTGTAAACGGGCAAGAGCCGTTCGAATAGCGGATGTCACAGACTCCCCCGTATCCTCCTGGGAGGTAATGGAGCCCGACCCAGAGGCCCCGGAGCCCAACTCCGGAAGGTCCTCACAGAAATGGGTGCCAGAGGCCGCCACAGAAACAGCATCATCGTCATTGACTGATGTTTCATCCTGCTCGGGAGGGAGAGCCGCACCGCGATCATCAGCAGTCTGAAAGGACTGGAGGAGGGCTTTCATTTGGGCCAGCTCAGTAGTGAGATGATCCACTCTCGTGGACAACCTCCCTGCATCGGTCCGTCTGGCACGCTTTGTCGGTACCGAAGGTGCAGCCACAGTAGATCGTTTGCACACCGCTTTCTCCATCGGCAAATGAGCACGCAGCGAAGCGCCCGCCCAGTCGGTAGGCTGCTCCAGTGCAGCCAACCGATCCAGTCTGACCGACCGGGGCATGACACGACAGTTGGGGCAAGCGCCATCTGACAGCGCCTCCCGGAGATGTTCCACACCGTTGCAGGAGGGATACAAGTCATGCCTGTCGTCGGGCTGAAGTGGAGCCAGACAGGTCGAGCAGCATAAATTATCCAGCATCATACTGCTGAAAGGCGTGATTAGCCCGCCACCAACGACAAGTCAACACGAGCAGAAAACGCTACTGGCGACTCCGTTGTAGGAAAACCCCCGTAGAGGTTCCAAACTCAGCGTGAGCAGAAACGCCACTAGCAAATCGATTATTAACTAAAGATGAACTCAGCACGAGCAGAGACGCCACTGGTGAGTGTAGATAAACAAACTGAAAACAACTCAGCGCGAGCAGAAACGCCACTGGTGAGTGTAGATAAACAAACTGTAGAAGAACTCAACGCGAGCAGAGACGCTACCGGTGAGTTCAGGCAAACAAACTATAGAAGAACCCAAGGCGAGCAGAAACGCTACTGGTGGGTCTATGCAAACAAACTATAGAAGAACCCAACGCGAGCAGAAACGCTACTGGTGGGCTTAGGAAAACAAACTGAAAACAACTCAGCGCGAGCAGAAACGCTACCGCGAGTCAAAAGAGCCAAAAAATTAACGTGGCAAATCAAAGCGAACAGTAAACTACTGCTGAGAAAAAAACGAAAACTTACCAGTCACCGCAGATCTGGTAAGGTGAAAGCAGCTTGTGCAGCCCCTGGAGGGCGAGACTTACCCGCAGCTCCGACCAAACCTGGTCACGGGGCTACCAGCAACAAGCAGCCAGGAAACTAGTGGTATACACAGAAGCAACCAGCTTCACACGACCACACTCCTGTACTCAACACACCTGCGCGCGAGAAGAACAAAAGGGATTGATTGCCGGGTGCCACGTGACTATATAGAGTCACGTGGGTCCCCGGCAGGTCACAGCTGACTTTGTTGTCATTAGTACTCGACCTGCGCATGCGCAAGAATGATCATTCAGTGCTTGAAGCACCGCCTCTGGCGGTCAGTAGGGATGAAATAGAACCGGGCTTGCATTAGGGCGCACAGAACAGCAAATAGGCCATTTTCAGCCCAACCAGTGTTACACACCCTATTCAGAGTCCTGAAGGACCAGCACCAAATACCCTATAGAATCGTTCTATGACCCCTTTAAAAAGTAATTAAATAATTCGGTAAAGTTTAAAAACAATCCACTGGACTTGGTTTCCAAGATTTGAAGACGTTTCGCTTCCCCTCCAGGAAGGTTAGTCAATTCAAATGTCTGGATCCGCAGTGAGTTTGAGGCTTTATATAGACAAGGCCTTATATTGCTTGGAAACATGCAAATTGAAGCGAAATGTCTTCAAACCTTGGAAACCAAGTCCAGTGGATTGTTTTTAAACTTTTACGGAATGACTATGACCTGGATGAGTGAGAATCTTCATCAGCATAATGAAATAATAAAAAAAAATGAAGATTATAAAGGACAATAAATAAATAAGGTAATTATTACAAAAGCGAATACATAAAGAAGCTAATTAAAAGAAATATATATATTTATGTCTCACTTTATTTAATTCCTACCTACGTTTATTTGTTTATTGTATTTTGGGGAGCAATTAATTGTATGCTTATTCATTTATTGAGCATTTATTTATTTCTGTATTTATTTTTAAATACGGTAGAGCTGGTCCTCCATATTGTTGAGCCCTGAATTGAACAATTTTAGCAGCTGTAGAGCTAAAAAAAATAAACCCCCCTTCCCCTCATTAATTTCAATCAATCAATGTTTGTATTTGCAGTATAGGGCATGAGATTAGCATTGATTATCGCTAGTATCAGTATTAATAAGGAAGATTTAGTGAACACCAACGCTCCTACTGTATTCCCAGAATTATTCAATTCCTATCCCTCTGGGAATCAATTAATTGAATTATGTTGTTTTGCACTGGATCTTATTTTTAGCTGCATTACTTCCTTGTTTACATCACCTGCACATTGCAGTATCATATCATACCTGCATTATTGTACATACACACATAGGGCTACATTTACTAACTAAAAGCAAAAAGTGTAAAACAGAAAAATAACAAATAATGCGCCAGCAGAAAGCGGTAACCTTTTAACTACTCAATGTGAGTACAGTACCCACCTTTAAGCTTCCCTCAGCTTTCTCCTTGACCTCTCTGCTGTGTTCATTGGTCCTCATGAAGCTTTTTTTTCCTCATTAATGTTCTTTAAAAAACCTCTGAGGCTTTAACAGAATAGGATTTATATTAAGATTAAATTACGGGAGCAATATTGTTGCAAAATTATTTGCAAATGTGTGTGGAGAGTTGTGTGCCTGTATCTAGATTTGTGTTTGTGCAGTGGGATTTGAAAATATGTGAGGAGATTTGTCTGTCTGTACGAGTATCAACAAATGTGTAAAATAAGTTGTGTGTAATTAATTTGCAAATGTGTAGATCGGTCTGTAAACACAGAGTCACTTAAGTCTGATGTATTTTTGCATCAACACCCAGAAATACAGACAAATCATTACAAATCAAGCAGTTTCTCGGTTGGCTCTTTACACACTTGATTTCTGCTACACTTCTGCCTTGATATCTTGATTCGCTGCCCTTTGCGCAGGCTAGCAGGCTTAAGGCGGCCGTTTATTATAAAATCAGCTTTTAGACCATCTGTAATTACTTCTAAGAACTCAGTAGTATGGGATGTGTGGCGAAAAAGAACTTTTAACAAGACTTAAATTAAAATTATCCCATACTGCTGATTTTTTTCTATTTTGTTGCATTTTGAAAGAACTTTTTAAAGAAAAGCCAGCACCATTTTAGCCGCCCTAAATTCTGCAGGCACTTGTTATGAAAGCTTAGTGACAGCACTAGGGGCTATGTCATAATTCAGATATCAACATATATAGTTTTGGCTAGTCAAAATACATTTTTGATATATTTATTGTAATTCCTGATGTGTGAAACTTTAAATGAGTCAGGCAATGCCATTTGAGATATCTCAAACAGCATTTTGACTCTCCAAAACGCGATTGATCTTGAATTGTTATTTTCACATTTGTCATGATATAATTTTCCAAGTCAGAACTTTTTCTTTGATGTGTTAGAAGTAATTACAGATGGTCAGAAAAGCTGATTTTATGATAAACTTCCGCCATAAGCCTGCGAGCCTGCGCTCAGGGCAACAAATCAAGATACTACACATGCGAATCCTCTCTACGTATTTGCAGAATTCACACGGCAGAAGTGTATCAAAAACCACGTGTGTAAATGGAGTCAACCGAGAAACTGCTTGACTTCTAAACAATGATTTATCTGTATTTCTGGGTGTTTCAGCAAAACTACATACAGCTTCTCAAAATGTTAGCATATTGTGATAAAGTTGATTAATGTAAAGATGTAACTTGAAGATTCATATATTTTAGATACATTGCACACTAACTGAAATATTTCAGGTCTTTTATTATCTTAATACGGATGATTTTGGCATACAGCTCATGAAAACCCAAAATTCCTATCTCACAAAATTAGCATATTTCATCTGGCCAATAAAAGAAAGTGTTCTTAACACAAAAAAAAGACAAACTTCAAATAATTATGTGCAGTTATACACTCAATACTTGATCGGGAATCCTTTTGCAGATCTGACTGCTTCAATGCGGCGTGGCATGGAGGCAATCAGCCTGTGGCACTGCTGAGGTGTTATGGAGGCCCAGGATGCTTCGATATTGGCCTTTAGCTCATCCAGTGTCGGGTCTTGCGTCTCTCAACTTTCTCTTCACAATATCCCACAGGTTCTCTTTGGGGTTCAGTCAGGAGAGTTGGCAGGCCAATTGAGCACAGTGATACCATGGTCAGTAAACCTTTTACCAGTGGTTTTGGCACTGTGAGCAGGTGCCAGGTCGTGCTGAAAAATGAAATCTTTATCTCCATAAAGCTTTTCAGCAGATGGAAGCATGAAGTGCAGTGGACCAACACCAGCAGCTGACATGGCACCTCAGACCATCAATGACTGTGGGTACTTGACACTGGACTTCTGGTATTTTTGCAATTTCCTTCTCCCCAGTCTTCCTCCAGACTCTGGCACCTTGATTTTCAAATAACAAGCAAAACTGAGCAACAGTCCAGTGCTGCTTCTTTGTAGCCCAGGTCAGGCTCCTCTACCACTGTTTCTGGTTCTAAAGTGGCTTGACCTGGGGAGTTCCGGACCAGTAGCCCATTTCCTGCACTCGCCTGTGCACGATGGCTCTGGATGTTTCTACTCTTCCTCAGGGTCCGGTCACCTCTTCTTGTTGTGCAGCGTTTTCTGCCACACCTTGTCCTTCCCACTGAGGTGCCTTGATACAGCACTCGGGGAACAGCCTATTCGTTCAGAAATATTTTTCAGTGTCATACCCTCTTGCTTGAGGATGTCAATGATGGCCTACTGGACAGCAGTCAGGTCTGCAGTCTTACCCATGATTGGGGTTTTGAGTGATGATACAGGCTGGGAGTTTTAAAGGCCTCAGGAATCTTTTACAGGTGTTTAGAGTTCATTTGCTGAGTAAGATGATTAGGTGCATAGCTCGTTTAGAGACCTTTTTCATGATATGCTAATTTTGTGAGATAGGAATTTTGGGTTTTCATGAGCTGTATGCTAAAATCATCCGTATTAAGAAAATAAAAGACCTGAAATATTTCAGTTAGTGTGCAATGAATCTCAAATATATGAATGTTCAAGTTTTATCATTACATTTTGGAAAATAATGAACTTTATCACAATACGCCAATATTAAGAGAAGGACCTGTGAGTGACTCTGTATTTACAGACCGATTTACACATTTATGAATCTTAACACACATTTGTAGACCTGAATACAGATTTGTGGATTTTTTACACATTTGCAAATTAATTACATACAAGTTATTTTACACATTTGCAGATACAGACAAACAAACCTCACACATTTTCAAATCCCACTGCACACACACAAATCTAGATACAAACACACAAATCTCCACACACATTTGCAATTAATTTTGCAACAATTTTGCTCCCATACTGAATGACACAGGCAGTGTCATTCAATCTCTGGCCGGTTTTGTAGTTTTAGTTGGTTTGGTTTCCCTCTGGCCATCTTTAAAAGGCTGGCTGTGCAGTTTTCACTGATTTGATGACATCTAAAAGGCGTTCGGTCGCCCTTTTATCCGGTTTTTACTTGTAACATTTTTTTCCCCTTCTCTCTATAATCATGTGCTGCATTTTGTTGGTATTTCAGATGGACTCCCACTGAGAAATACTCATGTTTTTGGTTGTGATTTGGTAAAATGCAATAAAGACCAAAAGTTAAAGGGGTATAAATACTTTAGCATGGTGCTGCAGGCCATGTTTTATTAGTGTTGATAGATGACATCTGAAGTGTTTAGAGATGGTTTTATAACTTTTACCAGCCTGATGCTGTAAATCTGATCATGATGTACTCCCACACTGTTGTGATATTAGCCTGTTATAAATGAGAGTCCAAAAATACCAGCAAGCTCCTCCGGCTGTGGAGTTATTCATTTATCCACATCTTTTGCTCTCTGAGATCTTTTACATTTATTTATTTATCTATCTTCTTGGGACATTAACATTCAATGCCAAGTCTTCATCAGACTAATTCAGGCTAATTCATTTTGCTGATGATTGTCATCTGACCACATGATGTCAGTGTACACCCTCGGTAGACGAGGGTTAATGCAGGAGCGCTCCACATCACATTCATTCCTCTCTGCAGCTGTTTGCTTTCCTTGCGGAGCGGGATTTAACCATGTTCTGCTGCTGCCGAACGCCTCCTCTGTGTTTGCTGAAGCAGATGTTTCCAGATCTGTCAAATAAAACGAGTCAACCAATTTCTAATCACACACTTATTTAGTTACTCTCTTATCTTTTTGTCGAACGCCAGAGCTCAGTCCTTGAAACAACCACAACCCTCCCATTTTCCCCCCGATGTGTTTTATTTTCTTGTCTTTTACTCGCTGAGTAAAGAAACAATTCTTTTTAACCTACATTGTTTCCAGACTTTACCCTGCAGACATTTTTTCCCCCTTATATATCCTCCAAGTGTGCAAATTATCATAAAAAGGACTCATTATTAAGCATCTGTATAGGTATATTTTTTTAGGCTTCTTTCCAAACTGTCTAGACAAACTCATTATGAGGGAACCATCAAGTTTTTTAATTTTATTTCTGTCTGAAACAGTCGGGTGTGGAGCTTCAGCGGTGATTGCTTCAGCAGAAGCTGTAAGAAAGGCAAGTAAAAGGTCTAAAATGTGCAGGTAGTTCAACTGTGAACACACCTTTCACCCACCAAAGCAGCTAATTTGTTTAAACAGTAGAGGGCGGTGAGTCAGTGCAAACTTCAGCATATTGACATCCACAGCAGTCTTGACAAAGATCCAGCTGTTGCAATGCAGCTCCTTCTGTTTGAATTGCATTATGTGGTGACGCATGGTAGAGGATGATGGAGCCAAGCCCTCTGTTAGGTATGTGATCTCAGCCACATAAAAAGGAAGTGATGAATTCTTTACTTTTCTGAAGTTACTTTGAAAATCTTGGACGGTTGAGGCAAAAGTAGTGTTTAATGTAAAGCGGTGCTGGAAAGAAAATACATAATTTAGCTGCAAACGATTGTGAAAACAGCAGGAGTCTATTATTTATCCAAGCTTTAACACGCACATGCATTCACAGAAATCATTCAGGAAGAGTCGTTTATTTGTTGGCTCTCATGATTGATTTTAGCTGCTAGATCCTTCTCGCCTGCAGTAAAAGGATTTGGATGACAGAAATAATTTCTGAGCAATAGGAGTATTTAGGAAACTTTTTCAACTTATACAAACTACATTTTTAAAGTTTTTTTAAGGTGCATTTGTAAACTACCAGACTAGGCTACAAATTTGCAATGAATTTTAAGAAATTTAAGAATATTAACCTGCATGCTTTTAACTTTGTATTATACACTATATTGCCAAAAGTATTTGCTCACCTGCCTTGACTCACATATGAGCTTAAGTGACATCCCGTTCCTAATCCATAGGGTTCAATATGACGTCGGTCCACCCTTTGCAGCTAGAACAGCTTCAACTCTTCTGGGAAGGCTGTCCACAAGGTTTAGGAGTGTGTTTATGGGAATTTTTGACCATTCTTCCAGAAGCGCATTTGTGAGGTCGCACACTGATGTTGGACGAGAAGGCCTGGCTCTCAGTCTCCGCTCTAATTCATCCCAAAGGTGTTCTATCGGGTTGAGGTCAGGACTCTGTGCAGGCCAGTCAAGTTCATCCACACCAGACTCTGTCATCCATGTCTTTATGGACCTTGCTTTGTGCACTGGTGCACAGTCATGTTGGAAGAGGAAGGGGCCAGCTCCAAACTGTTCCCACAAAGTTGGGAGCATGGAATTGTCCAAAATGTCTTGGTATGCTGAAGCATTCAGAGTTCCTTTCACTGGAACTAAGGGGCCAAGCCCAGCTCCTGAAAAACAACCCCACACCATAATCCCCCCTCCACCAAACTTTACACTTGGCACAATGCAGTCAGACAAGTACCGTTCTCCTGGCAACCGCCAAACCCAGACCCGTCCATCAGATTGCCAGATGGAGAAGCGCGATTCGTCACTCCAGAGAACGCGTCTCCACTGCTCTAGAGTCCAGTGGCGGCGTGCTTTACACCACCGCATCCGACGCTTTGCATTGCACTTGGTTATGTATGGCTTGGATGCAGCTGCTCGACCATGGAAACCCATTCCATGAAGCTCTCTGCGCACTGTTCTTGAGCTAATCTGAAGGCCACATGAAGTTTGGAGGTCTGTAGTGATTGACTCTGCAGAAAGTTGGCGACCTCTTCGCACTATGCGCTTCAGCATCCGCTGACCCCGCTCCGTCAGTTTACGTGGCCTACCACTTCGTGGCTGAGTTGCTGTCGTTCCCAAACACTTCCATTTTCTTATAATACAGCTGACAGTTGACTGTGGAATATTTAGGAGCGAGGAAATTTCACGACTGGATTTGTTGCACAGGTGGCATCCTATCACAGTTCCACGCTGGAATTCACTGAGCTCCTGAGAGCGACCCATTCTTTCACAAATGTTTGTAAAAACAGTCTGCATGCCTAGGTGCTTGAATTTATACACCTGTGGCCATGGAAGTGATTGGAACACCTGATTCCAATAATTTGGATGGGTGAGCAAATACTTTTGGCAATATAGTGTATTTCCAATAAATGACAAACTTTTCAACAGTTAACAACAAACTATTGATAAGAACAAAAATCAAACCTCACTGTTCACATGCAGACATACTTTATGATTTAAGTACCTTTAAAGTTGAAAAGTCAGACTCTATTATATTATTGCAAAACGGAAAAGACCATTCAGTGGGCTGTCAGCCAAGGTGGGATAGTCCTTTCCTACATACCAAGAGCCTGGAGGTTAAACAAGGTTTTAATATTGAAATGCTATGTAATCATAAGTTAGTAAGTTTATAATAATAATGATTAGAAATACATTTTTAGTTTGTATTATTTATTTCTTATTTTCTGAGGCTCCAATGACTCTGCCCCCCTTCAATAAACCACTGACTAAAGGCTGATTTATACTCGGAAACCAGGTCGCCTGTGTGTGTGTTGCAGTTTGTTAGGTTTATTCTTTTATACATCATGTGCATTGTTATTTTGTTAGTCAGATTAGACAGAGTAGAAGGCCTTCCTTCACATTGTGGATGTCACAGTGTGTACGGAGGTCATCTAATCGGGACAGCCTTCGTGTCCTTAAGAATACACAGGATATAGGCACATCTTGGAGCCGGTCTGATAGGAGAGCTATCTGTATCTGTAACCCTGAAGCATAGAAGCAAGCTGCATGGAGTTCAAGACATGGATGGCGTGTCAGTTTCTGATACGGCCAGCTCAACATCAACATGATGCAACACATACACCCATGAGCTATAAGAAGCAGGTGATGACGTTCATCGGGGCTCAAACTTTGCCGGACGCTCGCGGACGTGATTTTTAAAGGCCACAGCTGTGCAAGCTCTAAGCATATTTTCTCTGTCCTGTAACGACCTGATCTGGAAAAAACTCTGTCATTTTTTACTCCTGTTTTTATAGTCCTTTTATATGGAGTTAAGAGTAGTAAATAACTTGCTCCCAGGAAAAGAACCGGTGAGAAGGCCCCCGGGGCGCTACAGCCTTCCTTCCAAGGGGACAAATCCTTCTCATTTCAACAAGTTAATGCAGATACGACTCGTGAAGATGGACCAGCTAGAAGAGCGCGATGTGCGGAAACGCCTGGACCCGTTTTCCACCTGGATCCCCGCTCTTTTTCACCCTCATGTCCCTCCGTTGTCGCATAATCTTGCCCGCACTTCCTCACCGCCTCGGCCGTATTTAGACCCACAGCTTGTTCGTGATTGTCCCTCTTGCGTTGTGGCGTGGAATAACATAGCGCAGACCACACTTAAATATTGGGTATAAATAAAAAATATCTGCGACAAGCTCACTGCAACATACTGCTGCTGTGGTATAACCAGCCTTTAAGCCTTCTAGAGCCGTTTCTTTAAATACAGCAGCTTCAAATTAAAGTTGCATGCTACTGGGCTGTGCCAAGGCCTGAAGGAAGATCCAAACTGTCACCTTCAGATGAAAGAAAACTGGTTAGGATGTTAAAATGACGTCTGTCATAAACTGTAAGATGCTGAAACAGCAGCGTCACTGACCTTAATCAAGAGTTTTACACGGTAAGGCTTAGAGAGCGATGGTAGGAGCCCTTAGAGACAGGCCAAATGCACTCTGGAGAAAATTACTTTAATTAAACTATTCGGCCAGAAAAACAAGATGGATGTTCAATAACATCAAGATAACTTGTCCAGCAATGTGGTGGTCGCATTGTGCTGTGGGTATCTTTAATAGGGCGACAGATGCACGTGAATAAAGAAATAAAAATAATAATCAAAATAATTTAATTTCACAAATCAACAATTACATTTTGTTTTAACTTTTTTTGTGTACTGTGAAGTTTTGATAAACACGAAAACAAAGAAATACAATCATTAGAGCTGAAAAGCTTAATCAGATTAATTAATTTTTTAAAGAATATGTTGACTATTTTGGTAATTTAAGTGTTGGGAGTAAACACTGAGACCTGGAGCAAAAAGATTACTAAACTGTTCAACAAAAAGTTTGAATTATTTTTATACATTTTACATTTCAAAGAAAAAAACCTTTGTCTGTAAATCTGCTCCATCCTGAACTCCTCAATTGAGATAGTTTAAACTTCAACTGGTTCATTTCTTTAACAAGAAAATCCCTCATTATCCACCTTTTGCTACCCAATTATTGATTGAAGACAGATTCAACTGTTTGTTTAAATGGCTTAATAACTAATAGTAACTTATCATTATTATATAATTATGAAGAAAAAATATAGTTTTGTGGATTTTCCAGGAAGTTCCAGAAGATATAATCAAACTGGAAGTGCAATAACTGTACCGTGAGGTAGTGTCTGTAAGTAGGTCCAGGGGGACAAATATTGGTATCAACTGAGTTAAAAAAATCTCGGCCAAAACTCCAATATTGTGCACCTAGCGCAATTAAATATTATTTAATATTAATATTATTTTGAAGAATGTTAATTAACTAAAGCTTGTGTAGACGTGTATCCTCAGCAGTGCACATACTTAATTCAAACAATTATTCATACTTCTGAATTTGCTTCAGATTTTATCCAAGCATTTTTGTCTTATGTTTGCATTGGTTCTCCATTCCGCTTATTTTAAGGATGCTAAAAGTTTAGATGTAAAACTAGCTGGCTAACCAGAATTCTGTCTAAGCAAAACTGTCTGAACTTCTCACTTTGTTTAAATCCGTATCTAACTTTGTGAAAACGTTACTATAAATCACCATGGGTTTTTCTGTAACCAATACCTAAATATCAAACCAATAAACTGTTATAAATCGAATGTTATTTTCACAAAGTCACACCTTCACATGGAGCTTTTTTTTAGTGAAAACCTTATTGAACACATTTACATTTATCCAGTATCTGATGCTGAAGCAGAAATTGAACTTTATTAATCTCACAATGGAGAAATGAATTCTCTGCATTAAACTCATCCCCTTCTGGGAGCAATGGTCTGCCACTATGTGGCTCCCGTGTATCGGGCGTGGCCCTGATCCAGCACTAAAATGGTGGTATCTGTATCGGCGAATACCAACAAATAGGGCACCGATACCATTTTGAGAGCCAAAAGTTTCTTCAACTATTGTCACCCATTCCTGGTAGGCAATACTAAAAGTTCTACTGGATTCACTTTGTATTAGTCTTTTTCCTGCTTCACAAAGGTAGGCAGCAGCTTGACAAAGCCATGATGGAAATTATTTTACATCCAGGTAGTATGCAGTTCTTCATATATACACACACACATCAGTTTCAAACAGATGGTATCTGTATGATATCGGTATTAGCCAATACTGCACAGCCAGGTATCTGGTTTCTGTATCGGGGCCAAAAAATGGCATCGGCACAACACACATTTTTTCTATACTGTAGTTATTTTCATGTTTTTTTTTTGTTTGTTTTTTTTACTTTGTTCCTAGCCCTTTGAGATAGGCTACCAATATCAAGTGCACAAAAATATCAACTTTAAATGTTATTATTTTTTAAGTATTTATTCTCCACGATTACCTCCAACTTTATGGCTTAGATCCTCATCTTTCTTTTAATGCCAATCTCAAACTGCCTGTATAACACCCAGTCCCCTCGTTTATATAAGGTGGCACTGAACCAGTGTGCACATCTTAACAATAGCAAAGCAATCTTTGTAATTACCCCACAATATTCCCAGTTATTGCACATGCAAAAGAAAAGCAAAAAAACAATTGCTATACGAGTTAAAACCAGCATGTCCTCGTCTCAGACACTTCAAGCATGGCCAATAGGTTCATTGCTGGCCTGCCCATACTTCAGCAGATCAAATAAAAGCCATAAATAAAATTATATTAAATCTTTATTTTATGATGATACTTCCTTGTTTCAATATGAAACCAAAACTGGTATAGTAAAAAGAGGGGTTTGTGCTTGCACATGTTTTATTTTGTTCCGAGTGGTACTGTTTACGGATCATGTTAACAAGGTAATTCTACACATTGTGCAGCTGTGCAACAGACTCTGTACAAATAAAATAAATCGTCGCAAAATAAACCAGCAACAGAAACTTCCTGAAGTTTCTATTATACTTTCAGAGCAGTTATTAATTTACATTTTTGGGCAAAGGTAAATAAATTCACTGACTGAATCCACAATGTTTTTCTTCTTTAATTCCAGTGGAGCTGAATCAGGCTTCAATCTTTCCAGGAATGTTAGTCCGTGGGCAATGTTAGTTTAATGGGGAAGAATGTGCAATGCTGCATGTCTTCTTCTTTGCACCTACACAACATGAGTAAATGTCCATATGGGGAAACATTATTGCACTTAACTTGTATATGAAACCTCCTAACTGATACATAGATGGAATCATAACTCCAGGGACTGGCTGTACTGGTTGAGCTGGGTCAACTGTGGGGGGAGAAAAGCCAGGCAATGTTTTTTTTTTTAATTAAATTTTCTTAACGGTGAAGCCAAAATAGTTTTGTTTTGCTCTTAATGATCTTATCTTTTTATTGGATCAACTACATATGAGGAAATGCACACATAAATAACTTGGAGGATTTATGACTTTTTCCAAAGGTGACTCCATTCAGTCAGGTCTTCAAACCTTTGCTTTATTGCTCTCCCTGTGAACAAGATCTCTGATATAAAACCATATCTTTACTTTGACTTACTTTTTTTTCTTCATATTTGGCTCATGTCTTATCTGCTAACATGGGCAACCCAGCTGATGACCAATGCTGATCAGGATAGGTAGGTGTTGGAATCATTCTGTTTGTGTACACAGACGTTAGTAAGGACAAAGAAGTACATGAAAACAGAGGAAAACTTCCATTGAAAGGTATGTGTTCAACTGATTAAAATGTAACTCAACAGCTTTTCTGTTGGATAGAAACACACTATTTCAATACATTCTTGGATTTTTTTCCTGTATAACAGATTAGGGGAAGGGAGTACATGATTATTATGTTTATTATCTCACATTTTCTATATATGAAACAAGCTTTTCTCAGTAAAACTTAACTAGAAAAGCACTCAGAGCTCAGACTTTTGCCAAGAAGCAAATTTTGCCCCATATTGTAACCTACACCTATAGCTTTAACTCACACATGATCTGGATCATTACCAGATTTTAATGGATTGTTCCCTGGCATAAGGTGCACCTCTGGTTAAAAAAAGAAAAAAAAAAGAAAAACCCCTTCATAGGTTTTCAATTGATCCTGCTAACAAACCAACAACGTTCCCTTTTTTGGTGTTCTTGTCCTAATTGCTTTCTCTTCATCCTCAGACTTTTTGAGTTCAATATAATGACATACAGCTCTGCTTGCATGAGGCATACGTCCAAACTGCAGAGCTTCTGTACTCTGCTTTTTCCCATGATGGTAATAATTGCCAACAGCCTGCAGCCATAGTATTATGGTTTCTTTTCTGCAGTAGCATGGTCACAAGTTTAAGGCTTCATGGGATGCATAAGCAGCTATGTCATGAATAATGTAAACAGACCTTACCCTTTCCTTTGTTTTTCCAGTTCCTCCCCACCTTTCTTCTTCTTTTCAGCCTTTCACATCTTGAATGTGTGGATGGTTGACAAACCTGCAGGTGCTGTTGAGCAATCGGATCAGATTTGTTTTGAGCTTTTAAAACCCCGTTGGAAACCTGCCATAAAATCTGAAACCTGCTTGATATTTATCTTTTATGTTGACTTATGAGGCTTAATGCCTGCAAAGACCAGGAAGCCACTTTTCCTCCTTTAACCCCATGATTTAAATACTGAATGGTTGCTTTGCTAGTAAAACAGTGTTATAGGAAAGGTTAGTGATAGATTTTATGCATTTGGGCCCATTTGGATGTGGTTTCTGTAACCTGGCCGTATACGATATCAGTGACTGTATCCAGCCAAGGTGCAGTGAAAGTCCTAACCCCAGTTCTGCCACATAAACAGGGGAAGGTAGTAAAGCCTCTGGCTGAAAAGCCCAGCCCTGCTCTACCTGTTTGGGCCGGTCCCTCTCTTAGGGATAGCTTACCTCTGGAATTCAGCAAAGCTTTTTTTTATATATATATTCCCATTGATTGGAAAGAAATGGCTGTACACTCCTACAAAAGGACAGTGTGTACAAACGTAACTCCGCCATCCTTCACCGCTTTTGCTGAAACACAATCGGCCTTTCATGCACAACTTTGCTTTTGTGCTGCCTTTTTTATTTTGTTTTAGGTTTTGTCAGCCTTCCTTCCTATTCTCCCCGCATTATATTTGCTCTGGGGGGGAGGTGAGGGGGCACAAAATGTTCAGCGGCAGCAGCATTGTGAATACAGGGCATGATGATTGCATTAGGATTTCAGCCCCTCCCTGCCGTCGTGACATATCAACAGCCTCAGGTGTTTAATTCTGGTTGGCAGGAAGGGAACTGTTGCACAAGGCATGTTGTAAGAAGAATGACAGGTCATAAAGAACCTCATAACGGCATTGAGAAATGGCTTTCATTCTCATTTTTATTTGTCTTTGTCAGCAATCTAAAATATTTATTCGACTAAGGCTCAGACCACAAACTTAAACAAGCTGTTCAGTTGTTCAGCATCCAGAAATACGTTACATCTAACATTTCTACTAATTTATTAGTCATTGAGCTTAGTAAAAATGTTTATCTTTATATAATATAATCTCCTGAAAGCCATTCCTTTCTTTCAGGTTTTTTTGTTGCCATTGAAGTTTCTCTGCTCGCAAAAAAAACTCTACATTCAGTGCTTTGCAAAATCACTTGTTCCCTTAGATATGTTCCCAACTTTGTTTTTTGTTTTTTTTGTCACCCTTAAAAGTTTCAAACATTAAGCAGGTCTTGGCTTTTGACGAAAATGAACAGTCATTTCACAATGCAGTTTTCAACTAATGAGGATTTCATTTATGTGTGAGCAAAAAAAAAATCTCTTAACCACTTGTACAAAAAATATCTGTTTGATAAGTAACATTTTTGTGTAGTTTCATTGGTTTGACTTAAGCCTGATTACTCTCATATCAGAAGAAACAAAAAAAATGACTGAAAATGAACCTGAAAACATGAAGTAGGCTAAAAGATAAAAAAGCAAAACATCACACCCTGGTCTAAAGAAATTCAACAACAGACAAGACTGCAAATTATCTAGCTGTGTTTTTATGGACTATCAACTTGTGCAATTGAATTTCCAAAATAATTTTGCTAAATTCTGTGTTCAGTCTAATGTGGACGGAAGTCAAGAGTTCGTGCGCCATGTTTTGACCTCCTGGAGCACCACTCCTTGAAGCACTGACATGCCTTAAGTGTGTCTAAACAGCCAGATGCTGGAGTTGGAAAATCTGAACTTTTGCAGCTCAATGTGGCATATCAACCAATCAGAGAAGCTGATTTAGGAGCTGTCTGCATCCAAGCCGTGATCTCTCCTCCTGCAGAGCTGTCTACATAAAACCCATCAAAAATAAGGATACTGTATATAAAAAGTAGGGATGCACGATATTGGGATTTTTGCCGATATCCGATATGCCGATATTTTAAAACTCATGTAGCCGATAACCGATATCGATACTGATGTTAAAGCTGGACAAAAATAAGTAGTCATTGAAAATAGCAGTTTTGTTATCCATTTCTGACACTTTGAAAAATAAAATACTCAAATATATTTTCATATGCTGATATCAAATAGATTTTTTAAAACGCGGTATCGATCTATTTTACTTTCAAAATCTCGTGAAATTTCATTGTTCTGTTACAAACTCTCGTGATATTTTGCAAATTCTTGCGAGATTTTGTTAGTAAAATAGATCGATACCGCGTCAATATATCAACATATAAAAATATGGCAAAATTTCATTAATTTTTGGGGGATTTCGTAGCATAACGATGACATATAGCAATATTTCATTTGTAAAAGAGATTGATATGGTGTTTTTAAATGGCGATATGGTGATATTTTAATGTATCAATATTTTTTCTGTCGTCTTTAGAAGTTTTTAGGTCTGTAAAAAAAGTTTTTGAGGAAGAAGAAGAAGTAGTATTTTTTTTTTTTTAGACTTTAGAAACTCAGAAGCTGATAAAATATCGGTGGGGTGGCCAATGTCCGATATTCAGTTTTAAGGCCGATACAGGCCGATACCGATAGGGGGCCGATTATATCGTGCATCCCTAATATAAAGAAGTTACAATTCACTAAAGTTAAAATGAAAAGCCAGGATCATGTTAGTTTTTCATGTAGAAGGAAAATGAGTGCTTTGATCACTAAAATATTTCCTGGAACAAAAAACAGACAAAAATCATAGTCAACCAGACCAACAGAACTTATACCTACATTACCATAAAATGTCAAAACATACCAGTGAAATATTTACATTTTTACGATCTGATACCTGCGGTTTAGTTTTTGGGCACCTCTTTGACACATGAAACGTGTTCTGTGTGAACGCAGCATAAAGGAAACTCGTCGATGATGAAAAAAGTGTTTTTGTTTTTATTTCAATATGTTTTATACTAGAAAGAGGTTGTCTGCTTTTTGCCTGTATTGACATTGGTATATTTTGGAAAACGGCAATGAAAACACTTTTTCCACATCACGAGTGTCGCAGGATCTAGAAATGAGACCTTACTACAAGAAAATATGTTTGATTTTTTTTGTAAACAAATGTATTTAAATCTGATTTTTAATTGTATTTCTTACTAAATAAAACATTGTAAGGGTAAAATGGTGTTGTTTTTGACATTAGCACTACATTGGCAAAGTTAGGCGCACATTTGTAATGGAAACAACAGTTGGCATCTATAGAAGAAAAGTAGCAAAGCCATATCTAAGGGTGAGCCATCATCCAAATATTGTCATGGTTTTGGTTCTGTTCAAGTTTTATCTCTGAGTTTTCATTGGTCTTATTTCCATTTTTGTGTTTTAGTTATTTTTGATTGTATTTGCGTTCTTAGATATTTCTTGTTTGCCCTCATGTGTCAGTCTCCTTTTTCCTAGCTCCCTTCTTGCCTCCTCTGTTCACACCTGCTTCCAGTCTGCTAATAACCCTAGTCTTTGGCTACGTTCAAACTGCAGGCCTTGAGGCTCAATTCCGATTGCGAAATCCGATTTTTTTTTTGCGTTGCCGTTCATATTTCCAGATATATGCGACTTGTATGTGATCTGTGTGAACTGCAGTCATACAACGCAATTGTCCCGCATGTGCAGTAGAGGATGCACTGACGTCACAGGCCAACGTGCTCTATGTTTACAGAAGTAAACATGGATAATAGCGCTGGAGCGCACCTAGCAGTCTTTTGCAACCATAAAAACTCAATCTTTTTACATGGTTAAACATAAATACTGCTCTCAGCATCATCGTCCGCCATGGTTGTTTTTCTTGCCGCTTCTGCGTAGTAAGACGCAGAATATTGAGCTTTGTCGGGTATTAATGACAATGGCTGTTCAGACACAGGTCGCATTTGAAAAGATCCGATTCGTATCGGATTCAGGACCACATAGCCAAGTGGCCTGGGTCGGATTGGAAAAAATCGGATCTGTGTTGTTCAGACTGCCATGAAAAGATCAGATCCAGGTCGCATATGGGCAAAAAAATTGGTTTGGGTTGAACGTAGCCTTAGTTTCTCTCTCCCATGTATTTTCCTCCTGTTCAGTCACTCTGCCGGTTTGTCGTCATTTCTTTGCCCTTTTGTTGTGAGTATTCCTGGTTCTCTATTTTTGTGGATTCTGAGGATTTGTGTATTTGTTTTTTTTTTTTACTTCTGTTAACCTTTTGTTATTAAACCTTCAAGTAAACAACTCAAGCTTTTGTGTCTGCATTTGGATCCTGTCAAACTTCCACCCCCGCTTGACACATGGAGAAAACATGGAAGAGTCGGGGGGCCTTCTCAGGAGTGACCGGCCTGCCAGAAATACTCCTGTAGAGAACGTAGATTTGATCCAACTGCACAACATTTGATTAGTAGTGATCTCTTCCCTAAACTGAGAATTCTGATCAGGATTGCATATGGAAAACATGCTAGTAGTCTCTTTGCTATGAAAGTCTTTGCATATGCTCTCTGTCAAAGACAGTTGTAGTAGAACCTCTTAAAGGAGGCTTCCTATGTGAAACAAGTTAACACCCCAAAAGTGAGAACTTACAGTAGAAGTCTGTACTCTCCCAACAAACTGGAATCAGACCATCCTTTTCTATCGAGCTGAAATTTAGCAATGACTGCAGGTGCAGCTCTTTTAACAGATAATGCATGTAGCTCCAGCTGAAATCCAGCCTATTTTCCAATGACTTCTACCCGCCTGCTTGTTCTCACACTTTGAGAATCTGGGTTCTGGCCAGCAGTTCTCATTTCTAGGTTATCGACTGTTTTGAGGCAAGCATTTACCGCTGGCTTGTCGTTCAGTTTCACTTGGGATGCTAACAGTTTGAGATGATTTTACAGCTAATCGATATCTTAGCTTCTATAATTACCGCAGTCGTAATTACAGTCCTAAAGACGAGTCTTCCAGAGCAGATTATAGAATCGCTGCTGCAGCTCAGATCTACACCCTTGGACTGGTTTTCTCATTAGTGGAGGTGTCTTTTCATAAGTTGGTGTCGACACATGTCTGCTTGAGGGGTCTGGGAGGAGGGGGTGCTGGTTGCATTGGCAGGAGTCGTCGTCTGAATGTCAGCACAGTCTACCTCCAATCCATCATTTAGTTAGCAAGAACTTTAATAGTCTGCAGGACATCAGTGTTACTGGAGCTCCTGGGTGAAAGTTTCTGCTTTTCTAGAATGAAAACACTTTTAGCTAGCTTCAATCCAGTCCCTATAGGGGTTTTATTCCCTGATCAATATATATATATATATATATATATATATAAATATATATATATATATATATATATATATATATATATATATATTTTTTTTTTTTTTTAAGTTTTATTTTTGGAGACTTCTAACAGTTGATTCACGTAACTTATTTTTACATTTTTAATTTTAAACAATAAAAAAATGAAAAAGTACGTCCAAAATTTACTTAAAGTACAAATGTATAAAGTAACCTTTAAAAAAAGAACAGCCAGATGCCACTATATGAATAGAAAGCTCAATATTTCGACTATTTTGAAAAATTCTTTGAGATAGGGCCAAGGATGAAGGAGGTCTCGTTGGTCTCCATCTCCCGATGCGCTCTCGCCTGTGTCCGACCTTTCAGACATTTCAACATCTTTTTCTGAATCCAACATTGTAGCATGGCATAGACAATTCACATTAGCAGTTTGAAGAACACCTGCTTGCTTCTGATGATTTCCATTAGCTAACCAATGAGTGTTTGCGTTATATGACTCATCCATTACACTAGTTTTCACTAGATGTGGATGGAGCCAATGATCTGCATTGGATGGCGCACATGACGTGAAATAAATATTTATAAACATTAAACCGAAGCCAAGAGTAACGAGTAACGTTTGTTTTAAAAATATAAGGAATAAAAAGTACAGATACTGAAAATGTAATGAGTAGAAGTCAGAAGTAGGAAGAAAATAGTCATGGTGTAAAGTATAGATACCTAAAATTGTACTTAAGTACAGTAACGAAGAATTTGTACTTCGTTACTTGACACCTCTGTCAACCAGTAAAGGTCCGGAGACATTTGTAATGATTTATTACTTTAAACAGAATTTAGAAAATATTTACAAAAAATCTGGACCGTGGTCCACTAATCCGTGACCTCTGCTGTAGATGCTGCTCCAAGAGTAGGAAATGCTCATTGTATGTTTTCATGAATGAAACAAGAAATGCATCAATCTCAAGCAAAAATTAAATCCCCATTGCAGAATGATCAGTTAAGGTTTGTAAAGTCTTAAACTGCCTTTTAACAGGTTTGCACTAGTTTTACAAATTGTTATATTTATAGTTTAAAGTATTTTTAGTATTTTTGCGAACAACCTTCAGGTGCAGTGCTGCCACCAACTGGTAAGGAGTGTAACAGCTTCATCAGGAGTAATAATTTGTATTGGTACATTTCTGCTTACACTGTGAGTCAGATTTCACTTTGACAGGAAAGTTTGCATCGCTTCAATTTGGTTCAATCCTTTTTTATATATTTCAAATGTTTCCTAAATTTCTTGAGATAATTCACCCTCTCATGTGTATTTTAGGTAGCGTTACTGTTAGGGATGATGGTAAGAAAATGCATCTAAAACTCTGTGATCCTTAGCAGTGACCAGAAAAATAAAAAACATGTATTCACTTTAGGTACTGTCCACTTAGATCGCCTGATCATTTGATGGGGATACAGTAAATACAGATTTGCTTGAATCTTAAAGGCATGTCGATCAGCAACCACATCATTTTGTAGATGAGATCTTTGAGTGGTTGGGGGTGTGACTGTGCTCAGCGTCTGAGGTTTTTCATTAAGCTGAGAAAAGATATGACCCTGGGGCTATTTTCATTTCAACCTGAGGTATTTACTTTAAAGCTAACCAAAGAAAGAGCAGCAGCAGGAAGACAATGCTAAGAGTTCACTATAGCTTACCTCTAAGCCTGGTATACATAAGATCGCCTGCATCACGTATTCACCCACAGAACAGCTTGGTGAGCCTACAGGGTGTGTGTGAAGGTATGGCATGGTGACACAGGGTTCACATTCTTATAGAATTGCTGCTCTGAATCTACTTATATTTGCTCAAAAACATGCAATACATTACAGCATGTTTTCAATTTTAAATGTGAATTTAGTTTGCTGGTTATCTTGCTTGGGATCTATAATGTATTTAGCTGTATATGTTATGTTTGATGAAGAACCTTCATTGTCATTATGGACCCACTGGGTTCAGAATGTAAATGCATAGAACACAGACGAAATACAAATTGGAGAAGAATGAATATCATTAAAAGTCTTTAGGTACTCTTAAAAAGTAGGAAATGGGAAACACACCGATAGGAAAAATGGAGCATCTATAGTGGCTAAAAAACATCCCTTAAAGACTCTATCAAGGAAACCCCCTAGTTTTCCCCTAAACACATTATTTTACCATTGCAATAACTAGAATTAAATTTGTGTTTAAATGTTCCTGTGTTTCAGGATTTTTGGGGTGTCTCTAAAAGTGCGGCTGCCTGTTGTCATATGCTCGCCCCCTGCTGGCCCAGTAGTATAAAAATTAACAGCACAGCCGCTTCTGCATTGTTGCAAATTCAGCCACTTTGTCAACATATTAAGCCCCTATAGCGGCGTTTTATTTATTTATTTTTTATAAATTTTGTTAATTTTTCCTGTGTCGTTGGGGAGTTTGGAAAACAACACATGCAACGATCACTCCGAGTTTACAGCCCTCAGAAAACAGTGAGTGAGGAAGGTTGGTCAGGTACAGTTCAAGTGTCAGAAGGTACAACCTTGCATTTTTTACTGCCCATCATCTCAGGGCAGAGATCTAATTTTAGAGCTTGTTTTTTTTTTTTTTTCATTTGCATGGGTGATTAATAAAACATATGGCTGTGATGTGACAAACTGAGAGAACACATTTATTTATACTTTACACAGTCTTTAAGACAGTTGTTCCCAATGTGAGGGGTGGGGTATATTAGAATCAGCCGCAGTTATTCCCATAGGGTATACCTGCAACTGAATAATTACCAATAGAGGTAATTAAAGATAAATAATGGTAGTAATGTTGAATTCTGTTACACACTAAAAAAAACAGTTTAACTAATTACACTTTGATGGTGGTAGTGTTCTGGTTTAAAGCAGATTGTATATTGTTTTCTAATATTCTTCGCTGCAGTTAACTTCTGTTTGTTCAGCTGTCAAACAGATTTGTTAGACAGGGATGCAAAATCTTTTTTGAGTTAAAGTGTAAAATGCGTAAATGGGGATGCAGTCTATAAACGGACAATTTTCTTATAAAAATATACTGTATATGTATATATATTGAATAATTTTATGCTGATAGCGCTGCAGGAGCAGAGATCACGAGTAGGATGTGTTTATCGTGAACTCCGCTTCCTGCAGCTGCTACTTGTTATAAATACATGTTTATAATTATAAAGTTATTTTATTTTATGCTTTAGATATTATATATATCTGGTTATTATTAGAGTAAAAGCAAAAATAACTATTAAACCGTTTTCATACTTATTTTAAATGTATCATGCAGCAATAAAGCAACACTGACCAGATGCAGGTTTATAAAAACATTTAAATGTCAAATAGCCATTTAAACTTGTTATGCTTAGGAACTGACTCATAGCTGGAAGTAAAGAGAAAACCTGTTGTGGGATGTTATTACTGCCACCTGCTGGACTGAAGGTGTAGTGCAGTTTCTCTTAGGTGGAGTATGCCAGGGCTTTAAGGGCAATGAAAACAGCCTCTGGATGAATTCTCTGTAATTTAAATTACAAATAATACAATCCTGAGAATCCTGGGGCTTTCAGTGAAAAATGTAACACTGTTTTATAACAAAATGGTCTTAGAGCCGCAACAACTGCTGTGTGGCTCCCTTAGCAGATAGCCTGACTTCTAACCACGATATATAAACCACAGTGACTTACTCTACATGCAGCCATAATAAAAAAATAAACATTTAAGGTAACATTATACATCTTCTCAAATATTACATACACCTTAGGTAACATGTTTATTTTAGTATATCCCCTCCAAGTTTTTGGACTGTAGAAGGAAGCTGGAGTACCCGGAGAGAACCACACATGTTCAGGGAGAACATGCGAAACTCCATGCAGAAACACCCCAGGCCGGGAATCGAACCCGCAACCTTCTTGCTGCAAGGCAGCAGTGCTACCCACTGCATCACTGAGCTGCACAGAAACAAAACAAGGAAAGGGAAAAAGAAAAACAATTGTTTTGGAGCATCTGTGTGTCTCGCAAGCCAGAGCAAGATTGACAGTTTGCACATGACTTCTAAGGCAAAAAAAAACATGCATTCAGTTCTGTAAGCCAGCTGTGAAAAGGAGCAGAGAGGCTGTCACGTCATCCGTGTGTCACTAACGGTAAAAAACACACATATTTCTCATCTTTATTTTTTTTTACATTGCCTATGTTTATTTATTCTAGGAGAGATGGGGAGGGGGTGCGTGTCTTCTGGGACCGGCTGAGGGAACCCTCCTTTACCTCCAGGTGGAACCCCTTCGCCAATGACTTTCCCTTCAGCACTTTCACCTCCCATCCTGTGAGGAACATTAACGACACCTTCGCTGCTCTCTGCGACGTAAGTGGGCTGAATTTTTTATTTTTATTTTTTTATTGTTTTTTCTTTTCTGATTAATGTACTGTGTTAGAAGAACATTATTTTATTTATAGCTGTTGCAGCTTCCTTTCTCTAATCCACAAGTAGGTGTAGTGCTGAGGTCTCTGTATGTTTAATGGTGTGGTTGGATGAGTCAGAACAGAGAAATGTCTTAAATGGAAAATTAGCATCAAAGTGGATTTCACTGGAAATGATCATTTTCAACAGAACTGACACACCTGGATCAAGAACTTTCTTTTTCTTTTACAGCAGAAATCCTTTAAGCCAGGTCAGTGCCTAAAGGAAAAAAAATGTTTTCTGGGTTTTAGCGATCTTAAACTGTACAGTAGATGTCCTAACCTGAGCAGGTTTTTGGTCCCCTCCTTCAGTCATACGCACGTTTCAGACAGATAACCATCAGCCTCCGTCCATCTTTAAAATTCATCAGTTAGTATATTTTAATGTTGATCAATCTGATTTGAGAAACACACACTCTCAACTTTTAATTTTTTTTCTAATAACTCTTTTAAAAACTAAAAATTATTAGTGCTACAATTTAATTTGGTTCATTTTTCCATGATGATTTCCCTTGAATGTCAGAATGAACAACCTTGCAGTGTTTACTGGTTGATTCTGTCCCTCATAAACAATTCTTGTCTTTATTTGGCCTTAAGTCTGGATGATAACTTCCAGTTTCCTGGTGGAGGCTGTCAGAGTTATTCCTAACATTCATGTATTTAAGAGTTCATGAAGTATGTTCCACATCATAGTTTATCCACCAAACTTGCATTTAAAATAAACTACCTCTCTTGACGTTCTTCCTTGTCATTCAGTCTAACCTCACCTTTCTCACTGTCTGATCCTGACAGTTCCTGTTAAAAGGTGATAGCTAAAAGTTTAACTCCTCCCAGCCAGTTATTGATGCACTCAAGTCCGCCTGCTCTGGTTCTTTACTGTTTACCAGCCGGTTGCCTGGTCAGCTAATGCTAACCTTTGGCTGGCAAGCATTAGGAATCATTTAACTTATCTGTTCAGAAAAAGTGTCAGCCTCTGCAGCTCATGAGCTCCTTTGCTTTCTTAAGTCGGCACAAACACTCATAAGCTCCGATGTTTGTCCTCGTTTTGCTTGTTTCTTCTTTTTTTTTTTTTTTTCTCCATGAATTTCAGAAATGCAACTCATATAAGATTTATCAGCTTTATCTTGGAATTACTAGGATCTGGCAACACTTCATCTTACATGGCTTTAACCCGGCCTGGTATCATTATATTCGCCTTTTCTATCAGTTCACATCTATAATAATTAATATTTTTTTTGCTTTCATCTATTTGATATACACTATATTGCCAAAAGTATTTGCTCACCCATCCAAATTATTGGAATCAGGTGTTCCAATCACTTCCATGGCCACAGGTGTATAAATTCAAGCACCTAGGCATGCAGACTGTTTTTACAAACATTTGTGAAAGAATGGGTCGCTCTCAGGAGCTCAGTGAATTCCAGCGTGGAACTGTGATAGGATGCCACCTGTGCAACAAATCCAGTCGTGAAATTTCCTCGCTCCTAAATATTCCACAGTCAACTGTCAGCTGTATTATAAGAAAATGGAAGTGTTTGGGAACGACAGCAACTCAGCCACGAAGTGGTAGGCCACGTAAACTGACGGAGCGGGGTCAGCGGATGCTGAAGCGCATAGTGCGAAGAGGTCGCCAACTTTCTGCAGAGTCAATCACTACAGACCTCCAAACTTCATGTGGCCTTCAGATTAGCTCAAGAACAGTGCGCAGAGAGCTTCATGGAATGGGTTTCCATGGTCGAGCAGCTGCATCCAAGCCATACATAACCAAGTGCAATGCAAAGCGTCGGATGCGGTGGTGTAAAGCACGCCGCCACTGGACTCTAGAGCAGTGGAGACGCGTTCTCTGGAGTGACGAATCGCGCTTCTCCATCTGGCAATCTGATGGACGGGTCTGGGTTTGGCGGTTGCCAGGAGAACGGTACTTGTCTGACTGCATTGTGCCAAGTGTAAAGTTTGGTGGAGGGGGGATTATGGTGTGGGGTTGTTTTTCAGGAGCTGGGCTTGGCCCCTTAGTTCCAGTGAAAGGAACTCTGAATGCTTCAGCATACCAAGACATTTTGGACAATTCCATGCTCCCAACTTTGTGGGAACAGTTTGGAGCTGGCCCCTTCCTCTTCCAACATGACTGTGCACCAGTGCACAAAGCAAGGTCCATAAAGACATGGATGACAGAGTCTGGTGTGGATGAACTTGACTGGCCTGCACAGAGTCCTGACCTCAACCCGATAGAACACCTTTGGGATGAATTAGAGCGGAGACTGAGAGCCAGGCCTTCTCGTCCAACATCAGTGTGCGACCTCACAAATGCGCTTCTGGAAGAATGGTCAAAAATTCCCATAAACACACTCCTAAACCTTGTGGACAGCCTTCCCAGAAGAGTTGAAGCTGTTCTAGCTGCAAAGGGTGGACCGACGTCATATTGAACCCTATGGATTAGGAACGGGATGTCACTTAAGCTCATATGTGAGTCAAGGCAGGTGAGCAAATACTTTTGGCAATATAGTGTATGAATCAGGGAAAAATTTACCAAATTAAATTGTAACACTAATAATTTTTAAATCTAAAGGATGGCTCAGACAAGTTTAAAGGCCTCTGCAGAGACGGATGCTTTAGTTCTGCTGGAATCCTTCAGAATGTGGTTAATTCTGAACTGGATTTCAGTAAAATTGTTGAACTATTTATCAGAAATATTTTTTATTGAGATCAGGTTTGTATCAGATTTTTATGTTTTTTTTGTCCAGCCGTAACTTCAGCCTATTTTTCTTATTGTTGCAGAATTGTTTTGTGTCAACGTTTGGATAGTTACCTGAAGTAAATATATGTTTTGGACCCATCAGAATGTCTACAACAATTATTTATCTCTTTAAAAAAAAATAAAATTACATAAATTATTCCACATTCTGTGGATGTATTATTTTTTTGAAAGGTTGTAATTATGGCCTTGAAGTCCCAGTAGAGTTTAGCATCTGTGTCCCACAAAAATAATCTCCCAAGGAAACAGGAATGCACTATTTATTTACAAAAAAAAGATCCCCATATTTATGAACAAAGGACTGGTGGAGCCAGAATGCTTTTGTTTGACTGATTTTCTAGGCTGGGTATATATGGATAATGGAAAAGAAATATGTAAATATAAGGTTACATTCTTCACTAAATTTTCAGTTTTAGCTGCAGCTGCAAGAATACATTTAAAAGAGGATGCTTTAAACTTTTCTACCCATGGGGGATCCACTTTTTTATCGCTGCACGTTGCTGTACTTTAAACTGCCTGCAGCCCTCCTTTTACACGCTGCTGAGATGCTATAAAGAATGGGATAGGTTCCCATAAAACACCAGAATAAGGGGGAATTTTGCAGAACATCAAATGTCCTTGAAGCATGGGAAAAAAAAGTGTCCTTCTTCTCCCTAATTAACATGCTAGCTGTCTCACATTTGTTTTTTCTGTAGCTTAAAGATCTCTATTTTACATGTTTGTCATCCAGAGCTCCTGCCTTGGAAATCCTGTTCATTAAAATGTTTTGTTGTGCATTAAAGTCTGCCCAGCTTGCTCCATGCACACCAAGGTTTGACTTCGCCGCCGTGTCTCTCTTCCTGTCTGACCCATTAAACTGCTGCAAAGGTGCGACCCAAATAGACCGGTGGTCTACCTCAGCGGGAGCTGTGCACCACAGTTGCTGACAGTTGTGTGCTGTCCGACCAGCCCCACTCATTTTTAATGAGATGTAATCATCACAACTTCATCGGGTACTAAATTGCGCCCGGTGTGTTCTGGCCTCTATGTGACTAAATCTTTTTGTAATGTCCAAACATCTGTGGCAGTCTGGCTCATGTGGGGCTCATATTTGTCTCAGTGCAGGGGTGGGACTTCCCTCGCTCATCATATCTTCCCACACCACAGAAACCAAAGGCTGGTATGCAGTCACGCATTAAGGGAACATTTCACCATTTGGTATGAACCATTCACTCAAACATTGTCAGTGACTCACCCAGGATGTGTGACAATACCATCTACTTTATAAAGAATTGTGCCAGATCTCTTCCTGAGTGGTTTGTTTGGACTTTTTTTTTGGGTGGTTTTTTTTCCTGCATGGCAGCATTTAAAAGAATTTTTCCAATCACTCTTTGGAAGATTTAGTTATTTGTATTAAAAAGAAGTGCAGTCGTTTTGAAACAATCCAGAATGAACGTGGAGTTTCGTAATCCTGTTCACTTTACATCTGATAAGACTGAGTCTTTCCACCTCAAGGCGTAGAATTTGAAAGGAGATTGCAGCACATTGCCCCCATTACTGGAGCTCTTTTAGGAAGGTGTCAACATTGATGTTGCAATCAAGAAACGGATCCAGGATTTGGAACAAAAGTTTGTTTTCTCAGTATATCATCTTCTGCAGCTAAATGCTTTTGAAAACATTGCATCAACTGTTTGGTAAAGTGAGGCTCGCTCTAGAATTAATACAGTAAATTAATGAAGCTGGCCTGTATCCTGTTGCAGTGGTCTATTTTTCCCTCTTTTTGGGCTGAAGGTTCTTTAGTTCCACATGTCTGAACCTGAACATTAATGTGTGCTGCTAAGGAATGAGTAATGAGTGATTAAAATGTGTGCTGATCAACATCTAAGTATCAACACTGCTTTTTTCTTTTTTCCTTTCACCTTTTTTTTTTATTATCTTGATTAAGGGAACCTCCCTCCCATACATGACACACCCTCCAGCACCAACAAAGATCTAACTCCTTAGTGTAAACTGAGGGTTTTAAAAACATCTGTTTCCATTGTTAAATGCTATAGTTACTGGTTTTTTGCAGTAAACACATTTAAGTATATATATATATATATACACAGACAAAACAACTAGAAAAGTTTTGATTTGAAAGTGTAACTTAATCTCCTCACTTTGTAGCTTACAGGCATGTTTTCTAGGAGGTCACCGTAGTTACTGGGTGTAACTCTGCTCCTGTGCAGCACCAAGGTAAATATGCTACAACTGGTCTGAGGAGAGGATTTAATTACCTTGAATCAGAAATTACAGCTGTGGTTGCCAGGAGATACAATGGATGAATGTCGACATACGAGTGTCCCTCCAATCATTGCGTAATAATGAACATAAGGATAAACTCCACAAGTCCTTAAGGCTTATTTTATGTCTTAAACATGTTGTGGTTCTTAAATTTCACATAAATACATTTCTTATGCCTTAAACTTGTTCCAAATAAGGAAAGTCACTCGTCAGAAATCTTGGGAGTCTGTACCCCTTTTGAAGAAGCATTGGTAAACTCCTAAAAAGAGGCAATTGAATCTATTATACTACTGATAAATCCTGAAGAAACATGGTGATGAAACCAGTGCATGACTGATTTCTATCTGTTGCCATCTGTGTTTTACTACGTGGAAGAATTGAGAAAGAAAAACAACATGAGTATGAATACAAGTACAGTCATCTTAGCCCATACTGGGTACCGATCCAAATTAGATTTCTACAGAGGTGGGTAGTGTAGTAATAATTCATCATATATTTATTCAAGAAAAAGTAAAAAGTATCCATTAAAGAAGTAAAAATTAATATTTGATAAAAAGGCTACTCAAGTACTGAGTAAATGATCTGCTTACTACCCATGATTATAGCTGATTTCATACTGTTGCCTTGCAGCAAGAAGGTTCTGGGTTCGATTCCCGGCCCGGGATCTTTCTGCATGGAGTTTGCGTGTTCTCCCTGAGCATGCGTGGGTTCTCTCCAGGTACTCCGGCTTCCTCCAACAGTCCATCAAAAAAAAAAACTGTTAGGCTAATTTCCTTCTCTGAATTCTCCTTAGAATGGTTGTTTGTCTCTGTGTTGCCCTGCGATGGACTGGTGATCTTTCCAGGTTGTACCCCGCCTCTCGCCCGTAGACAGCTGGAAATAGGCACCAGCACCCCTCGTGACCCCACTTTGGATAAAACATTATGAAAAATGGATGGAAAACCAACAAAATCAATAGTTAAAATATGCACCAATAGGTTAAGTCAACAGTAAACTGTTTACCATATTTTTGCCTTATCTCCAAATGACACAGCAGACATAGCAGATGAACCAATAAGTTTTGAGTACAAAGATAAGAAGTTTTACTCAAGTAAAAGTAGTAATATTTTATTATATTTTTACTCAACAAAAAGTACAATGCTGTAAAAATACTCCTAGAAGTACATTTTTTAAAGTTACTCAAGTAAATGTAACTAGTTATTACCCACATCTGAGTTGTAATCATAATCTAAGGCTGATTCTGAATACCTCACATTGTAGCTCCCACCCTTCTCCTTTCGCAAGGTCAACAGTTAGAACTCTATCCAGGGTAGGAAGGGATGGCTGTCCGCCTCACAGACGTTATTACACAACAGACGCAAAAGAACTACAAAAACCAAAAGTTGCACAAACATATAGAACGGCTGAAGCTCCCTATTATTAAACCCAATGATATGAAGGTAAGGACATTAGCATGTGTCACAGTGTAAGGAAGTAATCCATTTTTGTTCAACTCCATGAGGAGGACTGTGCCTGTACATCATATCACACAAAGGATTATGGGAACCTGTAGAGCTCATAACAGCTGATAGCCATGTCAGGAGGTCCCTGTGCTAAATTGATGATGGGAAGAATCCTCCTTCTTACTCCCAAACCTACTTTATTTCTGCCACCACTATTCAGACAGCACTTGTTATGGTGACTGCTGACACTTTTCTGCTTCGGTTTAAGGGTCCACACCAGGATCAGACTTGGAACGATTGTCAGCCCTTGCATTTTTCCTTCTACACCAGCCGACTTATGGACCCCGCACTCCCCCCCAAAAAATAAAAAAATAAATAGAAGCACAATCAAATGCGTGCTTCTCAAATGTGAAACACAATACACATTGCGGATTAACCAATCTATATTCAAGCATCACATAACGACCATCAGCAAGATTTTCCTTAACGCGGCTTTACTGGCTTTGGTTATTAACACAAACGCGACATTGACTGCTGCTGCATAACGTCCACACTTGCACGAAGCTAGCCAGACACCCACTCACACATACTAGGTCTACAACATAAGCCTGAGTGTTATAAAAACATAAACATGGAACAATACAATATACAGTAGAGGCAGACAGGCAGTTCTTCAAGAATGAATACATGAAAGCCCAGCAGTGTGTGAGCATTCCCAAATAATGTTAATGTAATGTAAATGTAAATAATGTAAACGGATGCAAAACCCCATCATGCACCGCAACGTATTTTTGCAAAATATTCTAAAATAAATTCACTAAATATAAGAGGAGCATCGTAGTTTGGTTTAAAGAAAGTATTTTGGTTGTATTATAATTTAGTTTGTTGCAAGGATTTTACAGTTTGAGGAAATTACGTCCAATATGCCATCCGTCACAAGGTTGTGCATGACAAGGAAGGGCTATATATACTGCATGCATAATTTAGGTTATTAACATTGTATTACTTCTTGAGCTCCTTGAGTTATATATTGTAACAGGTAGGAGCTTCAGCCTGAGAGTAAGTGTTGGGGTCGGTATGATTTAAGGAGGGCGGGCCCTCGTACTCTGAAATAGGGACCGGCCCAACGGGCAATGCCTGGTATCACAGATTACCAGTCTGAGTCTGGTCCTCACTGATTAGCCTTATTCAGAAGTAGCCTCTAATATACTAAGCCGACAAAGATGGACTTTTAACTTGACTCAGGTGCAGTTTTTTTTTTTTTTTTTTTTACCTCTTCTTGATGACTAATATGGCCGAAATGTACATGAAACAAAAATCAAGAAAGTCTGGCCTAAATGGTCCAATTAAACTCTAGCTGCCTTATCACTAGTTGTTTAAGCAGAAACCATTTTTTTCTGTGTTTTCTAAAATTAAAATACATTCAGGATGCGGGATATGTGAGCTCCCTTCTGGATCGGCCATGCTTAAACATTTTTCTACTTATCTTGGACAAGTATCACTTTTTAATAATATATTTGGAAAACCTTTTTTCCTTAGGTTTCACTATAACTGTCTGCATTACTTAATACATAAAAAACAATGTTGAAAATGAAACCAAATCATAGGGTGTGTGAATATGTTGGATGTTTCTGTCCACAGATCCAGGTCTTTTCTGAGAAGCTCAAGGCTGCGGCGGAGAGAGCGCACGCCAAAAACCCAGTTCCTGGGAAAGCCAACGGAGTCCTGGTCCTTCAGCAGCCGATCTACATCGAGGCATATGTGGGCGCCATGGCCTTTCTAGGAAACCAGAACAAACTGGGTTATTGCATGGCCCGAGGAAACCTTGGCTTTTAACCATTTGACTTTGTGAGGTTTAATCCAGTTTTTAAAACCATGAACCTGCTTTAGATGTTTTCAACAGGTCAGTAGAAATCTCACTGAAGGGGATTGTTTCTTTTTACTCATTTTTTAATATGTAGTTCTTACCGCTGGTGTGTGGTAATGAGAAATATCCAGATTCCACCCCCCTCAGATGGTAATTCAACCCCCTCGCAATGAGACTCTTTTCTTCCTCCCTCTGTATTTATGTTAGGAGCTGATTCCCCATTCCATTCCGCCCCTTAGAGATTCACTGGAGCATAGGGGCTCATTTGTCAGCTTAGTTTTTATCACTCTGTGTATTTTTACAGTGCATACAGTTGAGGAATTTTCCCCCTGATTTGTGTCTCTGCAGCTTTTTTGTTTCTGAATGTTTTGGGCCCGGTGAGTTGTTCCCACTGGCGTCATAATAAACTGTTTCCTACTTTTGGTTTCTTCTAAGACTTGGCAGCATGTGAATTTTTATTTTTTTATGTCAAATATTTTAAAACTGGCTAACGGCTACTGTATCTTAACATGAAAGCATACATTTATCTATGTCTGCATGAGAAGGAAAGCTGCTAAAAATGTCTCTAAATGACTAATGAATGATTTTAAGAGGTGTTTATGAAGATTTTGTTGAATACAAATTTTGTTTGGCTGATTATCATCCGTTGGTCGGTAAAATTGGCCAAAGCTGAAAATGTTTTCTTGATTTTGTAAGTATTTTTAATTTTAATCAATTTGTATGACTAAATAATCTTAATTTTAATCAATTTGTATGACTAAATAATCTTAATTTTAATCAATTTGTACTTCTGAATACTATAAGGTTCTATTAAAACTGAATATCAACTGCTATGACTGGAAATATGTGATTAAATTGTTTTACAACACGTGTTATTTTTATTACTTGTTTTTTTTGCATTGGCCTGTAGAAAAATGCACATACCAAATGGCTCACAATGGGACTGTGGATGAGATTACTGCGCGTACGCATCTCCGCAGCATTGGCATGGTGCTCCACAGGCGCAGAGGTCGGGGTTCTCCGTTAGGGCGTCAGGGCGACATGGCATTTAGAACGTCGGACAGCACTTCTGAAAAACGAGATTGGGAGATCCCAGCTCTCGCTGCAACCGTACGCTAGAATGACCCAGATGCAAAAAAGTGCAATGTTGCAAGGAGTTTTGTGATATCTGGTATGTGGTGGGTCCTCCTTGTGGCTGGCTCCAAATCCATTCGGAGTTCCCCCAACAGCTCCAAAATGGCAATGCTGGATAAACGATATGTTTTGATGATTGTTTCCTCGTTCATTCCAAAAATATTCACACGGAGTGAAAAAATGCGTTCTCTGCGTCTCCTTGCTTCATTTCGATGTCTCCTTCTTGCGACATTAACCGCTGCCATGTGCGCGCAATTACGCATACAGACCATTTGCACCTTCTTTTGAAACGTGTTAAATATAGAGTCAGATACCGTTAGCAAAATTGCTTTCAGGTTTGATAAATCACTTTGCGAGTGCTAAATTAATATATTTACATGTTCTCCTCCCAAAAGACGCACTTTTGCGTGTAAACGCCCCATATTGCATATTCATTGCAGAAAAAGTACTAAATGGATAAGAGGCGCTATTTAGCACGTTTTAAAGACCAAATCCTTTTAGCACGCTGTTGATAGATCAGTTTGTACATTTTTTAGCGTGCGCAGTGAAATAGCTCACGTTTTTATACACGCAAACCTTTGATAAATCCGGCCCTTTATGTGCAAGTAAACCAGTTTTATTTGTTACTGCACGCTCCTTTAATGAAACTAATTATAGTTATAATTTAGTCATCTTTTGTCATTTACATTTTTGTTTAATCATACAATATTTTAGGGTTTTTACTTGGGTAAATAGTGATTTTTTTTTATACTATTATTGCAAAATACAATTTGTAAATGGAAATTTGAAATTAGAAAAAGAGACAATCCAGAAATGAAACTTTGAAAATCTGCTTGCTTCTGTCAGCCATAATGCATTTCTTTCAGTTTTTTACAAATTATATATTTTCATATTTCATTGTAAAAAAATAAATAAATAAATGAATATATTATTTTAGATTGAGTTCTAAAAATTGCTTTTTTTCCCCCCAAATTGCATTTTAGAGACCCCATTCTCCTGAGGGCAGGCTTTCCTCTTATCTCAGGAGCAAATGGTTATATTGAGAGTGAAGAGAATATGATCTACACTCAGAGAAGAATAAAACTCAATCTGAAAAAGAGAAATCTGGGGAAAACATTTTACAATGTAAAATGAGATTTTTTTTAAAATGGGATCTGATAAAACAGCCAAGTTACTCTGAAAAGCTTTTTCTTGAGCAAGAAGCTTTCAAAGTTTCATATCTGGAATTTCTTTTCTTTTTTCACTGAAAAAAAAAAACATCCTCTTAGCTTGAAATAATGATGGAACAAAATTCACTCCACAGATGGTACTTTTTACAAAAGTTCAAAAGAATAATATTAGTTACAGCATCAGTTTTTCTGTTGTTTTTTTTTTATTTGACAATACATCACTTTCAATTCAGCCACTTTTAGAAATCATTCACAAATGTGTTGCTCTCCAGTCCACTGAAAGGGTGCACACAACGATCCATAATAGTGTTAACTTTGATGTTCTACTTGGTTTTAGTGTACGTTTGGATCTGGTTTATTAAAAAGTAAAATCTTGTAAAGTGCAAACAAGGATCTAGACCATTAAAATCTATTTAGCTGTGCCCCTGTCATAAATTCATTTTATTTTCCATTACTTAATGATCATTTGATTGTCAGGATGAAAGTTCATTGATCTCTGCAGAATGCCAGTAGTCAAATGAACTGAATTACTTAGAATATATAGCTCTTGCTGCTATCAGTTAAAGTATGCAGTGAATTTTCATTAGTGCAGACAGAGGGTTTGCATACAGTAGCATGAAAGTTAAAGTATAGGTCACCTTCCTGTCTTTTAAATAGATTTATTTTCATTCAGTTTGCATAGATTTGCAATTTATTATTGAGCAAATTAATGAAAGTTTGGTGCATTTTAAAATAAAACCTACTAAAACATGATATTAAATGCATCCATAGAAGTTTTTGAAGGTATGATATTAAAATAAAGTAGAAAATATGCTAGGTACAGTAGGTAATGAAAATTTATTATTTTCTTTATCAATTCTTTTCTAATGAGACCATGAAACTAAATCTCACAAGATATCGACCAACAATCAAGTAATCCACAAACAAAGAGAAATCAAATTAAAATTGACCAAATTAGCTATAAGTACCAAGTGACTCCAGTTATAAGATATATAAAGAACTGTATTAAATACTTTGAGGAAAAGCCTTTTAATGACAACCGTGATTTGTGTCCTGTATGAAGTAACTATTCACATACCCATCTGTGACCTCAGGCAGAATGGCTAAGAAGAGAATTTTTCAATATGCTCTGATCTTTCGCTCTTTCTTTAGGTTTTCAGTTTGATAAAGTTGCTCTAGTGATTGATCAGGCCCTCCAGCAGTTTTTTTCAAACTAGTTAAACATTTCCTTATCTGTGTGTTTGGGAACAGCGTCTTGTTTGGGAATCCGCTCTTCTTATTTTCAGATTCTTATCAAGAATTTCCCCACAACAAAATTTTCCCAACTGCAAATGTCACTTCAGGAATTATGTGTTTTAGGTAATGAGCAGAACCGTTCTTCCTTAAACACAGAGCAATCCAGAGAGATTGACCTCACTAGATTATATTTTTTTCCAGCAAAGTTTAAACAGGCTTCAAAGTGCTTGTATTTTTAGCAGTGGAGACTGGTGTATTAAATGTACATAGAAGCCATTTGGTTGAATGCTTTACATTCATGAAGCTGGAGCTTATATTTACTAAGCTGTAAGAAGTGGCTTTTGTAAACTTTGAATTCATTTTTCAAAATCTTCAGGCAGATATCATACAGAGGTTTCTGACATGAGTGGTTTATGGTAAAAATTTCTCTTTCTCTACTTCCAGGTTCTACTTGCTGCAACATTTGGAAGTTTAGAAATCCATTCTATTAGTTTGTTTTTCAACAAAAGCTACTTTAAGGCCTTTCTTTTATTAATTGAATGCTCTGCACAGTGCTTGACTAATGCAAACCTTTATGCATGTAAACGGGTAATATTAATCAAGCTGATTGGGATTTGCATAAAAGCAGAAAGACTTTTTAAATACTGACCCCTGTCAGCAGGTTGTTTTGGCCTTCATTACCTTTCAAACATCCTTTTCATGAGTTCGGCAGCTTTTCTATCGGTCATTCTAATTTAGTTTTACCAGTAGCTTCATTTCTGGTATGATTTGCTTTAACTTATGCCCTCCAACCCTAACCAACTAATTAACTCCAAAACCCTGCAGAGGTTTCTCACTGTCGGTCAGTGGGTTAAACAACTCCGGAATAATCTCAGCTGTAGTTTGCAGGTTATTTGGAGGATCTGACATAAGGGTGAATCTCTCCCCGCTGTGTTGATCACCAGCTGTTTGAAATTTTTACATCTTGCCTGTAAAACTACAGTACATTGTTTTTAATATATATATGTATATAAAATATGTATTTTTCTTTTTTTCTTTTACAAAACTGTCAAGATAGGTATCATCATATATTCCCTGGAAATATAATTCTTTATTTTTGGAAAATTCTTTATTTTTAGCATTATAAACAACATGAATTATAGTAGTATTTTGGTAATTGTATATAAAGCAAGCTGTGGAAAAAAAGCTTTGGTTCTGTCAAATGTTTTATTTACAGTTTCCCATTTTCATTCTATCAAGGAAGGTATTGATGCAACCAATTACACCGAAAAAAATAAGCCCTAATGAATACACAAATACACTATTTGATATTAAAGATAAACAGTAGTGTTTGAATAAAGAATAAGAATGGAAAACACATCAAAATGTTCCAACTGCATTAATTTAAAGTGTCCCCATCGGGAGACAAGGTTAAGTAGGAAGTTACCCGGCAATCTGTGCAGCTGCGATTCTTCAAGGTAAATTATAAGGCTGAGTTCATCACCTTTGGTTTTGTGTATCATGACCTGAGGGTTGGTAAGGGTTAACATGTTTCCTGCCAGAATGAGGACGTGTCTCTTTTCCTTCATCAAGTACCGCTTTGGCCCAGAGCAAATCTCCTCATTCATATTTCTGCCCTTTAAGGTGTACAAGCTGCTCAGAAAACAGGATTAACAGGCAGTTAAATGCAAGCTCATTAGTTGTTTTTTTCAAACCTACAACAGTTTGAGTCATTGGGTCATGATAGAAAATATAAATGTGCTTTTATTTTGTTTCCATGGTGATCATTTTGACCTTTTAGTATTTTTTCTCTCTCCGTAATCACCATGATTTTGTATTTACTGTAAGTAGTAGAAGAGCATGAAGCATGTGGCCTCACCTGAATACTCCTCCATTATGTGTTAATGTCACAATTCAGGATGAATAGAAACAGGTCTGAGTTTAGATGTGCGTGCAGGATACAGGGGCGTGTTGCTGAGAATCATTTACCCTTTGTCCTCAAATGATCCTCTTTTTTTTTCCTTCCCTCTTTTGGAGATCATTCCGTTCAGCCCCTAAGGTAAAACAACAGAGTTAGAGCTTTGCTTCGCTCTTAAGATTTACATGACAGCTCTGTACTCGCGGCTAAGACAGGACATAATAGTGCGATTACCACTGAGTGAAAGGACGGCAAACACAAAGTGACCACAAGGACCGGCAAAGTGACCACAAACACTACTTCATAATAGGGAGAGGCAAAAAAAAGACAGTAGAGCAAACATAGAGATGGAAAATGGCTTAAAACTAAACAAAAACAACATATAACCCAAGATATAACTTTAGAGTTCTTCTAATATTAAAATCAGCTTACATACTTGCAATGTTCATACCTGCATTGATTTCCAATCAGGATGTGATAAACTGCTGTAAAATGATGTAAGAACTTCTTAATTTTTTTAAACGTTTTACATGAATCTGAGGGGAAAAAAGCAATCTAATGCTTCTAAATTTTAACTATGTGTGCATTAAAGTCCTTTTAACCAGGTGCACATCAGCCCTTTTCTAACTTGGCCAAGATAAGTGAGTTCAGTGATAGCAACCACATTCCTTTCTGCAGAGGTAGGCTGTTGCCTCAGGCTAGACAAATATACTAAGCGCTAGTTCCATTTTTTTTTCACACCAGTAAAACATCAAAAGATGTCAACTCTCATTTTGTGCTTTTTGGCTGACAACCAGTAGGAGCCAATACGCAAAACAGGTCACTATAATGATAGAGCGTTAATTCTGACATTTATAAAAAAGTGATTAATAACTCTAAACTCATACTTTAGTTTTTTTATTTTTATGAAGTTCTGTGAATAGCCAAAAGGCAGTTGATATTTCATCGGCTTTGGAGGTCTTTATTTATCATAAATCCAGACTAGTTAGCTCAGTCAGCGAAAGCTAACAGATAATGAAGACGATTTCTAAAATAACTAGCCTTTTAAAGATCATATCAATTGAGATTAATAGTTTTTTTTATGAACCTTTGAAGGTCCAGTTCAAATTCTTTCCTTAATTATTTTCTACCATTTATCCATTAATATGTTTTGCCATTTCATTCCTTTCTATTTTCCATTTCTTACATTGAAAGATAAAGATTTTTTTTCATAAATGTATGTAAATTCCTTTACATACAGTTTACATACAGGCCAACACTCCCCCTGCTTTGTTGTTTCTGTTTTATGGAAACACATTTTACATTTAGTTTAATTAACAATTTTAATGTTAGTCTGCCTGGGACAGAGGAGTCAGAAGTACTCACATTCTTTACTCAAGGTACCGATACCTGTGCTTTAGTTAAAAATAAAATAGTACAAAGGTAAAATGAATTTTTGCCCCGAATAATAAAAAACCCAGTTCCTCTTTTGCTCACTAGGTGGTAAAAAAAAACAAAAAACCCTAAGAAATACAGATTTAGTTTATTTTGCTCTAAATGAAAATTTGAGACAAGATATTATGGAATAAACTGAACATAAATCCTGCAGTTGAATACTTTAAAGTTTACGTTGGTTTTCACAGTTGAAAAAGAAACATGTACCTATAAAAATCAAATAAATCAGTGGGGAATGTGTCGCGTCTCCGATTCTGATCCAATGTTTCCAGCGTCCTGTCGTCATCCATTTCTCTATCAGTGTTTTCTTTAAACTAATTAGGCTTCAACTGGACACATTATCTTTACACTTTGGATTTTTCCTGTTTTGTTTTGGTTGTTACATCATTACCTATCTAAATAAATAGGAGGCCGGGTTTGAAAAGGGCAAAAGTAGAAAGTTAAAAAATTAAAAAGCTCTATGAAAAATAAATGAAGTATAGAACAGATTCGGAAAAAATGCTAATTGGTGGAAAATCTTTTAACCTTAATTTCTGTGTAAATACCCATTAACAGAATTGATCAGTGCAGTTGTAACAATGAGTTAAAAAATATAGTTTGCCTTCATCTCCAATTTGTTTTATAGTCATTTTTACACAGATTTTCCTGGCGTAGTATTTGTTGCTTGTTAGAATATAATAAAAAATCTGTTTATTGTCCCACAATGGGGAAACAGTGTGGTTGTTCAGCAGCAAAAGATTCAAGCAAAAATGGTCACACAATGTGGACCTGAAAAAAAGTGTATAAAAATAACAGAACTGAGAGTTTACAAATAAATGCAATACTGCACTGTTATTGTTGCCATATTTACAATAAAGTTCATATAAAATGACCACTGCTTTTTGTTACAAGAGTTATAAAAATGTTAGGAACTTTAATATGTCAGTAAAATGTTATCCTCAAATGTTTTTGTTAAGTTTTAATCCATATTAAATGCCTGGTGGGTCAATTTTTAAATGTATTTTAGTCCCCCCCTGGTCTCTGTGCTTGGATCATTTTGACGGAAAGTTCCTATTTTTGAACTGTTTCTGTTTTCCTATTACGTTCCTGGAAGTAGCATGCGTTATTGAACGGCTCTATGTAATTAAACGCTAGAATGCAAAGAAGCATGACTTGTAGGAAACATAATTAAATCCCCGATAAACTAATTAGCTGCCAAACGTGCCACCTGTTGCATAGGCGGTCAGGGATAAGTGGTTTTGTTGGGAGGTCAAGGCCACCTTCCCTCCCAGCGGAAGTCTTCATGTCTGACTCGACAGGTCCAAGTGGTTATTTTGCCTGAATGCGGTGCGAGGATGTGTTTCCCCGTGCCCTGCAGTGGAACCAGAAAGTGAGAGGCTTAAAAACCTGCCCATCAGAACCTGTGACCCCGGATGGCCTCGGCTAACAACCATGGCTGCCTGGGATGCTTGAGGCCAGTAACATAAGACAGATTCTGCAAGACACTTTTGCAATCCTGGTGTGGCACGCAGTCCTCTCATTTCTCTGAAATACCTCCATAGTCCTCACAGATATGCCAGCCTGGAGTCCGGGCTTCTTTTTCACAGGTCGAGCAACCTCAGGTCACCATTTTCACTTCCCTGACATCCGCAACGCTTGTTTGTTTGGTAAACATGTTACACCTGTCAGAGGAACGCTGGTTGCTAACCATCAGCATTTCTTCTTTTCTGTGGCGCTTTCCCCTTCTTCTCACCTCGCTTGTTTTTCCATCTGTTGCCCTCGCAGCGGCGCATGCAGTAAGTGTGAAGGAGTGAATGTGTGAGGAGCGAACCACACTGGTTTTGTATTCGTGCACAGAGACCACTGGCCTGTTGTCTGAATTGCTGTCTTGTAATGAAGCTAGAGAAGCTGTTTTTATTTATCCCTCTCCCAGCTGTCACTGTTGTGTCTGGAAGTGTGCTGGTTGAACTCGGAGCCATGCACACTTGGAGAACTGTCAAATCCACTAACACTCCCAACTATGCAGAATGTTAAAGCCCAGAACACACCCTGGATTCACTTCATGGAAAACAAAAGCTGAGAAGGATAAAAAAAAAAAAATAAAAAAGTACAACGTTTATTTGACTCCATCGAGTCTATATTGTGTTTTTGTTTTGTTCTCCTTTCCGTCTAAAAATAAAAAAATATTTGGCTGAATGTCTTCTATCATTTAATTTTTCTTGGAAAAGATTATGTCAAACCAGAAAAAAAGAAAAAGAGAAATGCAGCACTTAAAACTGGAATTAGTTTGTTAATACTAGTAAAACTTCCACATGTTTAATTTATTTTCTGTATCCTGAAGCATGTGAGCCATAATAACTTATAATGACATAATAATTTAGAGCACCCAGTAAAATTATTCATAAAAATTTTTCTGTTTTTCACATCACAACCAAAAATATATTGTGGGAATTTAACTAATTACCAAATGGAGCCTAGGCGGAAGTTCAACTAAATAAACTGACTACTGCCCTTCATGCGTCTACGCCACAGCCAATCAGCTATGAACCACGCCTCCACGAAAGCCTCTCAGCATCCAAAGTTCATCTTAAAAGGCCTCCGATCCGCAACCATCTGCTACCTAGTGCCCAGGCGGTGGTTGTGCCGTGTGACTTCATTCAGATGACTCCATTTCAACCCACCTCCAGCCACTCCTCCACCATCACAGCTTAAGCTTCATCAGAGTGTCATTCCTCCCAGACTCTTGCTGCGTTCCCTGTCTCATCTCAACCGGTCCGGCAGAAGTCCGCCATATTGAGCCTGCTTCTGCCAGAGGTTTCTTCCCAATGGGGAGTTTTTCCTCTCCACTGTCGCTTCATGCTTGCTCATCATGGACAGGTTCTCTCAACCTGTGTTATCCAACTGGACTTCCATCTACTAGGTCCCTGAGTGAAGCTCTAGTATCAGCTCATGCAGTCCACTGGATCTCCCCATAAAGCTCAGCAGACCGTCTCCCTAACCAGCAGTCTACAGACTGACCAACTCCATCTATCTCCACTCCACCACCAGTTTCTTTACTCCTGTTCATGCATATCAAACATCATTCAGTGCTATGTTTCCTGCAGAGGACTGAGCGCCAAAGACAGAGTATTTGTATCAATACATTTCTTCTAATTGTCCTTTCTCTCAGTGTGAGTTTTTCAGATTAAACTAATTGTAAAATTAAAGCTAAAAAAACAGATGGTTTTGGTCTTTTTTTTTTCCAAAGACCATCAGTCTGCAGCATGATCTGGACTGTGCTAAGGCCACCTTTTGGCTGATAGACGGCTGCAAGTATTTTTTACGCTCCACCTATTTTGGACTTCTAGAAACAGGACGTTTTGTCCGTTTCTCTCAGGGAGATGTTCGGTTAATTCTGTTATTCTATAAATTCCAGTGTTTGAAAGTAGCAGAGTAAATTGACTTGGTTACTCTACTTAAGTACCTTTTTTGAGTATCTTTACTTTACTTGAGTCATTTTTTGGGGGGGTACTTATAACTTCCACTCAACTACATTTCTAGGAAGCTGCTAGTTACTTCACCTTTACTTTGTAATCTGTTGTTGCTGTTTTTCTTTCTTGGAATACAATTCCAACATGGCAGAATTCTAAGGGCAGGGATTACTTTCGAGTCAATGAGTCGATGCAATCAACTGATTTTCCTTAGATAGAAAAGTTTGTATCATTTTGACTGTACAGGTCCTTCTCAAAATATTAGCATATTGTGATAAAATTCATTATTCTCTATAATTTTTTGAGATAGGAATTTTGGGTTTTCATGAGCTGTATGCCAAAATCATCCATATTAAGACAATAAAAGACCTGAAATATTTCAGTTAGTGTGCAATGAATCAAAAATATTTGAATGCTCAAGTTTTATCATTACATTAATGAACTTTATCACAATATGCTAATATTTTGAGAAGGACCTGTATGATCTGGTGAACTGTAAAGTGTCTTGAGATGACATGGTAAATGGCCTGTACTTGACCAAAGCACTTAAAACTACAGTCAGTCATTCACCCACACACTGATGGTGGCAAGCTACACTGTAGCCACAGCTGCCCTGGGGCTCACTGAAAGAAGAAAGGCTCTGACCACCATCAGTGTGTCTTGCTCAAGGACACAACAACACAGAAAGCCAGAGCTAGGGCTTGAACCGCCAATCCTTAGATTTCAGGGCAAACTCTTACAGCGGACGCCACTGTCACGCGACATGTATTGGCGCTATATAAATAAACTGAATTGAATTGAGTTGAATTTGGACACCATTGTTTTAGAGATTTGCACAACATTCCACACCTAAGGAAAATTTAGAGAAGCCAGTTAACCTAACTGCCATGTTTTTTGACTGTTGGAGGAAGCCAGAGTACCCAGAGAGAACCCATGCATGCTCAGGGAGAAGATGCAAACTCCATGCAGAAAGACCACAGGAATTGAACCTTCTTGCTGCAAGGCAGCAGTGCTACCCACTGTGGCACTGAGCAGCCCTACACCCAAAACAACTCACTGAAAGAAGCCCTATAAGAGTTTCAACATTAAGTTATCCATTGGAAACAGTAAAGAACTTTTAAATGCATTTGAATTGAATTAATTTAAAGTTTAAAAAAATGGTAATAAATGCCTTTTTTTAAGCTTTGAAACTGCCAGCTTGATATTTCAAAACAAAATTCTAGGTTCTGTAGTTTTTACCTTTTACTCAAGGATCCTTTGCTATCCTCTGACTTAGCTTATTGTGGGATAAACATGTATTTTTTATTTTTGGTATTTTACTCTGGCTTGTTGAACTTGCTAGATGTTAAATACGCCAGAAGGCAACAGTTATATATTAGCTCCCTTTAAAGGTACACTATGCAACCGGTGTTGGTTTTCCAGCGAGGCTCCCCCCAGAGGGCGAAAGTAAAAGTGCACTGTCGTAAATATGCACAGCTGTTCTCCTGGTTTCTCCTCAAGCCAGGCGCGGTTGTTTTGAGCTTAGCAGACAGGCGAACGCAACGAATGACTAAGCATCTGACGCGCTGCAAACGCGCTGCTGCTCGAGATGGAAAAATTGAATTTTTGCTGCTCGACGCACCGCGTCAACCAATCAGAGAAGCTGATCTGGGAGCTGGCAGGGAGAGAGACACAGCACTGATGATCACAGCGCTATGATCACTCCTCTTAAACAGTTTATTGACGCCTAAATTAACTTAAAATGCAGAAATCTGCCGGCAGAATATGTTCGCTTTTATTATCCTGCTGCCTGCAGTTTGGATTATTTAGATGAAAAACACCTACCAGCCGCCGCGGTGAACCGCGAGGAGGCGACCCGGCCAGAGGCTGCTGATGAAGGGATTCCTACTGTCGGCGCACCGCTGGTATGTGGGGGTCTGAGCGGTTCCGACAGAAAAAATATTGTAAGGCAGGATTATAATCTGAATGAACTGACTGCACTGATTACGTTTTCAGGTGTATTTTCTCACTTAAAAACATATTAAAACTACTTTATTCCCACTGATCACAGCAAATATAGCTGCAAAGCAGGGAAAGGATAGTGAAGCTCCGCCCAACGCGCGTCAGACACACTTTTGCACCGCGCAGCCAGAGCAGCAAAGCTGCTTCAGCCGCGCGTCAGAACTAAACTGGTACAAGCAGTAAAAATGAAGCAGCAGACGCGATTTTGCTGCGTCCGGTGTGAAAGCAGCACTGCACAAAGATCGCCACTGTGCTAGCAACGAGCATGCTTTTAACTGGGGGGTGTAGCAGTTCTCGCCGTAAAGCAAGACCGACTCTCGCGAGACTTCTGAGCCTGTGGGTGCGGGTCGGTGCTCCTGCAATTGCAAGTGCGGGATTCCCCCCACAGACCACCAGGGCGGCCGAGAATACCTTTGTTCAACCTGAAATGACTCATTTAATCATCCAAAACGTTATGGAACACATTAATTAACTGAAAAATGTTGCATAGTGTGCCTTTAAGTTATTTAAACTAGCCAAAGTATTTTGTTTCATACAGACTATACTATATATATATATATATATATATATATATATATATATATATATATATATATATATATATATATATATATATATATACACAGTACAGACCATACATTTGGACACACCCTCTCATTCAAAGAGTTTTCATTGTTATTATCATCACTATGAAAATTGTAGATTCACACTGAATGCATCAAAACAATGAATTAACACATGTGGAATTATATACTTAACAAAAAGGTGTGAAACAAGTGAAAATAAGTCTAATATTCTAGTTTCTTCAAATGCCAAGAGTGCATGAAGCAGTAATCAAAGCAAATGTGGCTACTTTGAATTTGGTCTGTATAAATAAATAAATAAATATATATATAAATAAATAAATAAACATGCTGTACATAATTGTTTACAGAGACTTGTGTTTCTGTTATGACATCTTAAGTAAACCAACTTTGAATGTAGTGCAGTGATTTTATGATAAATATGTAATGAATGTGTGGTTTCCGAGGTTCTGTTCCAGTCTGTACTTGCAGCTCCTGAAAACCACCACGCCGGCATGTGTGCAGCTACAGAAAGTACTGATCAGGGACGACTCCTTCCCCTGCCACATTATGCATTTCAGACAGAATATGAGACCCAATCTGTGTTGGCTTGTCAGTCATCCAGCCTCTTGTTTTAGGATGCCCCCATTAAATGGTGGGCAGGAGATCAACAGCGGTGGGACTAAGCTCTGATGACAAGCTGCTGGAGAGGCTGCAGAGGAAGACGGAAGGAGTGGAGTTTGCATGGGGACTGTCTGAGCAGCAGACACATATGCACAAACCCACATCTACCTCCTCATAGACATGCACATCATAGCTGCCTGCAATCTGATGCCACGGGTGAGATTTTATTGCTGCAATGGAAAGCGGTGTCTGATCTACTCTACCTAGGCTGTGATTAACATGAGATTATCATTAACTTTGCTTAATGCTGATTTTATGTTTAGAGCTTGGAGTTACTTCTTTAATATTCATCCTTTTGCCAACAGGGGGAAACAAACACCTGCTTTTTACATTCAACATACTACAGAAATGTCGATTGTTTTGTATGAACGTTTTCATTCAGTCCCTTGAATTAATATGTTAAGCAGAGGCCCTGATGAAAGATTAATCTCCAGCCCAGTTGACCTCTATTCATTTTGCCACCGACTCTGAGCAGCTTTCCCAGCAGCATGATGCTGAACACACCGTGTAGGAGATAGAGTTATGAGGGTGAGGTGTTTTTTTTTTCCAACACAGAAAGTTCTACATGTGGGCCAATCCGATCAGGGCATCATCTAAATGCCTTTTGGTAATCTGAGAACTCTTTGAAAGGCCTGTTTTCAGCAATTACTAACCTTCCTACCACTATTCTAAAAGCCAGATTTGTAGAGTGGTCGACAAAATATGTTCTGTCAACAGATTCTTCAATTTGAGCAATGATCTATTTGCAACTCTGCCAAAAGTGCAATGGGCCTTGCTTCTTTTCAGGCCTCTTAGGTAATGATATGTCCGCCTTGAGCAAGAGTAGCATATACCAGGAAAAAACGATAAATCAGTCTTTACTGTTTTTACTTTATTCTTTAGAGGGAAGGAATTGAAGAGAGGTGGCCATGTTCCTTGGATTGAATCCCAGAAACTGCCATGCTGGGTCCCAGGACAAGAAGACCCATAGCCCCAGAATGCCTCCCATCCCACTGCTCAATAATGATAGGCTACTTGCAAAAGACTGGTTGCATTAGATATACGTAGGTGCAAAACAAAAATCGTATTTTACAAGGAAAAAAATAATAATTTGACATATGAGATCAAAGGAGTACTTAATAGATAAATAAATCGATAAGATAATTGTCAATTTCCACATAATTTTGTTTCAAATTAATAAGGTTCCCTGTGGAGAGCCTGAATAGTCAGGGGCGGATTTAGGAAATTTGGGGCCCTAGGCAGAGACAGGCATGGGGCCCTCTGAATTGAAAAGACAACAGATAATGATTCCAAGAATTTCCAATCATTGAGCCCATTCTAACTTAGCTGATTGCTCATTTGTTTCCAAAAAGGTTACAGCAAAATTAAATAACCCAGTCCTTCTTTTCACTGTAGACAAGCCATGATCTGCTTATCTGTTCTCCAGTTTTCATATATATTAAATTATAGATGCCTGAATCATGACAGCAGATAAGATAGAGGAGAGCAGGAGGGATGGTTACCAATCTACTTGCTCTACTGAGCAGAGTTCTCTTCTTTTATATGTTGTCGTCAAAGTCTCCAGTAACAGAAAAAAGTCGCTAGATTTGGCACTAGGCGCTTTTTTGTAATAAAAAAGCTAGATGGGTCTGAAAAACTTGCTAAATATAGCGACAAAAGCGCTAAGTTGGCAACACTGCTCTTCCTGTCGTTTGTTTTCAAATGATTTGTTGCCGCTTATTTGGACCTTTCTGCATATGTGCAGCAAATGGATTGATCCAATGTGGTGGACACTGAAGGGGGGGCCCAGAGACACACTTTATATTATAAGCATTCTGATGGGATTTTAACGAAATCGTTTTGATCAAAAACATAATGAATATGCACAAATAAGTAATAGCTGTAATAACCATACATGTAAAAGGAGTGTTATGGGGCCCCCGGGAATTTTATGGGGCCCCTAATGGTAAATCCGCCCCTGCCCCCATTTCTTCCAACATGTATCGCCGAGATAGCCGTTGCGTGTCCAAAAGCCTTTATAACGCAGATGTAACCATTTCAACCGACGTTGAGTTTTAACTCAGGTGAAGAGCTTCATGATTTCTTAAATATTACAAACTGTATTGCAGCACTAGTAAGAGGAGTGGCAGCCTAGTGGTGGGGGCATAGAGCTTGCAATCCTGAGGTTCTGAGTTGGAGCCCCACTCCCACATACTCTGGGTCTCTGAGCAAAGACCCTTAACCCCAGAACTGCTGTCTGTGCGCCACACAATGGCAGCCCACTGTTCCCCAAAGGGGATGGGTTAAATATAAATTTCTCCAATGTAAGATCAATAAAGTTCAATTACCGGTATTAGTGTGATTTTGTATTTACTGTAACAAAAAGCCAGCATCACTGCAGCTTTGAGAGCTGCTAAACCCACAGAAACCTACAATTATGTTCCAACCAGATTGGTATATATGTTTGCGTGATTTTTGTTATGCTTTGTATGGTAATGAGCACAGCTGTCTAATTAAACTTAATTGGAAAAGTTTGCTTTATGCTAATTTAGGCTGTACAGTTCCCTTACTTATCAAGGAAAAACATGGCCGCTTCAGCGTCCCTTTTTAAACCTTTCTCCTTCATAAGCTCCTTCCGCCTGGAGAAGGCCTGTTTGATGTCTATCCTAATTTTTTTTTTATGTCTCTGGCTTTGTTTTCATTTAAGTTCTCTTGGTGAAACCGTTTCTTGTGCCGCAGCTGCATATGCATGGTTCTGCATTGGGCTGCAGAAGTGTAGATTATCAGTCGTTGGGTTTGCGCAGGGGTCAGCAACACGGGCCCTCAAGGACCACATTGGGTGCCCTTGATAACATTCCAGCGGGCTAAGTTTGAATTATTTATTTAATTAATTATTTTTTTCTGTTGCTCTTCTGTTTTAATCATTTATACAGCATTGCAAAATGATGATTTCTGAAATAAAATTAGAAATGAAAAGAAACAATAAAAATATGTTTATAATGTACAGAGTTTAGGTAAAGGGTGACCCCTGGGTTAGCGTCTGCAAACAATCTTCACCGCCATAAATCTGTTGGGAGCTGGAGAAGTACCACCTTCCTCCAGCAGAGTCCGCCATGGATCCTCCTGAGCCGAGCCTCCTGCACAGCTGAAGCTCATCCCATCATCAGAGGATCCACAGTATTTAAGCTGTCTTCAGACCTTGCCTCAACGCCGCAGTGTTTTATCCAGTTGGTTAGCACCTAAGCCTAGTATCTCTGAGAACCTTTGTTGACTTTTGAATCTAGACTGGATTCTCACCTTTGTCTCTGTCTTCCAGGAAACCTGTTTTTTCTCCTGTGAAGCTCAGGAGGAGCTTAACCTGCCGAGCCTGCCCTCTGAGCCAAACCTGAAGTCTCTCTCTGGATTTTCCATGCAGCTCTGGACCAAGAGCTGGAAACTCAAAACCAGGGTCAGCTCATTCTCTAGAAGTAAGACGCTGAAGCAGTTAACGGACTCTGCTGAACAAACTATCTCCGGACCCAACAGTTTCCCTCTCAAGGCTTTAACCAAGAACCCTCAAGGTACAAATCTGAAACTGTCTGAATCAAACTCCTCTGAGCAAACGCTAACTGAACTGTCTCCCACGCAGACTCCAGTGAATCAGTCCCCAGGCCATAACCAGAACCAGTTTTTAAACTGTGCTTGTGACAATAAACATTGTTAAACCTTTTACTTCTGTTTCCGTCTCCGTGGTGTTCTGCATAACTGGGTCTCACTAGAGAACCCATCATGACAAAATCATGTTGTTATTCGGTGCATCAGTACTAATTTATCCCTCGCCGGTGTCTGTACTTTTATATATCAAATATCATGGCACATCGCAAACAAGTGACCAGCTTTATGTATAAACTAATATGAAATTCTCCGCTTATGAAAATGTATCTGATTATTAGCAGAGGTAATACACCAATAATAACACCTGTGTCAATGCGGTCAGATTTCAAGCACTAAAAAGACACAATGTCCTTTTAAAGTTAGATTTGTAAAGCTCTGTCTATAGTGTTGTTCCATATTTATATATTATTTCTCTAAATTCCTTCTAAACTTTACATTGCTAAAAGAAATCCCAGTGGGCATCTTGTTCAGTGGTGGTGCTGATCTGTGGGCATTTTAAAGGCCTTTTTTATTTGGCCATCATGACAGAACACTGCGGCCAAACACAAGGCCCAGCAGACCACCTCCGTCGTCTATTGGAGGAGCGGGAGGCTCAAATCCATGGACATGTTCAGGCTCTCAGTGAGTTAAACACCCACATTGAGTTACAAAACCAAGTAGTTCAAAACTATGCAAACCACTTGAACAGAGCTAACGCCACGCCGGCAGTACAACCATTTCCGGGTCCAGTTCCGCCCCCGAGGTCACCGGCAGTGACGTCATCACCAGAGTTCCACCCAAGTCTACCTGAAAAATTCTCTGGTAATATGAAAGATTGCAAGGGATTTTTGTTTCAATGCCGTTTAATCTTTCAGAACTCTCCTGGCAGTTTTCCCACGGACTATAAAAAGATAACTTTCATTCTTTCCCAATTGACAGGAAGAGCCCTGGAATGGGCTCAGGCAAGGTTTGCCTCCGACGAAAGCCTCAGTTGTCAATACTCTGAGTTTATTTCAGAATTTTCTCAAGTATTCAATCAAGAAACTGATCAAACCATTGACTCTCGTGCTCTTTTCAACATTAAACAGGGAAATTCTTCTGTGGCGGAGTTCTCCATTAACTTCCGGGTTAAAGCGGCAGCTTCCGGATGGAACCAAAGCGCTTTAAAGGGGGCTTATTTTATGGCTTTGAATGAAAGCATCAAGGATGAACTAGCAACTCTCGACGAACCTACAACACTTGAAGAATTAATCCGTCTGACGATAAAATTGGACAACAGAATCCGAGCTAGAAACAGCTCCAAGTCTAGAAATCTGGGTTCTTTTTCCTCTGCCCCTGCTTCTAATAATGTGACTGTTTTTTCTGCTTCCTCTGAACAGTTGTCCAAACCAAGATCTAAAGTCCAGTCTCTCCCTTTGCCTGTTCAGGCCTCTCATTCCGGAGAGATGGATGCCGAACCCATGCAGGTTGGACATACCAGGCTCACTCCAGAGGAAAGACAAAGACGTTTTTTGAGCAAACTTTGCATCTACTGTGGTGAGAGTGGTCACTTCATCGCTTCATGTCCAGTTAAATCAAAAGCCTGGGCCCGCCAGAGGTTCTGAGGAGTCTGGCGGGCCATGATAACTCTAAAAAATCTCCTCGACTGATGCTCCCTGCCACTTTGTTTTGCTCGAATCAAAGCCTCTCTTTTTCTGCCTTCATCGATTCAGGCTGTGAACCAAATTTAATTGATTCAAACCTTGTCCAGCAGCTTCACATTGAAACCATTCCCCTGACCCAGCCTCTTAGTGTCTCAGCTATTGATGGGAAAAAACTCCACCAGGTTACCCATCAAACTCAACCTCTCGAGCTACTACTCTCAGGTAATCATCGTGAAACCATAACATTTTTTGTTTTTCCCTCCGCATGCTCTCCCCTGGTGCTTGGATTCGAATGGTTGGAGAAACATAATCCACATATTAACTGGACTGATCGTCATGTGGAATCATGGTCAACGTTATGTCACAAAACATGCCTCCGTTCGGCAGCCCCCGTGGTGGGGTCTCCTAGACGTGGGGGGGAGATGGACTCTCCTGACCTTTCTTCTGTCCCTTCTGAGTACCATGATTTGGCTCCTGTCTTCAGTAAGGTCAGTGCTACGTCCCTTCCACCACACAGACCATATGACTATGCGATCGAGCTATTACCTGGAGCACCTCTACCCAGCAGCAGACTATACAATATTTCCAAACCAGAACGAGAAACCATGGAAAAATACATAAACGAGTCTTTAGCTGCTGGGATAATTCGCCCATCTTCTTCTCCGTTGGGTGCAGGGGTTTTTTTCGTAGGTAAGAAGGACGGTTCTTTAAGACCGTGTATTGATTACAGAGGCCTGAACCAAATAACTATTAAAAACAAGTACCCTCTTCCACTACTCGCCTCAGCTTTTGAACCTGTACAAGGGGCAACTGTTTTCACCAAACTAGATTTGAGGAACACTTATCATCTTCTTAGGATCCGTGACGGAGATGAGTGGAAAACAGCCTTTAAAACCCCCTTGGGCCAGTTCGAATATTTGGTCATGCCCTTTGGTCTAACAAATGCTCCTGCCTGTTTCCAAGCCCTTGTGAATGACGTTCTCAGAGACTTTTTAAATGTGTTCGTGTTCGTCTACATAGATGACATACTCATTTACTCTAAAGACCTCTCAGAGCATAAGAAACATGTCCGCCTTGTGTTGCAAAGATTACTGGAGAACAAACTTTTTGTCAAGGCCGAGAAATGTGAATTCCATCAGCCTTCAGTCACCTTTTTGGGGTTTGTGCTCGAGGGCGGGCAGGTTAAGCCTTCTGAGGATAAAATGAAGGCAGTTTTAGAGTGGCCGGTTCCTGAAAACCGCAAGCAGCTACAGAGATTCCTGGGTTTCGCCAATTTTTATCGCCGATTCATCAGGAACTATAGTCAGACAGCTCTTCCTCTAACCTCCTTAACCTCAGTCAAACGAACCTTTCAATGGACCCCTGAGGCACAAACCGCATTTGAGAAACTGAAATCTTTGTTTTCCAGTGCACCCGTGTTAATCCAGCCTGATCCTTCCAAACAATTCATCCTCGAAGTAGACGCTTCCGACTCTGGTGTTGGAGCTGTCTTATCTCAAAGACTCGACTCTGATCAAAAGATTCATCCTTGTGCCTTTTTCTCTCGAAGACTTTCCTCCGCAGAGCAAAACTACGATGTTGGAGACCGAGAACTACTGGCCATCAAGTTGGCACTGGAGGAATGGAGACACTGGCTGGAGGGAGCTGAGCACCCGGTTCTCGTTTGGACGGATCACAAGAACCTTGCTTACATCCAGTCAGCTAAACAAGCCAATCCCCGTCAATCAAGGTGGTCCATATTCTTCTCTCGTTTCAACCTCATTATCTCCTACAGACCCGGATCCAAGAATGTCAAACCCGATTCTCTCTCTCGTCTATACTCCGTTGATCAACCCGAGACGCCTGAACCTGTCCTTCCCGCATCATGCACTGTTGGAGTGGTTACCTGGGAGATCACCGATCTAATTAATTCCGCCCTGGCTTCAGAACCTGACCCAGGTAATGGTCCAGCTAACCGAACCTATGTACCTTCTTCTGTCAGATCTCGCCTAATACAGTGGATGCATGCTGCTAAGTTCTCTGCCCATCCGGGGGTGAGCAGAACCGTCGCTTTGATTTCAAGACGTTTCTGTTGGCCAACTCTTCACAGAGATGTCAAGGAGTATGTGTTGGCCTGTTCCACCTGTGCAAGAAATAAAGCCTCACATCAACCTCCCTAAGGACTGTTACAACCTCTTCCAGTTCCCTCACATCCATGGTCCCATATAGCTATCGACTTTGTCACTGGTCTTCCCATCTCCCGAGGTATGTCCACAATCCTCACCATCGTTGATCGATTCTCGAAATCCTGTCATCTCATCCCTCTCAGGAAACTTCCCACGGCTTTTCAAACCGCCCAGCTCCTGGTGAAACACGTCTTCCGTCTACATGGCATTCCCCAAGAGATCCTCTCAGACCGTGGTCCCCAGTTCATTTCACAAGTTTGGAAGGCATTCTGTTCCGCTCTCGACTGTAAGTTCTCTCTAACTTCCGGTTATCACCCACAGTCCAACGGCCAAACTGAGAGGATGAACCAACAGCTAGAGTCAACCCTCCGTTGTCTGACTTCAAACAATCCCACCGACTGGAGCCAGTACCTAACTTGGATAGAATACGCACACAATTCTCTTAAATCTGCTTCCACCGGCCAGTCACCGTTTCAGGTCAGTCTCGGTTACCAACCTCCACTTTTTCCCGCAGACGAGAGAGAGATTTCGGTCCAGTCAGTCAACCAGCACATCAGACGCTGCCAACGCATATGGAGAGAGACCATCACTACCCTCAATCGTTCCTCCGAGACTACCAAGCGTTTCGCCGACTCCAGAAGACGTCCCGCCCCTGAGTACTCCGTGGGCCAAGAGGTATGGCTATCCACTCGAGATATTCCCCTCAAGGGAATGTCTCGTAAACTCTCTCCAAAATTCATTGGTCCATATAAGATTTCCCAGGTCATCAACCCATCAGCCATACGCCTTCAACTTCCCCCGTCTCTTCGTATTCATCCCACATTCCACGTCTCTCAAGTGAAACCAGTAGTCTCAAGTCCTCTGTGATGGTCATCCTGCATTCACTGTCCGCCGGATCGTGGACTCCCGTCGGCGAGGTCGCGGCTGGCAGTACCTCGTCGACTGGGAGGGCTATGGCCCGGAGGATCGCCAGTGGGTTCCTGACTCTTACATCCTCGATCCAGCACTGATCGAGGAGTACGAGCGTTCCTGTCCATCGACATCTTCCGGACCGCCAAGGGGGGGGTACTGTTGGGAGCTGGAGAAGTACCACCTTCCTCCAGCAGAGTCCGCCATGGATCCTCCTGAGCCGAGCCTCCTGCACAGCTGAAGCTCATCCCATCATCAGAGGATCCACAGTATTTAAGCTGTCTTCAGACCTTGCCTCAACGCCGCAGTGTTTTATCCAGTTGGTTAGCACCTAAGCCTAGTATCTCTGAGAACCTTTGTTGACTTTTGAATCCAGACTGGATTCTCACCTTTGTCTCTGTCTTCCAGGAAACCTGTTTTTTCTCCTGTGAAGCTCAGGAGGAGCTTAACCTGCCGAGCCTGCCCTCTGAGCCAAACCTGAAGTCTCTCTCTGGATTTTCCATGCAGCTCTGGACCAAGAGCTGGAAACTCAAAACCAGGGTCAGCTCATTCTCTAGAAGTAAGACGCTGAAGCAGTTAACGGACTCTGCTGAACAAACTATCTCCGGACCCAACAGTTTCCCTCTCAAGGCTTTAACCAAGAACCCTCAAGGTACAAATCTAAAACTGTCTGAATCAAACTCCTCTGAGCAAACGCTAACTGAACTGTCTCCCATGCAGACTCCAGTGAACCAGTCCCCAGGCCATAACCAGAACCAGTGGTTAAACTGTGCTTGTGACAATAAACTTTGTTAAACCTTTTACTTCTGTTTCCGTCTCCGTTGTGTTCTGCATAACTGGGTCTCACTAGAGAACCCATCATGACAAAATCATGTTGTTATTCGGTGCATCAGTACTAATTTATCCCTCGCCGGTGTCTGTACTTTTATATATCAAATATCATGGCACTTCGCAAACAAGTGACCAGCTTTATGTATAAACTAATATGAAATTCTCCGCTTATGAAAATGTATCTGATTATTAGCAGAGGTAATACACCAATAATAACACCTGTGTCAATGCGGTCAGATTTCAAGCACTAAAAAGACACAATGTCCTTTTAAAGTTAGATTTGTAAAGCTCTGTCTATAGTGTCTTTCCATATTTATATATTATTTCTCTAAATTCCTTCTAAACTTTATATTGCTAAAAGAAATCCCAGTGGGCATCTTGTTCAGTGGTGGTGCTGATCTGTGGGCATTTTAAAGGCCTTTTTTATTTGGCTTTGCTCTTTGGAATCTGTAATGAAATTTAGTCTGTGCAGTTTATGAGCAACAAAACATACCTCACATGGGCCATATGTCAAAATAGTGTTATTATCTTCCAAGAATGTTAACCGCACTGGTCTGAGCCAGTAACCATCTCTGCCTGAAGGGCCTTTTTCTTCTGCAAGTGGAGCAATTTATGAGTGAGGTTAAGATGTCAGTCTTAGCCATGGCTATAGACAGCTCAGCCTGAACCATCGCTCAGACGGACCCATAGATCCAGCGTCTGGCAGCCATTCTTGATGTAAGCCACCGTGTACCCGACAACCTCCTCCATGTTTGCAGATATCCTAATGACACGTATGGCATGTCGTACGCAGGTGTCCCGGTGGCAGGAGATATATTTGACAGCAAGGAGATGTCAGGCTGGCAACAGCTGTGGGCTACAGTTTCACCAGATGTCTGCCGTTGCTAACCTTCAGAGACATGAACTGGCCTCCAGCCCCACCCTCACCACCCCCTCTGGACCTACTTTACACACACAGTAAATATTTTCCCAGCACAAAATGTAGAGGAGGCGCGGAGCAGAATTTGTTTGTCACGGCTCAAACGGTCAGAGCCCTCAGGGCTGTGATTTATAACACCCAGAGGAACATGGTGATGGCAGGAAGCCTGTGTTTTACTCCGTCACACAGCTGGAGTCATGACAGACTCTGTGCTCGCTACGGGCTCTTAGTGCTCATTGGATGATATGCTGGTTAAGATACTCAGTCATCCAGGTCATAGTTGTTCCAAAAAAAAGAAAATTAAAAACAATCCATTGGACTTTGTTTCCAAGTTTGAAGACGTTTTGCTTCCTGTCCAGGAAGCTTTTTTAATTTAGATGTAAGGAATTGCATTGAGTTCGAGGTTTTATACAGTAACCCATCAAAACCTTGTCTTTGTTTTGAAAACGTGCAAATTGAAACGGATGAAGGGGTCCACCCTCTTGGAACGGGGGTCATTTGGCTTCTTTTGTTAGCCTGCAATGCCCCATACCTGTCTAAGTGTCTGAAAGGGGGGTCTCTCTGATCATTGATAATCAGAGAGAAGGAATTCCCTCTGAAAAACCATTTTGGAGAGAAGATTTTGTCCTTTGTTCCTGAGCCTGTTGGTGGCACTGTGACACCTTCCTGCTGTTCAGGTGTGCAGAGATGGAAAAAGTGCCACACATTTAACCAATATTAGGTCCAAAACACGCTTATGACTTAGTAGGAATTGGGTAGGTAATTAATCGGATTTATATTTTTTGTTTATTTGAAAATGTGATTTTTTTTCTTTTTCTTTAACCATTAATTTCTTTTATTTAGGAAAACTGATTTCATACCAATAAAACACATTTGATACTTTTTTTCCTGAAATTTTAATGCTAGAATAAATTCTAAAAAAATGTATGCATTTTCGAAATAAAGTAATTTGGACACTTAATAAATCCAGAGTTTCATTCGTCATTTCCTGCCAAAGTATCTATTTCTTACCTGCATGTGAAAGATCTGTCTGGAAAAGCGCAATTATATCAGTTCAGCTTTTCCGGACCTTTAAATGTTCTTGTCAGCCAGTTTTACTGTGGCTGTTTCAGACATGTATCAGTAATTTCTGCCTGTGCTTTTTCACATGCTTCAGATGTTTCAGCCCAGTTATCCATCGGAAATTTATAGAACTTAGATATTCAAATTTCTTTTTGATCGGGATCATCTGCTAATTAATTTTTTTTATCTTTTTTTATGAAAGTTTTCTGTTTTTAATATTTTTAAAGTAAAAAAATAGATAAAAAAATGTTGCTTCTGCATTAAGAAGGTCTTAGCCTGGAGTTTTCATGATCTTCCTGTGCATGCATTGGTTGTCTCACTCAAAGCTACAGCAGAAAAGGACTGGTTCCCTGCAAGGAGGACCTGATAGCTGCGGCTTTGTCCTCTGAAGGAAGCGGTCTACCTGGACTGGGTCGCTCGAAGACCGTACTGATGAGGAGGCTGGAAGAGTTTGACAATCGGTCTCCGCCAAGTGACGTCAGTTGTTTACCTCGGGCGTGGTACACTACGCCTTTTCCACCTAAAATGGTGTCTTAGCAACAAATGTCACGTGACTGGCGGAGACCGATAGATTCAAACAGGTCCAGACTTCTCTGGCTTTCACTGCCCCTCACTCAGCACATGCTCCGTCGCCTAGCAACCGTGACAGAGTCACAAACCAGGCAAAGGATAGATGCCAAACTACTTGTTGCTGTTCTGTGTGCTAATTTCATGTTTGATGAGCTTCAGCACCAACAGCTTCATCAACAATATCAGATTTATTGTCCCCACACTTCACAGATATTGGAACCTGTGCTTAAATGTCAGCTAAACCAATTCGCAAAGAGATAGATAAAACCTTTAAATAGACCTAAAATCACCGGCCAATTATCTGACTTAATAACCATTTCAATTAACTATTTTTGGGCATGCTTTTGTGGCGCAGTGGTTAGTGTACAGTACATGACCCATATAGAGCGCCTTAGTCTTCAGCGTGGCTGACCCTGGTTCAAATCTGGCCTATGGTCCTTTGCTGCAAGTCTCTCCCCCTCCCTCATACCTACTGTCCAAAACGTGAGCCACTAGTGCTGTAAACCCTTCCCCCTAAAAAAATGGTGCTTTTTTCATTAATTTAAGACAACTGTATTCACATAATTGTATTATATTGGGCATTATGTCCAATTTTCAGCACTGTTTGTCTCCATTTCCCCTTTTTTGGAGCAGCTGACTTCCTTCAACCTGCAATAATTCATGGGATACTTTAGGTCACGAAGGATACAACCGGCCCTTCCTTCAAATTAGGTGAATATGACATAAAATAGTTACATAGCCCAAACAATGTACTGATTTCATTTATTATAGTTTCAATATTAATTAGCCTATAAACCAATTTAATATTGACAGGATTATGTTGAAATCTGAGATCTTTAGTTGTTTTAACATTTCTTCTGTGATTTAAATGAAATTTAACCTGCTTATGTTCAGCCTGAAAAACATTTTACCTGGCAGGGATTTGACCATAAAACATATGCATTAAGCAAGTAGCATAAATGTGCCTCAAAGGAAGGTGTTAGACTAAAAAAACTTACATTTTACAAATTAAAGTCTGATTCTTTATCAATCAAACTCTTTTAGCCTGCTTTAGTCTCATACCCACCACAACCCAAAGATTTCTAATCTCTTACAATAATTATCTGAAACTGTGGCAGAAAGGTAGTTAATTTACACCCTCTTCTCCCTCTTTACAGTAAAGTGAAACTTATGCAACCATCTCCCTTCAAAAGTTATCTAATTATGGTATTTATTCTTTGTTAAATTGCAGCTACTTGTTGATGGCTTCTGATGTTTTTTAAGAACCATCAGAGATGTCAAAAGTATTAATGTTTATTAGAAGTAGAAGCATAAATCGTACTGTTTCAAAACACTTTTGTAGAAGTTAGAGAATCAATTTAAGCTTTTTAATGAAACAAAAGTGTAAAAGTATCATTTAAAAAAATACTTTAAGTATAAAAGTAAAAGTAATGCAGGAAAAAATGTTAAGGACAGATGCTGTAAAGCAGGGGTCTTCAACGTTTTCCAGGCCAAGGACCCCTGAATTGATAGAGATGGAGCGGGGAACCCCTAATTATATATACAGTATTGTATGAAATTGTGTTCTATCAAACTGGTCCTATAGTCACTCTATTACAGATGGAGTAACGAACAAAAGTAATTTCTCCCTGGGATTATTAAAGTATTTCTGATTCTGATTCCTGGTTGATGGGACAGGTGTTGTGAATGAAACGGTGCCCAGCTTGAAAGAGCTCCTGTGTGTCGCTGAATGTGTGCATTCATGACTAAAAGACATCTTCTGCCTCCATTTATCTGTTTACTACAGAGTGTTAAATTCATGTTAATGTGTATTTAAAGACATTTCAATTAGTGGAAAAAATGCAGGGGGGAATATAAAAAAAAAAAAGTCTAATCAACCAAAGCTTTTGCGACCCCCATGAAGTACCTCCGTGGACTGCCTAGGGGTCGCGGACCCCCTGTTGAAGACCTCCACTTTAAACCTTATGTTGGTTACTGCACTACCCTGTTAAAGGAACATTTTTTCTACACTTCAGGATGATAGCTTATAATTCATTGTCTTAGTTTTATAACTAATTACAACAACGTCAAATTTAACTTTGGATCCTCTTGAAAAACTATTTTGATATGTGGCGAACAAGTTGGTGCAGCACTGGGTCCAACCACAAAGAAACTAATTATCTGGATGAAACGAATTATTTTGATGGATTATATTTTTTTTTAAATACCAAACGGCCATAAGGAAAATGAGCTTAAATGAAACTAAACTAACAAAACTATTTTTAAAATGTAAGGAGAAGTAAAAAGTTGTATAAAAAATAATTACTCCAGTAACATTTCTACTTAAGAAGGTAGCAAAGTATTTGTACTTTGTTATTTGACACCTGTGGAGACCATCGGTGCACAAACTGCAGCTTGAGGGGAAGAAGTTTCGGCTTTGGTTTTAGAACAATATGCCAAACGCCAAAAGGCTTACATAGCCTTATTCAAGTGATTATAAAAAATAAAAAAAGAAACAGAAAGAGTATTAGACAAGTGCAAACACACAAAGCCACCTGTTGAAAATCACAACAACAGCATTAGTGAATCAGCCAAAAAGACAGTGTTACTCTGGAGGAGCTGCAGTGATCTGTAGCTTTGAAGGGGAGGAATCTGTTGACAAGACAGCTTTTAGTTGCCTATTCCATGTGTTTGACATTTTAGAAAGGAGAGGAAGAAAGCCACTACTCTTTTTCAGACTGAGTTTTGCAAATTTCATTCTTTTCACAGATCATATTCTTTTCTCTTCACACCCTTGGCCCTCATATTGACCAATGCAATGTTATTGTTAGTGTCCTTGCAGACTAAATGAAATGCATCTGTGCTCCTCACTCCAAAGGAATGCCCACCACCAGAAGTGAAAGAATGTGATTTATAAAATGCTTTTTGAAAAGAATGCAATTTCGCGAAACTCAATCTGAGAAACAGAATTTGGGAACAAAAGTAAAAACTGTAAAGGAATAATACATTTTGAAAATTTAATTTCAAAAATATGAAATCTGTAGAAAAGCTGAGAAATAAAATGAATAAAAAAAAAATAGAATATGAAATAAATCTGAGAAAACAGCAAAGTTACTTTGAAAACTTTTTTGATTACAAAGCCTTTCAAAGTTCATTTCGAGATTGTATTTTTTTCCCCCAAATTTCTTTTTACAAAATGTGTGTTTTTTTCACATTTTCATGTAAAAAAACATGTTCTTTGCTGGCAAGAGTAATGGAGGATTACAGATTACATTGACTTCATATAGCTGCTGCATGTCCACGATTTCAAATTTATAAAAAAAAATGTGATTTGCAAATTGTCCAGTCACCAAGCTAACAACTGTTAGCAATCTGCTTTCTTTACTTTCAAACATTGTTGTTAATTGTTGATTACAGAAGGGCTGAGTGTTTGTGTACGAAACTGATTTTTATGCAGTCGTACACACAAGGAAGCCATATTGGATTTTGAGGATGACGCTAGTGAGATAATGTTTTTAATATTGTTCAGTTTATGTTTTTATGAAATCACAGATTAGAAAACAGAAATCATGAAGTCAAAAATCTGTTTAGATCATAATGCCTAAATGATGACCTTCAATGTGCTGCACCTTTTAGGGGTGTTTCAGCTTGCATTCCTGAAACAAATGGCACAATTACTTTCTCAGTATGCAGTCAAGTCTTCAAGAGTCCTGTTAATGACCTGGTTATTTTACTTGAGTGTATTGAAGCAGGGAGAATTTATTCTGACATCTAAAATGGAGGAATTCTGTTCTAGTTCGTGGCACCTGGATTACTTTTAAAATGTCTGCCATCCATTTTAAAAATCATGCATAGCTTTTGTTTCACCTTATCAACATGCACCTTCTATCAACCTTTAACTGAAAACAGTTTGATATATTGCAAGAAAATGAGCAACAATCTTTTTTTAAATGAAGATAGTTAAGGGGTTTTTTAAGTTAGAAAAGATAAAAGCACACTGCACTCGAAAAACGATCTAGAAATAAGTAAAAATGTCTTAAATTAAGTGTATTTACCTTTAATCTGAGTAGGTAAAGGAGATAGTTTGCCAATGGAATGAATATTTTTTCTCTTAATATAAGACAATTAGAAAATATGCACTTAAAGTAAGACAATGCAATTGTGTTTTCTTATTTTAAGTGTAAATTGTCTTGTTCCATTGGCAAAATGTCTCTTTTACCTCCTCAATCCAAGAACAAATACACATATTTTAGAAAAAACGACTTATCTAGATTTTTTCTAGTGTGCAAAAACCAAATAAGTAAAAAAATTCCTAAATTAAGTGTACTTACCCTTAATTTGAGAAGGTAAATAAGATGCTTTGCCAATGGAATGAGTATTTTAACTCTTAAAATAAGATAATTCGATAATATGCTCTTGAAATAAGACAATGCAATTATTCTTTTTTATTTTTAATGTAAATTGTCTTGTTCCATTGGCAAAGTGCCTCACTTACCTCCTCAAATTAAGAAAAAATTCACTAAGAATAAAATTACTTATTTAGACTTCCATTTGTTGCAATGCAGTGAGGCACTGTCAGCCTAATGAGTAAATGTATAAAAGTAGATTCCTAGCAGTGCAGAGCGGGCTGATGGCAGTGATGTCAGAGTGCGGACAGAGTTTACATTCCTGCAGTCTTCAGCGAGCGATGAGAAGCAATGTGCCATCAACAGGGCTGTCAGGTCACGCTGCGTACAGCTCTGATCCTGGCTCAGATGGACAGACCCAGACACTCCTGGTCACTCCAGCAGGACTTGAACCGGGCTCAGAATGACTTCGGTAACATTTGTGTGCTTCCTGACATCGCTGAAATCTAGTCAACCGCTTTTAAAATTGTTTTGATAAGAGGGATAGCGTTGTGTTTAGAAAGGCCTCTCATGTTGATGGATGTGGGCTTTTTCTTCTGGAGCTGACTCGCTCTGACTAATGCTAAAGAAGAAGAAGGTGTGATGACACCTGTGTGTGTGTGTGAGTGTGTGGCAATATATGGCACTCCCTTCTCAGAATCACCTTACAGTAAATTTGGCACTCGGACTATTTGTCAGAGCTCACCCTATCCATGATCTATTTCCCATCTTCCGTCGCTGCCTAAAAAAAAAAGGAAAAAGATATGTCAGCAAAAAGCTATTTTGGATCATTTAACCTGATTTCTTTTGCTCAAGCAAGCATTTGACCCAACCTTTACATCTGGTTAAGTGGTTCTCTCCGTCACTATATATAATGAATGATACCATCTAAAGGGCTCTGGAACCTAGAGTTTTTTTTTTTAATTTCTAAGCCTGTATGAATTAGCCTCATATTAAATTAGCACAAGTTTTCTATAAAGAAAAGGAAAAATTTCTGTACAAGTCTTAAAATCAAGTCTGCTTTTAAGACTTGTACTTGTTTTGACTGATGATTCCTTAAAAAGAGAGCTGCTTCTGTCATGATTTTATCAAGAGCTCAGACCCACATGCAGAGAAACCAATACAGAGAGACCAGGGAAAAAGTTTAACAGGTTTATTGAGAAGGTTGTGGAGATTCCAGTGTTCCTCTGAACACTGCTCAACCGGAACTGAAAGGTAAGGAGAAGACACTGCGGTTAGTTCAGGTTCAGTGGGAAAATTGATTCTCAAACTTGAAAATAAATGGTTTGCAGACTCACCTTTCCAGAAAAGTGGTTGACTCTTTGACTCCAGTCGGTGTGGGGTGATCCAGTGTTTGTCTCATTCGGTGGAGGGCGGACAGGGTTTACCCAGAATACGGTTGTTTGTAGGAGAACGGAGAAACTGACTGCCACTCAGATTTCCTGCTGTACTTGAACGGGTCGTAGTGGAGATGAATCCCTTGCTCAGTGAGAAACTCAAACGATCCCTTGGAGGAAAGTGGATCCAAACGTCCAGTTTGAATCCCCAGCTCAGTTTGAGGCTCAGTTGACCCTTCCAGGGAGAGAAGGTCCGAAACGCCCAGTTTGCAGGATGACTTCCTGCCGAGAGGCAAAGAAAAAAATAGCAAGATTAAAACGCAGATTGACAAAAACTCAGTTTGACTCAGCAAAACTGAGCTTGGCTAGAGTACCCAAAACTGGCAACACTGGCGTCGAGGTAGTGGCAGTCAGCAGCTTAAGAGCACTCCGTTAATGAGGTAACCCTTTGCAGGTGTGTGAGGAGGTGAATCAGGACTAGGCGCCGCCTGGTGGAGGAAGGAAGACAAACACACAAAACACAAACCACACAGACAGGAGTCCTAACTTCGGACCAAAGCTCATTTATGATGACTGAATTGGTGCTTTTATATAATTATTCTGAAATGCTAGATATGCACCCATTTAAAATTTGTGCCTGACTTCGAGTCTGCTTGCCTTTAGTCCTTTTATCCGGTTTGAATGGCTAATGCCAAATGTAGCTGATTTCTCTGGCTGATATGATATGGAATCAGTGTTGATAATGTTTGTATAATTTATGTATATTTCTTCCTTGCATAAGCAGTATTCAGTAACTTTAGATGCATTGCTGTCGTATTAACTGTTAGCATTGTTATAATATAATTAAACTTTATTAATCTCTGGAGAAATTTACCCCTGCATTTAACCTATCACCTTGGGGAGCAGTGAGCTGCTACTCTGCGGCAGTGTGGGGTTAAGGGTCTTGCTTAGACACCCAGACAGGAGGCTGTGGGATCGAACTTGGTACTTGCATCCTTGCCAGAGCACGAGCGCACAGCTCTTACCACTAGGCCAACGCTCCCCCTGAGCTTGGCCAGCGTTACCAAAGCAGATACTTGTGTATTGAATTTGGATCCTGTCCTTATCTCTGAGATCTCCAACAAGCTGCCAACATGTTCGAGAAACCCAGAGCGTAAAAGTTCAAGAAAATAAGACAGATCAAAAGTGATTTAGTCTGTTGAGCCTTCATGTTATCTGCTCACAGTCTCCCTTTGCAGATTGAATAAACCACAGACTTGTTTCAACTTGTTGTACAAATACACTTTGGTTGTTGATACGGGGAGCAATTAGATTATATATATATATATATATATATATTTTTTTTTTTTGTAAATAAACCCGTTGTAAAAGCATAACTCTACCCCCAGACAAATTTTGTAAAATGCCAAAAAAAATGTATGCAATGCTCCAGAAACACAACCAAGTGTGGGTATCAATGGAGAGGGGTGAGGTCAGGATGAGGGAAAGTGAGTTAATTTGATAGGACTGAATAGTATAAATAAAATTAAACATTGTCCTAACTACTGGTTAAAAAAATACTTACCTTAATACTGCTATTGGTCTGTATTTCCTTGCCCAAAACTTCAACTTCTGACTCATGGTATGAGATGGTTTTATGTTTCTCTAGGGTCAAAATCAGTAGTCGGTATAGGTCTACCACTTTCATCATTGTTATGACAACAACAATGGAGAATATGAGCTTCCACAGCCAGGAAAATGGAACTCTTATCACCTCGGAGATGACATCAAGGCAGCTTCCCGGCTCCAACTCTAGAACACTAACAGAATAAGAATCAGAATCAGGCATACTTTAATAATCCCAGAGAGAAATTACTTTTGTTTTTACACGCTCCAGAACATATATATATATATATATATATATATATATATATATATATATATATATATATATATATATATATATATATATATATATATACAACAAACTACACAAGATAGTATAAATATATATGCATATAACTCTTCTTTCTCTATATATATATAAATGTATAGTTATGCATATGTATAACTGTGTATATATGTATAACATATCCAAACATGGGGCTGTGACGTAGAAATATCTCAGGCTACGCTGGCATTCACTGTTTTACCCAATAGGAGATTTCATTCAGGTGATTTGCAGTTGATTTCTCAGTCCTGTATCTCTGACTGTGACTGACTGGATGTGCTCTACTTGGCTGTGTGTTTCCTGGATGGGGCCGCCTGTGGAGCTGGTTTATTGCTGCTTTTTGTATCTCTGCTTCTGTCTCCTTAAACCCCAGTCGGCCTCGGCAGATGGCCGCTCACACTAAGCCTGGTTCTGCTGGAGGTTTCTTCCTGTTAAAAGGGAATTTTTCCTCTCCACTGTCGCTACTGTGGTGGCTTTCAATGGTAGAATCTCAAAAATCAGGACACCTTCAGTCAATCATCTGATTGCCCCAGGACGGGAGAAGAAGCATTTATTTTATAGATCAAATTGACATGCTGTCCTCAGTACACGTAACACAGCGCTGAAACATCCGAACAGAAGATATCTGTCTTTTCTCTCTTACATACCAGTCCACAGAGCATTTATAGTCTCATCTTCGCACTATGGGCCGGATCTATCAAAGGTTTGCGTGTATAAAAACGTGAGCTATTTCACTGCGCACGCTAAAAAATGTACAAACTGATCTATCAACAGCGTGCTAAAAGGATTTGGTCTTTAAAACGTGCTAAATAGCGCCTCTTATCCATTTAGTACTTTTTCTGCAATGACTATGCAATATGGGGCGTTTACACGCAAAAGTGCGTCTTGTGGGAGGAGAACATGTAAATATATTAATTTAGCACTCGCAAAGTGATTTATTAAACCTGAAAGCAATTTTGCTAACAGTATCTGACTATATTTAACACGTTTCAAAAGAAGGTGCAAATGGTCTGTATGCGTAATTGCGCGCACATGGCAGCGGTTATTGTCGCAAGAAGGAGACATCGAAATGAAGCAAGGAGACGCAGAGAACGCATTTTTTCACTCCGTGTGAATATTTTTGGAATGAACGAGGAAACGATCATCAAAACATATCGTTTATCCAGCATTGCCATTTTGGAGCTGTTGGGGGAACTCCGAATGTATTTGGAGCCAGCCACAAGGAGGACCCACGCAATACCAGATATCACAAAACTCCTTGCAAGATTGCACTTTTTTGCATCTGGGTCATTCCAGCGTACGGTTGCAGCGAGAGCTGGGATCTTCCAATCTCGTTTTTTCAGAAGTGCTGTCCGACGGGGTCGGGGTTCTCCCCCTGCGCCTGTGGAACAACGTGCCAATCCTGCTGGGATGCGTACGCGCAGTAATCTCATCCACAGTCATTTCTTGTGAGCCATTTGGTATGTGCATTTTTCTAAAGGCCAATACAAAACAGCTTTTTTCTTTTTTTTTTTCTTACTGCAGTGAAGTAGAAATTCAGCGACATACCACCTTAGGGAATAAAGGTTGCCAAAGTTTTTTCTTTATATATATATATATATATATATATATATATATATATATATATATATATATATATATATATATATATATATATATTTTTTTTTTTTTTTTTTTTTTTTTTTTTTTTTGTTGGGGGTCACTGTAAGATTTAAATTTCTTAATGCACTAGTTTGTACAAACTACAAAACTGCCACACAATGGCAGTGGGCTGCCATTGTGTGGCGCCTGGGGACCAGAGTGGAGGTTTCTGGGGATCAAACCGGTTACGTGCAACCTTCTCACAGCAAAAGCGTGCTGCTCTAACCACTAACATAAAGACGGCACCCATAAGGCTCTATTCATGCTGTTTAAATGTATCTATTTTAACTTCAAGAATAATAAATAATTAAAAAATATTTTTTAATTGATTTTGGTGTAGTTAATTTAGCTAAGTTATCGTCTACTGGTACTTCATCAGCTAAAAAGCAAAAAAAAATAAAAAATCAAAAGATTCTGGTAACTTTCTTTTTTTCCTAATTGCCTCTTAAAGATTTGCCTCATCATTTTTTTACAACTTTTACAGCTATCCAGTAAACATTTTAGGAACCAAAGATTTTTTTTTGTTTTAGATTTAGGTTTGAAGAGAAAGACAGGATCCATCTGTATGTGTGGAGCTCATTGGCTGCCTAAAGGCAAAATGAAAATAAGGGGTTGTTAAAATATGTTCCCAAAGTTTAATAAACCATGCAAACAAATTTGCTCGAAGCCATAGTTCTGTTAGAGAAAAAAATAATAGATCATAACTTGGGTGCAGTTCAACTAGAAACTTGGACAAATTTGTGCCTCAGGTCTCTGTAATTTAGATGGAAAATGCAGCAAAACTGATGTAAACTTTTTCCCTAAACAGGAGAAAAGAAGCTTATTTTCTTTAACGTTTTTTTCTCATGTAAAACAGTAGTCAGAGTTGATGCTTGATGGCTTCCTAGGAAATTTTAACAAAAGAAGAAAATAAATCAAAACACGCTTGGCAGGTTGGGTTGTCAGTTATGCATTATTATCAGAAGTGGTAGCAGCAGCAACGCTATTAATGATATTATCTTTTATGGGGTTTTGTTTTTCTTTGTGGGACTGTCTAAACTAAAACTGCAGGCAGACCCTATTGGCTCAGTCAGTGCTGTTTATTCTGCTAGGTCTGCTGCTCGAACATCAACATGTAGTCTAAACAGAGGGGGAAAAAACTATTTCCTAAACTTACATGAATGTTTTGAATTAATATTATGAAGAAAAACAGAGTTTCTTTAGTCTTAAAAGTGGGCCTTTTTTGAAACCTGCGAGACAGGGACTGATTCTGTATGTAACAACAATGTCTTTCTCTGCAAAAAATAAAAAAAACATTTTTAATGTTTTCTCATTATGTGCATCTTGCTGTTTTTTTCCGCTGTGATTTAACCTGAAAAGGTCAGTTGAATGCAGTAGTATAGTGGTCCCTGGAGAAGTGAATATACTTGTGCTCTTTTTTAATGCAGCCCAGAAACAATGTAAGACCAGACATGTAAGACCGCCCAAAAATTTCTTTGCAGTATTTACTCATGTCATATAATTTCTGCTATTTGACCTCAGGGAGGAAGGATTATGACATAACTAAACACTGGCCCACAGACTAGTGAGAGACAATTATGGATTTTGAGGGAACTATTCCTTTATTCTGAATCCATCTACATACATGACACCTATTCTGTCATTTAGCAAGTCAGTAGTTCCTTTTGTAAACTGTCTCTTTGAACAGCTGATTTGCAACAGTTAGTGTGGGCCGCTATTAACATCAACATAACTTAATCAGGAGCAGTTTGTTGGTCCTACAGTCAGCCTGCATGAATATAATATACATGGCAAATATGGCAAACATTGTGTGTCAGTTATTTTTTTTTATTATCATTTATTTAAATAAAACATATTAGATTTGAATTTTACATCCTTGTTCATATTTCAACTTAGATATTGAAAGGAAAATCAAATGCATCTCCAGCTGTCTACGGGCGAGTGGTACACCCTAGACAGGTCACCAGTCCATCACAGAGGACAAACAGTACAAACACCCATTCACGCACACGCTCACACCTAAGGAGAATTTAGAGAAGCCAATTATCAGTCATGTTTTTGGACTGTGGGAGGAGGCAGGAGTACCTGGAAAGAACCCACACTGCAAAAAATTGAAATCTTAATAAGTCATTTTTTCTTAAAATAAGTGCATTTTGTCTTGAATTGAGGAGGTAAGTGAGACACTTTGCCATTGGAACAAGACAATTTACATTTTAAATATTTTAAATGTTTTTTCAAGTGCATATTTTCTAATTATCTTATCTTAAGAGTAAAAATACTCATTCCATTGGCAGATCATCTTATTTACCTACTGAAATTAAGGGTAAATACACTTAATTTAAGAAATTTTTACTTATTTCAAGATAATTTTTGCAGTGCACGCATGCACGGGAGAACATGCAAACTCTATGCCAGAAATCAAACCGGGAACTTCTTGCTGCAAGGCAGCAGTGCTACCCACTGCACCACTGAGAACCCCTGATAAATAACATAATAAAGTAAATAACACAAAAGCAGACATATTTAAATCATATGAAAAATAACTTATAATAACTTATAACTTATCTTTGTTCTCCAAAGAGAAGTTTGTCTCAGTGTCTCTTCTTCATCAATCTGGTGCAGTCGGTTGGTCAGCTAGTCGATCGATCGGTAGGTACTAATGTTTTCATAGGTACCTACTGGAGAGCTTTTGCTGTTTTCTAGTTTTGTGCAATGTGTGTTTTTTTTTTTTTTTTTTATGGTCCTTTTCCTGAAGGCGGCAGTCCTAATTTGACCACTTTCATTTATGTGTGTCCGACGTGTACAGATTGGATTTTGTGAAGCTGGCCAAAGCACCTTTCCTGCTCTGGATAGTGTTCTTACTGATGACTCTGTGAATGCTGAACGTGGTGGAGCTAGAAACAAGTGGTGGGAGCTATGATTTAAGACATTCAGATTCTAACCTTTGTGTGGTAAATGTGGTCCGGAGCAAAGAAACTGAAGTCAAACAGCAACTCTGTTTAAAATTTTGCTGCACAACTAACTATTTTATCCCTGTGAGTTCAATTCAGCTTGTTTTAGAATTTCAATTGCTTTATGGGGCCTTAAATCCTAATGTTGTTTTACTGTTCTTGTGTTCATGTTGCCTTATGGTGTTTGTGTGTGGGTGTGTGTATATTTTGTAACTCACCCCAGTCATTTGGACCTGATGGGATGGGGCGGGGCTGGCTGGCAATTTGATCTCTGTAAATTTTATGGCAAATCCAACTGATGACATATTTATCCACTTTTTCCACTCTCTTCTCTTTTTTTCTCCCATACACAAAAAAACTGCAAATATGAGAGGCCAGCAGAGTGAATCTCACAGCACCGAACAGGATTTTGTTTATACTTACCTTCCCAATGATGTGTTTGCTTTAGGAGTGAAAGTTCAGAGATTTGTCATCAAGCTGGGCTTTTCTCAAAGCCTCCTCACGTCATGGGTCTGATTGGACTGAGGAATACAGTGTACGTCCATCAAAATGAAAGCATTATTCTAACAGTTGGTAGCGTGTGGAGCGGCAAATGCCTTTCTAGAGTAGGAGGTGAGCGATGAAAGCGAATGAGTGCAAACTACCCCCCAACCCCCACCCCACCCCACCCCAGAGGCAGAGGAAACCAGTCCTGCAACTTTTTCAGGTTAGCCCACTGTGTGAGGTGTTCGAGAGTCAGATTTGTTTTTTCAGATATGTTTTCCTGCTTCGTTAAAGACTAACATCATATCAGAAAAGCAAAAAGCAAACAACGAGCAGTGCTGCAGTTCTTAATTTCTCTTCTAAGTTTTTTATTTTTTATTTTCATTACACTGTCACAAGAAATTCTCTGCATTTAACCCATCCGCTTGTGGAGCAGTGGCCTGCCATGTGCGGCGCTTGGGAGCAGTGTGGGGTTAAAGGCTGATTTAAACTCCGGTGCACCTCTCCAAAATTGTAGGTGACTGCAGACAGTGCCACAAACAGGAGGCCTTGTTTTGTTTGTATGACCGCCATTGTGGAAAATAACTCTTGAAGATAGACCAGCTAGAAGAGTGAGGTGTGAGAGAACGCTTGGACCCTTTTTCCACCTGGATCTCTGCTCTTTTTCGCCGTCATGTCCCTGCATTGTCGCATAAACTTGCCCCCACTACTTCACCGCCCCGGCCGTATCTAGACCCACAGCTAGTTGGTGATTTTCCCTCTTGGTTGTGGCGTGGAATAACACAGCGCAGACCATGCTTCAATATTGGGCATAAATCAAAAATATCTGCAACAAGCTGCTGCGGGAGTATAACCAGCCCTTAATGGTCTTGCTCAGAGAGCCAGAGGGTTTCAAACTCACAACCTTAGGATTTCAAGCCATATGCCCTAACCACTAGGCTGCCACTCCACTCCACATGTTACTTCTGATGTTTAATGCTCATGTTACTCCTCTAGAGTGTATTTGCAGTGGCAATTCTAGATAAGCCCAATAAGGTTACTGTCATAATTTGGTTTTAGGTTAAACCCACATGCAGAACACAAACGGAGGCTGAGTAAAAGTTTAACAGAGCTTATTGAAATGAGTTTGACACAAAGACATGAACTGGATCTGGTACTGGTCCGGGTAGGGTTCACTGATGTCTGCAGAGATGGACAGTTTGATTAGCCAGGCAGTCAGATGATTAATTGAGTCTTAGGATAGTTCTGAGTCTACCTTGAAGGAGTCCAGGCTTTACTTGTGAGAGAGGGAACTGTTGGGTCCAGAGACTGTTGGTTCAGCAGAGTGCACAAGCAGCAGCACCTTGATCAGAGTTTCCAGCTCTTCTCTGAGAGCAGCAGGAGAAATCCAGACTGGAATCTTCAGGTTTGGCTCACCAGGGCAGGAAGGCAGGTTAAGCTCACCCAGAGCTTCAGACTAGAGACAGGTTTCCTGTGATCAAAGACAGAGGCAGATTAGAATCAGTTTTCTCTCTTGAGATGACTAAGATTCTTTCTGGTAGCAGAGGCTCAGGTTTGCTAACCAAACTAAGTCAACACTGCGGCGTTGAAGGAAGGTCTGGCAGCTGCTTATGTAGGGAAGGTTCCTGATGAGCAGCGAGCTCCAGGTGTGCTGGAGGGCTCCAGCCCAGGAGACCCACGGCGCACTCTGCTGGAGAAAGGTGGTACATCTCCAGATCCCAACAGTAACCCCAGTCCCTAAAAGAAAACAAAAAACAGAAGAGGATCCTCGCGCCCTCTGGTGGGCAAGCCTCAGGATCCCAACAGATACAAAATAAGACCCTCTAGTACGGTATCACAACCCATCAGTTTTTCTTTCACCTACAGTTATCTTAGCCATATTTTGGAAGTAGTTTACTTTAAAAGGCACGCAGACATAAAGTAGACTAAAAGGACCATGAAACCATGAAAACATGTCAGGTCACAAATCTAGTAGAAAAATATTATGATTTCATATTATTCAATATCCATGAAGCGAAACAAGTTTGGTTCCACCAAGAACCTTCAAAACTAGTCAAGCAATACTGAGTTTTTTCAGAGAGGACCAAATTCCCAGCTGCCTGAGAACACTAGAGTTCACTTGTTAGGATGGGAGACAGTTGAGAAGGTCAACTGCACTAGGCTGGTCATGTCTTTATGGAGGAATGACCAAACAGATGGCAGTCCTCACTTAAAGGCATCTCAAATTTACCAGAATTTTAAAAAAGAACTTCCTTTTTAGGCAACAATAATCACCTTTAAATAATTCCTACGGTGAAGCATGGGGGTGGCAGCATCATTTAATGGGATTTCTTTTGCTCTGCATGGAGCACAAAAAAACTCCAGGTCAATAGAGACTCTTGTTTCAAAAATAAGACAAGGATTCATCTTCCAAAATGACCCAAAGTGCTTAGCCAAGAGAAAATACAAACAGCTTGGAGACAGTCCATGTTTCCTGGCTCAGCAAAAATCTAGGCTTAAATCCAACCGAGAATCACTGCAAATGAAGAACCATAAAAGAATCCTTAGAAGAGACTGGTAAGAAAAAAAGGTATAAAAAAAACAGGTGGGCCAAAAGATACAGAAGAGTCACAGCCAAAAGAGTCAAACAAATTAAACCATGGGTGTGAACACCCATAAAATACTGAATTAACAAACCTTTGGCAGTAAAATTATCTTTTTGCATCAAACTTCTTTAGTTCTTTAGGTCTGATGAAAGGAAAATCTTGCACCTATTCTAAAATAAATCTGCAACTTAAAAAGATATAGAAAATGTAAAAATGGCGGCAAGACCGATGGTATTTTTCAGATTACATACAAGTTCGACAAGTAGAGGTGTAACGCAGTTATTGTTTTAAAATGCAAACCAACCGACAACAGTTTTCATTACCTCAGGGTATTGGTTACGCTTTGGAAAGGATTCCTAAAAAACAAATTATAACAGGTATGGGAGGTGCTGTTGTTGCGCAACTGTTTTAGTGCTTTTAAATGCAGGTACCTTGAGAACTGCAGGCAACTCCCTTAACAACCATTTCTTTAAAAAAATCACTAAGAATTTTGTGTCTACAACTAACTAATGACTTAACTGACAGAACAGAATGTTTTAGAGGTTTTACAGCCTGGTTGGTAATCTTTTCACAGCAAAGACAACAGATCTGCTCTTCTGGTTCTCTCTTATGTGGGGTCCTGTGGGACTCAGTTTTATGTCCCCTTTGCGATTCTCCCTCTTGATTATAAAATATCTAGTCTCCTACTGTATGGTTATGCAGATAATAGACAGATTTATTGTAGTTACACTGTTAGACAGGAGAGGAAATATAAAAATTATTGCTGAATGTTGAATATTACCATTAACACTTTGGACCACATTCTCCTCTTTACTGATTGCTTGAAGTTTTGTGTTCAACATCATCTGGCTGAATCTGGGATGCTTCTAGGACTGTGGCAGCTTTGAAGTCTGTGAAATCTCTGAAGCCCAAACAATATGATGTTGACTAAAACTGAGTTTATAAGAGTAATACCTGTTTGTCCTATTTTACATGGGAAAATCTTCACTTGTTATACTTCTTTTTTTACACTAGACTAGAGTAGGGTTGAGCTCGGTCACAGTCCACACGTGGGGTGTGTAAGTAAATATAAGCTAACTTGTTGCATACCATCAACAACATATTATTTCTGCATCATATTCTGTTGACAAAATAATTTTACGTATCAATGAACACTGGGGGATCCTGCAGCCTCACGGCTCAGCAGCTGGTAAAGTGGGTAATGCCTCCTTTGCCCAATACCAGTGGGTAGAACCCCCCCCCCCCCCCCCCCCCCTTCAATATGCATGGGGATGGTTCTTCATCATATCATACACTGCAAAATCTAAAATATGAGTAAGTCAGTTTTTCTTGAAATAAGTGTACTCTTGATTTGGGTGAATAGTGAGAAGATTTGCCAATAGAGTAAGATGATTCCTGCCTAAATTGAAAAAAAAACAAAACAATTTGTTGTATTTTTAGAGCATAAGGTCTAATTATGTAAGAATATTCTTTCCATTGGTGGATCACCTTATCTACCTGCTTAAATTAAGGGAAATATCAATTTTCCAGGAGAATTGTACTCACTTTTATGGCAGTTTTTGTAATATGCTTTTTTTTATAACAACCAAAGACACCTCTACACATATCCATGATGAAATGTTACCTTTTGCACTACAAAATATGAATTATGATATACTTTCTATGGATGTTTTTCCAATACCAAAAAAAGATGCAAGGTTTTCCCTCAAACTAGCAACAGAAGCAGCCTTTCAAAATTGCCCTTCCCAGTCAATTGCCAGCCGAATGGCAGCCAGCGTCCAGTCGCTGAAGTGACCCCCCTCCTTCTCCTTCTTACTTCTGGGCATGCATATTTTTTACTCTGACTCTGCCATGTCACTGAATATCAAAGTCTGACCAGGAGAAGGTGCTTCTCTCTAAATCCTAAAGTCCACAAATCATGACAGAAAGAATATTTTAGTACCAAGATTGATGTTTAAAAAAGGAGTTGTAGGGGACCAGGCAAGGACCAGCCAAAGACCAGCCAAAAACCCGCCAAGGACGAGCAAAAGACCAGCCAAGGACCAGCCAAGGACAAGCCAAAGACCAGCCAAAGACCAGCCTAGGACCAGCCAAGGACCAGGCAAGGATCAGCCGAAGACCAGCCAAGGACCAGCGAAAGACCAGCCAAGGACCAGCCAAGGACAAGCCAAAGACCAGCCAAGGACCAGCCAAGGACCAGCCAAAGAACAGCCAAGGACAAGCCAAAGACCAGCCTAGGACCAGCCAAGGACCAGGCAAGGATCAGCCAAAGACCAGCCAAGGACCAGCGAAAGACCAGCCAAGGACCAGCCAAGGACCAGCCAAAGAACAGCCAAGGACAAGCCAAGGACCAGCCTAGGACCAGCCAAGGACAAGCCAAGGACCGGCCAAGTACCAGCCAAGGACAAGTCAAGGACCAGCCAAAGACAAGCCAAGGACCAGCCAAAGACAAGCCAAAGGCCACCCAAGGACCAGCCTAGGACCAACCAAGGACCGGCCAAAGACCAGCCAAGGACCAGCCAAGGACAAGCCAAAGACCACCCAAGGACCAGCCTTGGACCGGCCAAGGGCCAGCCAAGGACCAGCCGAGGACAAGCCAAGGACCAGTCTAGGACCAGCCAAGGACAAGCCAAGGACCGGCCAAGTACCAGCCAAGGACCAGTCAAGGACCAGCCAAGGACAAGCCAAGGACCGGCCAAGTACCAGCCAAGGACCAGTCAAGGACCAGCCAAAGACAAGCCAAGGACCAGCCAAAGACAAGCCAAAGACCAGCCTAGGACCAGCCAAGGACCAGCCAAGGACAAGCCAAAGACCACCCAAGGACCAGCCTAGGACCGGCCAAGGGCCAGCCAAGGACCAGCTGAGGACAAGCCAAGGACCAGCCTAGGACCAGCCAAGGACAAGCCTAGGACCTACCAAGGACAAGCCAAGGACCGGCCAAGTGCCAGTCATGGTCCCATCAAGGAAAGTGGGGACATTTTGAATGGCTACTACTGTAGGTGAGGCAACTGGTACTCTGTTGAGTAACCTTCACAACTGTTTGCATTGAGCACATACTACACTGTGAGCATAAACAAGCACATATACACAGCATAAATTTAATTTGCACTCAACAAAATGTAATGTTGCATTTTTATATTACAAGAATTTAGCAAGAACATCACGTTTGCATTTAGTTTGAACAGAACCAAATCTCATTAACCCACCAGTGTTGCCAGTCCATCATCTGCTTTCACTGATAAAATTGCGTTGTTTTTAAGTAATAAACACTTTGTGAATCCACCTAGTCCTTGTCTAAGTTTTCAAAGCTGTACAGACTAAAGAGCAGGTCACAAAGGAACACATTAGGATGTGTTGGCTCAAAGCTCACATATAGAAATTGTAACCACTTCTGCTGAATGCTCTCCTTAAAGAGTTTGAAAGTTATTTGGGGATTAACTTATTCTTTGGGCGTGTTCCTAACTTTGCCAGGTCCTCCATGGTTGGTTCAATACAGGGAGGTGGGGTAATTATAAATCTCACTATGAGTCATTGTGACAACAGAAACAGAAGCAGTTGTTTTGGAAATGTGGATGGAACTGCCAAGTAGAGCAAACTATTATTGAGGATTTCTCAAATAGGCCAGAATAATCAAAAATAACTTTCAAGGAAAGTTTTTTATATAAAAATAGCATTTTATAATAGCTAAAAACCTAAAAAAAGAGGTAATCTTACATATTATGGTTCCTTTAAACAACTTTTAGGACTTAAACTTATTTCAAGTATTTAATTAGTAAACAGCTGGAGTGGCCGTTTTTTGTGGACATGTCATGAAACCTCTTTTGTGAAAAGTCTCATCAAGTGACAGATGAACAGCTTAGGTCCATGTGTAGAATAGTGTGACATATCTTACATTATGTGGTGCCATTGCTCTCTTTTTGTTGTGGAGACTTCCATTCAGAGAAGCTCACCACACCAAAAGGGTCAACTACCATCTGGAGGTGTTTGTGCCAGAGCTGTGACTCAGACTCCGCTTTGGTTTTGTGAGGTGAAGCAGGAGGTTCGACATCGACACCGTCTGTTAACAAATGCCGCCAATGAATTCCTCAGATGTGCGGATCCGTTCTCCTTCCTCAGCATCTGCATCCTGAACCCACCTCCGTACATCACCTGCTATGAAGGCATTCTGCTGGCCTGGCATGATCTGGCAGCGGATGGACACATCATGTACGGATATATCGAGGGTAAAACGAGAGGAGGAGCAGGGCTGACCTTCCTAGTATAGCCATGATGGATTTTGCTCTGACTATCAAAGCCATACCTTCACACTTTAGCAGAGGTACGGGCTCAAAGATTTCCCACTAAGAAAGGTACGACACCGCGTAACGATGTGACGTTATGTGGCTGGAAGTTGGCCCTACCTGACACTGCAAGCATTCCCTTTCCGTTACCTCCTGCTCTATGGCTCAGCTTTCATACGTCGCTACAGCGGTGCAAATTCTGTAAGCCATTCAATTAGCAAAGAGGATTACATGCTTCTTTGCTCAGGCTGACCTCATAACAGAGAAAGCAGAATCAAAAACCAAGGTCATTGTTGAATGCTGAAGGCTCTGGGAGTTTTATTGAGCATGACTCATGATAGGAATGTAACAGTGAGTTCAGCACAGACGAAACTCAGGCTGCACCATCTGCCCCTTCAGGAGAAGGGATAAAACCTGAGAGAAGATTCCCCAGTTTTCCATGACATAGATTTCTCCCCAAACTTCATGAGGCCTTCAAGTGTAAACCCTGTCAGACGTATAATTGTTTGATGGTCAGGGTGTGCCACAGAAGAACTATATCCATCCACTCATCTGAGACTCTAAGAAATGCCTCTGAAATATCCACTTTCAGTCAAGCGTCCCAGAACGTCGACAGGGTGTTTTATTTTTAAAAGCATATCCAGTGACAAAGGACACCATAACCCCTCGCTTAGATTACATGTGGACGGGCGCAAGCATCATTATGTTTTACGCATACATGCTTTTTAATAGGTTGAGGGGGAGACCAATCACACTTGTCAAGCTGTTGCCAGGAGACCGGCTGTGTGGTTGCTAAACACCAGTCCACAACTTTTACATCATGGACTATATTTCTGAAAGTTAGAATATGAAAGAATATTACATTACCTCACAGAAGTGCTGAAGCAGGTCCCGGCAGCACCTGCTCTTTCGGTGTAAAATATCAGCGGCTTTGAGCTCCTGAGTCTGAACAATTTCCTCATTAAACGCCAGCTCGCATGTGAGAAGATAATCATCCTCTAATCCTAATTAATTGTCAGCCTAAAAATAACTTGGAAGGCTGAGGAGCATTTTTCAGTTTGAATGAGTGGTTTAGGTTAAATACTTCATTCATTTCAGGAGATAACTCAGTTATCATTTGGCAGTGATGAAAAATTAGCTGTAATTTGAGGCAAGCTTTTATTTTCGTGTACTAATTAAATCTCCCATCAGATTGTTATCAGCTTAATTAGGTCTTCTCCGTTTTTCAGCTCAGTAAGCTACTGCTTGTGTTTTTGGCTCATTTCTCTGTTGTAAAATAGGAAATTATTAGCGCCGTTCCGCTCTAGCTCTGCACCATCAGTGATGTTGACTGACATCAAAAGGCAGGTTTAGTGCTGGATTAGCCCTGATTGATGGTTTGCGGTTCACCGGTTGATCTGCTCCTCAGATCTGGGACTAGTTTTGGGGAAAGCTTTGATTGTGTTTACTCCAGTCGGTGAAGGGATTCTCTCTCCTGGGAAAAAAAAGCAAAGCAATCCAGTTTTACCCGTCTGAAGTGAAGCAGTTTTAATCCACAGGTTCGTGTTTATTGTTTCGTCTCTAATCCTTCATGGCCTCCTGCTTATCCAGGTTATGCCTGAGGAAGAGCTGCTGCCCATGTTTTTGTCTCATTGATGTTCATATCTGTTTATATCCAGAGGTAGGTTGTCACTAGTCACATTACCAGTTACATTTTTGGGGGGGAAAAATACTTTTAAGAGTAGCTGTACTGCATTTTACCTGTTACTTGAGTAGTTTTAATGGGAAGCATCGTGACTATTACTTGAGTAGCTTTTTGGAAAAAAAGTACTTTTAAGCGTAGTTTACAGAAGGCCTGGACAATAAACCACATATCTACCGTTGCCGTCATTCACCACGATAAGCGGTGACAATTTTCCGATGTCAGTAAAAGAAATAAACTTAATTGTGCCGTTTATTCTCTGTGTGTTGGTGGCTGGTATTTCCTTCCCCTTTAAAGGCTGGTTTATGCTCAGGAACCAGGTCGTCTGCGTTAACGCAGATACGCCACCACCTGCAGACAGGAGGCCTCTGATTGGTCAAATCTACATCCGCTCTACACTATGAGTATTTCCTGTTTGGTCCCTTACCTGCTTGTTTTATTTTTATGACCGCCATTGTGGAAAACGACTCGTGAAGATGGACCAGCTAGAAGAGCGAGGTGTGCGAGAACACTGGGACCATTTTTCCACCTGGATCCCCGCTCTTTTTCGCCTTCATGTCCCTCTGTTGTAGCGCAAACTCGCCCCCACTTCCTCACCGCCTCGGCTGTTTCTGTGGTCCAGATACCACTAGCTGTGGTATATAGACCACAGCTAGTTCGTGATTGTCTCAGTTGCGTTGTGGCGTGGAATAACATAGCACAGACCATGCTTCAAAATTGGGCATAAATCAAAAATATCTGTATCACACCTGCAATAAGCCACTCTAATGCGGGAGTATAACCAGCCCTTAAGACATGGCAGCGTGTGTGTAATCACATGACTCCACCGATCCAGTCAGAAGCGTATCCATAGATAACTGCGGATGAGCCCAGCGAAGATTTGCTAACACAGCAATAAAATAAATTACATCAGTTAATCCTGTGGAGCGGAGCAAGAGCAGAGATGAAGCTGAGCGTAAAGAGAAGAAGTCAAAAGCACATTATCAGAGTTGAGTGCGCGGCAGACCAGCTTTGATTGAGGATGTGTGAGTTTAAACAATTCACAACGTTCTCACTGCAGGCTCAGTTCTTTGACAACAGAATTACGCCATAGATGTTGAGCATAAGAACATGAAATGCAAGTTTGAGTGAAAACTGTCAGAACTACCCAAATTAACACATCCAAATTCCACCACCTACAGCACAACTACACTGTTGAGTTCACAGATGTGCAAAAGGTTTGATAGAGAAGAGAGGTAACATTATTCTCCTGATCAATGAGCCATTTTTGAATGTTTAAACTTGAATGGGTACAAGACTTTAATATTTAATTGAAAGTAAAATCTAATGTGATTTATTGAATAAGTAAATTATAAATAGATCGCTTAACCCCAGTCGGCCTCGGCAGATAGCGGCTCACACTGAGCCTGGTTCTGCTGGAGGTTTATTGCTGTTAAAAGCGAGTTTTTCCTCTCGACTGTCACTAAAAGCATGCTTAGTGTGAGGGATTGCCTTCGAGTCAATGAGTCGATGCAATCAACTGGTTGTCCTTAGATAAAAAACTTTGAATCAATTTGACTGTATGATCTGGTGAACTGTGAATTGCCTTGAGATGACATGTGTTGTGAATTGGCAATATATAAATAGATTGAAATATTACGTGAGGAAAATGTCCGGTTACCCTTCAGAATGCGAGTAACTGCTTGGGGAAGAACAAGCTTGTTTTAAACTAAAATCGATCAAACAAAAGCAGTTAAATCATAAGATGTATTCTTGTTTTTTACACTTTATATTTTGATGCTACTTTTTGATTTTGCTATTGGATGTCAAGTGAATGTACAATATACATTGGAGGTTTTCGAGGTTGTTTTATTTTGATTTAATTCAATTTAAAATTTTCGGAACCAGCTCTATTTTTACTTGTTTGGTTTAAAACTCATTGAGATCTTTACTTCAAGATGAATCTGGGAAGATCGCATTATTGAAATTCAGCTTTTAATTTTATTCAGCTATATGCCTTTATATGGTTTTAAAAAATGGAAAAACATATAATGAGTTAATATAATAATAACTGACTGTCAAAAGGAAAGCTCTCTTTCAACAATGCTTTTAGTTCAACCAAACTTGCTCCATGAATTTAGACTGAAAATTAACCCAAAAAATAATAATAATTGGGGGAAATTCTCGCCTATTTTGCATACCCAAAGCAAATAACTTAGGAATTGTAAATCCCAAATTACATGTTAGCTAACACCTTCTAGTTTCTGAATATATGAATGAAAATTGGGTGAGTAAAACACAGCCCAAGCTGCATCAGTACAAGCATGACTCAAAATTTTGTTTTTTTGTTATAATAATAGGTCTTTTTTGTACTGCAGTAATAAAGAAATGCTTGCTTGTTGTGGCTCCTTTGTCATGTTTACATTTTTGACATGCTGCTATATCTGTTTTTATTGTGCTTTGATGCTCGCTATGCTCGCTAAAATGAACTTGGTTAAATTGTGGAGAATCTCCCAAAAATGTCTAACATGTCTATATTGGTGAACATTTTACCAATGTAATTTTCATGCATTCCGAGTTATTAGTTGTAAACGCTTTAAAACTAGTCGCCGGGAACACAGTGGGTTTTGGGAGGGTAAAACATGTTGATGTCATGATCTCGGCGCTGATGGTTTGTTTTTTTCCTTTGCTCCTTGCTCCCTGTCTAATTGGTTCTGCGGCTGATTATCGCCGATCATTTTCACCTAGTTCCTCTACTATTTAAGTTGTGTATTTGCCTCCCATCAGCGCCAGGATATTCTTGTGTTTTTGTGATACGTTCCCTAGCAATCTGTAGTCTGCCTGTTTCCCTGATATTGACCAGTTTCTGCCCTGAGGATTTCGAGTTCTTGCCTTGCCCCTGTCTGCTCTGTTTGTCCTGTCTGACCCTGGATTCTACCGGCTTCTGAACCTGGAACTGTCGTCTGACTTCGGCCTTGGATTTCCCTTCTGGACTCTGTTGCTGCTCGGCGTCTGCTGCGCGCTCTCTAGGAACTCTGGAGGCGTCTCCCGCCGCAACTGCGGTCAAAGCTCCGCAAACGGACTGAACTTTGAATCTGTTGGGATCCTCAGGCTTGCCCACCAGAGGGCGCCGAGGATCCTCTTCTGTTCTGTGTATTTTTCCCCTAGGGCTGGAATCTTCCTGCACACCTGTTGCTAATCCTCTCATCAGAAGACTGCTCCTTTATAAGCTCCTGCCTGACCTTGCTTCCACGCCGCAGTGTTGATCTTAGTTGGTTAGTAACCTGAGCCTCTGTTACTGGAAGAATCTTGGTTATCTCTAGTGTGAGATCAGATTCTAACTCTTCCTTGCTTCTGCCTCACAGGAATCCTGTTTCTTCGTGAAGCTCTGGATGAGCTTAACCTCCTGTTTCCTCATGAAGCTCTGGATGAGCTTAACCTCCTGTCTCCTCGTGAAGCTCTGGATGAGCTTAACCTCCTGTCTCCTCGTGAAGCTTTGGAAGAGCTGCCCACTGGTAACCTGTCTCTGGCCTGCAGCTCTGGGAGAGCTGCATCATAGGAAACCTGTCTCTAGCCTGAAGCTCTAGGTGAGCTTAATCTGCTATCTGCCCTGGAGAGCCAACCTGAAGACTTCTATGTGGAGTTTACCTGAAGGTACCTATGTGGAATCAGCCTGAAGAATCCTATGTGGAAATTCCCCTGTTGTTCTCTGCAATCAGCTGGAAGCTCAGCCTGAAGAACCCTATGTGGATATTCCCTGTCGTTCTCTGCAATGAGCTGGACGCTCAGCCTGAAGAATCCTATGTGGTTATTTCCTGTTGTTCTCTGCAGTGAGCTGGAAGCTCAAATCTAGGTCTACCATGCTAAGCCTGAAGCTAGATGCTTAGCCTCTCATGAACTCTGCTAACCAACAGTCTCCAGTCCCAGTCAAGACTTCAGTGACACATTCTCTGAACTTATTATCCCCTCGTGTTTCAGAACTTTAATAAACGTTTGAACTTTTTCCCTGCCTCCTCCGTGTGTGTTCTGCATCTTGGGCTTGCCTCCATAACCCATCATGACAGAACACTGCGGCCAAACACAAAGCCCAGAAGATCACCTCCGTCGTTGGATTAAGGAACGGGACGCTCAGATCCATGGACATACACAAACCCTCCGTAAGTTACAGCAGAATCAAACACTCGCTAGCTACTTGGATAATGCTAACGCCACGTCAGCGGCATGTCCTGCTCCGAATTCACTTCCGTCTCCTAGGTCACCGGCAATGACGTTACTTCCCCGTCAAGATAATAATCTTCCTTTTTGGTCAGAACCCAGCCCGTCGTTTTCTGCACTCAGTCCTTCTCTGCCTGAGAGATTTTCCGGCAATCCAAGAAAACTCAGGAGATTTCTATTTCAGTGTCAGTTGTTTTTTGGATTTTATGATTCTAGTTTAATTTATGATAAGGATAGGACAGCTTTAGTCGTTTCTTTTCTGTCCGGTGAAGCCCTTGAATGGGCGGAGACCGGATTTCCCCCTAAAACTAGATTAAACTGTACATATGAGAAATTCATCCAGGAGTTTGAAAGGACCTTTAATCAAGTCACAAATAAATCCTGGTTTTCAAGTGGACTTTGGGAATCTAAACAGGGAAATAGATCCGTTGCTGAGTTTTCTTCCGAGTTACAGGAAAAAGCAGCCGTTTCCGGGTGGAACGAGTCTGCACTTAAGACCGCGTTTCTCCAAGCTCTAAATGAACCGGTCAGAAACGAGCTAACCTTTTACGTTGAGCCAGATAACCTTGAGGATCTCATAGAGCTAGCAGTCGGGTTAGATATAGAACTACAAACTAGACCCAGAGCCGTACAGCCTGACCAGATACCTGAACCCGTCACCGTTGTTTCTAGACCTGTTCCCTCGCCTGATTATCTAGCTCCCCACCTCCATGAGTCTGATCTCTGGGATTATTTTTATGGGGATAGAGAGGATATCTTCCCCTTCCCTGAACCAGAAAATAACCCAGTTAGTTTTGAACCTGACCCCATGCCTGATTTGATAGCCCCAGACCCTGTAAACCATTCTGGAACTCTATTTTTCAAACCGGTTAACTTAGCTTCCAAGATCCCTCGGCGTAAAAAGAGGCGTCGCCTTAAGTCAGCTCTGGAATCTTCAGGGCTGGAATCTTCCTGCACACCTGTTGCTAATCCTCTCATCAGAAGACTGCTCCTTTATAAGCTCCTGCCTGACCTTGCTTCCACGCCGCAGTGTTGATCTTAGTTGGTTAGCAACCTGAGCCTCTGTTACTGGAAGAATCTTGGTTATCTCTAGTGTGAGATCAGATTCTAACTCTTCCTTGCTTCTGCCTCACAGGAATCCTGTTTCTTCGTGAAGCTCTGGATGAGCTTAACCTCCTGTTTCTTCGTGAAGCTCTGGATGAGCTTAACCTCCTGTCTCCTCGTGAAGCTCTGGATGAGCTTAACCTCCTGTCTCCTTGTGAAGCTTTGGAAGAGCTGCCCCACTGGTAACCTGTCTCTGGCCTGCAGCTCTGGGAGAGCTGCATCATAGGAAACCTGTCTCTAGCCTGAAGCTCTAGGTGAGCTTAATCTGCTATCTGCCCTGGAGAGCCAACCTGAAGACTTCTATGTGGAGTTTACCTGAAGGTACCTATGTGGAATCAGCCTGAAGAATCCTATGTGGAAATTCCCCTGTTGTTCTCTGCAATCAGCTGGAAGCTCAGCCTGAAGAACCCTATGTGGATATTCCCTGTCGTTCTCTGCAATGAGCTGGACGCTCAGCCTGAAGAATCCTATGTGGTTATTTCCTGTTGTTCTCTGCAGTGAGCTGGAAGCTCAAATCTAGGTCTACCATGCTAAGCCTGAAGCTAGATGCTTAGCCTCTCATGAACTCTGCTAACCAACAGTCTCCAGTCCCAGTCAAGACTTCAGTGACACATTCTCTGAACTTATTATCCCCTCGTGTTTCAGAACTTTAATAAACGTTTGAACTTTTTCCCTGCCTCCTCCGTGTGTGTTCTCCATCTTGGGCTTGCCTCCATAACCCATCATGACAGAATCCGGTCAGTGACTTTGCTCCAAGTCGTGTTAAGCTCTATTTCCAGTCACTGATCTGTATTCTCCCGTTTCTGCAGAGATCCGCAAAGCAGCAGACGAGCAGCCCCGCGCACCTGTTTTGTTAAATAAACGCTTTGAACTTTCCCACTGCCTGTCTCGCCTCGAATTCTGGGTCCTACATTCTGAGCTCTTTACAGAATATCCTGGCCAAAACATGGACCCATCGGCAGACGGGCAGTGGCGAAATGACGTGGATCAGAGCATTTCCCGTCTAGAATCAGGCATGCAGGAGATCCTCGATTACCTGCGTAATCAGGCTGCTCCAGCTGCCCCGCCTGTGACAGGTGCCGCGCCCTCGTCTTCTACTGATAGTCCAGCTTATCTCGAACCGCGTCTGTCCCCTCCTGAAGTGTTTAAAGGGGATCCTGATCAATGCAGAGCCTTCCTGACTCAGTGCGAGATTCATTTTGAGTTACAGCCCTCTGCGTTTCCTTCTGATCGTGCCAAGGTGGCCTATGTAATATCTGTAATATATTACATGAGGGCATCCTCATTCCAGGAACAATCGGCTGACAGCAGATGGAAGTCAGTGATGTACTCCATCACTGACTTCCATCTGCTGTCAGCCGATTGTTCCTGGAATGAGGATGCCCTCATGGATGTTTTTTTTTTTGGCCTGCGGGAAAGCATCAAGGATGAGCTTTCAACCCGCGACTACCCCCGGACTCTGAAGCAGCTGGAGGACCTTGCCAACCGGATCGACCTTTGCCTCACTGAGCGTCGCAGGGAGAGGAGAGCACTGACGACGGCCTTCCCTCAACCTGCTCTTCACTCCGCACCCTATGCTCCTGCGTCAGCCCCTGGTCCGGCTCGGATGCCGGAGCCCGAACCGATGCAGCTGGGACGCACATGCCTCTCCAAGGAGGAGAGGGCACGTCGAATCAGCTGTCATCTTTGTCTCTACTGTGGCAGTGATGGACACTTCCTCAGTTCCTGTCCTTCTAGGGGTAAAACCAGGCTGGGACGCACCAGACTCTCTGCCTCCCCAGCTCTCCTGTTACCTAAGACTCGTTTGGTTTCTTTCAGAACCCCAGATCCTCCAGTAACCTCGGCCCCAGCACCCCCGGAGCCTGGTCCGGGTTATTTTTCTCCCCCTTCTTCTGAGTCTGGTTTGGTGGATTTTTATTATGGGGATCGAGAAGATCTTTATCCCCTCCGTTCACCTCCACCCACCCGATTCAGAGAGGGGGGCCCTGCCTTCACTGTTCGCCGCCTCCTCAGGTCTAGGAGGATAGGCAGTGGGCTTCAGTATTTGGTTGACTGGGAGGGTTATGGTCCTAGGGAAAGGTCCTGGATTCTGGCCCTGTTGATCCGGGATCAGGAACCCCACTACGGGGATCATCCTGATCAGCCCGTTGGCGCGTCTGGAATCCGCCCTTGAAGGGGGGGTTCTGTCATGATCTCGGCGCTGATGGTTTGTTTTTTTCCTTTGCTCCTTGCTCCCTGTCTAATTGGTTCTGCGGCTGATTATCGCCGATCATTTTCACCCGGTTCCTCTACTATTTAAGTTGTGTATTTGCCTCCCATCAGCGCCAGGATATTCTTGTGTTTTTGTGATACGTTCCCTAGCAATCTGTAGTCTGCCTGTTTCCCTGATATTGACCAGTTTCTGCCCTGAGGATTTCGAGTTTTTGCCTTGCCCCTGTCTGCTCTGTTTGTCCTGTCTGATCCTGGATTCTACCGGCTTCTGAACCTGGAACTGTCGTCTGACTTCGGCCTTGGATTTCCCTTCTGGACTCTGTTGCTGCTCGGCGTCTGCTGCGCGCTCTCTAGGAACTCTGGGGGCGTCTCCCGCCGCAACTGCGGTCAAAGCTCCGCAAACGGACTGAACTTTGAATCAGGTCAGTGACTTTGCTCCAAGTCATGTTAAGCTTCATTTCCAGTCACTGATCTGTATTCTCCCGTTTCTGCAGAGATCCGCAACGCAGCAGACGAGCAGCCCCGCGCACCTGTTTTGTTAAATTAACGCTTTGAACTTTCCCACTGCCTGTCTCGCCTCGAATTCTGGGTCCTACATTCAGAGCTCTGTACAGTTGAAATATTGGGGCTTTTACTTAAATTTTAGTTTTTGGCTCTACCTACTTCCAATTCCATTTTATTTTCCAATGTTAAGTTATGAGCAGATTTAATGCACATTTTTAAATTTTGTGTAAAAAATCTCTAGCTTTTATCAAGATTAAAAGTAAACATGTAATAAGAATTAAAAAAAGGCTGTAGGAATAAAAGTTTCTACAAATCATATTGGCAAACTAAAATGGAGGACTGTACATCCCATCCATTTCTTGTTCTACTTGCCTCTTACTTTTCTGTTTTTTCCAGCTTTTTATTGTCATTACACTGTCACAAGTACAGAACAAGGAAATTCACTCTCTACATTTAACCCATCCCCTTGGACAGCAGTGGGCTTCCATTGCGCGGCACCCGGGAAGCAGCATGGGGGTTACGGGTCTTCTGCTTAGGGACCCAGAGTGACAGTCTCTGGGAGTGGGGCTTGGACGCAGAACTCCTGGATTCCAAGCGCAATGCCTTAACCTCTAGCCACTCCCCTGAAACAAACAAGCTAGCCAGGAGTCCAACCTAGATTCTTCTGATACGTAGTCATACGTTTTATCCATTGCACCACTAGTCCTAACTCACTTATAACCTCATATCTTTGCCTTTTTTTAAATTCATATATTTATTTACTAAATATTATTCTGAAATTTTTGTCTTAAGCTTAAAAGTGATATTTTTATTTTTATAAAATATCACTTTTAGTCAGAGTAAAGACAAATGTACAGACAACGTTGATGCCCACTAGATGAATAAAGTGAGGGATAATTCCTCAGGAACTTGTTTTGTTTATCCCACGTTAGATACCATCAGTTATTTTCTTGAAAATTACTGTTATCAGTGTTTTGCTTAGAAGAAAACATCAGCACATTTTGAAGTCGTGAAACCTAAAAATAAATCAGAATTTGCATTTATACTGTTTTTCAAAACAGAGGTGCCTATTTAAAGTACACTCTTCTGACACAATAAGACTCTGTGGAGGCAGACTTTTGTTGATCGGTATCCTAACAACCGTATATGGGGTGTTACAGCCCATTACAGGACAAAGAGACTGCATTGGCTGTCATGATTCCTGGCAGTAGTGCTGGTTTGATTCAGGATTCAAAACACCTGTGAGATCAGCCCCATTACCAATCAGCCTCCATCAGATGCAACTCCTCACCTGACTAAAATCACTAGTGCCAGATTATTATGACCCATTGAGGGGTTTAATCCAGAATTAATGCATACCTTTCTGCCTCCCGATTATCTGAGCCTGCATGAACCCTATCGGACCTGTCATAGTGTGTTTTTGGATATCTGACATTTTTTCCCCTCTGGATTTTCTCTGTAGCTGGAGCTCTGACTCTCGATAAGCTCCTGGATTCCTTCCTCTTGTTTGATCATTCTGCCTGTTTCTTCTCTCATGGATCTGACCCTGTGCATTCCCCAGTAACTTTCAACGAAGGTTTCCGCCAAACCTACTTGGACGGATTCAGGAATCGTCAGACATATTCCAATGACGCCAACTGGCTTCTTCAGAAACTCTCAAAGTTGGTCCTCAAACTCTGTGAATGTTAGTGAAACCGAAATAAATTGCCCTGTGTTATCTGCCTTGTCACTCAACTTTCCAATCTCCATCCAGTTCCGGTTGCTGACTCTGGTGAATCCCTCCCGATGTGCAGCATCTGGTTGAATTTTGGGTCTTTCATTTTTTGGTCATCACAGAATAATCTGGCCAAAAATGGAGCCATCGCAAGATCAACAGTAGCATGTGTGCATGGAGAATTCAGCCAAAAACGTGACATACAACATTAGAAACATGCAATGTTCTTATTGTTGATTTCTGGTTAACTAACCTTCTCCAAATTTGCGAACAACTTTTTAGAGTTTCTAAAGAAGCCGGTTGGCGTGTGACGCCACTGGTGAACCTCTGAGGATTCCTGAATCTTTCCCGGTTGGTTTGCAGGAATCCTTATTTGACAGTTACTCGTTTGTCCGCAGGAATGCAAAGAGTCATATCTGCAAGAGCAGAGAGGGAGAAGGATCAAAGGGACAAATCAGAGTGCGGAATCCAGGAGCTGGACCAGAGTCAGAGCCAGGTGATTCGAGATCAAGAGACAATCCAGAGGGGAATCAGAGAGCGAGGTCAGGAGACAGAAAGTAGGTCAGACATCCAAAAACACAGTATGACAGGTCTGACAGGGTTCAGGTAAGTTCAGAGAATCAGGAGGCAGAATCAGGTCAGAATCAGGCAGACAGGTAACAGGATTGCTGGACCAAACCCACTGATGGCTCATAATAATCTGGCACTAGTGACTGGTCTGAGAGCTGGTTATATAGTCAGGTAAGCAAGTGAATCTGATGGAGGCTGATTGGGAACAGGGTGAAGCTGACAGGTGTGTTGAATGATGAATTACACCAGCCTTAGTGCCAAGAATCAAGACAATTCAAGCGTAACAGCGATTTCTATAGTCACTACAGTAGTTTGTCAGTTCTGCCTTGCAGTAGCGTAAAAGATGTCTGCCTCCACAAGTGCGAACCCACTCCTATGTAATTATAAATAGTAATTTCTAAGGAAAGGTAAAAATAAAGATCGAGGCTATCACTTCATATGTGGTAATAAATATCATACATATAGATAATATATTACATTTATGTCAGTAAATCTCTGTAATTATTACTCACAATACCTTTTTATAAAGCTGTTATGATATAGTCAGCACTGTTGACCTCCAGCTATAAGTTCCATGGTTCAAATCCCAGGATTTAGTCTTTCTTCAAAGATTTTAAACATAAAAATCAATTGAACAGTTCTTTGAGAGATCTCAAAGGTATAAATCTTTCCCAAAGATTCTGTCTGCACTAATACGGCACAGCACAGCAGCCAATTCAGTCTCCTTTTCACCATGGAGGTCTTTATGTTTCTTTAAAATTCACCAATGTTCAACAAATATGCAGCCTGAAATCTATGATTTTTGAAACTGAGCATGCAGTCTGAGGCTTTGCTCCTCACCTAGGGTGCTGTAAATATAACACCCTAAGTGAGGAAGCAGACTAATTATATAATAACATAACAAAGTGATCCTATTGGGACTTCTGCTGCAGGTCTTATATTTGCACGTCAACTTCTTTATCAGAAAGAAATACAAATACCAGCTGGTTGTGTAAGCAATGAGGCACTCTAACTTACTCTTACTAACTAAATGCTGATATTTGCTCACGGAAAGCCACCAAACATTTAAAGCTCTAAAACAAACGCTCTTTGAAAATCGCTTCCTCTTCCTTATCTCAACTCTGATGTTGGATTTCACGTCGTAGCGATATTTCAGCTTAAATATAATAAAACTGACACAAAGTGAAAGTAGCAGGTGCGTTCCTTGCTTTGATGGATGTGTAATCACAAAGCAGGTTTTGTGTGTCAACGATTAAAGATACGGTGAGGGGTAAAGCGCTGCATATTCGCCTAACTTTTAGTCTCAGAAAATCCATGCAATCAAAACGACCTGCAAGCTGGAACATATGTGCAAAAAAATGACCAGATTTAAATCCAAAACTGGGACGTACCTAAAATCATGACAGCAGTGCAAACAGAGTATACAGTTTCTTCTGGCTTTCTGTTTAAACAGTCTACCTGCAATGTTCATTCTTGATAAATATGCTCTAAAGAATATCTCTTAAAGTTGACTTTCAGCTATTAAATAGTTTCTTATAGGTCTGCCAGTTACTATTTTATGAAATATTAGTCATAAAGATCACAGAAAAAACAATCATAGGATCCCAACTGAAGGTAGTTGGGCGGGTTGTCCTACTTTGGCATGTTGCCACTTTAGCCTCAAGCTGAATTTATTTTCCCAAGATTTCAACTGGTTACTCTTATGTACCAGTGACAAAAGGCTCACAGAAGGGGAAGGAAAAGGCCCAATCATATCGTGGGAAAGAATCTCTAATAGTCTGGGAATCTAAATATTACAACACCAGATCCAGTGAATTGATACAAAAACTGGTTTAGTTGGTTAAAAGGAAGTCTCATGATTGTATTTCCTCAGTGCCGTTGGATGGATGTGAAGGACTGGTTTGAGAGGAAAGTATTCTACGCTCAAGGAAGTGAATTTATGCTGAACTGTATACATGTTTTGATTAATTTTGTTGTCACCTATCAGTTTGTTTCTTTTTCTGTTTCCCACAGTTATCTCTCCTGGATAAAGTCTTCACACCCCTTGAACTTTTCCCTATTTGTGTCCAAGAAGAGATTTCTTAGTATTTTACTGGTATTTTCTGGGTCAAATAGAGACAAAGTGGTGTTTAATTATGAAGAAGAATGGAGAATTAGATTTGCAAATCTGAATTAAATGTGCATTTATATTCAGCTGACCTGACAAACCACCTTTTAATGCAATTATGGCTGCAAGCCTTTTTGGCTAAGTCTTTTCATGCTTTGCACATCGGGAGTTTTTGTCTAAAGTTTTTGTCTCTTGTATTTGGTAAAGTATCTCAAATTTAAACTGAATGTGAAAAAACACTTTTTTTTTTTTTTTTTTTAACCAAAGTTCTAATGAGACTTTTTTCTGGGCTTAAATGGGGCTGTTATAACAGTTTTTTTCCAAACCAGGGGTCAGTGATCTGTGGCTCATTACCCCTGGCTGTGGCCCTTAATAACATTTGCTAAAAAAAGAGGTATTTGAAAATGTAAAGCTTACAATAAAGGCTTAACATTACTACAGGTAATACACAAAGAAGTTTAACATTTTTTTTAATTATTTGTTTAAGTATGTGCTTTTATTAAATTATTATCTATAAAACTTTCCTATTGAATATATAAAAATTACTAAAAAAAATGTATTTACTATCTAGACCAATTTAATACATGATTTGTGTCATGATCTCAGCGCTGATGCCTGGTCTGATCACTCATTTCACACACCTATTTAACTCCGCCCAGTTCTCATTACTGGCTCATTTGATCCACCTGCATTAGCCACTATATAACCAGCCTTCAGACCAGACATTACTTCCAGATTATTGCTAGTCATTGGTAAGACTTCACTCAGCGTTCTTCGTTCTGACTTCCTGATCCTGACCTGTCTGCCGCTCAACTTCTGAGCCTGCTTGTTCCTGTCTGATTCTGATTGCCTGACCTGTCTTCCTGCTTTCGCCTGATCTGACTACATGCCTGATCCATGCCTGTTGTGTACCAACCTGATTTTCATTCCTGACTAAGCAGCCTGCCTGCCCTCATCCAGCCTTTATGCTGCTCTGTGCATCGAACCTGGGACTGTGACTCAACACCGTCCTGGCTGGTCATCGGCACCTCATTGGCTCTCTGATCTCCTGGCTCTGACCATCTATCCCCACACTCAATGGCATAAAGCAGAGGTCACGGATCAGTGGACCACGGTGCGGATCCGGACCCACCTGCGGGCTAATCCGGACCCAGCATGGCTTAAAACATTGATGAATTACCGCATGTTGTCCGACGACAGTGTTTATCTTCACTTGTGCGACTTCTCCTGTTAATATAATAAAGACCTCCAAAGAGTCCAGGACCAGGCTACAGGTGATACAAATTAAGCCGGGCATACACTGTGCGATTTTCGGGGTGATTTTCCATTCATGCGAGAATCTTTCGTTCGGGCCGACTTTTAGCTTGATCGTGCTTCGTGAGTCGTGTAGTGTACAGGGGGTTACAAGGGGCGATCAGCCTCTCATGACCACCTCCTGATCGGGAATCGTGAGATCAGGAGAAAATCAATTCTCCCAACCGTCGTGGGCAAATCGCTCAGAGTGCAAACAAAGATTCTTCTGTAAACACAGAAGCAAGCCAGGGATGCAATGAGTGAAATAAAGTTCTGTCTGTAAAATTGACAGACCATAATAGCCACGTTTGCTCAGCCATGTCTTTTTTCCAAATACGTCGTCGCCTTTTCTTTTTAGGGCTTTCAGCACAAAATTGCCCAAATTGCCAAAGCAGCGCATTTCACTCTAGTGAGCTTAATTTTCCCCTTCTATTTGTTTGGCTTCCAGAAAGACAAGTCAGAGCAGCTCCATCTCACTGCAAAGCCGAGTCCGATGTGCTTTTTAGTTGAACAGTGTGAGCAGGTAGATTGAATGAGAGCGTCAGGCCGAACATAAATTGTTAGCTGTGAACTCACACTGTACGACTGAACCCTGTGGTTAGTCGTATAGTGTGAGCAGTAGCTGCGTGCAACGACTGAAAAAAATCGCATAGTGTACTATGCGATTTTTTCAGCTGTGTCAGTCTGGGTTGCTGCTGCTGCTACTTTTAGACACAGCAAACCTGTGGCAAGCCGGGCAATAGGAAAGAAGGAGAAGATGATGAGAAAAAGAGAGCAGAGAAAGTGTGGACTGCTGGAATAACGGTGGTGAACTGGTGACAGAAAAGTGAAATGGTGCTCCAAGATGATCCTGCACATTTTAAGTATGATTGGCTCAACTTACTGCTGTGAAGCAGTCAGTTCACGTGTTTTATAAAATATGTGAATCAGGAAATTGTCTATTTTACCAAACTTAACGATTGTATAGGCTTCATGATGCTGATGTGGCCCCTATATCAAAAAAGGCTTTTACATCCCTGTTCTATGAGTTTCTTATTTCTAATACTTAAGCAGTTAGAGAGCCAGTTCTCATTTACTGATACAAGTTTGCCAGTTAGCAAAGCCAGCTGATTCGATATAATCAATTCATTTCATTTCATTTTGTTTGAATATCACCAATTCACAACATGTGTCATCTCAGGGCACTTTACAGTCAAATAGATTAAAACTTCTCTAAGGAAAGCCATATTATGTATGGAGTCATTTTCTTTGAAGGGCTTGCAATTCCTTGACGAGAATGGGGCGACAGTAGATATTCAGTTGGATTATGTTGTTGACTCTACAGCTTTCCCTCACATTGAACATGCATATAGCTAGGTCAGGGAGAAAAGACTCATTTTTAACAGGAAGAAAACTCACACAGAACCAGGCTCAGTTGAGGTTCAAGGAGACAGAACATAGAAAAAGACCATAGAACCACTGATCCATGAATGCTTTCTATGTTAGAAAGGTAACAGTAGTTCTACAAATTTACTAAAATCGAGGGAATTTAATTGGAACATTTTCATTCGATTCTTTATCACGTCACAACTGTCCTCCCAAGAAATGTGTTGGAGGCAATGTGGCACTGCTGATGCCAACAAAGAACATGTTTTCTGGACCTGCATTGAGATAAAACCTTTCTGGTCCTCTATCAACCATACTCTGTGCAAAGTACTGTTGTATTCTGTACCATTAACTTTTACAACAATGTATCTGGGCCTTATGTCGAATGTGAAGAAAGATGATCAATATTAGGTTAAGATATTACTGTCAGCATGAAAACTGTCTATTATATCATGACAACCGGTTGCTGACTTAGGTTTGTGTATTCATCTTCCCGTAAAAATTAAAAAAATATCCACTGGACTTGGTTTTCAAGATTTGAAGACGTTTCGCCACCTCTCCAGGAAGCTTTCTCAATTCAAATGTCTGGATCCGCAGTGAGTTTGAGTCTTATATAGACAAAGCCTTGTATTGCTTGGAAACATTCAAATGGTAACCGATGAATGGGTCGTTTGGTTCCATCGTTAGCCTATAATATCTGAAACCTGTCTATGATTCTGAGGGTCGGTCGTTCATCGGTTACCATTTTGCATGTTTCCAAGCGATACAAGGCTTTTTGGAATTTTTACGGAATGACTATGACCTGGATGACTGAGAATCTTCATCAGCATGTATTCATCTTATTTTAATTTTGCATGTTGTTAATATACAGAAAACTGGGATCAACAAATTATATCTTCTTTTGTCAAAAACAATAAAGATAAAAGTGGAAAAAAAAACAATAAAAGGAGACAGTAAAAAAGCTTAAAGGGATAAAAGATCACACAGTTCTATCATCTTCAGTCAGGTGTGTTGAAGGGAACAGCCTAGCTGACATTTTTCTCCAGGACAGTTTCATGGCCAAACAGAGCCATGCAAGATAAAGCTACTGTACTTTGATGAGAAAAATCAGAGAGAGCATAAAGTTTGGTATTGAATTGCAAAAAACTGGAGAATTTCAGAAAGGAGAGAATGAAGCAGAATGACAAAAGGTTGTCCCTCTGTCCTCCAGGAGCCTAAGCCTATAGCAGCATAACTGTGGTGATAGCTCAGAATAACCCGTGCCACTCTTAACTATAAGCTTTATGTAAAAGGAAAGCCTGGTCCTAGAAGTAGACTAAAAAGATCAGACTAAATCAGGCTAAAAGCATAGTTGGTTCAACAGGAGAGGAGCCTGATTACTAAAAGATTTGCCTGCTGTTCTACTTTAAGAAATTCTGGGAAATCAGTAGTAAACCTGCAGATTTAGAGATCAGTTTTGCTGTTTTCCTGTTTAGATAGTAGACTTTTAAAAAATTGTCTGTAAGATAATACAAGTTTGTAGAGTTCTTTTAAATATAAACTGTGTTTTAAATGTTTTAACAGCTTTATCCAACAGCTTTCTGCTCTGATCCTGGGTCTTCATGATGCTATTTGTTCAACACTGTTCCCTTTAGGGGAACAGGTCTCTGGTAAATCTTCATGTTTCTATCAAAGTTAGGAGGGTTGAATGCAGATGCACAGCTCGGTTTGTTAGATGTTGATTTTTAAAAAGAACATGTTGAAAACTATATAAATGCTTTTTTTTTCCAGCTCACTTTCTGTATCACATAATAAACCTCTATTTTGTCTCAGCACTATGATGCACTTTAATGTGTCTTTTTGGGATGTTACAGGGATGTTACAAAAAATACGTTGCTGGGCAGTTTAGTCCATAGGCTGTAAATTGTCGCCTCTCGGACACTTCACCGGACACTGGTAGTTTTGACTCATCTGGATTTCCCCTGCATTAGTCACCAACTGGAATATACACACAGACGCGCACAAGAATGCCCACATATCCCCCCCTCGCAGTGCGAGAGAAGCTGGCAACAGTGCGTTGTATATGACTGACACGGATAACACAGCTCTGTGTAGTGCAGAAAAACGTCGGGCCTTGTTCATCAGCTGCTCCGCCAACTGCTCTTTGGCATCCGGTAAATTCATGAGGCAGTGCGAATGAGGCTGTATAATGCCTGCTGGACAACGAAGACTCTGGAGTGAATTAAAGAGATATTGGGCTGTAAAATAACACAGGCCACTTGCCATCTACTGTACGTTTTTGACTACAGATACAGTTTAAGATTAAAGCGGGCTTAGCGCTCCCTAACCAGAGCCTTGTGAGATTAATAACCACATTAGACATTAGTGAGCTCCTACTGATGACAGTACCAGAGATTTCAATGACGTAGCTGCCAACTCATAAACACACGCATGCATCTGATATGAAGTAATAGAGATTCAGTGACTGCTGTCCAATGCCTGAGCCTTAAGAGTAATTAATGATGTAAGGGTTTCAGATGTCATTGTAAATATCAGATTTAATGACATCTTGAGGTAAGTTTGTCCTTGTTGTGTTGAGAGGCAGGAGGAGTCAAAGAGGACGAGTTATTATAAGAGAGAATTCGATGTAAAGCTAACATAATAAAGCACCGTGACGTTTTACAAGCTGCTTTTTATTGTGGACTTGTTTCTATATGCAACAGGTGAGCTTTGATGGTCAGAGGAGCAGCTGGACAAACTGATTAGCGTTTCTCACAGTGACCACAGTGAAACGATCAGCTAGTAATTTGGTTTGCTATCAGCCATATTTAGGACAGCAGATTATGAAAAGTCTGATAAGTACAGTGAACGCCAGAAGATTTAGAATTCTTATCTTGTCTGTGAATGTCATTGAAAATTTTCTATGAGGTGGAATGAGGATTGAACATTAGTGTTGCACCGATGCGCAGTTCCATTGCACAAAATAGGGGGAAGTTTTAAGAAAGAGTATGTGTAATTGCTTCAACTTATGCTTCAACAGTGGAAACCTGAAACCATAAACCAGAAAGAAAAAAAATAAATAAAATTAAATAAAAAAAAATATATATATATATATGAAACATATCAAAACAGTAAACAGAGGGTTCTTCGAAAAAAGGGGAAAAAGAGTGAGAGTATATTTCAAGGAAATAGATTAAGGCTCTTAAGCTATCAAGCTAACTTGATAGCTTAAGAGCCTTAAAGTTTTCAATTGGGATACTGTCTTGAGATACTGTTCAAGTTCTTTTTTTAAAACAAGGAGTTTGAGTTTCCTGTTGCTGCATTTGCTTTTTTGTATATGTAATTTAGCAAAGAATAAAAGCAGGCTAATAAAAAGTATGGTACAGTTGAAAGTCTGAAAGACTAAAGTAAACTAAAAATTATTGGTTGGTAGAACCCGACCAAAATGGGATTTTGAAGGCTGATACTGATATTGGGTCAGTTTGTGACTGAGCTGCATTTAGCTAACAAAAATACACTGCAAAAATTTAAATATAGGTCAATAAATTTTTCTTTTAAATTGCGTATTTTCCCTTGATTTTAGCGAGCAAGTAAGTAAATAAGTAAATAAGGTTATTAATAGTTTGCTAATAAAATAAGATGATTTTCATAAATTTTAAAAAAACCAACAACCCCAGTATCTTAATTCAGATGCATAATAATTAAGTAGCTTAATAATTTAACTTTATTGATCTAACATTGGAGACATTAACTTCTGCATTTAACACATCCCCTTGGGGAGCAGTGGGCTGCCATCATGGGGTGCCCAGGGAGCATTCCAAGCTCTATGCCCTAACCACTAGGCCGCCACTCCCAGCTCATTTTAGGGGATAAAATACTCCTTCCATTGCTAGATCATAACATTTTCCTGCCCAAATTCTACAATCCAATCCAATCAAACCTAATTTATATAGCACTGTAAAAAAAATATAAATAAAAAATATGGTGTTTGTATTTCTGCGCAAAAGCATAAATAAATAAACCATAGAATGCAATAAGAATTATAAAAACAATATAAAATAAAAACATAAAAACAATATAGAAAATGAAAGAAAGAAACAAAACATAGTCAACTAACACCAACATGTTTTTGAGTATTAAATGCCAGAGAGAATGAATGAAACTTAAAAAAAGATTTAAAAATGCTCAAAGAAGAAGCCTGCCTGATAGACAATGGCAAATAATTTCAGAGTCTAGGACTGGGCGGCTACAGAGAAGGTCCGGCTGGTCCCCTGTGAGTTTACGCCTCGTTCTAGGTACTGACAGGAATATCAGATCCGCTGACCTAAGAGAACAAAGTAATAAACAAGAATGTAGGAAATCAGCACTATATAGTGGGGCAAGGCCATTAAAAAACTTTAAACTAAATAAAATAATTAAAACAAATTTTGTTTTTGTTTTCAATTTTGAACTTGTGCAGATGTGCAATTAAAGACTCAGTAACACCAAAAATAAAGTTGGTCACAGCCGAGTGGTCACAAAGGCGTAGATCACTATTTCAAAGTGTGCTTCGCTCACCATGAACCTTATTTTGTCCAGCTATTTATTTGATTTGACAACAGCTTAGTTAAGTTGGCTTTCTATTATAAGACCTACATTTGTGGCCATTGGCTTCACAAAGTGATCTAGATAGCCCAGGTGTAACTGCCTCCAAAAAACATCAATTTAGTCTTTTTGTAATTGAAAATTTTTAATTGTTTAAAGCCATCCTTGGTTTTCCATCATCCAAGCATTTCGAAAGAGATTCAACAGAGTTTTAGTTTCACCACAGTGGGACATAGATCTGACCATTTTCTGCTTAAAGAGAGAGAGCCCATGCTTCCTTTAATGAATCCAAGTGGGAGCAGATAAAGAGTAAAAAGAAGGGGACCAAGACAGAACCCTGAAGAACTCATATGAAAACAGGAACAATGGAGGACACAGAATTTTACAGACTGACACAAAATGTTTGATCAGTCGATAGGACCTGAACCACAGCAATAATCTAAACGAGATAAAAGGATATTATGACGCTGTGTCAAAGGCTGCAGTTAAGTCTAAGAGCAAAAGAACAACATATTCACCAGTCAGTAGCTAAGAACATATATACAAAGATTTAAAACCAAACTGGAAAATGTCAAAAATGTCTCTTTTACCTTCTCAATTTACAAAAATAAAGGCTGTTAACTGTATGTAGACAATCTTTTCCAGAATTTTAGACCCAAAAGGTAGTTTAGGTCTAAAATTACTAAAGACATTTAAACCAGGCCAGGTTATTTAAGAAGAAGCTGGACTACAGCTTCTGAATTATGGTTAAATACATTTATTTTGAGAAATCTTTATTTTTTTTTAGATCTGTTTCTGCAGTGTAATTAGCAGACAGGGAGCACAGAGGAACCAGTTGATTGCACTGCTGCCTTTAATCAAGAAGGTTTTGCTCCATATCCATTCCTGTCCTCTCTATAGGGAGCTGTTCTACCTCTGCATGTCTGGGTTCTCTTTGGGTACTTCAGCTTCCTCTCACGCTTCAGAGACATGCATGTTTGGTTATATGGAGTTTCTAATCTATTCCTAGAAGACTGCTGGAGAAAGGTACCAGCACCTCTCACACCTATTCAGACCATGCAAGGGTTAAACAGATATAAATAAATGGAAAGAGAGAAATTAAAAAAATGTCCAGTAAAATGTGATACATTCAAATACTGTGACACATTTTAACAAAGAGATTTTTCAGTAACATTGTTACTTTCAATTTTAACTTCCCCCAGTTTTAGCTGAGTATTTTTTCTTTTTGCTTATAAAAGAAGATAAAGAAAGTTAACATTGAGCAATATGGCATGCTGTTAAGGAGATTATTATTATTATATATTTCAAGTCATGTCAATGTATGTAATAATTGTTCTGCTTCTTCTCATCACAGCACCTCCATCTAGCCTGGTTTTGTTGGGCCATAAGAACATCATTGATGACTTCAACAACTTCTATTATAGATGATAGAGTTGGGAATGGCGACCTGTCCAGGGTGACCCCGCCTCACGCCCGTAGACAGCTGGAGATAGGCACCAGCACCTGTCATGATTTAGATTGCGATAAGCATGACGGAAAAAGGATGGATGGATGATAGAGTTGGGCCGTTATTTTTTAGTGCACTGGAGGAGCGATCTCAAAATAAGTAAACATGTCTTAAATTAAGTGTATTTACCGATAATTTGAGTAGGTAAATGGGATGATTTGCCAATGAAATAAGTATTTTTACTCTTAAAATAAGATCTAAGATAAAATGCACTTGAAATAAGACAATCCAATTGTGTGTTCTTATTTTAAATGTAAATTGTCTTGTTCCGTTGGGAAAATGTTTCTTTTACCATCTCAATTTGAGAACAAATGCACTTATTTTAAGAAAAAATGACTTATACAGATTTGGATTTTTTTCCAGTGTGCTTAGTCCTGTCTCTCTCCTAGACATAGCTAAGGGCTCAGCTTTTACTGTGACTAACTGTATGTGCTCCCTTTCATCCCGTTAGACATGGAAACTGACTCATTGTTGCCGTATCTGTTCTTTTCCTAGAGGGAACCAACCATCCATTCGCTAGTTTACTATTACTTTTTCTAACATACAAAGTATTTATGGATCAGTGCTTCCTTGCTCCTTTTGTATGTTTGCTTTTGTCTCATTGAACCCCGGTCGGCCTCTGCAGAAGGTGGCTCACACTGAGCCTGGTTCTGCTTGAGGTTGCTTTCAGGTTTCAGTGTGAGGAAACGCGGCAGAGTGAAGGGCACAATGCAATCATCCGCTGTCAGCACGAGCTCATCCTGCAGGAGCAGATACAGCAAAGTCAATGATTTAATGAAATCAGCTGAGGTTCCTTGGAAAACTTTTAACCAGTCTGAATGTATGATCTGATTTAATTTTCTTTGTAATGTGCCTTGATGTGTTGTGTGGAAGCAGATTATCTGGCCTGAGCTGAAAAGCTATGCAGCTCATCTAGAGTTGACATGGTTTTTTTTCATGCTTCTCTGCTTGAGTCTTTTTTTAACCTGTTTGTTGAAGCAGGTTGTCGTGTCTGGGAAACGCTGGTAATTGCAAATTAGTCTTTCCAATTTTGCTTGATGGTTAATTAGATGTTCAGAGGAATATTGTTTTATGAGTTAACCTTAATCTTAACCTCTCCACCACTTCTTACCTGCTGTGTTCCTCAGTCCTCACAGCACTACTGGATTCAAAGTTAAATTAAATACAGCAAAGGCATATGGCCCTTTATATTTAAACAATTGTTTAAATTGTATCTAATTAAAAATGCCCCTTTTGAGAGGCTGATTTGAAAAAAAATTATTGATAAAAAATGTTAATCAAATATCTAAATTCTGTTACAAAGCATAATTAATTTTCAAATCTGAAATACTTAAACTCTAAAGGTAGTCATGGGATTTAAATAAGTCTGATTTCTTCTCTAAAATACATATTTAAGATGGGTTAAAATAGGGGTGCTGAAAATGTTGCTATAACCTATAGGGTGTTACAGGAAAGTCTTGAGTTTTCGTGTTTTCAGTGGCTGGGTGTTTTCAGAGTTAAAGCTGACATTCAGGGAAAATTCTGATTATGTCAGCAAACAAACAAATCATATCATAGTCTGCAATTTATTCACAAATTAAATACATCTAGATTTAAACTTAAACTTTGTTTTCTTGTATAGACAAAATGTATTCAAAATGAAATTTTGATGCATACAGCTTTTCAAAAATGAATGAGCAGCATGCAATGGTGAATTGAACATTACCATTTATAAAGTGCAGCAGTGATTAGAATGTAAACAGTGTAGGAGAAAAGAAAAACAGCTTAAAGTCATAGTGTAAAAGGCATTGATTATGGTACAACGGAGAATTAGGGCCAGGCTAGAGACTTTTTATCTTCTATTTCGAGAATATAGTCGCAAGTTTACCAGACTAAAATTGCAACGAGAACAGTCATAAAATTACGGGAATAAAGTTTTAGCATCACGAGAATAAAGTCGTAAAATGTTATGACTTTATTCTCGTAATGTTGCAACATTATTCTCAAAATCGAAGAAGCCTGGCCCTAATACTCCGTCGTAATATGGAAATGTTTATTGCAGTGCAAATAAATAAATATGGTGCAAGATGAACATTGTTCTATTTAAAGGAATTGTGAAAAAATATGGCATGTTATTAGTGCAAATATGATGTTTAAATGTGATGCAGAGTCTTGATTAGTGTTTTCAACAGTTTAACAGTCTGGTGGCAGCGGGGAAAAAGCTTTTGCAGATCCTGTTGGACCTGCTGCGGATGCTGCTAAGCCTCTTCCCAGAAGGAAGCAAGGAGGACAGTCCATGGTGGGGGTTAGAGACTGACATTTTTTCGGGAATCTCATGGGTCACGGGATTCCCGTGGGATTCCCGTGGGATGGGAGTCAGTATTAGTAACGATCACGTGATTGGGACGGTACAGGATTAAACATTAACGGGAGCAGACAGGAGCGGGAGCAAACCGATAATAACTAAAAAAAAACTAGGATCAATGCCAAAAAATAAAATAAAATAAAAAGAAAAAAAATCTGGCGCGGCGCCGCCATTTTGTAGTTTTTTTCCTTTAAGCCTACACTATAATGCGAGTCAAAAAAACGACACGACCCAAAAACCAACAGTGATTCCGCTCTGAGTTTTTCACCCGCGCTCAAAAACAACAAGAATGGGGCTCTGTTCGAAATCCTGGGCTGCATCCTCCAAGGACGCGGTCTACTTAGACTGGATCCTTTGAAGTCCGTGAAAATAAGGAGACCGGAAGAGTTTTGGCTGTGAATTCGACCAGGTCTACCCTTCAGTGGGTTTTATCGCTGTAAGGTCTGTTGCTTAGCAACCGTGAAAGTTGACACACAAAGCAGGAAAAGAATGAAAACCGAAGTTTCCAAAACTGTTTGTTTATTTATTTCTTTTTTATTGTAAAGTGAACAAAGACTGATGAGAATCCAGAGTGGAATAAAGGTTCCAACCACCGGGAGCAGGAACTAATCAAATCAAATGTAATGATGGAAACCTTAGTCAGTTAAACAACCTGCTTCTGTCATTCTGCACATCTCTGATGTTGCTGCTATTTTCAAATATCCATCACTGTAAAAATGTCCATAGCTGCATATTGGTTATTTATTGTCCAGTTTTATATTGTTAAAACACTCTACAGAATTGTATTTTATTTTATTTATTTTTTTTTTTTAACTCTTCCCTATTATGTTATTCTTATACATTTTTCTAAGGTCCACATTTGTGTGACCATTTTCAATAATCTTTCTGCTGCTGTAAATTTGCCCATTGTGGGACAGTAAAGGGATTTTCTATTCTATTCTATAAAAGGGGTAGAAATATATAAGTAAATCTAAACAATGTATGTATTAAAAACATATCTGCAAAATCTCTAATATTCAACAACACAAAATATTTAGTTAAGGATATTGTGCAAAACAGCAATAAAAAGATAAAACTCCTATCAGATTTATAGTCCCTTCTCTGCAGATCTATTAGAATCTGTCCTTAAATTACAGCCAAACCCATTTACACAGTAACAGATAAAAACCTTTAGATAAATCAAACATTACCGCCACATATCTGACTTAATAACCATTAAAACAACTATTTTCATTCATTTCAGACGGAACTATTCACAGACTGGATTATATTAAACTGAACTTCCAATTTTCACCACTGTTCGGCGCCAAGTAACCTTTCCTCTGATCACGGCTTGCTTGGTCTCGCAATGAATCCTGGGTAAACCAAGGATAGCGAGGATACATCAACACCCGTCCTTCAAATCGGGCAAAAAGAAGGACGCATTTTAAGGCAGCATAATGTGGAGTCTTGGAATCCGACCAGACCTCAGTGCCGCACTATGACGTAATCGTACTTCGAATCTGGCCTTCTAAGGACGCGTCCTAGGTTTTCAAACAGAGCATGGGAGTGGTGCGGGAGTCATTCTGAATGGGAGCGGGATGGGAGTGGGAGTAATTTCACCAGGAGTGGGACGGGACAGGATTTAGATTTCTACTCTGGCCCGGGATCGGGACGGGACACAATTTTTTTCTGTGGGAGTGGGACGGGACAGGAGTGAAAATCCACTCCCATGTCAGTCTCTAGTGGGGGTCTCAGGGGTCACTGATGATGTTAGGGGTCGGGAGACGCAGAGCTGGGACGAAATGTCTTTAATGGAGGGAAGAGGACCCCGATGATCCTCTCTACTCTCCTCAGAGAGGATCATCAGGACTATATCTAAAAAAGTAATAACCAATCCTTAAACTGAATAAATCTAGCATTTTATTTTCTTGGCATTGCCAAGAAAATGAAAGGACAGTCTGGCAACCTATCAGTAAGAAATATAAAAACATTTAGAAACAAACAGTAAAAGCCAAATTCAGAGATTCTAATCTTATCATCTATCTGATCTAATAGAAGCATTTTTATGAGGGTCACATAAAAGGTCAAACACATCCGTCAGCCTAAAGCATAGATCAACAAATAGAAATGTTAACACCTCTGGCTATAATTCACATACATTTTTAGGGGTGGGATTACTTTGTCATTTTAGTCTTTCCTGTATTTCTGTTAATATTTACCCTGGAATTTTCTCTTCTGCTTTTTTCCCGTTTTGTTGTTGTTTTTGTTATATTTTTTCTGCTCGCTGTAAGAAATTATTTCACTTTGAGGACGATCGTAAAGTTAAACTGATACATTGAACCACGCATGCCTTCTCGGTCTGTGTGTTTTCTCCCAGGTACAGACTGGACTCTGAGTTAGGAAGGGTGATACTTTACATCTTTATTAAAAGTACAAGAGAGCAGCTTAGAGGTTTGTGTTCCCTGGATACACCACATCTATTTATTATCATTCCCCCACGGTGACCTGATCTTTTTATTTTAGCATGCTGATTCATCTGCTGTTCATCTCTGAAAACCACACAAGACATCTAGGTTTACATCTCCAAACCGCTCGGATGAGGGGAAGCGGGTGCATGGACGTGGCACGAGTAGATGTAGACGAAAGAGAGGACTATTAAAGAGACTCCTCTTTTGTTTCTAATATGAACTGCGTCTGACAAGGCATGTAGAGTACGGCTTCATTTCCTTAAGATCAAACACGTTGCAGATGAATGTTGTTGTTACCATTGTCTATGCACTGAATTGACACATGGTTAAATGTGCTTCTATTTACAACGATAAGTCAAGCTTAAAATTACTTAATTATCAAAATTATTAAAAGAGCATCAGATCTCTCATTTAAACTTCTTGTAAAATAGTTGCTAATCAAGCATATGAGCACTTACACTGTAATGACCTATTTGATGTGCTTCTGTCACATTTTAGAGCTCATCATAGCACTGAAACAGCACTGCTGAAAGTCACTAATGATATTTTCATGGCCTCAGATAACAGACTTGTATCTGTTATAGTCCTTCATTATTACATATAATCAGATTAAACTAACACATTACACAGACTGCGAGCATGTATTGAATACATAAAAACATGGATGACACTAAACATTCTGACAAGAGCACATAGTTACTGTCTTTGGACCAGTCTGAAAAAGAAACCGATTAGTCAGTCACTTTATCTGGGTTGGATTAATTTGGTATAAGGTTATAAGTCAATTCAATCTAATTCAATTCAGTTTATTTATATAACACCAACACCTGACCCCATCACAACACATGTCATCTTTACAATTCAACCAGATCATCCAGTCAAATTGATTCAAAGTTTTTTTATCTATGGAAAACCAGCTGATTGCATTGACTCATTGACTCTAATGCAATCCCTCACACTAAGCATGAGTGTAGCGACAGTGGAGAAGAAAAACTCCCTTTTAACCGGAAGAAACCTCCAGCAGAGTTAGGCTCAGTGTGAGCGGCCATCTGCCGAGGCCAACTGGGGTTCAAGGAGACAGAAGCAGAGATACAGAAAGCAGCTGTAAAAGGCGGCCCCGTCCAGGAAACACACAGCCAGGCAGACGAGCTCTGAGCCAGCTCCCATGTCAGAGGATGAAGAGAGCACATCCAGCCAGTTACAGTCAGAGAAACAAGACAACACTGCAAAACAGGCCGATCTCCAACATCTATAAACAAAGGTGTTGATGGCAGCAGCACAGCTGATATTTCTCTCCAGGATGAAGGCACAGCCAAACAGCAACAGACGAGGCGAAGCTACTGTGAGAAAAAGCAGAGAGAGCAGAACGTTAAAGATTGAACTAACAGATTCTGCAGAGTGGGAGAATAGAGATAGAATGAAGCAGAATGATGAAATAGGGGTCCTATGTCATCCAGTAGTCGAAACGTATAGCAGCATAACTTTAGAGATAGCTCAGCATTACCTGAGCCACTCTAACTATAAGCTTTATCAAAAAGGAAAGTTTTAAGCCTACCCGTAAATGTCCTTCTTTCATTTCCAAAATATTGCAATATATGTATATAGAGGTAAATAGAGCATCATAGGAAAAGCTGTAATGCTCTATTTGTTAAAAAAGGTTATTCCTTGGCAGTCAAAAAACATTTCTGAGTACTACAGATAAAAAAATTAATGAGAGAAGCAGCTATTAATCTAGTATAAACCCAGATTAGAAGAACCTGTTTCTATTTTCTTGTCTAAGAACGACACAGACCAAAGTGGACTTTTACATCCCAAAACAACTGTTTTTGTCTGTTTTTAAAAAAATATTTATTTATTACTTATTTATAAAAAGTTATTTTATTTTTTTACACAGGAAATAGTACCAGGAGGCAGTGTGCCATCAGTGATCTTCCTCCTACAAACACATGCTTAGAACTGACTTTATGATAACTATATGTTCAAATACTAAAGTTGAGAGAAAAGGTGCCCAAAAATTCCAAATTCATTTAAACCTCAAAAATGATTTTGCATTAGGTGTTAATTTAATGTCATTATCAGTTATCAATATTGATACAATAATCCCTTTGCTTTAGCTGATTATGTCGGTTATGCCCAATTTATGCAGATTTAATTGTCAAAAATCCTATGTTCTAAAGTACAAAGAATTGTTTTTCTTTATCGGCCATAATTGGTACATCGGTTCCTCTATAACTGTTTTGTTATAGAGGATCTCCTTGATATGAGTTTATCCAAAACAATAGCAGTTGATGCAGGATACCACCATTCATATGTGACCCTTAAATGTGCTAAAAAGCGTAAATATTTTTTTTATACGTAACAAATTTGTTTATTTTAAAGAACTTTCAGCCAAATATCTTCTGCCTCCTTACGATTTTTGTGTTAAGATTTTTCCAATTGAAGTACTTTGTTATGGATTCTCAGATTGACCCCTAATTGATGATGTGTTGTCTTTTGACTTAGCTTAAAGAAAGCTACATCTTTAATGCTACAGTTGATATCTCATTTGAGTGTCACTTCTATGTCTGTTATTAAAGAGGCTTGGAAACAGGATCTTCAATTGAGTATCAGTGAAACAGAACAGGTGGAGTTTTGATGAAAATAAATTTATCTTCAATGTTCTTGAGACATTCACACATTCATATCAAAGTGGTACTTTTAACAGATCTTACGAGTAAATCTAAACTGGCTAAGATATAAGCTCCATATGGACCAATATGTAACAGAGAGAAATCAGTAGAGGACACCTTAATGCACATGTTCTGGCTATGCCTCCAAAATATAGAAATTTAAAAAAGTTTATTGGTGAAGGACTCTACATTGTGACTTTAAACCATGGCCTGCTTTTGTCTCTGCAGTTACTGCAAAGGGGTTTGATGGTTTTATCTACCTGCTGGGGAGGGGGTCAGAAAGTTATTACCTTTCCAATTTTTTTTTAATGCTTTTTTTCAGCCCCTCATCAACAAAGTTTGCAATGATTTGCATTGTATTCTAAGCATCTATGGGCGGTCTGTTTATCTGTTTTGATAAATACAGATTTTCCCAGTGTAAGGGACAGCAGGGTTGTTTTTGTTTACTTTAAGTTGTTTCTTTTTTTTCTTTCATTGTTAAAATATCAATAAACATACTAAACACTGGGGCTGCACAGTAGAGCAGTGGGTAGCACTCAAAAGTGCTTGCAGCAAGAAGGTTCTGGGTTCGATTCCCAGCTTCCTGGGTTCCATTCTTTGTCTCGCCTGTAGACAGCTGGAGATGGGCACCAGCACCCCTCACAACCCTGCCTGGGATAAGCATGACAGAAAATGGATGGATGGATATTAAACACTAAAGTACAATTAATTAAAATTAAGAATTTGGCCTGATCACTATACTGTATATGTTTGGAATTGGACGGTTAATGTTGATGCACCTCTACCGACTTCCATTACCTGCGTAAACCCTCATCGGATTCCATTTAAATGAATAATCCATGCAAACGTGATGACTGGTTGAAGGTTCTCAGTCATCCAGGAAATCGAAAGCGAGAGGCAGGGTATACCCTGGACAGGACGCCAGTCCATCGCAGGGCAACACAGAGACATACTGGACAAACAACCATTTACACACACACTCACACCAATTAACCTAACAGTCATGTTTTTGGACTGTGGGAGGAAGCCGGAGTACCCAGAGAGAACCCACACATGCTCAGGGAGAACATGCAAACTCCATGCAGAAAGAGCCTGGGCCTGAAACCAAACCCGGATCTTCTTGCTGCAAGGCAGCAGTGCTACCCACTGTGCCGCCATTTATCCAGGATATACATAACCAAAAATCCAACTTGAATTCCCTTCCTACATTTGAGGCCATTTCGCTCCTCAGGCACAGAGTGAAACATTTGGGTAGTTTAGTACCAGATGGAATGCCAAGTCCTCTATAATGAGTTAATCAAACAGCCTCTCCACAGGTGTATGCAAAGCCACTCCTAGGGGATCACATTATGGACAGAGAAAGATGGTCTGTAAGAAGAATGAAAGAATCTGTTGAAGTCACAGGAGAGAAACCATCTCTTTACAGAGTTGATGGCCTCAGATTTTAACTTCAGAAAGCTTACAGCCCAGCATCGAGCCTGATGTCAAGTCATTTTAAAAATCAATTCAAATCTTACAAAACGTTTCTCAGTATCTCAGTAGAATGACAAACAGTAAACAGTGATTTTAGGGTAGATCAATCTTCCTCTGAATTGAAATGTAAAGGGGTTCTTGTTATAAAATGGCTTAAAACTTGGAGCTGCTTCATCACGACCTCCGAGCTGAAGTGGATCGTCTTCAAAAACAAGAGCAAAAGTTTTATTTTCAAACCGATTTTTATCAACATTTCTAAAATAGCTTCTGAACAAACTACTTTCTTGAACTGAAGATTTTTTTTTTCTTAAGAGCAGATGTCCACTTTGATTTATATCCCTGTCTAGATGGCCTTGAGCCTTAAGTTTGCATACCAACTAAACTGGATTCATAATAAAAAAAGTTATTTACCTACACTTAAATATTACCTGCTTCTAACTATATGACAGAATCTCAGTTAGAAAAACATTAACTATCCATTTAATGTCTTGTTGAGTGATTTTTTTTTTTAGTTTCCAACACTAGTAGACCTATAAATGAAACGTAACGCAACAGACGTGCTCTCAGCTGTCCAAACCCGCTCCAGGATCTGGTTGGTAATATCAGAACAAGGCCAGAGCAGCACAGAGGGAGCTTTTCAGGATGTAGGCGCTCTAGCTGATGGTGTGTGTGTGTGTATGGGGGGGTATGTGTGTTAGGTTGGAAGGGGCACAGGGGTCAAATGTAGTTGCTTGATATCTATGTCCTGGCAACAGAGAGTGAGTGATATCTTGTACAACTGTAGCGGGGGATTGGTCAGCGACTCGGCCCAAGCCCCTCCTATCTGTAAAGCAGCCTAAGAAAAAATACCTATATTCAAAACATCTCTGAAACTTTCCCCACTCTGCACTGTACCACCTGGCCCTTTAACCCAGGCCCCTTTGATTATATATATTGTTTTTATGTACGTAGAGATCTTTTATTCTTGCTGCAAATTGGGTTTAATTTTGTAGCTCAAGCACAGGTGTTGCTTCACGTTTAGTACAAGCTGCTTTTTTTAAGGGGAGGTTGGCATGCCAACATGAACTCACCTTATACAGCTTTGCAGTATTATCCAGAGTTTCCATTTCATAGGTAAGTACTTACTTATTCTCTGAATGGATGATTTGAATATATATATTTTTTATATCATAGACTATATAAGTTCATGTGATGTTTTCCACTAACCGTAACAGGTGCACTGAAAATCTCATAAGAGCAGTCTGTGTGATATTATGATTTCCTTATAGCATAGATGAAAATTTCGACTTTTAATGGCTGATAATAAGAGTATGGTGTCCTTTGTTTGACGCTGAGTTCATCTGTGGGTCCAGAGCAACGTGTCAACACTGTCGTCTGCCCGGATCCTCAGCTGCTGCTTGGTCCTAATATATTTATATGTGTGGCTCACCTATGGCAACAGTGCAAGTGCAGAGGGGTATTTAGGGGCTGATAGTGGACATAAAACCTTAAACCAAGGCTCTTCATCTGAGTATTTGCAAGGATTATTCATCAAAACAGCAATATACCTTTTACTTTAGAATTTCTAAGAGTGATATTTGGTACGATGCCTCTCATTCAGAGTTTGACCCAAACTGATCTTTACCAAAGTAATGGTTATGAGGATTTGTTTTTGTAATATGCTATTTTTTAAAATCATATTGAGATATTAGCTACAATTTTTCATTTTTCCTATTTGGTTTAGCTGAAATATAATCAAATTCTATATGAAATTTAAATCTGCCAAATAATTGGACTTTATTGATATAATGATAATTATTTCCACCGTTTGCCTTGAGATGACACCAGTGCCCTGAAATCAGCCTCAATTTCATTACTAATCAAAGGGCAATCCAAGTGTAGCTACATAAACAATTAACAAGAACAAAAAAACAGACCAAAAACCAAAATGAATTAAATAAAAAAATGAATGACAATAAATAAAAATAAGAAGTAGTAAAGTCAGAATATTAGATTGTCTTGCTACTAAAATGTGGCCTGTAAATAAAGTTTCTCTATGTTGAAAAAAAAAAACAACAAATACAAACCAAAAAACAAAACCAATGTTCAACAGATAAATGAACCAAAGCAAATAATCATCAAAAGCACTAGTTAAAAAAGTATACTGGGAAAAAGATACGTAAAAAAAAATAAAAAATTAAAGAATTGAGAATTCAAACAAACAAACAAAACAACAAAAACCCAAGAGAATGTTGGTATGAAATAAATATATTAGAAAGCCATTAGAAAATATAAGGAAAAGTGGACTAAAATTTCCCTAACATTGATTAGAAATTTAAATGGATAAAAAAAATACACTTAGAACACCAAAAGAAGAGCATAAATATTCCATTGTATTAAAAATGGTCAAGTAAAGGACAAATTCAAAAGCTATAACAATGAAACGGAAACTAAATGCATCATTAAATCATTAGCAAAATGATCTAAGACCATTTTATAATATATATATATATATATATATATATATATATATATATATATATATATATATATATATATATATATACATATATACATACATATATATATCTCTATATATAGAGATATATTTATAGTCTTAATATCATTGCATTCATTTTAGTTAATTTCGAGATTTAAGCTGTTATCAATTTTTTCATCTCGCAGTCCATACTTTCATCTTTACTGTCAAGTTTGTTTCTTTTTTGACTCTATAAATAATTTTCTCTTATGGCAGTTTAAAACAGAGATGAGCTAAATTTGAAAAGAACAGCTTTTCATTTTTCATGTATAAAAGTTTAATTAGCACACCTTTGATAAGTGAAGCCTGATAGTTTTTTAGCAAATGGACAGCTGTTTAGCATTTTTTTTATTATTATTATTGTTAAATTTGTCAGTTTTGTCCCAAAATGAATAAATGATCATGTTTTCACTACCCTCCAACTGTTTCACCTCCCTAAAAGTAAGGGGATAAGGGAAGGGACACCGAGGCTTTCTATTGTTTTGCAGTCATGTCCCTCTTCCAGCCGGGGCTGACGGATGAGGGGGAGAGGGTTTTAAAGCCTTTGAAAAGTGATTAATAATGACACTGGAGAAGGCCCCCTGATAGCCCAGGCTGTTTGTTTTGATTGCATTTTCATCGGCCGCTGTGCCCAACCTGCTGAGAGACAATGGCCGTCCCTGTTTAGTGCTGACCTCTGGCCCTGTCTCGTCTGGAGGCGCTGCGCTGTGTTTAAGTGGATGCTGAACAGCCTTTGCCTCTGGCTACCTGAAAAACTCTCTGAGTAACCAGATATCCGAAAACACTGAGAAACAACTGCGAGAAAATGGATAAAGCCCTCTGAGCAAGTGGAGCAAAACTAAACTGTTACACAAAATAAAGAAAAACAAACAGTTTTAGTATATTCTTACTTAATGTCATGCATTTCTGCATGAAATGACATTGAGCTTTAAAGAAATATTGTTACATATAATTTACAAGTTCAACAATTTTTCCGTCTTGGTTTATAATTGTTGTTTGTTTATGATTTTAAAAACTTTTATTAATTTTAAAGAAAACCAAGAATAAAACAACCAAAAAGCAGATGTGCATAATAGTTGAAGTGAGACATTAATGCGTTGATAAATTGTATCATTTATTATAAGAAATCAGTAACTATGCATCGGTTTTCTTTTCCCTACAAACCACAATTAATGATTATACTCTGGACTATCACACACTGCTGTTGGAAAAAGATCATTGTTATAGACAGTGGTGTCAAAAGTACACACATTTGCTATTTAAGTAGAAGTATAGATACTGCAGATTAAAAGCACTCTGGTAAAAGTTGAAGTATGAACTTGACCTCTTTACTCAAGTAAAATTGAAAAAGAATGTGCTCCAAAAACTACTTGTATAAAAGTATAAAGTAACCTTTAAAAAAAACAGCCAGGGCCAGATTCACTTTGGGGTGGCTGGCTGCCGACGGAGCTCGCGGACTCGTCCCCGCAGCTCCCCGGGCGCCGGCATGGCGGTGGCTGGGGGACTTCCTCGGAGCTGTCTCTCCTCCTCCCTTGGTGGGGGTCGGATTTCCTGGGCTGGCCCCTCCTTGGTGCCTTCACTCTTGGGGTCCCTTTGGGCGTCTTGGGCTTTGGGTCTCCCAATGCTGGACTCAGTGCTCTGGGGGGGTGCCTCTTCGGCTCTCCACAACCACTATTGAGCATTTTTTCTTTGGGTAAACTTCACATGCACAAGTGCACTTTCACAAACAACTACAGGTGCTTGGTTCCAGGTACTTAGAGATTCACTTCCATACAGAAAGCCCATATTCTTATCTTCAGGTAACACAGAATACATGTCAGATTAAATAATACTACTTATACTTCAGTGATAGTATCTACGTGTTACTTTATTGTATGTCTCGTACCATGTTCGTTGGTTATGCTGTTCTTTTTACATCTCTTTGCAGGTGATGAAGCAGACTGAAAATGTTTGATCATTATCTCCCTTTTATCTCCTCCTTCTTTTCTCCTTTTTTTTCTTTTTCTCCTTTCCTGTTCTACTTACATTGCAGTGTCCATATAATCTGTAAAACTCCCTGCATAATCATAATAAAGTAATTTATATGCATAAAACAAGCGGGAAAACTATGGCGATAGCCGTACTGCTCCACTTGTGAAAGTAAAATCTCTTGCGCCCTTTTTGGCATCAAGACAATTATTCTTATTGCCACATTGCCAGACAGGACACTGTTCACAGCTAGATGCCACTATATTAATTGAGAGCTAAATTTTTCAACTATTTGGAAAAATTCTTAGAGATAGGGCCAAGGATGAAGGAGGTCTTGTTGGTCTCCAGATACTCCCTCGCCTGTGTCCGACCTTTCAGACATTTCACCATGTTTTTCTGAATCCAACATTGTAGCATGGCATAGACAATTCACGTTTGCAGTTTGAAGAACACCTGCTTGCTTCTGATGATTTCCTTTAGCTAACCAATAAGTGTTTGCGTTATATGACTCATCCATTACACTAGTGTTCACTAGATGTGGATGGCGCCAGTGATCTGCATTGGATGGCGAACAGGACGTGAAATAAATATTTATAAACACAGTAACGTTTGTTTTTAAAATGCAAGGTATAGAAAGTACAGATACTTGTGTGAAAATGTAATAAGTAGAAGTTAGAAGAAGGAAGAAAAATGAGTAGACTTAGACTTATTTTGTCATTTTGTATACACAAGTGTAAACAAAAAGAAATTTCATTAAGAACAGCTTTCTAGACAATTACAAAAATACATAAAAACAGTAATATAAACATATGGCTGTATATTTACAGTTGTTAAATTGTAGTTTTTAAAAATAATAATAGTAATATAATAATAATATCTTTAATAATAATAATAATAATAAATCGAAATAAAGTGATTATTGGAGTAAAGCATAGATACCTAAAGTGTAACAAATACTTTGTTGCTTGACACCTCTGGTTATAGGCAGTATAATGAGATGTCTGTTAAACTAGTTTGACTTAACAGGCTAAGGATTAAAGCTTCAATTAAAAAGAACTGAGCTGTGATTAAAGCCCTCAACACCGTATCTGCTTTTATTAGTTATTCCTTTCAAAGAAAAAAAACTTTATTTATTTAAAGTACTTTTTAATTAAGCAGGCTCTGGCAAAATATGCTTAACAAAAAAAAATATATAAAAAAATATAGTTTAAAAACACATGAAGTGATTCAACATAGAAATAATTTAAAACTGAAATTAGGAAGATAAAAATTGTTATTAAGGGTTCTTATGCATGACGTTTAATTGTGACTCATGTCATCTCGCGATATTTCGATTTCTGTGACAAAGAGGAGCAAGTTTCTGCAACAGTTTGACCTTCTCACCGTCCTCTTGTTACATTACAGGTAATTTCAGAATTGTAGCTTCTAAAGATTTACGGTTACAAAAATTATACATTTTGCCCGAATGAGAGATAAATGTAGGGTGTATTTTTGATGAATTGCGTCTTTAGAAAAGAGTTTTTTTTGAGGGGAAAAGCGGCTAGTCGAGTATGCTAGCATGCCAGGTGTGACTAGCTAACTAATTGGACTTTTCATTAGCATTTCCGTAATACTCTTATAGTTTTCTTCATATTTTTTCAAATAAAAAATACCTTATAAGCAGTTTTTTTAAACATAATTTGCTATCTAAACGAGTTTTAAAAAGAAAATATGCTTTTTACACATTTATTTAAGTTTTGCTAACTATCCTTCAACTTATCAAAGAAGTTAATTACTTTAATTTTGTCTGTTAAAGTCTAAGTAATTTAGATTCGCTTCCATTATTAATTTAGGACGGGAAACCAGTTAAAAACATAGTAATTACTTTTTATTCTCAGCCATGTATAATTTAACAAGGAGTCCCAAATTCCTTTCTAAATTAAAACATTTTAAATCCATGCTGGATTTAAAATGTTCACCATCAGCATCTCTGATACGGATGATGGGGATTTTTAGTGTTTCCATCCAAAACAACAAGTCTAAATGTAGAATTCTGATTTGGATAGACAAAAATGTCCCGACAGCCCTGAGTCGCAGTATCCAACATCGCTGCAGCGTTTATTAAACATTCTGAAAATTGCAGAAATAAGTAATTAGGTAGCACTTCTTGTAGTTTACACCTAATTGAAACATGGTGGAGCCCAACCTCTACCTGTAATTATGTTTAAGTGTTTGAAGTGATGAAATAAAGAGAATCGTATAGTTAAGTTTTATTTCTACTTAGTACCGCAGAACATAAAATAACGAGAGTTTTATCTATAACAACAAAGACATTCAAATAAGCTGAATCCATGTTCTGAATTAAGTCAAATGCGCTTCATATAGAAATCCCCCTCAGACTGATGAGAAATAGCTGCAACTAAAAAGATCTTTACTGAGGTATGGGAAACTGGTGAGGTAATATTTGTAAATTTCCCTATCTGCACTGAACCATTGCAATTTGCACACTGTCTTTATCCTCTGCACTGTTTTACACTTTGACCACTGCTGCACTTTTTGTATAACTTGTGCCATTTGAAATATCAATGCAATGTTCATAAGCTGTATGTAACGCAATTTCGTTCTGTATGCACTCTGTGCATACAAAATGACAAATAAAGAAGTCTAAGTCTAAATTAGGTAGGCTAAGTTTACACAAAAAACCAAACGATCAGACTTAAGAGCTAGGTTGCATTAAAAAAAAGTTTAAATGATTATACATCTTTGCAAAATGCACAGCAATTTGTATTTTTCTTTTGAGTGACATACTCTGTTCATAATTTCCTCTAATTTTAATTTGTTTTTTGCAGCTGCCTTATTTCTTCCAATATTTAAAAGTTACTGTTGAATCTCTTATTCTGTTTTTCTTTTTATGTCAAGAATCGCGGACAGATGGACCCAGTATTCAGGAGAGACAGTCAGTAGGAAAGTTCAAAAGGTTTATTAAATAAACAAAACAAAAGCGGAGCTGTGGCTCGCGGACACTGCAGGCAGGGGGGGCGGGGCACCGCCCAATCTCAGACACTCTGAGGGAGAAACACAGTTAAGTGACCACGATAAACTGATAGATGATTATCCGTGTTGGTCACTTACCTGGTTTAACAGTCCAGACCACGAGTGTCCCCAGTGCTGCAGTCCCAGAGGTGATGCTGGAAGCCGATCCTGGTGATGGATCCAGAACAGACAGGAACAGACAGAAACAGGCAGGATCCAGATCAGGCAGGAACAGAGACAGGTGACATGATCCAGACTTCCAGGCATCCACAGGCTTCCAGGAGGGTTCAGAGTCTGACTAAGACCAGAAGCATGACCAGGTGGTCACGCACAGGAGCAGACAGGATCAGGTGCAGAGAGGCAGGAACAGTGGAAGAGGGTAGCCGAGACAGGACGTAGGAACCGGAACTTGAAGCTGGACTTTAAACTGGTCTCCTCCCTGGAGCCAGGCTTACTTTGATAAAAACTGAACCTCCCCCCATAATGAGTCAAAAACCCAGAGGACTCCACGGGGGAGGAACAGTGGACTATCAGGAGACGAGACAAACACCAAAACCCTATTTCCACTGGCAGCTAGGATCCAGGACAGGAACCATGACAAAAAAACCAAACAGACAGACTAACAGAAAGACAAGTAATGATCTGGCACTGAATGCTCAGGCTGAACTGAATATAAACCAGAGGAAACAGGTGAGAGGAATAAATTATAATTGAGGCAGGGAAGGAAGAGGGCAGGTGAGAGGAATTACTAATTAGGGGAGAGCAAACAGGCCAGATCATGACAGAGCCCCCCCCTCAAGGGCGGATTCCAGACGCCCAAACCAGAACCAAACACTACGAAAAAAAGTAAACCAAGCAGGGCGGGTAGGGGGGGTCAAGACCATACACAGATCATAGTGAAAAAAAACAAAAAAAAAACACAAACAGAACGTGGGCTTCTGACATCGGGAGACACAGACCCGAAACAAAGACTAGAAACAGAAGCTCCCGAATGTCAGAACCGGGACGAAAAACTAATCCGAAAAGAAAAACCAACCTTATCCTACTGACTGTCCCCCGATGGGTCCTTTTTTGGCCAGATCATTCTGTCATGAACCGAGGACAGGTGGACCCAGTATTCAGGAGAGACAATCAGTAGGAAAGTTCAAAGGGTTTATTAAAATAAAAACAAAACAAAAGCAGAGCTGTGGCTCGCGGACTCTGCAGGCGTGGGGAGGCGGGGCACCGCCCAATCTCAGACACTCTGAGGGAGAAACACAGTTAAGTGACCACGATAAACTGATAGATGATTATCCGTGTTGGTCACTTACCTGGTTTAACAGTCCAGACCACGAGTGTCCCCAGTGCTGCAGTCACAGAGGTGATGCTGGAAGCCGATCCTGGTGAGGGATCCAGAACAGACAGGAACAGACAGAAACAGGCAGGATCCAGATCAGGCAGGAACAGAGACAGGTGACATGATCCAGACTTCCAGGCATCCACAGGCTTCCAGGAGGGTTCAGAGTCTGACTAGGACCAGAAGCATGACCAGGTGGTCACACACAGGAGCAGACAGGATCAGGTGCGGAGAGGCAGGCACAGTGGAAGAGGGTAGCCGAGACAGGACGTAGGAACCGGAACTTGAAGCAGGACTTTAAACTGGTCTCCTCCCTGGAGCCAGGCTTACTTTGATAAAAACTGAACCTTCCCCCATAATGAGTCAAAAACCCAGAGGACTCCGCGGGGGAGGAACAGTGGACGATCAGGAGACGAGACAAACACCAAAACCCTATTTCCACTGGCAGCTAGGATCCAGGACAGGAACCATGACAAAAAACCAAACAGACAGACTAACAGAAAGACAAGTAATGATCTGGCACTGAATGCTCAGGCTGAACTGAATATAAACCAGAGGAAACAGGTGAGAGGAATAAATTATAATTGAGGCAGGGAAGGAAGAGGGCAGGTGAGAGGAATTACTAATTAGGGAGAGCATACAGGCCAGATCATGACATTTTATTATTATTTTTTTTACTTTTTTCTGGGTCTGCATGTGTCACTTCAGAATCAGAATCAGACATACTTTAATAATCCCAGAGGAAAATTACTTTTGTTACACGCTCCAGATATACAAACATTTATTTATATATATATTTATATATATATAAAACTATAAATCCAAATAAAGTGATAGTGACGTGCAGAAAACAGTGCAAAGAACAGTGTCCAACAGCTTTGGACAGTTAGGGATCTTCTATTCGAAATCTGGTTTCAGAACTATATACTAATATATTATGCATATATGATGAAGTCAACTTATACAAGCAGAGACAGTTTTAGTCATTTTTTGGGACTACTCCTTAGTTTAAGCCATGTTTAGAAAAGATTATAGCCACAATCTACATTTTAGGTTTCATCAGGATTTAGCCTAAATGCTTCCAAATCATAAACTGTAATTTAAAGAATTCAATTTCAGTATAACACAAAACGGCTCATGTTAGACATCTGGTTTGGTCATGCTTAAGACTGTTTGGCATACCCCTTAGAATAATGTTAACAAGGCTTTGTTGGGCTACTGTATAAAACCTCTAATTCAACGCTATTCCTGACATTTTGAATTGAAAAAGCTTCATTGATGGGAAGCGAAACATCCTCAATCTTGGAAACAAAGTCCAGTGGATTGTTTTTCATTTTCTTTTTTTAGAATAATTATTTGCACTTTGCATGGTACTTGATTTTTCTAAAACAATTCTAGTTGTACTTTCATAAATAGAACAAATATGACATTGATGACCGTGTTGTAAAGGGCTATTATGTAGTCTAAGATATTAACAATCTAGTCCACATGATAACACTACATGTGTTTGGTTTTAAAGTTAATCTTCAGTGGTTCAGATTCCTAAATAAAATCACTAAAAGAGACTTTTATTTAGTTGCAAAGTCAGAAGTGTCAGATCTAAAGCAAACGTCACTGTATCCTTTCAGGTTTGAACCCAAAGAAAAAAATAGAGGATATCTTTATTAGTGGTAAGTTTAATTCACTAAAGCTTTAAACCTCCTCTTATAACTTCAAAAGTATGATACTGTACTTAAGACAAGATGTAAAAACCTCCCACTCACAGTACTTTTTAGGCATTACAAACTGAAATGTAATCTCTTATCTGAAACTCTACAGTCCTCTGTGGCTGTCTTGTGCATAATTTGAATTTTTTGCTTCATTAGATATGCCTGTGTTTCTAAGTCAGGTATTAATATCCTTCATCACACAGCTTTGGGGAATTCCAAAACCTAAAATAGTGCCAGCTTCAGATTATGGCTGCCCCATCAGCCCACCTCCCAGGCTGGTCCAGCTGAACACATACCAGAAATGGTGGCAGCGCTATCATATAGACTGTGGGGGGAATTCCGCTCATCTCAGACTCCAGCGTGCGCCACTTCAGCAGGAACAATAGCGGGCTGAGCTCCGAAGCAGGTGTAATGTTTCAAGGGAGCAGGTCAAAGTGCCTCTGTTTGAATGGTGCATAATCACCATTATGTGTAGTACAAATATTCTGTATTATGCTGCCTGACTTCTTCACAATGGATGTGCTCTTCATGAATGGCTGCCACCAGGACTCCTCCTCCTTTCTTCCCCCTGGCTGGGTGGCCGAATCCCAACCTCGCACATCAGCTCCTACAATGAGTGTTTGCTGACAGTGCACCTTTTATAACTACTCATTAAAAAACGTTATGCCTTTCTCCCAAACCTACTAACAGAAATGATTTTTGTGTGTGCTGGAATGTATTGCAGGGAAACAGACATGACTGATTGGTGTCGTCTCTTTGCAGACTCAGGGAGCCTTCATCCCTGCTGTCCTGGAGTGAAAGCTCATTCCTCACCACTATGACTCAGAACCAGTCAGCACCGACCACTGACTTCTTCAGTCAAGATGTGTTTAACCAGTTGTTTGATATGCTGGACCAGTGAGTGAAAACACCTGAAATATTCTTTGGAATCTCAGGGGTAGAAAAGTGCAAATGATGTGCTTTGTTTAGGTCTGCCCTTCACTCTGTTCAGCCCATTGAGCTCAACTTCACTGAGAGTCCAACTAATGGGTCAGCAGGAAACACCATTCAGATCAGCATGGACTGCATAACTATGCATGAGCCAGAAGATGTGCTTTCTGTGAGTATGCTGATTTTACAGGGAAGTAAGTAAAAACAGGAGAAATTTAAATCCTTTACTACTTTATTACCCATCAATACCAAAGGTGTAAAACCTGCAGTGTTTGTTTTTAGTGTCTAACGTTTATTTCTGTCATCAGAGATCACTTTCATTATGACTAACTAGGATTTTTTTAAGCTAAAGCACTTTCTACTTTATATGGGCCAGTTGTGCAAAGGCTGAGATTAGCAGAGCTGTGAGGAAAGCGGGTTTATCTGTTGTTGTCTGAGATGTTGTCAGTGAGGATTTTATCTCATTTAGACTGAGCTGCGTTTAACCTGGGTGGCCCCCGGCTCCTGAGAACAGTAGATTACAAACTGTGTTCATGGTAGGATGTGCACCAGATTGTCACATGATCCCCTCTTTCTGAAAACAAAACTGGCTTAAGCTTTTTTAAAGAGTTTGCCTGTTTTGATGGAGTCTTTTATTTGTACCTTCATATAAGAGGAAACTATGTTTTGAACTATTAAACATTTTTAGGTTTTTATTTACTTTGTAGGCTAAAGCCTTGATGAACATCAAACACCATACTGGATAAATGTGAGGGGAAAAAGAGTTCTCTAACGTTTTAACAAATCAAATTCTTAACAGGTTTGGCGTTCCTATTTATAAAGAGGCCTTTTATTATGGTTGTCCTACATAAATAGCATGTGACGATAAATGGTCCTTAGAGTCGCATGATTAGTATGTAGAGCCCACCTGTGTGTATATTAACCTCAGTATAAATCCAGGTTTACTGCAAAAGCTTTAGAGAACATTAGTGAACAAACAGCATCATGATGACCGGCAGACCGGACAGGAATACAACTGTGGAGAAATTAAAGGCAGGATAGGTTATAAAACAAATAATTAGATTATTAAAGTAAATATTGCCGAAGTAATTTCTGTAATCAGTGTGTTTGCTTATATAGCACTTCATCACCAAAACATGACCTGGAAACAAAGCTTTTTCTCTGATTCCAAGACTTTTCTCTGGATTGTTTTTAGGTTTTATGGCACTAGTGGCTCATTTATTGTAAAGTGGTCTGACAGGACAGTGGGTACAAGGGAAAGGGAGAGACATGCGGCAAAGGACCACATGCCAGATTCGCACGTGTCTGCCATATCGAGGGCTACGTCCTCCGTTCATGGGTCGTGCGCACCAACCACTGCTCAACCACTACTCTAGAAACTCAGAGATTTATTAGAGAGCTGTTAAATCTAACAAATGGAAAGACCACAGCACAACACTAAACCTGACAAGATGGGGCAATCCACCTTAACTGCTGGGAAAAAGGAGTATTTATCAATGAGGGAGCAAAGAGCACTATGGCAGCTCTGGAGAAGCTACAGAGACGTCCCTTTTGTTATGATTCCTTGTTATCTCAAACTAGCGCTGTACCCAGATGTGGTGCAAACTCTTCAGTAAATATGCATCAATTATAATTTTTGAAAGTATTTACACTGACTCTATGAAGGGTTTTCATAATGAAAGACTGAATAGATTTTCTTAAAGATCTTGCTGTATACTGTAGATATATATTGTAGTTGGACCCAGGGTCTGTAATAAACAAATCACAATTGAATTTTAGTGGAAAGCCTATTATGACAAAAAACACCCTTTTCAGTTCAAAATCCCAACGTTTTAAATAAAAAAATATAAGTACAGCAACACATATTTTTTATATTAGTTAAATTAACTAGAGAGGAAAAAGAGGTGGAAGAAATTAATTAAATAAGTTACCCATTCTGAAAAGTATTTCAAAAAACTTTCATGGAAATAATTAATTCTGTTAATCAGTAAAATAAGCAGTTTAACTAAAGTACAATGTGAAGATGGTAGTTATTTGATTTAAATTAGACTGTTGTTTATTTTTATTGCAGTATCTGACTTGCTGCATTTGACTTTCTTTGTTCAGCTGTCGGAAAGTTTAATTGGTGGGGGTGTGAAAACTTTCTTGTAAATCACAAGTTTTGGCCAATAAGAAAGTTTGGAAACCAAGACCAAATCTTAGCCTTTTTGCATTAACAGATATTCAAAAAGTGAAAAACTTAAATGCACTTGGATAAATAAAAGAAAAGATAGAGCTTCGCTGCACACATTGCACTCATCTATCCTAGAACTAGTAGCTTTGTGGAAATATCAAGATGCAGTTAAACAAAAGTCAAAAAATGAAGCAGTTTTATCTGTTTTAAGTTCATGATATGATAGTAAGTTTTGTTTAACATCTGCCTGTATCACCTGGTTTCATTGCTCGATCTGCTCAGGCTTCTTGAAGCACCTCTTGGTTTCGCAGAGAGGGCGTAGTGTACAGGAGGAGATATAAGGTTGTAGCTGAGAAGGATGGTGGTTAGCTTTACATGCCACAAATCTAAGCTTTCGTAGAAGAGCAGCAAGAAGAAAGTTATGAAAGACTGAAAAACTGAAAGAAATCCTCTGTATTAAAACTAGAATAAAGCCAAATAACGAGTCAGAATGATGAAAACAAAAAAAAAACTGTCAGAAATATAAATTTTCATAATAAGTGGTGAAGTAACTTTATTTATAACAAATTTTGTCAACTAAATTATTAAACCAAAACCTAATTGGGAGTGGGGGTTAAGTGATTTAGGGCAGGATTATAATAGGGATGCTGCAAGATCCCTGGTTTGAATCCCACAGACTGGGCCCTAAGAAAGACATTTATCTAGAGAATGCTCCCTGGGTGTTGCACAGTGGCAGCCTTTAGCTCCCTAAAGGACACGTTAAGAGAACTAATTTAATTAGGATAAATAAAGTTGTAAAACCTTTCAATATATTTTATTTTTACAGCAGCATCTCACAACTTTTCATCTCAAGGCACAATTAAATGATACACAGATTGGATAAAAGACTAATAGAAATGACTATTAAATCCAGAATCTATTTTTACTATTTACCAGTAATTATATTTTTGTAATGATAATCAGCTTAGAATGAACATATTTTGAGTAGACAAAATAAAATAAAAACTTTGGAGAAAAATAAAATAAACATCAGGAAAAAGTAGGAGATAAAAAAAAAAGCTTACAAATTATAAGGCACAAGCAAAAGTGGAGCACTTACAGCAGCTGAAAGTGCAGCTTGTGCTGCCAGACATACATAATAAATGGACTGCAGTTAAGTAAATGCAACTAAAACTTTTTACATTTGTCAAAAACACTGACTAAATCTAAAATAGAATGATTTTATTCCAAGATTAAATTAAATCAGAAAGAAAAACTTGACTTATCTTTATTTGGTACTTAATGTAGCCTGTGCTGTGTGTTCTTCCCTGTATGTGGTTAACTCATAATGAGAGACATTTACTTGTTGGTTGTGCTCCTCTGGGATGATGTGTATTTTCCCCTCCCTGTGTTGGAATGTCGTCGTCCAGCCAGGGAGGGAAAAGAAAAAACAGCAAATAAAAATGATCTTTAAGGAGCTGAGTGATGTTACCCCCATGCATCCCCTCAGGGGGTTGTGTGCTCTCTTGAACTGGTGATTAATGGCCCCACCACCTACTTTCCTCTACACCAAAAGAGGGGCGTGGTCCAGTGATTGGCACGCCAGTAACTCCGGGAGCATCTTTGTGGGGCTGGAAGCTCACTGCCATGGCGGCTTGCCAGTTAAAAAAAAAAAAAAGAGCTTGGTTGTGATCAAATCTGCTTTGATTAAAAGCTGCAGCCAGCAAACTCAACCTTACCTGATCCCCTTCTACTTCTATGATAAAAAGTCCACTCTGTTTCTCACTGCAAAAAGCCAGAGAGGACCTATTTTTATTGTGTAACGTTTGTATTTAATTTGAAAATCCTTTTTCTGGATTTTTTTTTTCTGTAGCCTGAGGGCACATTTTAACACAGCACCTGCCTCTCCTGCAGAGGTCCCCGCTCCCATCTATCAGTATGTAACTTAAAAAAGGTGGGGGTTGGAACAGGGGGAAGGAGAAGATTAAATAACATGAGGAATGTAGCAGGAATAGCGGCTATACGCTAGCTGCTACAGCTGATTTTACACTGAGATAAAGCTGTGATCAGCTGTGTGTGGAAGAAGCATCGATTAAGCTGACAGAAAGAGGTCCTCTTCTGTCACAGGTCAGAGTTTAAACAGCCTCACTGTGGAGTAGCTCAATCGACACACAGCGTCCCAGAGATCTAATTACATGTTTGTGTTGATGGTTTGTACTGTTTCACCACACCTCTGCAGCGCACAGGCGCTTTTTCTTTGCTGTTTATAAAACTGAACAAAGTACTCACCTGATCCTAACAACGTCTGCTAAAAACGGTGACAATGACACTGCAGTTATTCACGCATTTAACTTTTCTCCTTTTAACACGTAAAAATGATAAATGGTGACCCACCTTCGTGACTTTAGTTCTTCTGTTGTGAAAGGAAAATTTCACCCAGCTTGACGTTTAGGCGGGATTATGAACAGAGCATCATACAGCGTTTTAATGCTCCGCCAGTTTGCCTCCAGCACGTGAAGAGATGTCTTTTAAGGTGAGGCAGTTTTGAAATAAGAGCTTCTCATGGTCCAAAAGAACGTTTTGTCAGTTACGAGTTTCTTAACTCAGAGAGGAAAACAGGAGGATATTTTAAGTCTGCTTTGTATCCAACATCTTTTCCTGTTTCTTATATTTAGATTGAACATATATAGTTGTATAATTGCCTATTTGTTTTTTCTTTATTCTTTATGTCAACAAGTGTTTGGCCTAGGCCTTGCCCACAATGAACATAAGTTCACTCAACTCCACTTATATCCAAAGAGATGAGCAAAATCACATTATTTCTTCTTGTATCATCTATGAGACACATGCTAGTGAACAAACCTTTATATGGTTTGGGTTTTATAGTGGAAAGCTACAGCTGTCCTCTAGAGTTGTGTAACTTTTGCTTTTTGTTTGGGAACGCTGTGGTCCCAATCAGAGCTGTAGAGATAACAGAGTTCTGACAACTGCATTGACACGAGGCAACATTTCAACTTGACGCACAGAGCTTAAATAGTTTGAGGGAAACTAGCCACTCAAACTAGCATTTCCATAGACATTAAGCCGGGCTTACACCGTACGATTTTTTTGCCCTTTCCGGGCTGACTTTCCATTCAGGCTAGAATTTTTCGATCGGGCAGACCTTCAGCCTGATCTTGTGTCGTGTAGTGTACAGGGGGTAACGAGGGGCGATCAGCCTCTTACGACCACCTACCGATCAGGAATCGTGAGGTCGGGAGAAAATCAAACATGTTTGAAATTCAGTCGGCTGTCGTGGGAAAAATCGCTCAGTGGTCATGCGCAAACCGCAAGGATTCTTCTTCTTTGGCTTCCTCTCAGATTGAAAACACAGAAGCATGGCGGGGGGAAAATGGAGTTCTCTCTGTAAAATTAACAGACCGTAGTAGCCACGTTTGCTCAGTCATGTCTTTGTCCAAATACGTCGTCGCCTTTTCTTTTAAGGGCTTTCAGCACAAAATTGCACAAATTGCCAAGGCAGCGCGTTTCACTCTAGTGAGCTTCATATTTCTCTTCTACTGGTTTGGCTTCTGGATAGACCAGTCCGAGTAGCGCCATCTCACTGCGGAGCTGAGTCCCACATGGTTTTTAGACGTACAGTGTGAGCAGGTAGATCGCACCGCACAGTGTGAGAACATACATCGTGAGCTGTGAACTCACACTGTACGACGAAACTGTGCGGTTTCGTCGTACAGTGTGAGCTGTAGCTGCGTGGAAAGATTGAAAAAAATCGCAAAGTGTATGCCCGGCTTTAGTAAACCATTCTTCTGCTTCTACTAAGAGTTAAGTAATAATAATAAAGAATATGTTTGAAATAGATAAAAATGTGTTAAATGCATCGTTATAAATGGTACAATGCATACAAAAAGTCCAGATGTAAAGAGGAAATTCAATTTTTCAATTCAGTTTATTTATATAGCGCCAAATTCACAACACATGTCATCTCAAGGCACTTTACAGTTCAACCAGATCATACAGTCAAATTGATACAAAGTTTTATATCTAAGGAAAACCAGTTGATTGCATCCACTCATTGACTCAAATACAATCCCTCACACTAAGCATGCTTGTAGCGACAGTGGAGAGGAAAAACTCCCTTTTAACAGGAAGAAACCTCCAGCAGAACCAGGCTCAGTGTGAACGGCCATCTGCTGAGGTCGACTGGGGTTCAAGGAGACGGAAGCAGAGACGGAAGGAAAGTATTTCTAAGACTACATCTAACTATAAGCTCTATGGTGCGGTTCACAATTTGACCTCCATATGCATTACTGTTTTATTTTATTTTTTTTTATTTAACCTTTATTTAACCAGGTGAAAAAAAATCCCATTTAGATTAAAAACCTCTTTTCTAGGGAGTCCTGGCCAAGAGGCAGCAAAGTTACATAAGAAACAGATATACATTCAATTAAAATGACAGGTACATTAAAAAACTATATCAAGTATAACAATTACAGATCATTGAGGCTGCTTCAAATTCTTTTACTTTCAACTTAAAAGCATTTAAAGATAAAAACTCAGTAAACCTCCAGTTTCTTTGTACAAAACTTCCACGCACAAGGAGCTGCTTAGCTAAAGGCTTTCTTCCCTAGTTATGTGCAGCCAAAAGGAACTGGATCTCAGTTGGATCTCAGGGCATAAGAGGCCATGCGTTTCTCTATAAGTAAGGTACAAATTTACCATGACATCCATGAGAAAGTGATCCAGTTTTTTTCTTGCTGTTGACTCCAGGAAATATGAAGGAACAGGAGCTATGGGGTACAGTTAACAGTATTCAGATTGAAGATGGGTAAACACAGGGAGATTGTGGTGCTTGTGGGTTATAAGGAGAGACTGAGCCTCATAAAAGATGCGTTTTTTTTCTCTACTGGAAATTTTAACCTTTTTTTTTTTTTTTTTTTTTGCTCTCCCATGAAAAAATACCTGTGCAGATACACCTAAGTTGTCTCCTTGTGGGCGTACCCTGTTTGATATTTCTTAATGCTTGTTACTCTGAGTCAAATTTTTCTGTTTTCCAAAGTAGGCCAATGCTAGTTCACTGATCACCAAAGAGAAAAATAAAACTGCTGCAGGCTCTTTGAAGAGAAGGAGGAGTCTATGTAAAATAAAGTAATGGCTGATGTCAAAGCAGATAGTCCCTAACATTTACCATAAAAAAGATGCTTTCTTTTGCTTAAACCATTTATGGATTTAAAAGGGTTTTTAGTTTATGATGCACTAAATGCATTGGGGAAAAAGAAGAAGGATCTGACCTATCAGAGATCAGAACTGTTGCATCTCCAGCTGTCCTTGCTCCTCCACCTTAGACAAAAATGATCCATTACTCTCTCATGTAACTTTTATGTTGTGCAGCTTTAATAGTATCAGCTTTGTTTGTGTTTTTATGTTTTTTTTTGTTGTTGATAATTTTGCATTTTAGTTCAGTATGATGATGAATGCCACTTAGATAAAAAAAAAACATTGTAAAAAAAACTGCAAAACAGTTCTTTTATTATTTTAAACCACCAGGTTGTACGGAAATAACTTCTTAAAAGCAGATTTAAATTGAAGAGCTTATTTGAGGGATTTTAGAAACTGCCACCCATGTGATGCTCCATTGACCGCTTGCGTCTGTCACTTGGGATCAGAGCTGGCTGTGTGTTTAGGTCAGGTGTCTGTGCCTACCCAGACACTGCAGCTTGACACCCGATACTAAACTAATCTGGCCGACTTTAGGAACAGGCTCTTAAAAAGGAAAAAACTTTAGAAAAGCCTCTTTTGTCTGAGCCCCTGGATTTGCTGATCCCCCCTGCAGATCCTATAGAGCCATCCATCTTTTCACATTGTTGCAGCTAATTTTACACTGTTAACAAGGTTGTTTCCTCCCTTACAGAGTACATTATGTAAGATGGATCATTTGTTTTGATTTTAACAGAATTAATTTAAAGCCTACAGTGAATAAGAGGCATTTAAAGGCCCATGAGCATACAGCAAACACCCAGCATTTTAACTCAATTAGTTAAACTAGTTATCCTCATCCAAAACATCTGTTTGACCCTGTGTTAGACTGCAGAAGGGAAGGTCCGTGGAGCTTTTTAAGTGTTGATTTAGCCTTTGTAGCTGTCTGACCTGCAGGCTTGTAACCTCTGGATTGGAACAGGGTGTGGCTGGCGATTGGGACACTAAATTCACATCGTAGCAGCATTGAAGTTTGCACCCTGACCACAGGACAAGAGTTTCTGCCCTCAGGCTGTGTAGCAATGCATGTGATTTGTGTCCTTCTGATCGCTCTCTGCTGTCTAGGTGTGAAGCTGTTGACTCATCAGCTGTGTGCAGATTTCTAAGCCCCCCCCCCAACTTAAACTGGTACATTTTTAAATGTTAAAAATGTGAAGTATTCTACTTTTTGATGTTTTTCCTGTATCAGACACAAAGTTTAATTGAATTTAAATTTTATGCAATAATAAAGCACAACATGGTGCATGATTAAGTAAAGTTTTCCTGTTGGAAAGTGACCTTTTGTCCTTGTCTTCGATCACCTCGGCAAGCTTCTTTGTCTCAGCATGATGCTGTCTCCACCATGCTTTATAGAGCTGACCCAAAAGCCAGGTCTTCTGCATGTGTGTCGCATTGAACACAAATGTACCCCCGCCCCTTCTGCAGACACTCTTGTGCACCTCTCCAAAATTGTAGGTGACCGCAGACAGTGCCGCTGACAGGAGGCCTCTGATTGATCAAATCTACATCCGCTCTACACTATGCATATCCCTGTTTGGTACCTTACTGGCTTGTTTTGTTTGTACGACCACCATTGTTTAAAACGACTCGTAAAGATGGGCCAGCTAGAAGAGCGAGGTACGCCAGAACGCTGGGACCCTTTTTCCCCGAGGATCCCTGGTCTTTTTTTCGCCCTCATGTCCCTGCGTTGTCGCAAAACAAATGCCTCTATTTCCTCACCGCCTCGGCTGCATCTAGACCCACAGCTAGTTCGTGATTGTCCCTCTTGCGTGGTGCCGTGGAATAACATAGCACAAACTACGCCTCAAAATTGAGCGTAAATCAATCATATCTGCAACAAGCTCACTGCGACACACTGCTGCCGGAGTATAACCAGCCCTTCAGTGTTCCACATTTACAAAAAACGACATTTTTCTATCTTGGTTTTATCTGAACAGGACATGTGGCAGACTTCAAGCAGGGATTCTGGCTTTGGCTTCATTTTATTATCAATTTGTTCCATAAAGGCCAGATTTGTGGAGTTCAAAGAATAAAGTTAGGCTCAGCCTGGTTCCTTGGTCTTCACAATGCTGTTTCTTCCCTAATGAAACCTCTGAGGGCTTCACAGATTAGCTGTATTTATTTTGAAATTGACAGCAGTCAGTAATCGGGTAATATTTAAAGGCAGTTTTTATTCTTTAGTGGAATTACATTTTAAGACTTTAAAGCACATCATCATTTTCAGATTTTTTCATTTCCAAAAATGTTGTAAATCTATGTATTGTTTCCCATCTGCGCTGATCTATGTTGGTCTTTCAGCTTAAATCCAGAGAAAACCTGATATACGCGGTTGCATGATCTAATAAAAAGAAAGTAATAAGTTTGCATTAATTTTGTTTAAATATGCTTCATCACCAAAAGAATTCAAAGGTTTCATTTTCCAATAAAACACAACGAAAAAGAAAATGAAACAAGTAATTCTTTTTAAAACGACCGTTTTAATTATCAGCTACGAGGAAGCGGGTGTCTTAGTGCCATCACCATTACGGCATCTGAGAAACAATGCATGTTTCCAAAACAGACCCTCTCTGGTAGATACAAGCAACCTACAGGAGCCGCATTGTTTCTGCAGAGATCCCCCCCATCCCCATTGATTACAGGATGCAGAGGAGAGTGATTCATATGCAAAACTCCTGTCTGCAGCTGTCACTCTGCAGCCCAGCGTCTCACTCTCATGTTCCCCTTATTCCAAGTTAGTTGGTAAAATATCCCTAATGTGCTCTAATGGGTTTTGGTTTTATAAAAGGTTAGAGTTGCTTTTTAGATACGAGTCTAAATCAGAACGTTTACCTCCGACTTTAACTCACAGATAGACTAAGGAGAAGACTCTTCTTCTGGGGATGGGTGTGGAGTCAGGTATTGGACAGGTAGCTCCAAACCACTCCCCTCTCTCCTTCAGAACTTATATACGAACTACCCATAGACTCCTGAAGAAGCCTTTGCTCGTCCACTTTGCATCCGTAGCCAGTATCACTCCTTTAGAGTGGGGAAAAGAGATTTGGGGAATCCTGGAGCCAGTGGAGCAAACAGCAGCAGCTCTGCTCAACCTCAGCGCCAACATGTTGTACCTGGAGACAGGGACCACCAATTCTTATAACGAGGTAAGATCGTCCAGACGGTCCACGGTTTTAGCTCCCTTATATTGGACCCATATTTCTGAGGTTAAGGCCTTCTATTGATTTACCTTCCTTCCAAGTCCTCATAGGTTTTCCATCCTGTTTACTGAACCAGTGTTCAAACTACACAGTAAATATAACCTAACTATAGATTAAGTAAAAAAAAAATACTTTTTTATATTTTTTTATATAAATTTCTTTGTTTTTTCTTTTTATCTGTTTATTATTTACACGCATCTTTGTTTGAGGGACAGAGCAGAGGAATGTAAACACCTGAAAATCTTCCTTCAGTCTGTGTTGTGAAATGGCTGCTGTCTAGCTGGGCACGGCCACAGTCAAAGGATGTGATTTGCTTTGTGTCGGGTTGTTTTTTAGGCGGGCATTTTATGTGTAAAACCTGTTTCTAACAGGGTTCAGATTCTTCTGTGGACTGATTTATGCAAATAGGGGCTAAAGAAATCGAAAGCATTAAGACTTGTAGACAAAATAAAAAACACAATTGTGATGGTTGGGAGGTTCTTTTCTTTTCATTTTATTAAATCTCAGTTTCTCTAATCCTTATTTTGTTTTGCTATAAAAGAAAAGCTTGTAATCAATGTAAACAGGGACAATATGCAAAACAGAAGAGTTTTGAAAATCAAACTTATTTTTTTCCTGAAAGCCTAAAAATATTTTTTAAACAAGTAAGTTTTGCAAAAACATCACAACAAAAAAGGTGAGATTTTAGATGTTTCTTTGTAAATTAGACGGTTGTCATAAAGGTAGCGTTTCATGGCTGCAGCTGTTGATTATTTTAGTTCATGAATAATCCAGTGATTGCACATTTTATATGGCTAAGACATATCAAAGAAATCTGCATGCAGTGCTTAGAAATACCACTAGGTTTTCTGGATATAAACTATTTAACAACATACATTTATTTTAAATGCATAACAATAATATTTCTGCAGAGTTGAATCACTGTTTTGGGTGGTTTGCTCATCAAACGTCACATTAATTGTTTCTGCCCTGCCCTGTTTCATTTACCATTGACTAAATGGGGGGGGGGGGGGGGGGGGGGGGTTCATTGAGGCTTTAGTCTAATACTGTTTCTATTTCTTTCACCAGCCTAATTCTCCACCCAATGCAGATGTTGACTGGTTGATAGACTCTCAGATTGCAGGTTGCAGATTGCAGGTGTGTCACCTCCGTGTCTTTTAAGTTGTAGAGTTGAGGGGCTTCTTTAAGTGGCGTCCACCTCAATACCTGCAGTGCCTGGAGTATCAGGTTGCCCCGTCTCCAGTCTCCAGGGAGCCGCTGCAGTCATTAGAATAGGGCTGGCCAGGCGCTGCTGTTTGGTTCAGGGTCCTAATTGCTTTAATGGTATGTTGATGTAGATACAATCACCTGCTCTGCCCACCCCAGCAGGTATGAGGTGCAGATAGACCCGCACCCAGTCCCACATCAGCTCCCCCCGCCCCTATTGAGCCTTTAATGCCTGGTCACTCATCATAGCTCCGCTCATGCTCTTAGCAACTGGCCCAAGGATCATGGAGGGTCACTAGAGAGTCTGGAATGGGAGCTATTCTGCCCCTCAGGCCAGGTCTGCTCTGGCTCCTTTTTTAATGATCATTGGCCCAATAAATTTAGCAGCAAGAGGACAGTTTGCTGAAGTTAAGGCAGGAATATTGGTGTTTTCACCAATAATACACCAGTTGGTCAGCTCCTGGTCCGAAAATACTGAAAATTAGGATTTATTTCATAGTTTGAATCAGAGCTTCTGTTTTTAAAAAAAACTGAGGGTCTTAAGGGGGAAGCTTTGATGTAGAAATGAAGATGAAGTTAAACCTTTCCTTTCAGTTGGCTTTGAAACTGGAACCTCTAAAAAAAATAACACAGTTTTCTTCTGTTGTCTATTTCAGATTTTTTTACACTTAAACAAGGTCATTAAAGTTTGCATGAGTGAGAGTTCATATGTTATTTTCCTTAAGAAATCCCCCAATCTTTGCATGTCTTGGTTTTCCAAGAAAGGCCATAAATACTTGACAGCATCTGTTGAACTCAAATATTTCTTGTCATTGGCTTATCGATAAATACAGAGCAAGACGGAGCATGGAGTAATTTAATGTGTTAGTATGCCATACCAAATGCCAATGTGTTGGCCCTATCAGTACCGTCTAAATTAGTGCTGCCAAGTGTATTTCAGGTATTCCTGATATGCATTATGCATAGTTAGGATTCCAACATTGCATTGAACAGGGAATCACTTTAAAGGTCAGCAGACCTCTTTTTGTTTTTTTTTCTCCTACTCCTGTTGGCCAGAAATGGTTCACCTCTTTCATCACAGACTGAGAAACAGTGAGAAAACACACAGCCGAGCCGTTCAGCAAAGTTTATTAAAGGCTTCTGAGGAAGCCAAGGCTGCTGATTTACTGAGCTCTCGCTTAGCAGCACATCATCCCGAAGGCCTAAACACAGAGCCGGGCCATAAACAGGAGGAATTTTTAAGAGCCGCTAAAGTGGTTATTAAGCAGTTACTGTATCATAGTGGAATCAGATCTTATGGAGGGAAGCAAAGAGGAACGAAACGTGCCTCACACTAACCTTTTTTTAAAGTTGACACCCTACTTCCAGCCAATTTAACATGAAAATATGATGAGATGAGGTGAGACGTTGTTAACTAGCCAATTATGGCTTTGTCCCCTGCTTGATTTTTTATCTTTGATCCTTACGTTTGGTGTGACGGTGACGAGCGTTGCTTGGGAGTGTGCCAGCAGCTCTGCTTTGTGTTTTAGCTTTTATCTGCATTTGGTCTCAGACCAGCATCAGCCTTTTTCTTTAGAATGATAATTTCGCATTGATAATTGGTGCCTGTCACATCCCCTATGGCTGCCTCCTGCGTCAGGTGCTGGGGGTGTCTGTGTCATCCCCCTGCCTGAGTGCCTCAGTGGGATTACACCACATTTCAAAGGCTTCGCTCTGATATCATCATTCACCCTAACATACGGCAAAACAGGAAACTAACTAAACACTCCCTTGTGATTAATTTTAATGTTTATGTAGACTGCAAAAGTTGGGAGTGCTAATAAAGTTTCTCACTTTGAAATGGATGTCCACAATGTCCCTTTTTTTTTTAGTTCAGCTGTAGGATCATAGGCAGAAGACCTCCTCTGCAGCCCATTGAGCTGAAACCCTCCTAATACGTGTGTGTAATTAGCCCTTTGTGAGAGAGTGTGTGTTTGTAGAAGCGGGAGGCTCTCCGGCAGAAAGAGTTTTTCTTTGGGTCTTAGAGTATGTGTCCCCCTCCCACCCCTGCATTCACAAGACACTTGTCTCCTAACACCTGCATACCGCCATAATTGTCCTGCAGAAAAGCTCCTGTGAGCTCTGTTGTCATTGTTTCCGGGCGGGTGGAGGGTGGAAGGTGGAGGCTAAGTGACCCTCATCCACACAGCGAGCTCCCCCGTCCCTCTGTTGCACAAATACACCAAGGTTTACTCAGATGACCTTTTTCCAGGTGTATCAGTCTGACTCTTTGTCTTTGACTCAGTCTGACTCACAATGCCTGGATCCATGAGTAAGAAAGATGGATTATCGATTTATAAATCACTTCCTTTGACAATAAGTTACATAAACCAGGTCCTTTCACCGTGTTTCGCTGGCTACCTGGTATGACACTAACACCTGGCCGTAGGGAGGCGTGAGTCGGACAGCTGTGGTCGGCCGTGCTTGAAATAAACAAGAGGCCCCCTGAGAGATTAATGGCTGTTCGAAGAGTCGAGAGACATGGCACCTCGTCCAGGAATGTGCCATTTATAAACGGAAAGGAATGGGGTGAATGGCAAGTGGAGCAAGCAGGAAGGGCCTGGTTTCCGATAAACTTGTTGAAACATATTCTATCAGTTTATGTAGGGCTTGAATGAAGTTCAGTTTATCTTTTCCATCTTATTGTAATTTAAAAGATAGATTCTCAAACTAAAAACTTCCTTCCTGTTTGTGTGATGAACAGCTTTCTGTCTTAGCATTTTAATTGTTAAATTAAGAATAAAATCTCTACTGTATTTACTGAACTTGTTCTTTGTTGTTGTTGTTTTCCTCACTAGTCGCAGTACACAAACCTGGGGCTCCTGAACAGCATGGAGCAGAACAACGGCTCGACCTCTACCAGCCCCTACAACAACGAGCACGCCCAGAACAGCGTGACTGCCCCATCGCCCTACGCCCAGCCCAGCTCCACATTCGATGCCCTCTCTCCATCACCAGCCATCCCATCCAATACGGATTACGCTGGGCCGCACACCTTCGACGTGTCCTTCCAGCAGTCTAGCACAGCCAAGTCCGCCACCTGGACGGTAAGTCTCATCCCCACTCTATATGTTCTTTTTGCAGAAGAGGCTCCTCCAGTCTTTTCAGGGTTTGCTGCATTTCCAGATACTTCTAACAAGTTTAGCAGAGGTATCCAACCTTCGAAGTCTTAAAAATCACCTTAAGTCTAATTCCAGTAAAAAACAACTAGTAGTTACTAGTTTTAATCAATAACGATATTGGCATTTCACATAACTTAAAGTTTATTATTATTAGGCTTTAAATAAAATATGAATAAAAAGAGGATGCAGTTTAAAAGAAAAAGTTTAAAATATACATTTTTGTTGTGCATATATTTATAAATATCAATTTGCACCTGAATCAGTTTTTATCTAAAAAGGAGCCATAGTGGATTGCAATGTAGGCCTGGGCCAGTTTTTAAGAACATCAAGACTTCATAAATTGATCATTAAGACCTTTCTAGAAGTTCTTTCAGTCTGTTCCAAGTAAAGAGTAGCGCAGTTTTCCCTCTCGCCAAGTGTTTTGGGCCGCTATACCTCACTCTCGCTTATTAAAGAGAGACATATTTGGTTGTTTGGAAATATTTGTATTAGCTGCATGTTTTAGAAGCCGACTGCAGGCTTACTACCCTGAGTAGTTTTACTCTATAAAGAACCGAAAGACAAAAACACAAAACATACATACTAGAAAAGCACTCCTAAAATTAACATCAGAGTGTATTAGAGTAAAAATAGATCATGTGTTACAGATATTATAAATATATGCTATGTGATATAATGTATTATTTTTAGTTTGCTAGAATATGATATGAGATATAGAATGTTTTACATTATAGATTTTTTTTTTGTGTGAATGCTGTTATAAAAGTATTTTTATTGTATGTTTAATATACCAGGATAATCTCTCACAGATTCCTTGCTAGAATATGTTCCTCATTGACTTTAGTGAGGTTTAGGAACCTAAACAGTAAAGACTAAGTTGTTGATCTGTCTCTTTGCCACACTGTCAAAGTCAGTTTGAGGCAAATTCAGGTAAGTTGGTGATTATAAATTGCCTTTTTTTCTTCTTTAATAACTGTAATGTTTTGCATCACAACCCTTTTTTTTTTTTTTTGCTTCAAATATCTTATCAGCAGTGATGATAAAACAAACCCACACTTTAGTGTTTTTGCTGTCATCGAGTGAATGAGTTTTGCGGGTTACAGGTTAAAGGAACTCCTTTACGTTTGAACTCCTTATCTGGCTGCTGATGCTCTAGGCAGATTCAGGTGTACGTTAAAAAGTCATGACTTTCACAATTGCATTTGGAAAGGGAGGAATGTCACTTTAGATGTATAGCTTCAAATTATGTGTCAACCTCAGGCGGTTCTGGTTAACTAGCTGAAAAAGGGGAGGGAGGGGGGAGCATCACTCACCACAGACTCCCATTATCACCACTGGGGACATTTACTGCCCTGTTCTCAACCATGAAACCTACAGGTTAGGTTAATCAGCTTATAGCAAATAAAATGTATCCAGTTTAGTAAGAGGTTTATTTTTAGTCCAACTAGGCAGACCTTCCTTCTATTTTTTTTAAACTTGGAGGTCTTCCAGGGGTTTTGTTTATTGTGTCTCCTACTTCTCATCTTATCATTCAAGCAGATCAATGGGACCTAACCCAAGGAATGAATCCTTGTTGTGTCTACACATAACATATGGTTTAAATAAAACCTTTTGTTACAAGGAGCCCTTTGAATTGACCCAATTTATTGACTCCAACAGAGAAAAAGAAGCAGCATTTTTTTGTGACAAACAGATCAAAAAGCCGCACAGATTACTGTTCATTTTGGCTTTTTTTGCTTAGTTGTTTGTTGACACGCCAAAAAAGTATGTTTCCAGTTTTTCCATCCCTTTTATTTTATTTTATTTTTTCAAATAAGATAAAAAGTTTAGTAATTTTGTTTGATTTGCTGCTTGAGACATTAATTGTTGATCTAATCTGTTTTGTCTTTTGCTTTATTGATTCGTTAATGGTTAGACAGGTAAACCATCTTTAAATTAAATTTTAATCAGTGAATCACTGATTCCTGGATCCAGTTTAGATCCTGTATTTGAAAATTTTTTTTTGCAAGTACAGTTAGGGTAATACAGATCACAAACTAATTTTCAGTTCAGATTTAACAAATCTGTTTCATAGATTAAAACAATAGTGAACAGTCCTAGAATTCAATCTGCATTCAGAAGCTAACCTCATCCCCTGACCACACACAACCAATAAATGAGGCCGTCCTTGGTTTTGTATCCCAACCCAGAGACCTTTGCTGCATGTTTTCATCCCTTTCCTATGTGTCTACTTTCAAATAAAGTCAAGGTATAAAAAATAAAGCCACCTGTAATAGAAGGTCTGTAGATTTTGTTTTACAGTTTGCAGAAAACAGTAAAGATGTAGAAGTTTGAATCTGAATAAGAAGCCCAGAATATTCAGGTCAGTTTGCTCCCGTGTTAATTTTTACCTCCATCTCATAACCAGATGTTCCCTTTAACATCAAGACTGACAATCAAACCTTTTTTTATGTGCAAACCTTTGTTTATCTGTTTATTTTAGTAAATGAGACTTTGTGAATTGTTTTGGAGATAATTAATCATAAAAATTCTTTCATCTCATAAATGTTATTTAATCATAATTTATCATGTATAATTTTTTAGATTTTATTCTGTTTTCCATTCATCGTGGTTTTAATCCCTGACTATATCTTGGCCAGTTGTCTGTTATGAACTTGATATCATTATGTGGAGGCTAGAATAACTTGAAGGGACCTTCCTGATGGAATTTGTTTTTACTTAACCTTTATCTAACCAGGAAGTCCCTTGAGATTGAAATCTCTTTTTCGAGGGAGACCTGGCCAAGACAGCACACCAGTTAAAATACAAACAGGAATACAACATAGACAAAATCTCACATAGAGGAAAAGACAGGTCACATAGGGCAGTTACATTTTTGAATTACATGACATTTTAACATGGCCTTACATTCATTCAATGGGACTAGATCATTTAAATGGAGCAAGTTTTGCAAATTATTCCAGGACCATGGAGCAAAGTAAGAGAAGGATTTCTTCCCCAGCTCAGTAAAAACCATTGGAACCTGGTAAAAGCGCCACCTGGTGGAACGGAGATGAAAATGGCTGGAATTTAGCTTGAGGAGATTACATAAATATGCCGGCAGTTTACCCAACATGGCCTTGTATAGAAAAATATACAAATGAAGTTGTCTACATAGACTTAGTGACGGCCAGCCTACCAGTTCATACAGCGTACAATGATGAGTACGGGAATAGGAGTTAGTTAAGAAGCGCAGAGCACTATGGTACACAGAATCTAACAGGTGGAAAGTACTAGACTGGGTGGATTCCTTTAAATTAAAGGTGGTCAGAGTGAGAACAAAATGTAGAAATGTACCCGAATAAAAACCTTCAGAAAGGTAGCAGAAGTATTAATGTGTCCTCGGTTCACCTACAAGTCGGTCAAAGTTCGCCAGCGTTATGTTGACAAAAGAAGAAAACAAGATGAGTCGTTGAATCACAACCAGCTCCTCCTGCTCTCTGATTATGAGTGACAGGCCTGAGGGACAACTGTTGTCCATTGCTCCACCCATTTAGTTGTTTATGTGTCTGATCTGCAACAAAAACATTCTGTTTGTTCTGCCGATGTTCCTTAGCTAACAATGGGACAGACAATTGCTTTTAAAAAAAAAAAAAAACGGCGCTTCGGGTGGTTTTTTTGGAACAAGTCAGGAGGGGAACAACAGCTGCGACATGGAGAATTAGGATGTCACAACTACAAGGATTGCATCACGGACCTTCTGAGACACGGTGATGATTATGTAAATCCTGAATCACCAACATTTTTTAACAGACCTGAGCTTTTATTGAGGCGGCTCAGGTCTTCCCGTCAGCTCTGATTTAAAATGGTAAAATCGGGGAGTGCTCTCCTTACTCACTCGCCACGCCAAGTGTGGGATTGCATCGTTCACCTAATTCCCACACCGCCTCGCTCATCCCTCTCATTTTCACAGCCCAAAAACAAAAGTGTTTGTCTCATTTAGAGTAAGGTGGTTGAGAGTTGGTTCATGAGAGGCACGCCCAGAGCCTGCTTTACTACACATCCCATAATAGACATGGGGTGAAACAGACTAGTGTCCCAAAGTCACAACACATGATGTAAGACTGGTTGGTTCGGTCTTACTCAAAGTGGAAAAGCAGTGGATTACTGTGCTTAATGTTGTTACACTGGATGAAGGGCAGATCTCCCAACAAACACCTTGACTTAATGTTTACTGATTTACAAAGAAATATTGCTTAAATTATAAATACTCTGTTGAGTCTGCAGATTTTTCTTCTAACATGGCTTCTAAGAGATAAAATGGACTTAAAAATAAACTAAAAGCCACATTTTTTGCAAAATTTGCATAAAATGTATTTTTATTGGAATGTTGTCTTTCAGCCTTCCTGTATCCGTAGCCTAAAAGAAAGTTTAGCTGTAATAATTTTCCAAATTTGCATCAGTCAGGAGTAGTGAGACACGATGGTAGCGCTATTATGCTGAGGGCTGTTTTCTGGCTGAAACGGGGGGAATTAAGAAATAAATTGCTCTGTCTTCCTGTCAGCTTTTAGCTACGCTTATATTGACATAAGTAACTGGTGTCTCAATATTTAAATATTGTTATAGACTGTTTCTTACTGAGATTGGCCGTTTCATTCCAATTACTAGTGTGTAATTAAACCACAGTTTGATTATATATACATTTTTATTTTTATTTGAATAAATTTCAGTCTAATGGAGAACTTGTGTGCGTCCAAGCACAGCTATTATTAGCTGTCAGGTGTCTGCAAGAAAGCTGGCACTGAATCTACCTCCTGCTCATTGATCCTAATGAACGCAAGCAAGACTTAATTTGAGGATTATTTACGTTTTAAAACGAAAACTTTTAGAACTAGAAAATCTAAGAGGGAAAAGGAATGAGGACAAGAAATGAGCAAGAGATGTGTAGAATCAGGATGGGAGCAACCTCTTGTTGAAGAGAGCTTAAATAAAACAAGGGTGTGAATTGATGCAATCTGGAGTTTGTGGTTCCTCCCCTTTGTTTGATGTTTTTTTTTTCTACCAATAGATTTGATGCATTTTTTCTTATTGTGTTGAATTTGACTTAATATAGTGTGGTTTTATCATTTCTAACAGAGTTGTGTGCATGTGCTGCACGGGTTAAACCCATCTCAGCTCTGCTGGGCTTTCAACCTGGATCTGAAGATTAATGGGACTAATAACATTCATCAGCCATGACAGCTCTGCCTCACTTAATTATAATTCTTGTTCTGCTGATTTTCCTCATGGCCTCACAGGGAGTCCTTTTCAGCGCTCCTCTGCAGAGGCCTACCTCATGCTAAAGACGAGTGATTATAGTGTCGGTTCTCATCTTGAAGGAGGCTCCCTCATCTGATCTCAGGAGCTCTTTCTCAAAGCTCCCCTAATCTCAGCCCAATAGCTGAATTGCCGGACTGACGGACGGATGGCAGAGAGCCACCGAAGATGTCACCAGCGCAGCTTTGCTTGCTGCATAGATCTGCTAATGCTCCCTTTTTGAAAGCTTGAGGGATCTTCCACAGGACTTATTGGACTGTGTACTGTACTTTTTGATGATTGCTCTTATGGAGACACACCTAATCCCTAACCCACACCTTAACCTCTTCCTGTCTAGAATGACACACACACAGTAGACGCACAACACGTCAACTCTTCCCAGAATGTCTCCCACACAGCGCTCTTTCCGACAAACCCTCACCCATTGGTCAGAGGAAAGCAGAAGGTCAAACGAATGAGCGGCCTGGCGATGTATAATGAGGAGTCTCAAATAAGGCGACCATTGTCAGCTCAAAGATTGGTTGTGTTTGCTGTGTGTATTATCTGCCACCAAGCGCGGTCAAAGGAGAGGAATGTCATGGTCTGGGCTATCACTGGGACTCTGCAGAGCTCAGAGGGATTACAGTAATGGATTGAGGGCCTGTAGGTAATACTTGTGTAAATACTACGTGCCTCTTTTCTGAACCCTGTGCTCTCGTAGAGAGCTCTTGTCTCTTTTTGAGGAGAGTTAAGCTTGATGGCTGGATCTCACATTGCGCCGGAGGAGGAGGAGGAGGAGGGCCTGTGAATGCTCAAAGAGAAGAGTGTTCCAGCGAAAGGCGGCAAGACGCAGCTTGCCCCTGGAACATCTGCGGGCCCGTCCCACGCCTCGCAAAATTGGGCTGAGACTTGTTTGTGTCAGGGAGCTTGTCACGACTCGCCCGTCAAAGCAAGACAAGCCCTGTGAGCTTCAGATGGTAAAAGGTGGAGGGGAAATTTTTAAAGGAAGAGTTGGAAAGATTTTATGACAGCTTTGGGATCTCTCCATGATCGTCATGGAAAAGCACGTTCCTCTATAGCTACAGTTACCAGACTCATGTTTTTTGGCTCGGCGCTAAGAAACCTAGCATGTTCTTCTTCTTCCATTGTTGCGTTTCTTTTTTTTTTCACTCTTTTGTCTGTTCCCTCCCCTAATTCCTGTAATCAGTTTTCCTTCTCTGTCATTTTCATCTCTGTCTGTTTGTAGTTGCAATAAGAAGGAATATTTTCCCCCAACACTGTAAGACAACTAGACCCACGAAACCTTTTTACTTAGAATAAAATTAGACATAATTTGATGTCAGTTTAACAGTTTGGGTTAGATGGCATATGTATTGCTTATTTTCTCACCCAAAAGGGTTGAGGAAGGGCGGGGGGAGTGATGTGTATTGGATCTCCAGTCTACGAGAGGCCACAGGGCAGCGCGCAGGTTAGCCTCAGGACAAGTGTCATCACCGTGATCGGGTGATCGAGATAAGTGCTGCTGACGACGGGCGAGCATTTTCTACATGGGGGGATGGAAGCATCCTGCTACCCTCCAAAATGTTTTATTCGTTTAAAGTTTTGCTTTAAAAAGCAGTTTATTTCCTCTGCCTCTTAAAAAAAAAGGAGGAAAGGGGAAAAAAGCAAACTTTTTGGGATTATTGTTGATTTAAACAGGTTGGTGAGAAGCTCCAGGCATGACATGACATGTCAGGTATGAAGAAGACAAGACCAGAGGCGCCAAACAGTGCTTGTTTAAGGCCTGATGTTTGTCAGGACTTGACTCCTGCATGCGCCCGCAGCGCCTGTCAGGGAGAAAGGAACGCTACAGCTGTGGGCCTGCCTCAACCTGCGCTGCAAAGGAAGTGTCTTCTTCTCTCTTTTTGGGGAGAGTTCAGCAGGATTTTAGAAAGAAGAGGTTTTAAACACCATGCAAAGTCGCCTCGACAGTCTCTTGCTCCCATTCTGCTTGTTGGCTTCCACTCACAGGCCATAAACAGCTTCTTCAGGTTTGTTGCGTTTCGTGGCTCGCTGCCACGCGTGGATGTCCAGCGGCGAATCACGTGCGATCGCTGCAAACAGTTTTTCTTTGAAATGATTGTGATTGAACAGCTCTGCTTTGTGCGCCGTGTTGTTTCTGGGCTGTGTAATTCACATTGTGACCAATGAAAGGCCCATAATTACATGTTAAGATCTTAGCGCCGCGCCCTGTGTGAGCCACTGGATCCCATCAGTCAACCAGCCGTCCTCCACCCTGAACGCTGCCTGCTGCTCCCAGCAGCACCTCCTGCGCTCGCTCCCCTCTCAGCAAACGGCACCAGCAGCACATAGCTGTGCTCTTAAAGTTTGTAGCCTGAGGGCTGGGATGATTCTCTGCTCTGAGTTTGCGCTTCTATGTGATTTGAGGTTAAAGACAAATGAGATATTATCTAACCAAACTTTAAACGTCTGATTAGATTATTGTGCTTCGACTTTTTTTGTTTTTTTTTTGTCTTAAGCTGAATAAATCCAGCTATCCATGTTATTTTCTCCAACCACCGTAAAACAACCCTTTTTTTCAGGCAGCACTTCTGTCTTACTTTTCGCCTCTTAATCCTCGGCTCCCCTCTGTTCCCCAGCCCCTGCGCTTGGCTTCTCCACCTCATTTAGCTGATTGACAGAGCCGTACGGGGAGTATCAGGTTAGAAGCAAGGAGCCAAGCACCACTATTTATCTTAAGTCCTTTTTTTCTCTTCTTCTTCTTTAGGAGAAATAGTTATTTAAAAAAAAGAACATTTAGATTTAAAAGTCACTGAATTCTTTAAAGTTACAATCCCTTTGTGTTTAGGTTTTGTTTTATTTCGGTTATCTACATGGAGGGAATTTGAGCACATTGTGAAACAGCAAACAGTTCGCAGTGAAATTGAAAGCATTAATCAGCCCTCTTTACTTTAATGCCCTTGAATAAAATCCACTAAAACCAGAAATCCACCCTTTTATGCAGAGTGTGGTGCAGCTGCAAACCACTAAGACATTAATCAGGAACCTTAACTGACTCTGGAGGAGCTGCAGAGTTTCCTGGGGATTTGAGGCTCTGTATGTTTTCCTGGCCTGCAGGAAAACAATAAAAACCATAACTTCAGCTTCTTTGCATGTGAGGATTCAGTTCTAGAGAGTACTGACTTAGGGAGGCTAAGAATCAACCTAAATGGCCATGTTTGCGTGCACAAATTTTGCTTCAGTTTTCCATCTCTTACAGGATAAAGGAAACAGAAGAAGAGTAGCATGCAAAATAGCTCTTTATGTAAGTGCATAAAACAGCCTAAAGGGTTTAAACCCATGCATCCCCTGTCATGTGTTGGTCTACTACAAAAAACACATTTCTTACATGTGAAAAAAGCTTTGGATGCTTTATCAAGGCTGTGATTTGTTTAGTCAGAGTTAAAAGAACTGCTGGTTTGGTTGGTTTTCTTGGTAATAAACAGGTTTTGCTTGGAGGGAAGAGTAAGATGTGTGTGTGCCAAGTTTGTGTAACATTACAAATCAACACATCCTGGTTCAGGAAAAATTCCCCGATTCCTTGGAATCTTATGTTGCGTTATTATCAAACAGCCCCTGGCGTCTTCCTTACTTTTTTTTATTATTATCTTAAATGTGCTTTTTTTTCTCTCTCTCTCTCTTTCTCTCTAAAATGAAGCTGACAGGAAAATATTCACCTCCACCCCCAGCCTGTGTCTTCTGCACACAGAGGATTTAAAGCTCTGCTTACATAGCAGTGATTTGAATGGTTTGTTTACACAGTTGGGTTGCGCCTATTAGTAACAATTCAGTCTTTTCTGATGGCTTACTGCTTATCAATCCCAGCAGTGCCAGGGATCAAGGCACATCCATTATTTATGACTTTTGGCTCGCACACCTGAACGCCAGCCAGTTTGCGTTTGAGCAACCATCACATTTCGGCATCAGTCACGGATGGATCTCGCGATTAGGCCTCCACTCTTGCACTCAGACCTAGAAGCGATTCATTTTCATCCAAGCGCACAAGTAGGACCTGCAGCCATCCTAATATGCAGCTAAAGCCTGCCAGCCGCTTCAGAAGAGCTGCTCTGTATGATCAGTAGCCATCAGATGAAAGCCAGGACCCCTGTTTAATTGCTCCTGGAGGGGGTCCATTTTATGGCGGAAGTCCCAGAGGCTCTCTCTAAGACATCTTTGAGGTTACCAATACACACTTGTTGCAGCAAACCTCCTGTGTGTTTATTTATGTAGGTCATAATCACAGTGTTGCATTTATCCCTTTTTTCTCCAGGGCAACCAGAGGTGTTCAGTCGGGGGCAACAGGTGTTGCAAAGATAAATCTGTTGGAAATAATAAATGCAAACTGTGAAAAAAAAACTGAAGCAGCCTCAGAGCAGAGAGCACTTCCTGTTTGCTGCACCTGGTTTGAAACGTTTGAAGCTCTAAATGTTTGTCCTTCTCTTTGTAGTACTCTACAGACCTGAAGAAGCTCTACTGCCAGATCGCAAAGACCTGCCCAATTCAGATTAAAGTGCTCACCCCACCGCCGCAGGGCGCCGTGATCAGGGCCATGCCCGTGTACAAGAAAGCTGAGCACGTGACGGAAGTGGTGAAGCGCTGCCCGAACCATGAACTGAGCCGCGAGTTCAACGACGGTCAGTAAGAAATCTCCCCTGGCTTGTTGTTTGTGACGGGAGGCAACGTTTGTTGACACAGGTCGCTCTGCCAACAGGTCAGATCGCGCCGCCCAGCCATCTGATCCGGGTGGAGGGAAACAGCCACGCTCAGTACGTGGAGGACAACATCACTGGACGGCAGAGCGTGCTAGTGCCGTACGAACCACCGCAGGTGAGTCCATCGTTTTAAGGGTCTCACACTTTGCAAGAATAGAACTGGAGAATAAAACCCGTTTTATGAGCATTTTTTATGATAGGCAAACACATTAGGGGTTCAGTGCATGCAAGTTTTAAAGATGAGTTTGAGGCATTTTACCAACTACCTCCACTAATCAGAGGAAAATCATTTGTGCTCTGATTTAAAGTCTTCCCCATGAGAACAAATTTCAGCTTTTTTTTTTTTTGTCTACATGCAAAATTGATCTAGATCCATTCGAAGATTGTTTGGAGATGCTTTCCTTAATTGATAAGAAAGCTGCTAAATTAAGGATGATAGTAAGAAAAAAAGCTTTTTACAGCAGGATAACAGCTTTAAAATGTAAAATATACATATAAAATGAAAGACTTTTAGCAGGTTTTATGTGGAGATGTTGGCCAAAGCTCAAACGGAAAGAATAAATCTGATTTCTGTCTCCGTCTTTGTTTTCTTCTTCAGGTCGGGACCGAATTTACAACAATTCTATATAATTTTATGTGCAACTCGAGCTGCGTGGGCGGAATGAACCGGCGCCCAATCCTCATCATCGTCACCCTGGAGACCAGAGAGTAAGACACACTTCAAGGTTCTCAGTAGCCCGTGGCGTCCGTTTAGTTGGTGTCTGACTGAGGCTCGGTCTGCTCTGTGCAGTGGACAGGTTCTGGGCCGCCGCTGCTTCGAGGCCAGGATCTGCGCCTGCCCGGGCCGAGACCGCAAGGCGGATGAGGACAGCATCCGCAAGCAGCATGTAACGGACAACTCAAAGAGCAGTGAGGGTACGAAGCGCCGTAAGTAGGGCTGGGGCTGGTGACGGGCTGTTGAGCTTTGGCTTTATGTGAGGTATCTCAGACACTAACAGCAACCCTCCGTCTGCTCCGCTGCTTGATTCTCCTCCTGTTCTGGCTCAGGCTTAGAGTTCAGCGCTACACCAACCTTTACTCACTCGTTTTTCTCTCCGCTTTTCAGCTTACCGCCAAATTTCCCAAAGCATCCAGATGTCCACCATCAAGAAGAGACGGTCAACGGATGAGGAAGTTTTTTGTTTACCAGTAAGCCTGAATTGCTGTTTATCTCCTAAAAACAAAATCGTGTTTCAGCTCAGAACCGCTTCTTAACTGCATCTGTTCCGCCTGCAGATCAAAGGTCGTGAAATCTACGAAATGCTGGTGAAAATCAAGGAGTCACTGGAGCTCATGCAGTTCCTGCCTCAGCACACAATAGAGTCGTACAGACAGCAGCAGCAGAACCTCCTTCAGAAACAGTGAGTACTCGCTGTGATTCCTGGAAAGAAGTAGCAGCAGTGGTGGAAATGCACCGATCATCTTCTGGGGCCAATTTGGATCTCTGATTAGGGACATTTCAGGGAAGCCGTTATTATTTCACTTTCTATAAATGCACTATAAGCGCCATGAAACAGGCAAGAGACTGCTGTTCTATTCAGTTTGTCTCTGTTATTAAATAAACCCAATTAATACATAAAGGGACCAGAATTAAAAGCATTTATAATATATCTATAGGCAAAGGCGATTTAGATGATTTGTTTTCCTAAAATTAGCAATCAGCTTGTTTACCTTTTCTGACTGCAAGCATCAATTCATTAACTACAAAGTTGTAAACATCTCCAAGCCAGACATTTTCCATAATAAAATCTCCAAAGGATAAAGTAGAAACACTTTAGGCAGTGGTTAGCGCACATGACCCATGTACGTAGGCCTTAAGGGTTGGTTATAGTCCCACAGCAGTGTGTAGGGGTGTAAATAATAATCGTTTTGTATCGATGCATCGATCAAGCAGCCGACGATCCGATGCATCGACACGTCTGCATAAGTATCGATTCATTTTTTTGTTGTTGTTTTTTTCCTCCAGTTTATTTTTATCCACTTGCTCCTGGACGTAATTCTGACTCCCGTGCTGCGGTAGCTTTAAACCTATTTTGCCCTCCTACCTCGTTTCCTTTAGCCCCTATCCTCTTTCCACATGCACACACACTCGCGTAAACAGTAGGCAAGACAGACATGGCTGAGGAAACGAAGATGATATTGAAAATAAACAAATTGTTGGGTCAGGATATCAATATTGAATCGAATCGCCATGATGGGTGTGATTTACTAGCCTCGTGAGACCATCCTGATCTCGCAAGCTTTCAAGGTTTCACTCGCAGATCAGTGTGGAGACTCTCCGTTAAAGAAAATTTGGAGCCCTTCACCAAACGAACGTCCAATCAGCGTTGGCTTTGAGGCGGGTTGAGGTGTGACGCAACGAGAAGCACAACAGTTCAGTCTAAAGAACATGGCAGCTTCAGCCGATGAAACTAGCGTTAGCGTGGCTATCGAGCAAGTTTTATCGGAATTACAGAGTATTTCTTCACTGAAAGAAGAGCAAAACACTGCTCTGGAGGCTTTGCTCAGAGGAAAAGATGTTTTTGCTCTTCTCCCGACTGGTTTCGGCAAGAGTTTGATCTATCAATTGGCTCCTCTTCGTCGTCGCTCTGTTAGTACGTCATATGCTTCGTTGATCTGATTGGTTTATTTGGCCCGTCTATCACCAACATAGGCCAATCAGCTAACCAGTATTTTCGCCCCTTCCCAAAATTACTTATGGATATGCGGAGCAAATCCATCTGGCGGAGTCAGGTTAGTGATTTACACCCCTAGCAGTGTGTCGCAGTGAGTTTGTCGCAGATATTTTTGATTTCTGCCCAATTTTGAAGCGTGGCCTACGCTATGTTATTCCATGCAACAACGTAAGAGGGACAATCACGAACTAGCTGTGAGTCTAGATACGGCCGAGGCAGTGAGGAAGTGGGGGCAAGTTTGTGCGACAACGGAGGGACATGAGGGAGGAAAAGAGCGGGGATCCAGGTGGAAAAAAGAGTCCCAGCGTTCTTGCGCGTCTCTCACTTCTAGTTGGTCCCTCTTCACAAGTCGCTTTCCACAATGACAGTCATACAAACAAAACAAGCCGGTAAGGTACCAAACAGGAAATACGCACAGTGTAGAGCGGATGTAGATTTGACCAATCAGAGGCCTCCTGTCTGCAGTCACCTACATTTTTGGAGAGGTGCAGCAGAGTGTCTGCGGAAAGGGCGGAAGCATATCTGCGTGAACTGCGACACACTCCTGGTTTCTGAGCATAAAACAGCCTTTTAGTCCTCGACCCGGCCGACCTGGGTTTGATTCCGACCTGTTGTCCTTTGCTGCATGTCTCTCCCAGTCTCTCATACCCCCTTTCCTGTCAGTCTACTGTCCAAAAAAAACAAATGAAAAAAAAAAAACGAGCCACTAGTGCTAAAAGAAGCTAAAAAAAAAAAAGTTAGCTGTTAGCTCCCTCTTCATCTTGATCAAATTAAAGACGGTTTTCTTAACGGTCGAGCTGAAAACCCGCCAATCCTGGCTCACCAGCTGATCATCAGTGCATTTCTACCTCCTAGATTCACCTTTTATCTCAGGCGCTTCCTCGTTTTCTGTCTCTGCTTCCTAAACGGCATGTTTTACTGACTGACCCCAGCTGAATGCCACTAACTGACTGATCTGTTGCTGGAGGATTGGATGATGAAAAAGTGGCTTAGAAAAAACATCAGATGTTCTGCAGCTGCAGAGAAGCTAAAGCTGCCAGCCTGGCGTTAAAAGCTGCCAGACAGAACGGGAGCCAAAGCTGATGAATGGTGACAAGTGTACCTGTCTGTGTCTCTGTGAAGTGAGAAGGTTTCAGTGGTACATGATAGCACCTCTGGGTGCTCTGCCAGCTTCATCTGTTGGCCTCGGCGTTGTTAAAAGATGCTCCAGTTTTCCTCCTACCGCCTGTTTAACTTAAACCCATAGAACCCAGGAGACAGGCCTGCCATGGTAATTACTGCTTACGGACAGGTTCCCCATTAAGGGGCTGACAGCCGCGTTGTGAGGTCATGCTTACATCGCCTTTGTTTTTTTCTGCTTCCTAGCAGCTCTGCAGCTCCGCAGCTCCAGACGTTTAGCAGATCGAGTATCAGTTGGTTCCAGTCCAGAACAATGTTTGGACTTTACTCCCAGCTTCCTGGTTGTTTCTAGAATCCTAGTTGCTGCTCTGGTTGGTAGTGTTTAATTCCCCCTGCATTCACATGAACCCCCCCTATCTGCTAATGGCCTGGTGAAGAAAAGCTGTGATGTGTGTGTGTACGCTGCCATCTTCTGGCTGGTTAGCTGTACTGCAGTGGTTTAGTTGTCATGTCTGTGAGAAGTTTGTGATCCAACTCTGTTTACTTTCCTGTTTCCTTCACCCCTGTGGACCTCCACAGTGTCTGTAGCTGCTTTCTCCTCCTGCAGTGAGCCCTTACTCCTGCTCTCTCTCTCTTGTCTCTGGTTCCTCCCTGCAGCCTGATAAAAAGCCGACTGGGTAGCCAGCTCCTGGAGTCTGCAGGAGAGCAGAGGCGGCGCTGCAGCTCCTCCTGAAACTCAGCACCACATTCCTCCTCCTCATCTTCCTCCGACCTACTCCAACCTCCTCTCTGTCTACTTTTTCTGCCATTTTTTCCCCCCTGATCGGTCCTTTCCTCTGGGATGTCCCCTCCTCATTTTGCTGGACAGACTTGTTTGACTGAGTTGCATGCCGTTTGTGAAGCGTTCCCGTCTTTCAGCCTTTAGGCTGAGGTTTGTACAGGAACACCGCCTGATTGTTTTGTTTTTTTAAACTTGTATTTGAATACAGAGACTACGTAAATAAATGTTTGGAGCCTTTGCATTGTCATGAGAGCTGGACTCAAACCTTTCTGTTGGTTTTGTTTTTTGATTGTAAAGACATAAGTAAGAACTATTTGCTAGTGCAGGTCATGTCTTTTGAAGTCACTGCAGGACAGTTTGTGTGTTGAACATGGCTTCTTTGTAGATCAAGCTTGAGATGTGCACCATGTGACTCTGTTTGAAACAGATCATTTTATCCTGCTGACTTCTGCACTTTCATGATCTAATGGAATAAATGGCTTTTCCTGATGGTGTTTGATTCTCTTTCTGTTAATGAAAAAAAAGCAATAATCATAAAGTAAAGCAGAACGCATATGAGAATGAAGGGATTCAGAGATGTTTCTAACAGACGCTCACCTCCTCTCTCCTGCTCCAGGCCCTCCATGCAGTCCCAGCCCTCCTTCGGCTCCACCTCCCCGACTCACGGAAAAGTCAACAAGCTTCCGTCTGTGAGCCAGCTCATCAACCCCCAGCAGCGCAACACGCTCACCCCTTCCAGCATGTCTGGAGGCCTCACAGACAGTAAGTGTTCCTCTTTCTCTACTTCGGCCGTCTGTCCCGTTCACACGCTCCCAAACCAAACCATCAGGACCTCCTGCATGTCCGAGCATATATCCTCCCTCCCCTTAAAAAAAAAAAGCTTCAGATGTTGCCGCTGGACTTCTAGGAAGTTTCTCGCTAACAGAATCGATGCACCAATCAGAGCTCTTTAAATAAACTGCAGAGACGGAGTCGTCTAAAAGGAGCAATGACCAACCATAATGATCCATCGGATAACCCGATGAATGAACCGCTAGAGCCGCCTCCCTCCAGGAATCTGCAAACATTTACACGATTCATTGACTGGTTTTAATTATAAGGGAGTCTACAAAACGATTGATTGTTCATCTTTATCCAGAGTGGAGGCTACGACACACTGTGTGAGAGAACCAGCGGTTTTAAACTGCAAAAAATATAAATCTAAGCCATTTTTTCCTAAAAGAAGTAAGTTTTTTCTTGACTTGAGGAGGAAAGGGAGATACTTTGCCAATGGAACAAGACAATTTACATTTAAAATCAGAAAAAACAATTGCTTTGTCTCATTTTAAGTGCATATTATCTAATTATTTTATTTTAGGAGTTTTTTTATTTTATCATGTAAATTGAGGAAAAGGGAATATTAGCTCCAAGAATCTGCTTTCAAAAATCAGCAGCACTTCTCAGGTATCTGTTCGACTGCAGTCAAAATAATCCTAATCAGCCTTAAGCCGGGCTTACACTGAATGATTTTTTTGTCCCTTTTCGGGCCGACTTTCCAGTTGTGCGACAGTTTTTTGATCGGGCCGACTTTCAGCCTGATAGTGCTATAGTGCACAAGGAGTAACGAAGGACGATCAGCCTCTTACGACCACCTCCCGATCAGGAATCATGAGGTCAGGAGAAAATTAAACATGTTTGATTTTTTCAGTCGACCGTCGTGGACAAATCGCTATTCTTCTTCTTCCTATAAGATGAAAACACTGAAGCATGGCGGGGGTGCGAGTGAAATGGAGTTCTTTCTGTAAAATTGGCAGATCATAGTAGCCACGTTTGCTCAGCCATGTCTTTGTCCAAATACGTCGTCGCCTTTTCTTTTTAGGGCTTTCAGCACAAAATTTCACGAATCGCCAAGGCAGCATGTTTCACTCTAGTGAGCTTCATGTTCCTCTTCTACTCATTTGGCTTCCGGATAGCCGAGTCCAAGCAGCACCACCTCACTGCACTGGAAAAATTATCTAGAAATAAGTAAAAATTTCTTAAATTAAGTGTATTTACCTTTAATTTGAGAAGATTAAATGATAAAGTTTGCCAATGGAAGGAGTATTTTTACTCTTAATATAAGATATTTAGATCATATGCACTTGAATTAAGACAATACAATTGTGTTTTCATATTTTAAGTGTAAATTGTCTTGTTCCATTGGCAAAATGTCTCTTTTACCTCCTCAATCCAAGAACAAATGCACTTATTTTAAGAAAAAAATTACTTATGTAAATTTCGATTTTTTTCCAGTTCACACTCTACGACAAAACCGTGCAGTTCCATGGTACAGTGTGAGCTGTAGCTGCATGCAACAATTGAAAAAATCGCACAGTGTATGCCTGGTTTTAGGCAGGGCGTACACTGCATGATATTTCCAAATGTTGTACTTAGCTACAGCTCACACTGTACGATGCAACCGCAGGGTTTAAAAGTTCACAGCTCACGATGTATGTTCTTAACACTGTGTGACCCAATGCTCTGATGCGATCTACCTGCTCACACTGGACTTCCAGAAACCACAGATCGGGAAGAAGAAGCTTTGCTTCAACAGCAGGATTCGCTCACGAACACCTTACTAGGGCCAACTGAATTTTTAACATCTTTTTTTTTCTCCTGACCTCACGATTCCTGATCGGAAGGAGGTGAGAGGCTGATCGCCCCTCCTTACCCCCGTATACGACATGATGCACGATGAGGCCGAAACTCAGCCTGATCCCCCCATAAAACATTGAGAATTGGCCCAAAAAGGGCAAAAACCGTACAGTGTACGCCTGCCTTACAAAGCCTGGATCAGTTGATCTCTACCTAAAAGCATTTTAAAGTAAGTCACCTAAATTTAACTACACTGGAAAAAACAATCCAGAAATAAGTAAAAATGTCTTAAATTACGGGTAAATCAGATCATTTTTCCAGTGGAATTAGTATTTTTAATTTTAAAATAAGATAATTAGATAATATGCACTTCTTGTTCCATCTGCAAAATGTCTCTTTTATTTCCTCAATTCAAGAACAAATGCGCTTATATTAAGGAAAAATGACTTATCTAGGTTTTAATTTTTTCCAGAGTATTAACTACTCACCTATAGAGAGAACACACAGTGTGTCAGACAAAACAACACGATCACAGAGTTGACTTTAAAAGGACGATTAGCTCTGTTAAATTCCAACCTAATCTGGCAGATTTCTGATATTTTCCCTAATCCTGCATCAGGAAGCTGATGTGTGATTTCATCCTCTAGTCTGGAGTCCCGCTCCATGTTAGCGGCGGCCGCACTGACTTCAGGAAATAATAGTTTTTGGTGCTTCTTCTTGTACCAGATATGTTGGTCAGCGTGACCCTTTGCTTATATAGGCTGTTTACCGACTCCGCTCCCGGCCGCTCTGCTGGTGCATCTCTGATTTAAGCCCCGCCCCCCTCGCTCCCCACCGATTTCAGCTGGCATGACGTTTCCTTTCCACCCAGAGCGGTGAGAGAAGGCTCACGTTAGCTCCCTTTGTCTCTGCAGTGACTCCCATTATGGGCTCCCACATCCCCATGAGTGCTGACATGAGTTCACTGAGCCCCACACACGCCCTGCAGCAACAGCTGCCCCTGGTGCCCTCCTCCCACTGTACCCCCCCTCCTCCATACCCCATGGACAGCAGCATCTCCAGGTACCTAAGCACCGCCTGCATCTTCGCCGCTTCACTGACTTGTCCTTTTTGGTTTTATTTTACCTTTTGGTGCCTTTAATCACGCAGGAAGATCTTATTTATTCAGTGATATTTATACATTTGGTTTTATTTTTACAGCAACACACTTTGATAGAACACTTTAATTAGTTTCAGATTATTCATTTGTGGTCACAGCATGAGCTAAAAAGGAGGAGGATTTATGGAACCTGAATGTCTTTACGTACATTATTGGTTTGATGTCAGAGGAGATCAACAGCTGTCCTCCTTCTCCTCCTGCAGCTTCCTCCTACGGCTGGGCTGTGCAGGCTGCTTGGATTACTTCACAGCACAAGGCCTAAGCAACATGTACCAGATTGAGAACTATAATTTGGAGGTGAGCCCTTGCCTATCCAACACGAGTCATATGGGTTAGAGAGAAGAGTGGCTCGGCCTGCGAATACTAACGCTCCCCTGTGTAATGACCATTAGGACCTGTCCAGGCTGAAGATCCCTGCAGAGTTCCAGCACATCATCTGGAAGGGCATCATGGAGCACCGACAGGCCATGGATTTTTCCCCTCCTCCACACATAGTTCGCACCTCCAGCGGAGCCTCCACAGTCAGTCTGGGCTCCTCCGAGGCGCGGGGCGAGCGGGTCATAGACGCCGTCCGATTTACTCTGAGACAAACGATTTCGTTCCCGCCTCGCGACGAGTGGTCCGACTTCTCTTTCGACTTGGATTCTCGCCGCAACAAGCAACAGCGCATCAAGGAGGAGGGGGAGTAAGCCCACTTTGCGCCTGCTGTCAATATCCCCAGAAGCTCATTTCACCCCCCATTTATGGAACATTTCATTTCGGCGCAAAGGATCCGTATACCGACTGCCGGGATGCACTTATTCTCAGTTTTGTACTGCTTCGGTATTATTTTTTATTTCTTAAAAGCACTTAAGAAATGTGGAGTATTTCAATTTTGCTTTGTAAAATGTCACAGACTGTGTTAGTTAAACGTGACATGAAGCTTGGTTGGGTGGATGCTTCTGCTTTTGGACCTGAGAGTCATTTTCCTGTTCTGTTACCCGGGTTTAGGTAAACTTATACATTTATTACATTTATTTGAGTTGATCTTAACATTTCATGTGTCCCTTTAAATAAGAAGTATTATGTAACAGAGAAAAAACATCTCTGCTTTATCTTTTTGTTCTTTTTGTGTCACCTTATTCAGGCATGTTCCACTGAGGTCGTTCATTTAATGTAGCCACATATAGGCCTAATGCTTTTGACCCAGTCTTTTAATGTTCTGCCATGACTGATGTCTTTTTTTTAATGTTTTGTTTACTGCCATTCAACTCAGTGTTTCAAATGTGTATGTTTTGTAAATATACCCAACTTTTTTTTTAGTTTTGTTAAAAAAAAACCAAATAAAGTTCCATATTTGCTTTATTGCATGTTAGAATCTTGTCCTTTTTTTCTTTTGAAAACATGTTTTGTTTTAATGTTAAAATCTGGATTTTTTTTTATCACATCTGGAGGAAGATTGATGATGTAAAAATCGGTGTGGAATGAATGAATATTCAGACTTCTTGTTTAATTACTTTTGTGGCATTTCTTTTAGAGTCTTTGGTGGAACTAATAAAGATTAAAATAAAAGGGTAATTTCATACATCTGGCCAACAGACCATCTGTATTGTTATAAACTTGTAACAGATTGAACAGATATAGACATTTTGTTCTCAACTTTGGTAGATTTTTAAACAAAAAATATGAATTTACATTATAGGAAGGAGTGACTCAGACTTTTAATTTCTATAAAAACTGCAGATTTTGCCTTTACTATGCAGCTATGATTTATGTTTGTAGGACAGAAGATAAAGTCAGACATCTTGTACTCAAATATCTATACCTGTTTTTTTTTTATTTTATTTTTCCTGACTGTCAGATTTTATACATGTTGACTGACCAGGTCTCCTTGCTTCATTTCAAGTATTTACAGAAAACACAGAGCCAGTATTTTACAGCAATGTACAATAACAGAAAAATAGGAATATTTTACACTCTTATGGGTTTATACATTACATACAGGCTGTAAAAAAAGATCAGTTTGGAGTCTAGATTACTCCACCTCGGCCACATGAGCCACCTCCACCTCCATGGTGTGGATCTCCTCAGGCACCTCCTCCGACTTGACCCCAGACATGGCCTGCTGGGCCAGGACGTAGTTCACCACCTGCATGATGCCCTGGTCGGAAAGCGTCGCCACAGAGCCTTCGCTCCCAGCCTGAGCGGCCTGGACAGCCTCCACGGCCTCCACCGTCTCCTCGGTGATCAGCACCGTCTCCAGCTCCTCGGTGGGAGCCTGGTGGGCGGGCCGGAGCTCTGGGGGCAGGTCGGAAGCCAGGATGCTGACAGCGTGCTCCACCTGGGTGCCCTGATTGTGGAACTGGAGCGTGTCCTTCTCCAACATGATCTTCCCAGGCAGGCTGTCCACGTGGTACTTGGCCATGTGCTTGCGGAGGGTGCGTGCGTCGATGTGGGCCTCCTGGCACATGGGGCACACATACGGCCGCTCGCCTGTGTGAGTCCGGACGTGACGTTTGAGGGAGCGGGCGTCGGCCCAGGCCACCCCGCAGGTCAGACATTCAAAGGGCTTCACTCCTAAAGAAAATCACCAATTATAAAAATTAGAAAAATTCAATGCGTTTCTAGATTGAAGTGCTCCAGGGAGCCACAGCGAGCGCTCACCTTGATGGTTGTTGATGTGGCGCCTGTACTCTCGGAGCTGAGTGAACTTCCTGCCGCACTGCTGACACTCCCTCTCCAGGTTCTGCTTCACTCTGCCCTTCTTGCCATGCGTGGCTTTCTTCACGTGCCTCCTGAACAGGGCCTTCTCAAAGAACTCCTTCCCGCACACGTTACACCTGAGGACACAGGGATACGGCTGTGAATATCCGATCGGTTCTCCTCTAGTCTTAACTCTTTTAATTGGGGTTTTTAAAAGGCCATCAGGCTCCATCAGGCTAACAGAGAGCGTTACAAAATGATGAATTAGATCTGGACTTTGACTGGGCCAATTCTAACACTGCAACATTTTAATTCCTGCTTTAAGGGCAGATTATACTTCTGCAACAGCACACATGAAATGTGCGAACCACAAAAAGTGATCCAGTTTGCTGGTATCCTTCTGCACCGTCGGTCTGGAATTTCTAGGGACGCACAGCAGTTTCCCGCCAAAGCGCAAGGGGGAGCCTATTCGAGAACTGGCGGCGGGAGTGTTTATCTTCCAAAACAACAATGGCACTTCTGCAAGATATCACGGTCACAGAGATGGATCTAGAGTTGCTAGACATCGAAGAGGAACAGGTTCTGTTAATGGAGTTGGCAAAAAGACTGATTAACCTTTTGTAGTAGTTGTCCATTGTAATTGTTCCTCGTTTTTTAAAAATGGCGCCCCAGCACCGAATCACGAAGGACGACCACACAGACAGCTGGAAAGGTATACCAACGACAAATCACAGCTGCTTTTTATCTGCGCACTTCTGCTTGAGGTCTGCGTGGGTTTGCGACCGTCCGACGCGTAGTCAGGATTTTTTTGAGGTATGTGACGACGGATGCAGAACCTCTGCGTGGGGGGTGTGGTCGCGCACTGAGATTTGATGATTGCAGAGGCTATGCATCAGAAGCATAAATTGGCCTTTAATCCCATGGGTTAAGGGCTGGTTATCCTCCTGCAGCAGTGTGTTGAAGTGAGCTTTTCACAGATATTTTTGATTTATGTCCAATTTGGAGTCACCGTCTGCACTATGTTATTCCAGGGGGAACTTTTTACATCACAAATTAGCAGGGATTAGCATGATGGATATGCATTATCCGTTTTTTTAACAGCATTTAAGGAATCAAAGGAGGGAGGAGTTTCCCAATACAACCTTTTCATTTCTGATAAAGATATTGCAGGCGGCTAATTAGGTTTTCTTAAATAAATAAGGGAACATGAGCAGGTTGTTGAAGAGAAGCGAATAAAAAAATCTGCCTGGAGGACAAACGGGAGCAAGAGAGATAGAGGTAAGTGATCAAGGATAATTGAAAATAAAAAATTTGACTAAGATAAGTTTGTAAATATTCTGCTGGATCAGTCCCCAAAACAAAAGATGGAAAACAACCGAAATGCGGCTTTTCAGTGTTCCATTTTTGTTTAGATCACAGGCTTGCAGACAGAATGGCTCCCTCTAGTGAGTCTGGTAAGTATTGAACTGCTTGTGGAGTACAGTGCAGTAAGGATTCACACCCCATGCATTTTGAGCTTCATCTGGGGAATCCTGCACTCTGACGTCAGACGCACGGCAATAGCATTTTTGACGCCCTTTTTATGGCAAAAAAAATGAAAATTATTTTGACTTAAATTAGGATCTCAATTATTCATAAACTTTAACATAAAATGATTGATCAATAACAGCATCTTTAAAACAATGTTATCTTTTCTAATTTTAGAAAACAGACTAACTTCTCAAGTGGGATAGAAATAAAATTAACTTTGAGTTGACAGCTTTTTTTGTAGGGGGGTGGGAGATGGTTATATTTGATTAAAAATACTTGGAGAAATTATTTGCCTAAAGGCTGCAGTTGCTGTGATGCCCTGATGAGTTCTTCCTTTGCTTCATTTAACCTTCAGTTTTATGACAGACAGAAAGTAGCAGCAGCCAAACAGGAGTTCAATCTGATGCAGCAGCAGCCTGTGGAGGCAGAAGTTAACCTCTTTGAAGGAGGCTGTGATGCTGAACTGAATGTAGATTATAAAGGAATTATACTTGTAATTTATTCTAATTTTGTCACCAAGCAGCTGCTTCATGTTAACCAGCTGCTTTTGGCGGCTCAATGCACTGCTCTACATTGTGGCTGCAGATATATTGTGCTAGCGGACTTGCCTGGGACTTAATAGTTTTCTACTGACAGCTCTGCAGGAGCAGAGATCACAGCTTGGATACAGTGACTGTACCCCTGACTCTATCATATCATATATATATATTGGTGGCATAGATTCAACAAGGTGCTGGAATCATTCCTCAGGGAGTTTGGTCCATATTGACATGATGGCATCACACAGTTGCCGCAGATTTGTCGGCTGCACATCCATGATGCGAATCTCCCGTTCCACCACATCCCAAAGATGCTCTATTGGATTGAGATCTGGTGACTGTGGAGGCCATTTGAGTACAGTGAACTCATTGTCATGTTCAAGAAACCAGTCTAAGATGATTCCAGCTTTATGACATGGCGCATTATCCTGCTGAAAGTAGCCATCAGAAGTTGGGTACATTGTGGTCATAAAGGGATGGACATGGTCAGCAACAATACTCAGGTATGCTGTGGCGTTGCAACGATGCTCAATTGGTACCAAGGGGCCCAAAGAGTGCCAAGAAAATATTCCCCACACCATGACACCACCACCACCAGCCTGAACCATTGATACAAGGCAGGATGGATCCATGCTTTCATGTTGAAGACGCCAAATTCTGACCCTACCATCCGAATGTCGCAGCAGCAATCGAGACTCATCAGACCAGGCAACGTTTTTCCAATCTTCTATTGTCCAATTTCGATGAGCTTGTGCAAATTGTAGCCTCAGTTTCCTGTTCTTAGCTGAAAGGAGTGGCACCCGGTGTGGTCTTCTGCTGCTGTAGCCCATCTGCCTCAAAGGTGGACGTACTGTGCGTTCAGAGATGCTCTTCTGCCCACCTTGGTTGTAACGGGTGGTTATTTGAGTCACTGTTGCCCTTCTATCAGCTCGAACCAGTCTGGCCATTCTCCTCTGACCTCTGGCATCAACAAGGCATTTCCGCCCACAGAACTGCCGCTCACTGGATGTTTTTTCTTTTTCGGACCATTCTCTGTAAACCCTAGAGATGGTTGTGCGTGAAAATCCCAGTAGATCAGCAGTTTCTGAAATACTCAGACCAGCCCATCTGGCACCAACAATCATGCCACGTTCAAAGTCACTCAAATCACCTTTCTTCCCCATACTGATGCTCGGTTTGAACTGCAGGAGATTGTCTTGACCATGTCTACATGCCTAAATGCACGGAGTTGCCGCCATGTGATTGGCTGCTTAGAAATTAAGTGTTAACAAGCAGTTGGCCTGGTGTACCTAATAAAGTGGCCGGTGAGTGTATATTCTGGTAGCGAACCAGTTATTCTTGGTATACTTCTGCACAGTCTGTCTGTGCAACAACGAGACGACTATCAAATCAGGAATGGTTTTACAGGTGGAGGCCGCTGACATTTTTTCTCCACCTCGTCTTTTCTGACTCTTTTTCACCAGTTTTGCATTTGACTAGGGTCACCGTCACTACTGTTAGCATGAGGCGCTACCTGGACCCTACAAAGGTTGCATAGGCAATCCAACTCCTTCAGGATGGTACATCAATACGTGCCTCAATACAATAAGATTCCAGGAGACGGGCAGTTACTCCAGGAGAGCTGGACAGGGCCTGACGTCCTCTAGTGGGCCCTGTGCTCACTGCCCGGCACCGTAGAGCTTGATTGGCATTTCCCTCAGAACACCGGAACTGGCAAGTCCTCCACTGGCGCCCTGTGCTTTTCACAGATGAGAGCAGGTTCACCCAGAGCACATGTGACAGACGTGAAAGGGTCTGGAGAAGCCGATATTAAAGGTAGAAAAAAGAAACCTGCCGTGCCAGACGTCTGAAGCCCACCCTGATGCTGCAAATCTGTTTGGTCTAAAAGCAGCATTATTATTTTTGACACTCCTATCCTTGGGGTAACCTATAAGCCCCCAGTGCTGCAGTCACATCTGAACTTCTCACCACGGGAAAACAAAGGTTATTTCTATTCTTAACATTTCTAAATCTGTAACTACTGTAAAAACTGAAATACAGGCAAGTTCATTTTTATTGAAATAAGCTTATTTTCCCTTGATTTGAGAAAATTTACAGATGGAATAAGATCATTTATAGTTTAAATAAGTAATTTTTTTTCTAGAACATGTACTCTAATGGTCTTATTTAATGCAAAGTTACTCATACCATTGGTAGATCACCTTATAGACTCACTGAAACTAAGAGCAAATACACGGATATTTAGAACAGTATGTTAGTCGGGTCCCCAGGTTAACCTTAGGGCCGTCGCCCCACTGGTAGATAAACCTCCTGAAGGTTAATGGTTTTAAAGTATGACAATGATTCATAAAATGCCTCATCTAAACTTACTTGAAAGGCTCTGCCACGCTGTGGGACTTGACGTGCGAGTACCAGTCCTTCTTCCAACTGTAGCACTTCCCACACACCTGGCACTGGAAGGGCTTCAGGCCCATGTGCTTGTTCATGTGTTGCTGGAGATCCTTGGCTTCATAAAAGCTCTTCTCACAGCTGCAGGAGGAGAAGAGGCAGGGGGTCATTCAAACGCTTTGACTCCTACTTCTGCATCCAGCAGTGTTGTTTTCGTCAACGATGACGAAATCATTTCGTTGACGCTCCTTTTTTTCATGATGATAACGAAAACTGACAAGCTAAACATGGATCTATGATGACTAATACTCCATTTACACTACACGTGAAAAACCGCGCCGAGACCGGTCCGAGCTCAGTAACTGAGATAACTTATCGTGTGTAAATGGAAAGCAAACTGAACTGAACAGAGCTAGACACAACCGAACCGAGCTAACTGCAGACCAGTTCCAGAGGTGGGCTCGGCTCGGTTTTCCCTGGCTCGGTTCTCTGATAATAAGAGCGCATGAGCAGAATGCGTCATCTCCGTCTGGCTGCACATCCCGATTCACACTCCATTCCAGTAGTTGGCGGTAATGCCCCTCCGGAAGTTGCTTGCCAACCAACACAAAACCGAAAAACAACAACTATAAAAAACAATCGAAATCTTCTCCAAGCAACATTTTAAATAATGGCATTTTAAATAATAACACCGAAGAACAGCAATAATAAACAAGCATAACTTTCTGAATGTGACGGGCGCCGCCATTTTGATTTGCTTGATTCCCTTCTTCTTCGTCATCTCGTGTTTAATGGCAATCAACTTTTGGTCCATTACCACCACCAACTGCTTGATTTCCTCCTTTAATACTGGCAGTAACACCGCAGATCGTCACTAGGAGGCGAGGAGTCAAGGAGCTGAGATAGCGTGATGTGTAAACGGTCGTCAGAACCGAGCTCGGCCTGGTTAACTGATCCAAGCTCGGACCGGTCTCGGCATGGATCGGTTTTTCAAGGGTAGTGTAAATGGGGTATAAAACATGACTTTGGTTTGAGTTTTCCTCTACAAGAGACTAAATAAAAATTAGCGGGTCGTCGGTCAGACGTTTAAACTGCACCATTGTGCTGTAATCAGCAAAGCAATATCAGCCGTGCTGCTGTGTCCTGGTTCATCCTGCCGCGCGGTGTTGCACATGATGCCGGAGCACAGATGGATCATGGCAACAGCGGCAGGTCTAAGAAAATAACACAGAATGGTCCGGTACTGTGCGCTGGACGCTGACAAACTCTCTTATCTTCGCTCTGTGCTTGTGCAGAAATGTGTCTTTGCACGCATAGCTCAGAGTCTGCGCTTCATGCTCCACCCTGTTGGTTCGCTCTTAGAAGTATAGCTCTTTCATCGCTACTGATCATTCTCTCCCAAGTGTAAAAAATCCCTTCGTCCAACTATCAAGATTTTATTTCTTCCAGCTCACAAGAGGTTTTGCTAAACATTCTTTAATTTCTACCAAAAGAAATCCCTGAATTATATAACAAGAAAATATTTAATTGAATTCTGTTTATTTTTGGATAAAGAGCCCAATGAAAAGGTACATAGATCTTTGAATATTTTTCTCTCATTGTTCTCGTTTCTATCTATTTATATATGATGTAAATATTTCCTTGTATTGTAATTTAAACCTTTTCTCTGTTTCCTTTCAATATGTCAATATTTTAGTTAGTATATTAATTTAATTAAGGTCTGGATTGCCATGGCATTACAAGGCAATTATGTAGGTTTTCTCTGTATTTTTATTTTTTCAAATCAAAACCATGTGAATTTAAATCTACTTTGACCCCTGAGCAGCAGTGACTAAGGGGGAAATTCTCATAAAGCCAAAATTGCCAAAGTAGGAAGAAGAATCTTTTTGTTCTTTGCTTTTTTTGGAGTAATGAATATTTTATTGATCTGTGTTTAATGCATAAATCATAGTAGAGCAGGAAGTTTTTGCATTACGATGGAAACCTTTATTGTACATTTTGTTAGCATGTCTGTCTGCTATATTACCCAATATGATGTGTTGAACTAGATCTGCTATTTTCACAACTTTTGTGAGACACTTTTTTATAAAGTAGAGCATTAATTCATAAAAAAGTTTATTTGAACTCTAGAAATCAAAGTTTTCTGCCCAACAGCAATGATGAACTGCATGGCAGCATTTACTATACCCAGCAATTGTAGTATCTAGGCTAGAGCTATCAGTCTGGTAAAGAATCTGGTTGTTATACGAAATTGTAAAGGTTACATTTTTTTTTTGCAACATAAATCTGACTAAAACCTTTCAAAGTTCTAGTCGACTAAAACCAATTAAAACAATCACATATCGTAATGACTAAAATGTGACCAAGACTAATAATAGTTTTCGTCATGAAGACTAAATCTAAGACGGCTGTCAAAAACAACACTGGCATCCAGCTCATAGCTTAGCTAACACAGAGGTGGGCAATTCCAGTTCTTTAGGGGCCGGCATCCTGATACTTTTAGGCTATGTTCACACTGCAGGCTTTGATGCTCAATTCCGATGATTTTTTTGAAATCAGATTTTTTTGCGTTGCCGTTCAAATTTCCAAATATATGCAACATGTATGTGATCTCCTGTTTGAACTGCATTCATACAGCACAAGTGGCCCGCATGCGCAGTAGAGGATGCAATGACGTCACAAGCAATCTGCTCTGTGTTTACAGAAGCAAACATGGAAGGTAATGCTGGAGCACATCTAGCAATCTTTCCCAACTTTACTCAAGCTAACTCAGCCGTTTGATTAAGATGTGTAGAACCAAGGCTTGATCTAATAGTTGCAGGATACCGACCCCCAGGAACTGGAATTGCCCCCTGAGCTAACAGATCTACTCACTGAGAACAGGAGTATGGGCGGACTTCGGGTTTGGGCTGGTGCTTCTTCAGGTGTTTGCTCAGAGCAGAGGCTCGGTGGAAGGTGGCTCCACATGTGTTGCAGAGGTACTTTGACTCGCCTGTGACCATGTTTTAGAAGAAAAGGTTTAAGATAATGAAGTTGTGAGTGAGGAAGATGATCAGATTTTGTTTTGTTTTTTAGAAAGGACCCTGACCTGTGTGCAGGCTGGTGTGCTCCTCCATGCTCCTCTTGCTCACAAACGTTTTCTTGCAGTACTGGCACTGGAACTGCTTGGTGACGTCGTGCAGCACACGGTGCATCTTCAGGCTGTGCTTGTGGGCGAACGTCTTGCCGCAAACCTTGCAGGTGTGGGGCCGCACCCCGGTGTGGGTGAGCATGTGGATCCTAAGGGAGTACAGCTTTGGTAACGTCTTGCCGCAGATGTCGCACACAAACTCCCTTTTGGTGTGCAACGACGACTCCGGGTGAGATTTGTCGCCCGGGTCGATTTCTGCTCGGTCGGTGGCGCCGTACTCTGCAGAGGTTTTGGAGACGGACGCTCGCTGGCTCCTCTGCTGCTTGTGTCGAGCTAGGTGGGCTTGGAGCGAGGCAGCGTACTGGAACTCCTTACTGCAGAGCTGGTGAAAAAACAACAACAAATTTTGCTTTTAAAAATAAAAACAATGTGGAAGAAAAATCATCTAAAGGAAGTCAGTGTGTGTGTAATGAATCCTCCTCATGGTTATTTCTCAGTGACACTCACGCTGCACTTGTATCCTCGAGCTTTCTCATGCTTAAGGGTGTGCATTATAAGAGAGTAGCGCCTCTGGAAGGACATGCCGCACTCTGAGCAGGTGTATTCTCCGTCCATGGCGCTCTGTGACGGAGTTTCCGGCTGCTTGGCTTCGGTCTCCGGCTCCACCACCTTTGATGCCGCTTCCTCCACCTCCAGATCGCCTGCCGTCACGCTCTCCACGGTGCTGATCTCCACAATGGCCTCAGAATCGCCCTCAAACTTGGCCTCCATCGGCCTTTTTGGCGGTCTTCCTCTCTTCCTCAGACCGACCTGGAACATTCATGTTTGTTTTTGGGAGAATTTAATCATTTCCTTTTTAATCCAATTCCTTAAAGTATAACAGGATAAAACTGACTGCTGCCTTTTTCTTCACAGCACAGCAGTAGAGTTAAAGAAGTATTATGGAGTTTTCTAATGATACTGCCACCTGTGGCCAAAGCGCAGAACTGCAGCACTTTCCTTTATGTCCTAGTAGCTGGTGCCATTTTTTATTTTGTTTACTAAGTTTAGCTGGATACCTGTCAAATAAAATCCTTCTTGAAAAGAACGCTTTGATTGTTTGCTAGGTCAGACCCATTTCAATAGAATAATTATATATTCTGATTTAACCAAAGGATATCAGAGTGGGAAAATCAAAGCGTTACAGCGTCTCAGAAAAAATATGTTGAGCTTTAGGAAAACCGATGAGTAGCTGTCTTCCCTCTTAGCAGTGGCTCAGAGCAGCTGTCGATGGCTTCAGACAGTAAACTCAGCTCCAACTGTGGTTTTCACTTGTCAACAGAAAACACCCAAAAATAAAAGCTGCTAGAATGATCGCTAGACACTTTGGAAAAACAAAATGGGTCTGAAAAGTTGCTAAATATAGAGACAAAGTGAATTTACAGAAGTACAGAGAGTAGAGCGTTAGCCTCTTCAATCAGTGCTCCATTTCCTAAGGTGGAGGAGATCAGTATTACTACGTTTTCTGAGGTGAGACCCTGTGAAATACCACCTTAAAGGGGAATGCCGTTTCTTTTCTTTTTTTTACATTGGGCCCTTAATTTTACATTATTACATCATGTTCTACTCACCCCAGACATGGGCAATGTGGAGTCAACAAGTCATCTCCATGTCATGTATTTGTTCTACCCAGCCACTGAAGCAGGTGAGTCCAATCTTCACCGTGCATAAACCTGTGCAGATTGGACTCACCTGGTTAATTGGCTGGGTAGATTAAATACATGACATGGAGATGACTTGTTGACTCCACATTGCCCATGTCTGACTCACCCATATTAGTTTTTCGTCATTTGGAGCCGTTCTGAAGATATTCCGTTATGTTATATCCAAGTAATGTCTTCCTATGGGCAACGAGTTGAAGGCACAAACTAAACTGTTCATAATTAATCATTTACGGTACGCCAGCATTCATAACATGTAGGCGAATCACTGTCCCCCAGACATCTGCGGTTATATTTTTTAAATATTTATATCTTTTAAAAACGAAGCGGCGTGTGTATGACGTCATCCGCGCGCGCCGGCTACCGTTCATTTTAGAGATGTCTCGATCCAGGTTTTTGCACTTCCGATCCGATACCGATATTGTTTTTGGACTTCCGATCCGATACCAATACTGGCCGATACCAGCCTATCGGAGCATGTTTAAGTTTAAGTTAAAGTATTTAGCCTTAGTTGTAAGGCTCATGTTGAAAAGGGTTTTAGTACTCTTGATAACATCTAGCCAGCTGAATTAGGTGAGATTGAATAAAACACAATGATTGGTAACAACAAACTTACCTGTTTATTAACAGTTAAACACAAACTGGACAAAATTATGAATAGCAATCTGAAATAGCACAGTGAACAGTAAAACCATAAACAGTTAAAGGTGCAAGTATTACTGTAAGTTTTAATAAAAATGCAAAACAGACAAGAGTGGAAAATAGTCTATTAACTTAGAATCAGGACTCTACTCTTGCAAAAAGACACTCCTAAAAAAAAATCAGTGCAAATAATAGTGAACTATTACACAAAAATGCCTTATACTCCCCAATCTCCTCCACACCTAGTCTCCATCTACACACTCCCTTCAACTGTTTGCCCTGACTGCTGTCCAAGCATGATGGGGAGATTCTTTTTTACAAAGACGAGCATTTCAAGATTCTCAGGTGTCAGCCTGCTCCTGTGTTCATTAATAATGAAAAAAGCCTTTCGCTTTCCTGTATCGTGGTTCCAGGTGTTGGATGGTGCATCTAAAGCCCACTTTACTGATGAGAGGTAACGGCTCTTCATCCAGAATTATTTCCTCAGCAATGACTTTTGTTATCCATTGGGCTTTAGCACTATTAAGTGGCAGCATATCACGCTTCCCAAATGTTTCTGCAAGAGTTAGTTGTGTAGGACCTTTCTTTTTCTTGTCGTCGGTTTTCTTTAGAAACTCTTGATGTTCTTTATGATGATATTTCGCTAGATGCTTGATCAGATTTGTTGTGTTAAAATGTCTCACAGCCTTACCACCACGCTTGACTCTAATGTGGCATGTTTTACACTCCGCCTCATCATCTTTTTCATCGTGCAGGATAAAATAATCCCACACAGCGGACATTTTCCCGCTATCTTCCAATTCACCTGTTTTAATGGTTGGGCCGGGACACAGACCCAAAAAGACCTGTGGGTGTGTTGAAGGTGTTCTGGAAAATGCAGACCGGATTAGGGGAACACTGGTGCAAAATAGTGGAATGGATCGTTTCAATCGGCGTAACTGGAAAATACGGACCAGATTTTTTTTTTTAAACTGGATCGGCAGTCTGGATCGCCATTTTTACATGCTTTGCCGATACGGATTTTTTTGCCAATATCGGCGTCCGATCCGATACGCGGATCGGATCGGGACAAGCCTAGTTCATTCATCCTGTCCGCTGAACTGCTGCTAGTTTTCCTCACATGCCTGGAAGATGTCTAGTGCTGCTACCACACATGATCTCAATCTCCAAATGGAATTGAACGATTCAGATTAGCTAGCCGAATATATAAGAGGTAGAGCGTAGCCGCCTGTGGCCCGTGCTGCCTGTCACAACTCCAGTCCGGCGCGCGGATGATGTCATACACACTCCGCTTTGTTTTAAAAAAGTATAAATATAATAAATATAACCGCGGATGTCTGGGGGACAGTGCTTCGCCTACATGTTATGAATGCTGGCGTACCATAAAGAATACATTATGAACAGTTTAGTTTGTGCCTTCAACTTGTTGCCCATAGGAAGACCTTACCTGGATATAACCTAACAGAATATCTTCAGAACGGCTCCAAATGACAAAAAACTCATATGGCTGACTAGAATATGATGTAATAACGTAAAATCAAGGGACCAATGTCAAAAAACCGGCCATCCCCTTTAATGATACTGATAAGCAGCTGAAGCTTGTCGCTCCATGAGGATGCTCTGACGTGGCCTGGGGCCACATAAATACCAGGTTTCGGTCACCATTTCTACTGACCACAGAGTAAAGAATTATCCAGAGGTTAGCTTTTACCTTAGGGGGAGTAGCAGGTGGAGGAGTTGTGCTCTTCCCCTCCTCCTCTTCCTCCAGGCCCATATGGAGGCGGGCGTAGCCGCCCTCAGCCATAGAGCGCTGCCTCAGCTGCCTTTTGCTTCGATCACCAGGCGTCTCCTCCAGCTTGTCGGCCTGCTCTTCGTCAGCAGCGGGGCTTTCTATCGGTGGAATCATCGTCTCCTCCTCCCGCTTCACCTTGGGTGGACGGCCCCGCTTGCGTTTTTGAGGAACGGAAGGAGTTTCCTCTTCCCGGGCATCTGCTGTTTCCTCCTGGGGAGCGGCCGTCTCAGATTCCAGCACCACCACCTCTGATGGTCCGTCTTTGTCTGCGCTCACATCCACGACAAAAGCTCCGTCCTCAACAGCCTGAGGCTGCTCCATGGCCAAACAGGCTGACACCACAGCGAGGGACTCGCTGGCCCCAGCCTGCCCGCTGTGGGTGACAACGGTCATGGTGTCGCCTTCCAACCCCTCGGCACACCCTGAAATGAGCGTGAGGGTCTCGCCAGGCTCCACCTCCCCACCATGAGCGATCAGGGCCACGGTTTCAGTCTGTCCTTGCACTGCATCTCCCTCCACTGCGTGAGTCAGAACCGCAAGCGGCTGCTGGATGCAGCCATCGCTGGGCTGCTCCACAAAAGCCAGAGTTTCCCCCGAAACGGCCATGGCGCTGTGCGTCACCATGCTGCTGCCGTCGCCCTGTATGGTCACCATGTAGGCCTCGGGCTCCTCCTTGTCACCCTGAGCGGCCGCTGTTCCCGCCACCACGGTGTGCACGTCTCCTTTCTGGTACACCGTCAGCTTCTTCTCCTCCACCTGCTTGTGCACCGACTCGCAGATCTGGAGCACCTCGGTCATCAGCAGGTGTCGGGCCAGGTTGGCGATGTCGGCCATCACGCAGAAGTTAAAAGTCAGCACAGAGGTGTAGGCGAAATCCAACAGTGGGAGGAAGCTAGCTTTGGAAAAACCTGGAGAGATCAGAAGAACAAATGCCAACAATCAACTAATTGGATTCAAACATTTCAGACGAAAAACAAATCTTGGAGGGGAAGGACGTGAGGAAGGAAGAGAAGTAAAACGAAATTCAATCTAGGAAATGTTTATTTTACTAATTCATGCTTGAATAAACTAAAACCCTAATCCATATTTTCCTGGTTAGCGTGGGAAAGGGGAAGCGAGCAGCTTACCGGACAGGTCCACCACTGCTTCGTGGGTCGTAACGGCCCCTTTCTCAAAGAAGAGCTCGTTGAAGTATTCGCTGCAGGCGGCCAGGACGGCTTTGTGAGCGCGGTGCTCCTCCCCTTCGATCAGCAGCGTGATGTCACAGAACTGGTTGCTGAGACGCTGCTGGTTGAGCTTATCCAGCATTGTCTGGCTGTGTTTGGGCAGGAACTGATTCACCTCTCCTCTGCTGTTCACCTAAAACGATTTGCAAAGCAAACAGCTGAAACTACTGAGATTATAATCACTTCTTCCTCTGCCTTTTACTCTTTGCCATAATAGGAAGCCACTTACAAACACCACCTCATGCTTAGCCACCCCCTTGGCCAGCCGGGGCTTCTGGGGGGATAGGTCCATTGTAAACAAACTGTCCTCTCCATCTTCCTCCTCTTCATCGTCCTCTTCCTCCATCAGCCCGGCCTTTCGCCTCCCTGGCCGCGAGCACGGCCGAGGTCCGGAGCCATCGTCAACGGTGCGTTTGCTCTGACACATGGGGCACTCTCTGATGAGGTCTTTGACGTTCTTCAGGATACCTGCAGGCAAAAGAGAATGAAGGAGGCACCATTAACACCTCTGTCCTGCTGCTAAAACTCATTTCATATTTCTGCACCAATATTTTAGCAGAAAATTGGAGGTAAAAATCATTTAAACTTGACAAATGACAATATCATTAGTCTAACATTTGTGACACAAAGTCATAGTCAGGCCACAATAAGAGAACAGTTGCAACTTCAAACTAAAGAAAAGATGAATTCAGTCAGTTTAATGCATTTATTTTTTTTTATAAAAATGAATTTGCATCAGCTGAGAGGAGTGGGTGCAAAAATAAAAGAACTCAGAGCTCATCTTCTATAGGCGGCACCAGGCTTTGTGAGTCATGGAAATGTGTGGTAGAGATGATGTTTGGGTTTAAAGCTGCAGCTCTCGATACTTCCAGTAATCAATCAATCTACATTTTTTGATAAAATGATTTATCTAAACAAAAAATACTTTCTGTAAATTAATATTTCCATAAAAAATTTTCACGATAAAAGAAACTGTGCATTTTAAATTAATTATAAATGGCAAAAATATGAAAAATATACAGTGTACGTACATAGACATGTAATGATTTATATGTATAAGCAAAATATTCATAATCTCAAATGGAAAATGTTATTTTTTTTATTTTTGTGTTTATTACTGTTATAAAAGCAGGGCATTTATTCAGCGAAAGGTGTGTTTTAGAGTGGATATTCTTCTTAGCAATCAGATCAATTACCAAATTTGTTTTAATAATTGATCAATGGCGACTTATTTTTAATTCAGACCTATATAGGTTTGTGAAGCCAAAATAACACGAATCATTTTGGACCAAAAACAAAAAAACAAGCAAGATTTACAACAATAGGAAAACTGATCAGCTGATAAAACATCTAAATGATAAAAAGTCTAAATGGGCATTGTATGCCAATATTGTGCTGAAAAGGATGGAAACAGATGCTTCAAGACCACCTCTGTCATCCCAACTTTATCTTTGTAAAACCCTTATTTTGGCTGTTCTGGGTCTGGTCACTAGGGTTACTAAAAATACCTAATACTACTAGATATTTAAACACTAATTTGGCATATCATCGAAACTAAATCCACCTTTATTTATTTACAGATTTCTACTATTATTGATTTTATATTTCTAAAAACTATTCACATTAAAATAATAATGCATCAAACAACTTTAGAATATATTAACATTTTATATTTTTTTAGTTATTTCAAATGTATTTAACTAATAGTCTGTGATTTTGTTGATAAAACATGTTCCATGATGAGTTTGAAATTTTAATGTTAAAAATACTTATTTCCGTGCCTTTAATTGTTTTTTTGTCCCTGTTGTATCACCAATGATGAAAACATCCCAGAGATCATGTTGACGGCGGTTGGACGCTAGGTGGCAGCAGAGAGTAGCTCAATGCTGCTACATCAAACTAATGACGCCTGTTTTTTTCCAGCAATGTTTACGAACTAGCCCCGCCACTATAAAGCCAGGCGGCTTCCTTTGGGCTGACCCCGGAGTCTTACCTCTCCACCAGTACTTCTGAGATATGATCTCCCAGGTGAGCTGCTGGTTGAGGTGCTCCTCTGCCTCTGTAATGTGCGCCTGGTTGATAAGTTCCCTCCTCCGGCTGTCCTGCAGCACCACCTCCAGTTCGGTGAAATCATTCTGGCCTTTCTGACGGCGCTGGTAAAACAGAGTCCCATTCCTCACCACGTAACATGCCGCCGCTTTGCGGATTTTTCTCTTGGTATTACCGGGCGTCCCGGGCGCATACGGTTCCCGTTCATCCGTCAGATAGCGTATGATAGCCAAGTAGCTTTCTTCACACGACATGGCTCAGCTCACCCGGCTGGTTCCTGCTGAAATGCGGTCTTATCTTGAATTAGAGAGGCCTTCCCGGTCCTCAGGAGAGAAGCGCGATTTTTTTCAGACACCTAGATTATAGTTGTTGTGAAACAAACACGCCCAAACAACATTTTAATTTGTTTGCTAAGGTGGAACTGCAGTTCGTAACGGTCAGGGTAGCCTTGCCAGAACAGACAAAATGGCTGCTGCACAGCCGGATTTTGCGTAGACGAAAGCGGAAGTGAGCGTTGAGCGTTTTATACCACTAGATGGCGCCACGTCTCCTTGCAAACATTTGACATACAAAGACAGTTGAGAAGTTTTATACCTAACAGGAACAAGCACAACGTCCATATTCCTAAATAAAGACAAACTATAGTTTCCTAAAGCCTTTGCTAACAAATAGATGCATATATTTAAACATATGTCCAGATAAAAGGTATAGCGGATAAAATTCTTTCAGGTTTGAGTTCTGGAGCGAACATCTTTTCCAACGTCATGACTTACCTACTTTTATCAATATCATTCTACATTAAATTGATATTTATAAGTATTAATATCTACATTAATTGATAATTTAATAGTTTTTTGTTAAACTAGTTATTTACAGTATCTATGATTTTACTGAAGACTCTTAGATGGCAGAGACACATAATTTTCTCTTTACGGCATATAACACAAAATCTAGTTCTGAAAGAGCAGAAATTCTGTACTAATCATCTCTAATGTTGGTATATTGATGTGCATAATTGACCACAGTGTTTTTGTTGTCAAGTAATTGTTAATATATATAGAATGAAAATGTTTTGAATATTCTACTTGACCGAAAAAAAAAAAATTGTAGGGCTGGCCACAGGGGTGGTCAATGATTGGCTAAGGGTGGCCATGGCCACCCATGGCCCCGCATCTAGCTCCGTCCCTGATTGTAATATCATAATGACTATTCCAATATTTCAAAGCTAGACTGAGGTAAAAAAAAAAAAGGCAACTTTAGCAAATAACACCACATATTTCAGCCATCTGCTGAGGCTGAACCCGTCATCTGCTGGAGGTTTGTTCCTGTTAAAAGGGACTTTTTCCTCTCCACTGTCACTACAAGCATGCTTAGTGTGAGGGATTGCATTCGAATCAACGAGTCGATGAAATCAAATGGTTTTCCTTAGATAGAAAACTTTGAATCAATTTGACTGTATGATCTGGTGAACTTTAAAGTGCCTCGGGATGACATGTGTTGTGAATTGGCACCATAGAAATAAACTGAATGGAATTGATGTTTAATAAAAGATCCAACATATTTCCCCCAAACTAAGGTGGTTCCATTTATTTATAATAAATGCTTTTGATATCAATTTCACTTTAAAAAAGTCCAACTGAATTTGGTCCTAGGCAGGGACAAAAATAAACCCAACAAAAACCTAAATTTGAGTCAACATTAGCTGTATTTAGCTCCAGTAATAATTAAAAAATTTCTTGTCTTCCTTTTTTGCATATAAGAAACATGCAAATAAGAATTATAATATACTTTTTTTTTTATTTCTATAGTAGGACAACAGGAAAAAAATAAAGTACTGATTTACAAGCATTTTGTTATCTATCTTTGTACATTTGTTTAACAAATAACACATTAAGCTACCATTTCCTGACATACTACAGTTTAAACTCCTGTTAATTTAACATGTTAGAATGTTCTCGTTGAATCCTTCTGCATTGGTGACATGCATCTCTTCTCCAATATGTGCTAATATCCTTTAAAATTGGCAAATATTGCCAATAATCATGATGGCTGCAGCTGGTTAAAGTAGGGCATGATAATGCAGTGCTGGCCTAGTCTGCAGGTACTAACAGATCAAGATGAACTGATTTTGGGTGAGATTTACAAGATGATTATGTTAAACAAATGTTTTGTAAAGATGATCTATCAGAACCACTATCGATCCAAAGAATACATTTTTATACAAGATATAGCATAAATGGGCAAGATCTTCCCCTTTTTACCCTTCTGTCTTGCAAAGTTCCCCATTAATAAACTAATGCTTTCCCAAACAGGGTCCCCCCACTTTAACAGGACACAGTGCCTTGAATTATTCATAACCTTTTAACCATTTTATCATATGTTTAAATTACAACCACAAACCTAAGTGTGTTTTGATTATATTTTTGCACATTATTGAACCACTATTCTAGTTAGACATTTACAGACTTAAACTCGGTGTCCTCTTTAAAAATAACTCAAACTGTGTCGGATCAGGTGGGCAGCATTGGTAAACATTAATTTTCCAACTCTTAAAACTGATTCTCTTTTGGTTCTGCATTTCACAGGAATCCACCCTCTCACTCAAGTGTTTTCTTCTAGTCATGTATTTACTTTATCCTCCCACCAACTCTGACCAGCTTCCTCATCTCTATTCCCCATCTCACAGCACGATGGTGCCACCAGCCTGTTTATCTTTACAGATGCTGTTTTCTAACAGTATTTGCAATGGTGACTAACATGATTTTGTATCCTGAAAAAAAAAAAAAAAAAAAAAAATTCTGGTTCAATTTGACAGTGTATCATTTACACTTGTTTAGTCCTTTCTAGCCATGAGTGGTTCAAGACAGAGACTAATGAGGGCCAATGCCTCAATGCTGCTATGGCCCCTGTGTTCAAGGTATAATATTTCTGATGATGATTTGATCTGGAACCGACAGAGTAACTGATAGCTCCCTTGGACTAATCAAAGTTTATTCTTTATGTTTAATTATGGTTTTAAAATAAAGGTGATGCCTTCAGTCGTACTGTGATAGGATCACTGCTTTCATTATCTAAATGTTATTTTGAACCAAATAAAGAACACACAATTGTGAGAGATTTTTATTTTATTTTAGATAAATAAAATTAAGATTTAAAAGCAAAAATACAAGTTTTCATTGGAAATAATAATTTTATTTAAACTCAATTTTGTGGAAATTTCACCTCACTCAGTGCAGAACTACAAGTGGCTCTTTGGTTCTGTGACTCTATTAATACATTTTAAATGATAAACTATTACCCTGATTTTTTTTTAATGCTTTGTGTCTTATAAAGTGTTTCTCCCAGTTGCTCTCTGTTGCTCTTCCAGACTTACCATTGGCATTTAGGCTGATTCTATGATCACTGTGCTCTTTGCCTGTCTTGCTATGTCAGGACTTGGTAGATTTGCAGCCATGGCATTCTCCGTTTCCAGGAGATGAACTGAACAGTGCTTTCTGATGTTGCTTTATAACTGAACTGGCTGTGTGATGGAACCAGACAGGCCTGGTAGAAACAATGAAGAGGGGTACAGTAGAAAGAGAGAGACAGAATCCTGTACATGTCCTGGTGTGTTGAGATTCTGGCTTAAACAACACCACAGTCAACTTCTTGTCAACTGATATTGAGTGGAATGGATAATTGTTTGTGTTTTCGAAATAAAACCCATTTCTGCATTCCATCTGAATGTAACCCATAGAAGATTAGGAATTACCTCTTTGCCTCTTCCTGCTCACACAGATTATGTTGTTGATGTTACCAATAGGCCTTGATGGAGACACTGCATGAGAGAGCAATGGCTCTGGCATGTAGAGATTACTCATTTTAGCAACTCGATACAGATTCAGACTTTTACAGAAATATGCTCAATTTGGATGGAGAAGAAAAAACACAGTTTTTATTGCTGTCACAATGATGTGCTAAATAGCAAACTGGTTTCAAAAACTTTTCTGGTATTGTGCTTCATTTCTGTTAAAGCTGATTTGACCCTTGAACTTTGCTTTGACTTGTAAAGACTGCTCGTCCAACACAAATATCTTTCAAATTTAATTATTCATGCAAATAAAATAACAGCGCCAGATAGATTGTCCAGGACATTGATGTGCAAGACATCCATCCTGGGGGCTCCACAGCCCCTGGATGGGCCTGCACTGCCACGCTGCTGCCCATCCTAAGGGTGATGCATCAGTAGTCACCACCTTGCATTTTGCAAGAACTACACCAAGGGGCACTCCGTGCTGTACATATACACTCTACAGCTGGTGGTTACTAGCCCCCAGTTCTGCAGGTACTACTGTGGGTTCTTGTGGAGGCTGTTGAACTACTTCTGTAAGGGCCGTAGATGAAGCAACCCCAGTGGAGTCAGAGTTGAGTCCACCACCAGCATCCCCAGCAGTCTCAACCATTGTCAGACTGGAAGTGTTGTTCCCACCTGAAAGGACTGGAGCAGGGAGTGGATCCTCTCCATTCTCTCTGTGATCAGTTGAGCCAGCATGAACACTGAATCCAACTTCATGCCAATAAAGACTGGCTGCTGGGCTGAGGTCAGGGAGCTCTTCTGATTGTTCACCCCTATCCCTAGTGCTTCGATGCTGTTCAAGACCCTCAACGTTGCTCAATATGCCGCTCGGGAGAAGGGAACACAGATGAGCCAGTCATCCAGATATGGCAGAGTCTTTACTCCTGACCAGCACAGAGGGCTCAAGTTGCCTTACTGCACCTCGTGAAGATGTGATGGGCCAAAGAAAGCCAAAACTGAAGGTGTGAACTAATAAGCCAGGCTATGGAAGGAGAACCTGTTGGGATCCTGAGGCTTGCCCACCAGAGGGCGTCGAGGATCCTCTTCTGTTATATGTTTTCTGTCAGGAACTGGGGTTACTGTTGGGATCTGGAGAGCTACCATTTGTCTCCAGCAGAGAGCGCTGTGGGTCTCCTGGGCTGGAGCCCTCCAGCACACCTGAAACTCATCAGCCCATCAGGAGACCTTCCTACATAAGCAGCAGCCAGACCTTCCTTCAACGCCGCAGTGTTGACCAAGTTTGGTTAGCAAACCTAAGCCTCTGCACATCTAGTGAATCACAGTAGACTCTAGAGAGGAACTGGATTCTAACCTGTCTCTATCTTCTCTACTCACAGAAAGCCTGACTGAAGTCAGAAGCTCTGGATGAGCTTTACCTGGAAACCTGCCTGCCTGCCCAAGGAAACCAAACCTGAAGTTCTTAGCCTGGATTCCTCCTTCAGCTGTCAGGGGAGAGCTAGGAAGTTGAACCTGAAGATCTCAGTCTGGATTCCTCCCTCAGCTCTCAGGGAAGAGCTAGGAACCAAACCCACGTCTGAGGCTCACTAGTCAGAAGCTAGACGCTGCTGACCTCTCTGTTACTTCCTCAATCTCTGGACCTATCGGTTCCCCCATCTCAAGGATCTGTCAGAACACTACCTACAGGACATCGCACATCCAGGAGCATGCGAAAAGGCAGAACCTTCAGGAAGCAGTTTAGAGCCCTGGGTCTGATCTAAATGAACTACTGAAGGAATTTCCTGAGCCATCACAACCTTCCAAACTCAGGGGATCCCCCTCCCACCACTTGGATCTGGGAAGGGCTACCTTGCTCTTTGAGGGACCAAAACTTAGAATTGGAGGTCCTTACAGAGATTCCATCATCCTCCAGATCCTCCCCTGATTTCCAGGTTGCCCCTTGGGGGACAAGAGTTGGGTCTCTATCTTAGTAAAGTAAAGCATTGAGCTGCCCTACCTCAGAGAGTTCGCTTCCTGGCGAGGTGGACGTTTCAGCTGAAGCCTCTTCCTCTGCAGACTGTGGCAGACTCAGCCAACACATCCCCATACCTCTCAGGCTTAGGTTGAGGCAACACAAAGGGTTCCAGCTCAGCCGTGAAAAAGTACATTCTCCACGTGATATAGACTGTCCTCTCTGACGGACAACGGCAGGATGCTGCAGTTCATTCATGGGTCTGTCAGAGCTTCCCTGAGATGAACCACACCAAAGCATTTTGGGTCAGGTCATGGCTGTCCTCCACCTGTAGGGGTGTTCCGCAGGTGCTGCATGCCAGCATCCTGCACAGATGTGGAAAATGAGGGAAGGAACCAGGAAACCTGAATGAGGATGAATGCAATCAGAGGCCTGTCTCATTATAATGTAACCGCACACACACACACATGCCGCAAAACTTTAACGATAGCTGAAGAATGCCTAGAGATATGCCTTAAGAGCGCTACTCACCTGTAGCCCACAGCTGTCCACCTTTTCCCCTCCTGGTCTCATGGGGGAAGGGAGCACCAGCAGCAAACAACAGTTAAACAACAGTCCGTCTGCAGCCGGACACTCCGCCACCACCTACTAAAATTAACAAACAACAAATTGACAAGTAGCCCACAGCATTAGAGGGCTACAAAGAGCACTCCAACCAACAAGCAACAGACAATATGACGCTGTACCCACCAAACGTGTGCTTACCTCTTGCCCTGCAATATCAATAAGCTCTGAATCACTTAAAGGATGGACTTAAAGGAAGGATCAACCTGTAAAGCACACCAAATTGACAGCGGGAAGATCAGTGAGATCGAACGTAGCCTTCTACGTGCTACTTATCAAAGTACGCCCAGGTGGGCTACTTGTCACATGCCTGACTTGTTTAAATTTAATCTCGACCTATGTGGAGACATATCCACTTTCTTTACTGCCACTGGCAGTGAAAAGGAACCAAACTTAAGCATGCATGATGTTTAAGCTTTTTACATAATTTTGATTAGAATAATAGAAAATGATAGTTGTATGCGAGTGTTTATTACTGTAAAGCTTTTTGAATGTGAGTCTGCATCTGATTAATAGAAAAGATTGGCTGTATAGAACAATATTTATGTAACCCTTAACAGGTAGCTAATGTAAAGAGTTGTAACACCCTGATGTCACACACCCTGGTGATTGGCTAACTGGCTAACTTCAGACTTATTTTACTCAGTAGTTGGCAAACCACTGTTACCTGATCAGATAGTTTCTACTCAACTCTTTTTAATATGGTTTGTTTACTATTGTACACTATGCTAGGGTATAATATGCTATGATATACTATGGTATGGTATGGTATGGTATGGCATGGCATAGCATGGTAAGATAAGGTAAGGTAGGGTAGGGTAGGGTATGGTAAGGTAGGGTAGGATATGCTATGCAATGTTATGTTATGTGTTATGTTATGGTAGGGTAGGGTATGCTATGGTATGCTAGGGTAGGGTAGGGTATGCTATGTTATGCTCTGGTATGGTATGCTATGGTATGGTAGGGTATGCTATGTATGGTATGCTATGCAGTATGCTATGCTATGGTATGGTATGCTATGGTATGGTAGGGTATGCTATGTTATGCTATGGTATGGTATGCACTATACCAGTGATTCTTAACAGTAGGGCCGCGGCCCAAAGTTGGGCCGCCAGCGCCCCCTTGTGGGCCGCAAAAATCTTTCAGTTTTGCACCTGTGGGCCGCAAGGGCCGTGGGACTGCGTGCAGCTTTCGACCATGTGGTGGCGGTAATGCACCAACTCCTTCTCCCATTCACAACTACGTACCTGTGTGAATCAGGATTCTCCATTGTGGCCACAACTAAGACCAAAGCCCGAAACAGACTCAGAGCAACTCTGGAGGCTACTCTGAGAGTGAGCCTTTCTCCAATTCCACCCAGACTGGATCTGATTATGTCTCAGAGGCAGGCCCAAGTGTCTCATTAAGAGGTGAAGATAAAAGGGAGTTGTATTATTGTTGTTAATTGTTGTTATTATTTGTGTCATTGTTCATTTGACACAGATATAAAGATTCTTCTGGTTCTGCCATGCAAAAATGGAGACTGCTGAAGCAATTTTACAATGGCTTTGCAGATTATAAGGCTATAGTTTCATTTGCACTTTAATTTCATTTAGTTTATTTATATTTATAGATTTATATTATTTGAATGCATTTATTTTATCACCCCCTTTTTATTGATTTCATGATTTATTTATACTTATATATATATATATATATATATATATATATATATATATATATATATATATATATATATATATATATATATATATATATATATATCATTTATTTTATTAATTTAAAGTAAAAATCCAACTATTGGTCTTTTTTTATTATGATTAAAAAGCCTGAATTGATCCTTGAAATTTTTTCTTATCACAGCTTGATTTGGTCCATGAATTATCAGCCTGTTCGGTGTCTTGATGTATGTGTGCAGGTTTATGTAAACGTTTAATAAAACTTTTTGTGATGATCCCCTTTTATCATGTCATTTTATTAGACAATTTTTTTGCTTGTTAAGCAATAAGTGGATTTGGTTTATTATTGAATACAAATCAAACTGTACAGTGTTAATATATAATGGGCCCCGGGCCACTTTGTACTATAAAAATTGGGCCTCAAGGTCGAAAAGGTTAAGAACCCCTGCACTATACTATTGTATGGTAGGGTATGGTAGGGTAGGGTAGGCTATACTATGCTATGCAATGCTAGGGTAGGCTAGGGTATGCTATGGTATGGTATGCTAGGGTAGGGTATGTTATGGTATGGTATGCTATGCGCTATGCTATGCTATGGTATGGTATGCTTTGGTATGGTCGGGTATGCTATGTTATGCTATGGTATGGTATGCACTATACTATGGTATAGTAGGGTATGGTAGGGTAGGGTAGGCTATGCTATGCAATGCTAGGGTAGGGTATGCTATGGTATGCTATGCTATGCTATGGTAAAGTGGGGTAGGGTATTATATGATATGGCATGCTGTGTTGCATGCTATGCTATGAAATGCAATCCTATGCTATTATATGATTCACAATGCTATTGTGTTTGCATAACTCCAAGGAGGCTAAACACGCATCCTCAGAGAAAGTTGACTTAATAAATGTGAAAGTTGACTTAGTAAATGTGAACCCCAGTGAATTTGATTGACTTCTAAGCGGAAATATTTGACACAAGTTAGCCTGATTTGTGATCTTACATGATTCAGCTGCACCATTAAAAAACAAAAAAGTTGTGAGTTGCTATTTCCCTTCTGTAAATTTCTACTCTGATCTGATTTGATAGAACAGATTCTTTATGAGACATAAGGAATCTGTTAATCAGGATTATGATACGACTTTTAAATATGCTTTCATAGAGTCCAACTGACAAGCCAGTCTGGCTGCTAGACCTGTTAAGCCAACCGGGCAGGAGTGCCACTGGTAGTTATAACCAATCAATACCACAGTTTGTGACGTAATGTTGAATGCTGTAACTCACTGGTGCTCATCTTCAAACTCTTAGGGAGCAGTGATTGGCTGGTCTGACTAAAGCTGAGAAGAAACCTGTTTAAACTGGAGTGAGGCCAGTCATCATCTGCCAGAGCAAATGAAACACAAGCCGTTAGGTTTGTCTGGTTCCCATGCAAGGTTGCTGAAGTGTGAAAATAATCTGTCAAAGCATTACAGATACACTTCAGAGCTGCTTTGTTATTTCTTTTTTTTCTCTCCATCTTTACCCCATCATCACCTCTCCAACTGAAAGCTCCTCTGCATGTATGTTAACATCTTCCTGCATCCATGATTTCAAGGAAGACAGGATATCATGTGGTGAAAATCTAATATTTCTGAAATGCATATTAATGAGCCTTAATGTTTCCCCGCCACATAAGACAGAGATTAAACAGATTTATCAAGCACTGGCCTACAACATGATATCCTCTATCAACTTGGAAGTTTTGCTTGGTATTTTTAATGTGTTTTGCCTTAAAAACTACACTGAAGGTCAAGGGCCCCTTACTAGGGGCCATCTGTTCACCATTCAAGTAAAGCAGGAGTTTGGTTGGCATTGCTGGCATTAAGCTGGACTTGTAACTGGGTCATATTGGATTTCGGCAGGGCTCCCCTCTGCCAACGATCCTTTTCATAACCTTTATGGAGCAGGGAAGGGAGACTTACTTGGGGACCTGCAGACGTGGTCCTGTTTACTCCCTCCTGCCAAGTCCAGCATGCCTTTGGGTGGTTCGCAGCCGATTGGCAAGCGGCCAGGTTTAAGATCAGCTTCTCCAAGACCAAGTCTATGGTTTTCAACCAGAAATGTGTGGCTTGTTCCCTTCAGGTCGAAGCAGACTTCCTGTCTAAAGGGGAGGAATTCAAGTATCGGGGATCCTATTCAGGAGTAAAGGGAGAATGGAGCGGGAGATGTATGGATTGGATCGATGCTGCATCTGTATCACGGCGACCTGTTGAGAACCAGATCTAGGATGCACTCAGCTTAAACAAGCTTTACCCGCATCGTGGCATAGGCACTCCCTTGGTAATATGGTGAGGAGCTTGGTTATCCAGAAGAGCCTCAGTCGAAGCTGCTATAGAGCTGCTTCTCCTCCACATCGAGAGGAGTCAGCTAAGCTTGCTCAGACATCTTTTTCGGGTGTCCCCCCGACTCCTACCCTTTCAAGTGTTTCAGCCACACCCATCAGCAGGAGGCCTAGGGGCCGGATCAAAATACACCGGAGGGACTATGTCTTCCGGCTGACCCTGTAAAGCCGTAAGGGCTGGTTATACCCCTGCAGCAGTGTGTCGTAGTGAGTTTGTCACAGATATTTTTGATTTATGTCCAATTTTGAAGCGTGGTCTGCACTATGTATTCCCGGCCACAACGCAAGAGGGGGCAATCATGAACTAGCTTTGGGTCTAGTTACGCCCGAGGCGGTAAAGAAGTTGAAAAACGCATGGGGCAAGATTGTGTGACAACAGAGGGACATGAAGGCGAAAAAGAGCGGAGATCCAGACGCAGCGTTCTAGCGCACCTCGCTCTCTACAATGGCAGTCATACAAACATAACAAGCTGGGAAGGTACCAAACAGGAAATACGCATAGTGCAGACTCATAGAGCGGTTGTAAATTGACCAATCAGAGGTCTCCTGTCTGCAGCACTGTCTGCGGTCACCTAGAATTTTAGAGAGGTGCAGCAGAGTGTCTGTGGAAGGGGCGGGGGCATATCTGCGTTAACTGCGACACACACGCTGACGACCTGGTTTTTGAGCATAAACCAGCATTCAGGCTTCCCCCAGAGGGGCTGGAGGAGGTGTCTGTGGAGCGGGAGGGTGTCTCTGCTGAGAATGCTACCCTGGGGACCTGCTGCCGGTTGGACAGAAACCTTCTATCTCCAAGAACCATCTGTTTAGGGAATAAGGAAAAACATTCATTATAAATGCAGACATATGTTGTTTGATCATAGTTACTTGCTCTTTTTGATGTTTTTTTGGTGAAAATTTTAAGTACAATTATGGGAAGATGTGGAGAGTGATCAGCTGAGGTGATTTTAATGGAAAACAAAAATAACTTCAAATGGAGATACACAATTGTTTTACAAGACAAGTGTTAATATGCAATTATTACAGATCATAATTTGAGTTGTCCTCACTGCATTGTTGCAAACAGGACATTAGAATGTGCCATTTGAAGTGTGAGACTGATGACTGGTATAGAACAACGAAGTGCAACATCTTCTAGAAGCAGCTCTATAATCTAATAAGCAAACCAAATCCCAGAAAAAAACAAAACATCCAATTCAGGGCCTGTTTAGTCTTAATCTCAATAAACATGCCCTATGTTTCCTTCAAGGGATTATTTTTCATACTGAAACAGTAATCCCAAGCCTGCTCCTAAAGATAAGTAAAAATAACTATTAGTTTGTATTTGTGCAGCTGTTTGACACAGAAATCCCAGCTCTGATATTTTTAACTCAGAAAGGAAGGAAGCAAAATGTCTAACTTGCTTACGTAAAATATATCCTCCATACATGTAAAAAAAATGGAAGAATTTAATTACATTTTCCTCATGAGGATACGAGCTGTAAAGCAAAGCAGAGTAAAGGTTAGAATGATTTTATGGATTTTTTTATCTGAATTTGCAAACTTTCAGCTCTGAACCTTTTCTGTTAGAGTTAAACAGGTGCATTTTTTGGTAGTTGTATTTTTTCTTCTACAGTGTCCGTGAATCTTAGACAAGATAAAAGTGTCCCTGTGTCTCTGGACAAGCACAGCTGGAAGAGTGAGCAAGTTTAAGCTTCCTTATCTATCAGTGTCTCGCTTTTGTTATAGCTAAGGCCAGGCACAGAGATAAGGAGTTAGCCGCAGCCTTTTTTGGCAGCCGAGTACTTTTCCATTACACATTTAGTTCAGAGAATCCAAGCACAGAGAGGAAGGAATAATGTAGGGACACCTACAGAGGAGAGTCTGTCTCTCTTCTGTATTGGCATGAGGAGGAGATACATGCAGGTTTTGCATCATTAAGGGTTTTATCTAATAATTTTATGTGTTAACATCAGAAAGACAGACTCCAGGATGTCCAATCCAAGAAGATTATGAGATTGTGAAACTGAGTTTGATGGAACAAAACAGAGATCAAGATTATGTAAAAGCTTATAATTGGCTGTCCAGATATATCACATTCTTAAAGCCCTCAGAACATCATGTGGTTATTAATGTTTTCTTTCTTTTTTTTTGCTTATCTGATTTTATGTTATAAAACTACATATCATTCCATTCAATTCAGTTTATTTCTATAGCGCCAATTCACAACACATGTCATCTCAAGGCACTTTACAGTCAAATTGATTCAAAGTTTTCTATCTAAGGAAAATCAGTTGATTGCATCGACTCATTGATTGGAATGCAATCCCTCACAGTAAGCATGCTTGTAGTGACAGTGGAGAGGAAAAACTCCCTTTTAACAGGAAGAAACCTCCAGCAGAACCAGGCTCAGTGTGAGCGGCCATCTGCTGAGGCCAACTGGGGTTTAAGGAGACAGAAGCAGAGATACAGAAAGCAGCTGTAGAAGGTGGCCCCATCCAGGAAACACACAGCCAGGCAGACGAGCTCCGAGCCAGCTCCCATGTCACAGGATAATTACCAACTAAATTTAATTTTCTTGGATTACCTCTGAGCTGGGACTAAGGCTACGTTCACACTGCAACCTGAAGTGACCCAAATCCGATTTTTTTGCCCACATACCACCTGGATATGATCTTTTCATGGCAGTCTGAACAACACAGATTTTTTTCCAATCCAACCCAGGCCACTTGGCTATGTGGTCCTGTATCCGATACAAATCTGATCTTTTCAAATGCGATCTGTTTGTGAACGTCGAGTATCAATGGCGATCAGGTTGGATTTATCCGACCTGAACGCCATTAATACTCGACAAAGGTCACTATTCTGTGTCTTGCTACGCAGAAGCGGCAAGAAAAACAACAACCATGGCAGATGATGATGCGGAGAGCAGTATTTATGTTTAACCATATTAAAAAGCTTGTGTTTTTATGGTTGGAAAAGACCATTAGATGTGCACTGGTACTTCCATCCACGCTTACTTCCGGAAACATGGAGCACGCTGGCCTGTGACCTCATTGCGTCCTCTACTGCGCATGCGGGACACTTGCGTTGTATGACTGCAGGTTCACACAGGAGATCACATACAAGTCACATATATTTGGAAATATGAAGGCAAAAAAAAAAAACGGATTTCACAAAAAAATCGGAATTGAGTATCAAGGCCTGCAGTGCGAACATAGCCTAATTGATTAATATCTGTTGTCTCACTCCTCAGACATTTCATCTATGGAGAAAAGACAAGCAAAAAAATATGAAAACTTAGAAGTTATATGGAATAGAAGGATATGATAGAATAAGCCATTATCTGTCCCTCAGTCGGAGACATTTTAGTCTATCAATAGCAAAGGGACTAACAAATGGAAGGACATAACACAGACACACAAAAATAAGTAATAATAACTTTGTGATATCATCATGAAGTCAGAGGGAACTAACTAAAAAGACATGTAACATCATTTGAGTTAAAGTTTATGATACATACACTCAAACAGGTAGCAAAGGTCTCTCATAAAATGATGCATAAGTATGCTTAGTTTTGGATGAGTTTAATTCCCATAAGGGAAGTTGTTAGACCTAACAGGATACACTGCAAAACCATCTTAAATTAAGTGTATTTACCCTTAATTTGAGCAGGTAAATAAGAGAATTTGTGAATGGAAGGAGTTTTTTTTACTCTTAAAATAAGATAATTAGATAATATGCACTTGAAATAAGTCAATATAATTGTTTTTTTTCTTATTTTAAAAGTAAATTGTCTTGCTCCATTGGCAAAGTGTCTCACTTTTCTCCTCAATTCAAGAAAAAACTGACCTATTCAGATAAAATGTTTTGCTGTGCAAAACCACCTCTCACTTAATGAGACTTTCTGGGACAGATAATGAAGAACTGCTACACAAATGCACAATCCCAAAACAGATTTACAAATTGCCGCTTCCCTCACCAAACCAATCATGCTCGTCAGTGTCTCCAAACAAATCAGAGTTCAGAATTCAAGATGTACATACCTGACAACAGATTTCTAACAATCCATGTTCAAACTGACCAGCCCCCATTTGTCTCAAAAGCTGTGACAAAAAGACGAGAGACATATGAGCAGATCTGTGAAAAAATTTATTTAAAACCACATATTAGAGTCAACCAGTCCAGTCATCCAAGAAAATAAAATTTAGTAGGTAATTACCCTCTGACATAGGCTGGGTCTGAGCTCGTCTGCCTGTCTGTGTGTTACCTGGTCCAGCCAGTCCAGGGAATGGGTGGACAAGCCCTGCTGCCGGCTCCAACCAGATTCAATTTGGAGGCCAAACCAAGCAGACTGTAACTGTTTGGAAGCCACTGATCTCTATTTATTCAACGCATTGCTGATAGCCCTAAAAAAGCCACCAGCCTCCATATTGGTATTCCCCACCCCCATGGAGATGCACCATAAAAATGCCTACATGTGTAACATTTCCCTGCAAAAACAAGCAGTTTCCTGGTGTTTAACAGGTAATTTCACAGTCAGTTGATGCACTAACCAACTAAAATACATATATATGTACACATATATATGTATCCTATTGTATAGTTCGTATATAGTGTAACATTAGTCTGGCTATCTCAGACCGACTCGAAGACATCGACTGAATTAGCCATCGACATTATGTCTAACGAACAGTAACTAGAAAGTAATTCACTGTGAAATGTCAATATAGTAATTTTTGATGAAATGGATTATGCTGTTGTTTTTGCAGTGTTTGGTATATTACTTATTTGAAAAAGTAATGTGCTGAAATATATTGCATGTTGTATTGATGAAAAAGGTATTCAACCACTGGATTGTGTGTGTGTATGTGTGTGTGTTTGTGTATATGTGTGCATACATACTTGTATGTATAGTATATGCAAATTATTAGAGTTTGTAAATCTGTTGCAACTATGACAGAAAAGAAAAATATGAATTTGTTGTTTTGTTGTTGTAATTTTGCCAATTTTTGTGATTTTGCTAGTGTACAAAGAGAAGCTCTGTGTTATTATTAAATCGGTTCATTAATTTAGCTTTATTGTAAATCTATGCAATGTGCAATGACCTGTTTTTATATTATATATATTATATATATATATATATATATATATATATGTATATGTGTGTGTGTGTGTGTGTGTGTGTGTGTGTGTGTGGACACACTGTATATACTCTGTATACTCCCATGCACCTTTTCCTCCTTTTGGCATCTTCTTCTTCTTTTTGAATATTTAAGCCGATGTATCGAGTACATTTCTCCACTGTACATTCAATAGGGTCAGTCAATCAATCAATCAATTAAAGGCTAATGCACAGACACAGCATAAAAGTATAAGGTATCATGCATGTACAATTTGCAAATAAAAACATACTATGGCATTAACAGACATGTAATTCAGTTTTTATGTAAAATTTTGAAAGTATATGTAACTACTTTAACAATGTCATCAGTACATGTATATTACATGTACATCATAAATTTAGTACTTTTTGGCAAGTCTGTATTATTATACTCCTTTAAGACATGGATTTTGTTGTGATGGATTTGTATATTACATGATTTATATACTTCATTGATTTCATGCCGGCTATGCAATGTGATGTGCCTATTTTTATTATCATTAATTACAGTAATCTACTTGTGCTATGTAAAAAGGCAAGTGTGTCAAAGTGATTAATTTATCTTTATTTTAAAAGTCTTAAGCCCCCCCCCCCCCCCCCCCCCCCCTGAAAATTAGAAAATCATTATTGTTCTATGATGTAGGGCACGTATTGTTTTCGTTATGACTGGTCTAATTAGGGAGTACCTGTATGGCGGCCGGTGACTTCACTCCACCTGGTACTGCCAACGGGCTATCATCAATTCAGTGAATAAATAGAGATCACTGACTGCTTTCTGAAAGAAAACAACAGAGACACCTAGTGGACTGGGGGCCAATAGCAGTTTATACCTTGATCCAAACCTAAACCCATACCTGTGCTTTTCTGAGAAACAGATGACATTCTCTTCTTAACAAATCTATGATTTATTAGTTCTATAAAAGCTATAAAAAGTTCTGCTTCCACACACCTTTTCAACTGATAAATGTTTATGATTTAAGATATGGTAGATAAGGGCAAACATCCAAGGTGGCATAGCCTTGGGGGCGCTCTGAACCTGCTCTCCCTCCCTTTACATATTTTCCTGGTAAAATAAGGTATCAAAATAAAATAAACAGACTAGTCACCACTAGACTAAATTATTATTGAGCAAATTTGCCTAATTTGCTCAATAATAATTTAGAAAACTTAAGATTTATATCTTTCTAGAGATTTAAATATTAAGTCTTCTAGAAGTTTTCTGTAGATCAGGTTTGTTTGGGTTGGTTGTGGGATGGGCACCCATCCATTAGGTTGCCCAGGGCAACAATTATGCAAGAACTACCACTGCCGATAAATGGGTTCCTACATTGGGTTAATTTTAAGAAATGCAGAAGGCTTTAATGCAAACATGATTGGATGTATTAAAGCTAGTTATGCTTTTATTATTAAGTATAGAAAACAAGCCTAACTTAATTAACACTGACAGAATAACAATGATTAATTTGAGGCTTTAGTACATATCAGCATAGCATACACACTGATTGCATCTATCCAGGCCCAGGAGAGGTTTGCTGTTTGATGTGCAGAATAAATGTGAAAATACATTTATTGATTTTTAAGTCGGAGACAACCCAGGTGGAAAAGACTCACTGGAGCATATTTTAAATGTCATTGGGCAGACATATTTAATGATGTCTGACATTAGTACAAAAACACAAGTCAAACCTCCCGAGTAAACTCAAATGAAGGCAAAAGTGGCAGAAAATCTATATTTCAGTATCTCAGCTGATATTTTTAAAAAGATTGATTTTAAATATGACTGATTTTTGTTCATTGGTATGTTGTGACATATAGTCATAGAGGATTTCAATCATTTTGATAACTAACAAACCCAAATGTTGTTTGTTTTAGAGCGTCTCACAGTTGATACCATACTTTGATCCAAAAGGCTTTTTTCAAAATCTCTTTGCCTCCCTATGCATCAGATTAAGTTTGATCAATTTTACTTGCAGCTTAACAAGCTCTGCACTGGTGGCTACACATGTGTGTAGCAAATTTCTCAGGAGGAAGCAATGCAAGTATCTACTTTACACTCTTGGACAGCCTTCACAAAGTTCAGAAGTTCTTAATAATCTAGAAAACAATCTTTTCTAGTTGTTAAAATATTCTTTTAAGTAGATTCTTTTAGATTCATTTTGATCCAAATCAATAACGCATCAACCTTTTTTCCAGCTATGCTCTGGTAATCCAAGTTTATTCTTCCTCTACAGTTTAATGTCAATAGGATCAAGAGAATATTTTCAGGCTTTGACCTCCTCACCTGAGAAGATATATCTAAAATTATAATTCAGTCATTAAATGGCTTGCAGTTGTAAAGAAAGATAGTTCTATGAGGACTCAGGAGACTAAATACAAACACCCCAAAACCTGTAAAACCTTAAGGAAACTCAAAAAATTCCTGTATTGTTCCATGTTGCTCCTACTTAAAGTTATGCAAAGTGTTAATGACGTTTAAGAGACATATTTAAGTATCCTGTACAGCCATGAGTGGGTTTTTCATACTGAGAATATTTAGCAGCTTTGATCTGAACGATAAATTCAGAAGCTGAAATGTTTTTAATGCTCAAACATATCATTATATCTGAGTCTTGAGAAGAATATTGGACATGAAAGGATGGGAAGACCTGATTTTTATGAACTGTATCACCAAGCTCTGGATCCCAGTTTAGATCGACTCACAAAAGGCAAGCTCATGGTCAGGAGAGAAACATAAAACCTCTGTGTTCAACATTCACCTACAGTCTGACCTTTCACCTGCCTGGATGATTGGTAAAATGGGACAATAAACTGATGATAGCTGTCATAAACAAAGAAATTTCTCTCTGGCCTTCCAGGCAAAGCAAACACTCAACATCGCTAATGAGAGAGAGAGAGAGACAAGACCAATTGTTGCAGTGTAACATCAGCTGTTGCCTAACTCATCCCAGATCCATTCAGTTTTAGTCCTCTGCAGCCCATTAACTCACTAATTTCCTCTGTGCCGGTTCAAACCAGAGAAGTCACCGGAAAGGAATCCAAGAGCAATAATGATGCTTTTGTCTGGAGGTGCACTGCAAGCAGTGAAAATAAGAAAAGCAAAGGGAAGCCTGAGAACCAGTAATGCCCCTGAGCTCAGCTTACGCACTTCTTGTTCCCACAAACCTTTGGCTTCCTTCCCAAGTCACGCACATTTTTCCCCACACATCCAGAGAGTGGAGCCGTTATTTTCAACCAGCTTCTATAATTCAACACCTTCTGAACACCTTATGAAGCCAAGTTGGCCATAAAAACAGCCCACTGCTCCCTTCAGGGACCCTCATTACAAAAGAGCCACAACCCAGAACAGCTCATAGTACTTGGAAAGATCAGGAATTATTTATTTAATCTGCTCCTTAGAAAATCTACTAGCAGCTTGTGTTATTGTTTTTTTTTTTTTTTTCGTGCTGCAGGCAGCTAGAATGAATGTGTGAGGTGTGTCCTCATTAGATGTGAAACATGACACCAGAAAAAGTGCGGTAGACACACCCCAGCACCCTGCCAGGCAGTAAGTGGACGTTTACTTCTGCCAACACCTGGGCCAATCATCAGTGGCTCTTCTTTCCCACCTCAGCACAGTGCGTTTTAGGATTTAAAGTGAGGTGGTGGTGCGGAGGCCACCAGATGAGACACTTTAAACTGCACCAAAACTAGATTCTTCTTCCACTCATTCTTTTGGTTTACACCACTACAGCCATATGTGGTTGGCCTTATTTATAGCTTTTTATGACCGAAACCAAAAAGGCCAATAAATGCTATGATTATAATTAAATGTAAAGCTATTATGTGATGGCTACATTACCACAAAAACTAAACAGGCACACCTTCTTTTCGCTCTCTGTGTTTTTCCCTTGATCCTTTAGGAGCTCTGGTCATTTCGCGGTTTTGCACCTTTGTAGTTATTTGTTATTTGTCATGTCATGTTTTTCAAAATTAGGCACAATGTTTGCACCAGTTAGTTAAGCTTCTGGACAAGACTGTAGACTTTAAACATGGCCCCTTAGTATCAAACCTCCACTTAGTTGAGTGGAGGTTTGAAGGACCCAAATGCAGAAATGGAAGCTGAAATTTATTGTTGAGCCAAAGGAAACAGAAGCAAAGTCCAAAACAAAATCCAGAAAAAACAAAAATCCAGGACATGTCAGGTAAAACACGCATGAGGGGCAAAGAAATGATGAGGAACCAGCAAACAGTGACTGAACAGGAGGTGCATATGTGGGAGACAGAAACAAAGACCAGGCTAATCAGCAGATCGGGAGCAGGTGTGGACAGAGGAAATAGAAGGGAGCTAGGGGAAAGGAGACTGACACAAGAGGGCAACAAAGGGCAAACAAGAAATACAAAATGACTCAAATGTATCCAGAAAACACCACAAAATGGGAATAAAACCAATAAAACTAGAAATCAAATAAAAACACGAATCAAAATGAAACTTAAAACTCAAAAAGAAAACTTAAACAGAACCAAGAAGTGCAGAATCATGACACAGAATCATGACAGTATTAAGAGGGCTGATGAGTGACGTACAGCATAATTTAAGATTGGCATACCTTATCTCTTCACTAAAATAAAATATACTAAAAACAACAGTATTAATCTTTCCCATGTCCTGAATAAAAGCTTTTAAACAATTTGCCATCATTCTTTTTTTTTTTGTCTTGAATTGAAAAGAAGGTCTTATTAAAACTGACGGAGGTTTATTTTCCTAAAGTACATGTGTGTGCTTATTTTATTCTGTGTGTTATTTAATGTGAAATAATGAAAAAGAGAATCTGTGTCTCATTTTCCCCGTACAATTAAATTGGATACAGCACTTAGAAAGATTTAAGAAACATTTATGAATAAACAGTATAAAAGTATGTCCAATTTTATTACCTGAGTCAGTTTTTGAACAAAAAAATTAATTTTAGGAGTTAATTAGTTCACAACTCTTACTTGATTACATTATCTGCTTATTATGCTTATTATTATGATTGTTGCACTAGAGAGACACACACCTTAAAGCTTTGTTGTTTTTACTTATTTTTTTAATCTTTTGAGGCTTGTTGAACTATTGAAAATCAAATAAACATATAGTAACCTGTACAGAATGTTAATGTAAACCCTTGGCAATTTTCAGACTTACTGGATGAACATGAGGGGCTCTGTTCTGTTTAAAAACAATTTAGAAAAGTGTTTTTATCTTGTAGTGACGTAGTGTAGTTTATTTTATTGAGTAAAATGGCAGAATTTATACATGACTTCATATTTTCTTCTGTCTGAATAAATAATTTATTGTAAATATTAAATCAGTTGTAGTGATTAGCTACTCAGCACTTAAGTAGCCTTTTTAAAATACATTTCTGGTATTAAGTAATTATTAAGTAATCACTTAAATAGCAGCATTTTACGTTCACTTGAGTACAGGTTTGGGCCAGTTTATCCACCTCTAAAGACACAAATTAACAGGAGATCCGTAAAAGGTGCAGTCATGGGTCTGGGATTCGAACGGTTCCACAGTCTCTTTCTATGGGTTTTCAGTGCCCTGCAGGATCTGTCATGATGCTTTTAAGGGATCTGACCCACATGCAGAAAACCACTCAGAGAACCAAGGGAAAGTTTAACAGGTTTATTGATGAGGACAACAGGAGGTGGAATCTTGAACTCAGAGAGGGCTGTTGAACCGGAACTAGAAGTGGAAGGGAAGTTCACAGCGGTTAATTCAATGGCCGTAGGAAACCGAATAGAGTTCTTGAGCATGGAGGAAAAAAGGACTCACGTAGGAGGGGATCTCAGTCAACGCCTTGAATCCAGAATGTGTGAGTTCTCCAGAGGGAGAGCAACTCGTTAGAGGGCGGACAGGTTGGTGGAGTTGGACCCTGAGGAGTATGAGAGCGGGCTGCCACCTAGATTTCCGACAGTACCTAAACGGACCGTGTGAAACTTTTCCCCAGCTCAGTGTTAACACAAAATATCCTTCCTTGCGGAGAAGGCCAAAAACTTCCAGTCAGTGGGAAGGCTTCCTGCCAAAAGGCAAAGACAAAAACACACTTAGTCTCAGAGAAACGAAGCACAGGTTAGACTCAGCTAATCACAGCTTGGCTAGAGTACCCAAAACCTGCAAACACTCTGGCGTCGAGGTAGTGGCAGTCAACGGCTCAAATGATGAACCAATGAGCCGCAGGTGTGCAGGAGGACCAACAAGGACAGGGCGCCACCTGGTGGTAGAGGGAGAGACAAACACAAAACAACCCACAAAAACTGGATTCTTAACAGGATCTACCTCATGGTAGAAGTTAAATAAGTGAGCTTCTGGGATAAGATGAGATGGGACTGTAATAGTTTCTGGCTTTTTTTTTTAACCGTGTATAGAATAGTTCCTCCAGGGTAGGTAGAGGGCATTTGATGATTCTTCCTCAGCAAAGATAGATCCCACCTGGGATTCCAGGAAAAGCATGAAAAGTAGCTTAACAGTTTTTAGAAGCGTTTGATTGCTTTAAGGCCAATAGAAAATTTTTGGATGATTTATGAGAAAGATATCAATAAATCCCAGCATGTCTTCTCTACAATACAACACTATGCAATACAACTTTAATTACAGTGCCTTGCGAAATTTAATTAAGAAATTAATCGGCTCCCCTACTTTCAGTGCAGCAAACTCTCTCCAGATGTCCAGTGATGATCTTTGAATGATCCACTGTTGAACTAAATGACTGATGATGATAAATAGAATCCACCTGTGTGTAATCATGCATCCGTATAAATGCACCTGCTGTGTGATGGTCTCAGAGGTCTGTTTAAACTATTTAAATGCAGAGAGCATCATAAAGGATGAGGAACACACCAGGCAGGTCAGAGATTTTATTTTAGAGAAGTTTAAAGCCGGATTTGAATACAAAAAAGATTTCCCAAGCTTTAAACATTCCAAGGAGCACTGTGCAGGCAATAATATTGAAAGGAGTATCAGAGCACTGCAAATCTATAAAGACCCTCCCTCTAAGCTTTCAGCTCAAACAAAGAGAAGACTGATCAGAGATGCAGCCAAGAGGCCCATGATCACTTAGGGTGAACTGCAGAGATCTACAGGGAGGAGGGAGACTCTGTCCATAGAACACCAATTAGTCATATACTGCAAAAATCTGGCCTTTATTGAAGAAAGCTGTTTTGTTTACAGTTTGCCACAAGCTACCTGAGAGACACAGCAAACATGTGGAAGAAGGTGCTCTGGTCAGAGGAAACCAAAATCAAACTTTTAAGCAACAATGCAAAAAGTTTTGTATGGCGTAGAAGCAACACAGCTCATCACACCGAACTCACCATCCCCACTGTCAAACACGGTGGTGGCAGCAGCATGGATTGTTCCTGCTTTTCTTCAGCAAGGACAGGAAAGAGGGTTAAGATTGATGGGAAGACGGATGGAGCCAAATATAGGAGCATTCTGGAAGAAAACCTGTTGGACTTTGAAAAAGACTTGAAACTGGGAGAGAGATTTATCTTCCAACAAGACAATGGTCCAAAACATAAAGCAAAATCTACAAAGAAATGGTTCATAAAGAAAGGTGTTAGAATGGCAAAGTCAAAGTCCAGACCTGGATCTAATGGAGAATCTGTGGAAAGAACCGAAAACTGCTTTTCATGAACACTCTCCATCCAACCTGACCGAGTTGAAGCTGTTCTGCAAAGAAGAATGGGCAACAATTTCAGTCTCAATTTGCATAACTGATGGAGGCAAACTCCAAGGGACTTGCAGTCCTTTTTCAGTTTTTTATTTGTTTAAAAAAAATTAAAATATCCAATACATTTTGTTCCATTTCATGATTGTTTCCCATGAAATTTTATGTCCTTATGCTTAAAGCCTTAAATGTGCCAAAAGGTTGAAAGGTTCAAGGGGGTTGAATACTTTCGCAAGGCAGTGTCTAAAGCACTTTATAAACAACACTGTTGACCAAAAGGCTGTACACTGGTTAAAAACTAATTAAAAAATGCACAATAATTAAAAATGTGTATAAAAATTGATATAAGAAAAAAGTGAAAGACATAGAACATGTTTTAAGAGAATATTCAAAATAGAAAAAAAAATTAATATTTCAAAATTACTATTTAATTTAAATTGTTCAAAATATATTGAATTAAATATGATTAAAATATAATATAATTAATACAAGTGAAATAACAGCTTTTATTTTAAATGAAATTCTTAAATAGACATTTTATCTTTTAAGAAATGTTTATTTTATTTCGTTTCTGCCTACAGCTATAAATATCAGCATCAACTCATGAAAAAAAAAAAACATTTAATTTCTCTTTTTGGGATCAATGAAGTATTTTTTTAATTGAAGTTAATTTAACTGAATTGTATAAACAGTTTAATTTTTAATTTGCCTCATAACATATATATAAAAGATATGAAAATATATATAACAGAACACAAATTCATGAAAGAAATATATTTGATAAAGGAAACTGATAGGAATGGTATTTAGATGTGTGTTATGTTGACATGATGAAGATTCAAGTTGAGCTGTTAGACTTTTATTTGCACGGTGTGATCCCGTTGCTGGGCTTTGCCTCTTCATCTGTATGAACCATCTGACGCTGACATTTCTATGTTGTCTACTTAAATGTAACCAAATTCAATTAAATAGCATTGAACTAAACCGAGCAGAAGCCATGTGTTCTTGCTTACCCAAAGTGGATTCTGACTATCCAACTATTGCCATCGTGGCCAAAGTTTTCACTTCATTTAGTTTCCCACAAAAAGAAACAGTCCCTATTAAAATTCCTGAGAGTGGATGTGGATTATCTAGATTAACAAGAATGTCGCTTGAGGAATAAAAAGATCTTGTTGCTGAAGTTTCAAAACATCAGTTAAAACCAAAATCCTACAATTATGACACATTCGTTCCTTTTTTCAGTCAAAGCCAAATTTCCAGAGATAAATCAAAGCCTGACTTTACTGCCATTTTTAAATGATTGTAGGTCTTAGTTTTGGATCACTATGCAGATTAATCAGATTTATATGAATTCAGCTTGATTGGCTTAAAAACGTTAATCCCGAAACATTTTCCCTTTTTTTTGTGCTTGGAAAAGGTCATATCAGATAGTATATTTATAGTCAAAGTTATTTATACCTATGGCAGTTTTTGATAGAAAAAGATATCAAATCAAGAAATGTGTTAGTTTGTCTATTAGGAAATGGGGCAGGTACCTCCCTGTTAGGAATCCAGTTTGTGTGGGTTGTGTTTTTGTTTGTTTTCCCTCCACAACCAGGTGTCGCCTGGTTCTCGTTGGCCTTTTCACACACCTGCGGATGGTTGCCTCATTACCAGAGGACTCTTAAGCTGCTGACTGCCACTACCTCGACGCCAGAGTGTTTGCCAGTTTTGGGTACTCTAGCCAAGCTGAGTTTTGCTGAGTCAAACTGAGTTTTTGTCACCTGAGTTTTAACCTTGTTGTTTTTTGTCTTTGCCTCTCGGCAGGAAGTCATCCTGCAAACTGGATGTTTTGGACCTTCTCCCCCTGGAAGGTTTGTCTGAGCGTCAAACTGAGCTGAGGATTCAAACAGGTGGTTTGGATAAACTTTTCACCAAGGATTGTTTGGGCTTCTCTCTGAGCAGGGGATTAATCTCCACCATAAACAGTTCGAGTACCATTGGAAATCTAAGTGGCAGTCAGCTTCTTCGTTCCTCAAGGAAACACCTCAACCTGGGTAAACCCTGTCGGCCCTCCAACGAATAACTCAATTACTGGAATAATACATACCGACTGGATTCAGAGAAAGACACCTTTTACTGAAAACGTGAGTCCTGTTGCCTTTATTCCCTTTTGCAAATCAAAGCTCAAATTTCCCACTGAGCCTGAACTAATCACAGGAACTTCCCCTTCACTTTTCAGTCCCGGTTCGTCAGCAGTGTTGGGCACGTTACTTTGAAACAGTAATTAGTTATAGTTACTAGTTACTTCTCCCAAAAAGTAACTGAGTTACTAACTGAGTTACTCCACAATAAAAGTAACTAGTTACTAGTAAAAGTAACTATTGCGTTACTTTTGCGTTTCTCGCCCCCGTAACCCTCACCACCCAGCCCCCACCTTCTCGCCGTGTGTTTCCAAAGCCAGCTGAATAGAGTGGACGACAAGAACCTGCAGAGAGTTTAGCATTTATTGCAACTCAACGTAAATGACATCAGAGGGAACGCGATGTGAAGTTTTTTAGCAGGGCATTTAGATCTGGTGAGTATATGAAATTAATAACTGGGGATGTCTAATTCTGAAATGCTGTGTGTTTGGGTTGTTATAGATACTGTAACATCTATCTATCTATCTATCTATCTATCTATCTATCTATCTATCTATCTATCTATCTATCTAGATGTATACTCTGTGTGTGACATAAAATATGGATCTCCATCCCTGCCACGAAGGCCATCAAATAATGTTTAAAATAAAAAATACAGTAGGTTGAAAAGGCAGAGTATCCATCCATCCATCCATCCATCCATCCATCCATCCATCCATCCATCCATCCATCCATCCATCCATCCATCCATCCATCCATCCCTGATTTTTCCCTTTCTCCATATAGGCTATCATTTGATCCTTCACACTCTCCATAGTTCTCCTGTGGCGCAAGCACAGGGCGCCTGTTTTGCTGCTGGAGTCATCCTCACTCTCCATCTCTCTGTGTGTGCTGTACATTAACACCCACCAGCAGAAACACCCACCTACCCAACTGACAGACGTGATCTCACTATACATTAGCCATTCTCATCCTCTCCTCTCTCATAACAAGGTGCGCAGGAGTCCTATCATGAAAAAAGGCGACCTTCATTGTGCGACCTGAGTAAAGCGCAGTAACAGGGTGGATGCAATGGTAACTGCGTTATAGTTACAGTCAAAGTAATTAGTTAGATTACTCGTTACTAAAACAAGGTAACGCGTTAGTAACGCCGTTACTTTCAACGCCGTTAGTCCCATCACTGTTCGTCAGTGTTCAGAGCAGCAGTGGACCCATCTCTACCAGTTCTCAATAAACCTGTTAAACCTTCCCCTGGTCTCTCTGTTTGGTTTTCTGCATGTGGGTCAGATCTTTGGATAAAATAATGACACTCCCAAAATAAGAGAACAATGAAAGAGTATAAACACATAATTTCTTATTTTGAATCTTCATATAAAAAACATGTAATTATTAACCAGAGGTGTCAAATACTTGGTTACTGTACTTAAGTACAGTTTTTAGTATCTATACTTTAATTCAATTTCTTATTCTTCCTACTTCTGACTTCTACTCATTACATTTTCACACAAGTATCTGTACTTTCTATTCCTTACATTTTTAAAACAAACGATACCCGTTACTCTTGGCTTCGGTTTAATGTTTATAAATATTTATCTCACGTCATGTGCGCCATCCAATGCAGATCACTGGCGCCATCCACATCTAGTGAAAACTAGTGTAATTGGATGAGTCATATAACACAAACACTCATTGGTTAGCTAAAGGAAATCATCACAAGCAGGCAGGTGATCTTGAAACTGCAAACGTGAATTGTCTATGCCATGCTACAATGTTGGATTCAGAAAAAGATGTTGAAATATCTGAAAGGTCGGACACAGGCGAGAGCGTATCGGGAGATGGAGACCAACAAGACCTCCCTCATCCTTGGCCCTATCTCAAAGAATTATTCCAAATAGTCGAAAAATGTAGCTTTCAATTCATATAGTGGCATCTGCCTGTTCTTTTTTAAAGGCTACTTTATACTTTTACAATTTAAGTAGTTTTTGGAGCACATACTTTTTCACTTTTACTTGAGTAAAGAGTTCAAGTTGATACTTCCACTTTTACCAGTGTTTTTAAACTGCAGTATCTATACCTCTACTTAAGTAACAAATGTGTGTACTTTTGACACCACTGCTATTAACTATAATCAATTATAATAAATGTATTGGTAAAATAGAAAAGAAGTCCTGCAGTCTTTAAGATTGATCTTTAATTAGCTCCAGGTATTTGATCGTGGAAAACTTCAATACCATTACCCTCCTTTTTATCTCTCTTCACAGATCAACCGATTTGAGTCTTTTCCACTAAATACTGTTAACAATACTTTCAGTCAGCAGAAAAAATTTTGTCAAAATAGAGAACTACTTCATCTTATAAGTTTTTGACATCCTTGTGTTTATTTATATTCGTCAACACTAACAGAGACAAACATGGTGCCTGTGCACATTCACAATCATCCAAGTCATGGAAACTTTAAAAGGCTGAAGTTGGTGCAATTTCTGCCTCTGTGGGATCCATTCTGTTCTATTATTGTTACAAGAAAATAGCATATTTATTAAATGGAAATAAAAAAAAACACAATATTTTAAAATTTAAATTAAAAAAAGATATGCAATCCAGAAATAAAACGTTGAAAAATGTTTTAAATCAGAAGAAAGTAAAAATAGGTAGTAACTTTAATTTAATTTGATCCAATCCAAATGAAGTGACTAGAGACAATAACTTGATTTTTCTGCATTCTGAAGCAGAAAGTTTAGAGTCATCCAGGTTTTTATGTCTTCAATAAATGCCTGGAGTCTATGGAAAGATTTTCCATGTAAGTTAAGTAGTTTTTCCAGAAGGCTGTTGATTCTCTTCAGCTTTTTAAGAGACAAATCTGAAACTACATGCACAACTTTAGCTATATTTCAGTTGGTAGATAGTCTGTGATCCATTCCCATCCCATTTTGTTTTAACCTATAGGCCTACATGTATGTTTTCTCTGTACATCCTTAGTTTTTTTCTCCTGTTTTTAGAAGCGGCCTGGGTCAGTGAAGAAGACTGACCTTAAGATGGACTTGTGTGTCGGGATTGCGCTGCAGTGTGCCCCGATGCAGTCAGAAAGTAAACAAGGCAGCTGTTTTTATCCACAAGTGAGAGCAGTGGTATTGAGTGCAGAGGCTCCCTAAAATAAACAGCCTATCTGTGCAGGCCTGGGGCGGGGTCAGGGTCACACTGCATGGTGCTCACACATCCCTAACACAGCCCCTCACTTCTGCGCCCGGCTGAGAACAGAGCAGACTCTGTGATTAAAACTTACTGGGAATGTAGTTTCCTAAAACATTTTTTTTTAAAAAGGTCTATTTTTTTGCCTGTTGCATTTAGTTATTATTCCAGAATCTTTCAAATCAATCCATGAAATACATGAATGGGTAACAAACCTCCTTTATTTTACTGAGATATTAGGGAATAAACAAAAAAGTAACAAATAATTGTAAAGTTGAAAGTGAAGGATACACAGTGTTCAATATTTTCCTCACATATGAAGATCTGAAAACAGAAGAGTGCAGAAAAGTTATGCCTTTGGATCTGTGAAGATCAGTTTTAAAGTCTTACTGTAAATTATTTAGCTGCTGACTTTGACTGGGCTATTTTAACCATTCCATTTGGTCTGTTAAACATCATTGTTTGGGGTTTTTTTAGGGTTACTTTCCTTTGAAAAATGTGAACTTGAGCTTATGACTCCAATCTTTTACAGCCTACAACATATTTTTAACAGAATCACCCTTTATTTTGCCCCTCCATCTAACTCTCTTCACAGTCCAGGTTCCTTGTCCCTGCTTGAAAAAATATGGTCACCTAGCATGATGGTACCACCACCATGTCTCAGTGAGTGAATGGTTCTTTCAAATTAGAGCAAGTTGACTGAAATGTGGATTTCTGAGACTCCTCCAGAGATATCGCTGTCCTCTGGGGAATTTCTCTGATAAAAGGTTGACATGAAGTCGTATTGTATCCCTTTGAGTTTAGTTTTGTAGCTTCTTTTTGTGCTTTGTTTTTTTGTTATTTCCGTAATTTTGTTGCATCTGTTATATTTTTTCCTCCTATATTTGATATTTTGTTCTGTTGAGCATCATTCATGCAGATTAATCTCCCTCCCACTGATGTAGATTAGCTGCAAACACCTGTTTGATGTTACTGTTTGCCATTCTCAGGGGTGATTCTAGGACCAGAGGTTTAGGGGCGCTGAGCAGCCAGAGAGCTATCTGGCCAAACAAGATTAATTTCACTGTTTTCTACACATATTTTTGAAACTTGTTCAGTGCGTTTTGCTAATAACTGACTCTCTCATTCATTAATGGATTGTATATAAGACGTATGCCGAAAAAAAACTTAACAAGCAAAGCAAAAAACAGCATTTTTTAGAAGAATGTTCCAACCAATTAAAGCATTTAAATCAACCCATTTCATGGAAATCAGTGCCAAAGGTACTTCCATGATATATGTAAAATAATCTACTGAATAAAATGTTTTTCTTTACCAGTTTATCAACTGATGTTTGGCCCGCTGCTGTTCTGTCTGTTTTCTTACCTGTTTTTCCCGGACCTTTCACTTTGAAAACACCTTGCTTCTCTGCTCCCCCTTGTACACCTCTCCCTCTTTAGACTGGCAATCATAAAATGGATTGTAAATTCAAATAACTAGAAACAAAAAAAAAATTATAAACATTTATTAATGATTCAGCAAATTTAAATATTGATAATAGGTTGTGGTTTTTAAGATAATTAAACAAACCAGTTTCAGACATGTTATAGCACCTTGACTGTTGAACATTTCACCAACACACCATCAATAGGTGCAGAAATCTTACTGAACATTTCAGAAACACCTGAATCCTGTGTTTTCCGCAAAGCGTTGGTCAACATTTTAGTTAGAAGAACATTTTAGTTAAGGAGTTCCCTTAGGCTTGTTTATTTATTTATTTTTTGTTTGTTTATTATTTTTTGATGAACCAGAACATAATTGAAGGGGTTAAATAACCAAATACTGTATCGTTTTACAATGTCACATTTTATTTGGTATTGTTTGTTTTTTACTGTAAAAAGCGCATACAGTATTAAAGAAAAAACTCATATTTTAGGGGTGCTTTCATTCAAATCAGGGTTCCTTCAGCACCCCCAAAAATAGGCTAAAAACACCTATGGCTGTCCTATACATTTGAAAAATTCCTTTGTCTAAGTTTATCTGTTTTTTCTCTGATGCCGTAGATTTCGCTGTTTTGCTTTTAATGTGGGCTGCTCAGTGTAGCAGTGGGTAGCACTGCTGTCTTGGGTTTGATTCCCAGCCTGGGGTCTTTCTGTATGGAGTTTGCATGCTCTCCCTGAGCTTCCCCCCACAGCCAAAAACATGACTGTTAGGTTAATTGGTTTCTCTAAATTCTCCTTAGGTGTGAGTGTGTACGTGAAAATGGATGGATGCTTTTAATGTTGTTTTAATGGTGTTTTCGATGTGTATTTTGTACTTTGTGTATGTTCACCTGCAATACAGGAAGCTGTCTGTTTCTCTTTTAATGGTGACTTTCGAGCTTAAGCATGGTGTTATATATTGTTAAGACTAACTTGAACCTGGCTTTCATCTGCATTTGATGGGTCTGAAATTGTGCCCAATTTTGTTCAACAAAACAGGATCAGACTTATCCCTTTTTAAGTAATGAAAAAACTCATATGTTTTATGTTTGTTCATAGCGTCTCTGGCTTTGAATCAGGAGCAGCTTTAACTATACAATCATGCTACAAGTGAAAAAGTTGACGTGCCAACATGTTGCTCTGCAAGACATTCTTTACTGTATGGATTTTGGTCCAGAAATCACACACTGCATCCAGCATGCTAAAAATAACATTTTTGTTCTCTAACTGAAGTGAAGCCACACTGCCTGCTTTAACATCTTGACAATGTTTCTGCTTATTTTAGATGGTAGTAATAAACACTTCAATTAAGACTTCTCCCTGCGGTTAAAGAGATACATCCAACTATTGTTGCCTCTGACAAGAAGCACTCAGTATTTTAATGCTAAAGTCTTTCTTTTAAAACTTAAACTTATAATCCCTGTATGTCTCGATTCGTATAGAGGTTGGTTGAGGACCCAAATGCAGAGACCAGGAGGCAGAGGTGAATCTTGTAGATAAGAACTGAGGCAGACAACCAAAAATCCCAAATACTAAGAACCATAAAACCAAAAAGCATCAGGGTAAACTCACATGGGAAGGCAGAAACGAGGGAACAACAAAACAACAAGGAACCAGCACTGAGTGACTGCAGAGGTGGAGTATATAAGGGGAACAGAACAAAGGATGGACTAACGAGCTGAATATGGAGCAGGTGTGAGTGGAACTAACTAGAAGGAAGCCAAGGGGAAAGGAAACAAGCACAAGGAGGTAACTAAGGCTACATTCACACTGCATCCTGAAGTGACCCAAATCCGATTTTTTTGCCCATATGCGACCTGGATCTGATCCTTTCATGGCAGTCTGAACAACACGGATCCGATTTTTTCCAATCCAACCCAGGCCACTTGGCTATGTGGTCCTGAATCCGATACGAATCTGATCTTTTCTAATGCGACCTGTGTCTGAACGGCCAGGTCGCATTCATCCGACCTGAACGTCATTAATACCCAACAAAGGTCACTATTCTGGGTCTTGCTACACAGAAACGGCAAGAAAAACAACACCCATGGCAGATGATGATGCAGAAAGCAGTATTTTATTTAATCATATTGAAAAGATTGTGTTTTTATGGTTGGAAAAGACCGCTAAATGCACGCCGGCACTAACATCCATGTTAACTTCCGGAAAAAAAAAAGAGCACCCTGGCCTGTGATGTCATTGCGTCCTCTACTGTGCATGCAGGACACATATATTTGGAAATATGAACGGTAACACAAAAACATCGGATTTTGCAAAAAAATCGGAATTGAGCATCAAGTAATGCAGTGTGAATGTAGCCAAAGAGTAACTAAAAACTGATTGGATCTAATTGAAAATAAAGCAAAGATCAACAAAAGAGACTAACTAATAACTGAAAACTAAAAACTCAGAGTCCCAAAAGGGGAGAACCACTGTAGAGGTAGTTATAGTTGCACACAGTAAATTGAGCTATTTTTGCACAGCTCAGTCCTGCAAAATAATGGCTTTTGTTTTCAACCGAAAGAAATTACTACAAAAAATGCTACATCACCAAAATGTTTTTTTCTGAACTAATGTGTATTCAATGGTAGTTTTACATATGTTTTATAATTAGGATGTAAATTTGTGGCAACACAGTAAAATATAGCTGCTGACCTAACACCATAATTGAATGCTTTCTTTTTTTTAATAACTAGAATTCAAATTTGATTAAATTTTCCTCTGTTTTAGTTGCCTAAGAGCTTAATGTATGCATTGTGTTAATAACTAAAACATTTGATATGTAATACCTAAAAGTATTTGGTATCTTTCAAGCATTTATTATATAATGGAGCTATCTGCTTCTGGTAAAAAAAAATAAATAAATAAATAAAAGATAGGTCTTCATCAGATTTTGGAAATCTATTTTATATGTTGTTTTGTTTCCATAAAAGTATACTTAGTATTTAATTATATGGCAGCTAACTACAGGGTTTAAACATGATTGCAGTAAGGAGACCTTAATAACGTTGTGGCTTCTCCTCTAAACTTTAATTACAACCAGAGTGGCTATTGTTTTGGAAGGATCATTCTTCATCTTGCTGTAATGAAAACTTGTAGGTGGGAGGAGAGGACAAAGCTGGGCTTTAAATCTTCCCAA